>JAFFSR010000282.1:6202500-7402500 GCA_017163975.1 Anastatus disparis
CACCGCACGCGTCAATCGACCACCCTGCCTAATTATTTCTGGGTTTGGCTCTTCATCCTCGAACTCGAAGTCTTCGGATCCTGATTCCAAATCTCTTGCGAATTCCTCTTGTATCCGCTCTTGCGGGATGATTCGATCATTGATGACTGTTTCAGCATCGCTGTCTATAATCATCTCATTATCATGTACAATTCGCACACTTTCTTCTTCTTCTTCTTCTTCTTCGTTACGAGGTACTTCATTGTTATCGTGAAACGAACGCCGTTGAACGGTATTTCTAGATGTACTCGGCAAATTGGGATTATTGACTGATTGTTCAAATAATGTTTCCACATCGCTTGCATTGCTGTCATTGCTCTCGCTATCGCTACTAGTACTACTAGCTAGTAATATTTCAAGAGCTGTAAAAATGAATCATATATCAACTATATATATATATATATATATATATATATATATATATATATATATATATATATACGTTGCATAATTTTCAACTTATAAGCAATAATGATTTATTATTATATACAATAAAAATAATAATTTTAATACATCTCAAGGCGACTACGGAAGTTCGGTTCGATTTCATTTTGTAGTTTACAAATTACTCTTTCAATTTCTAAAATTTTTTGAATTTTTTAATTTTCCACCATTTATTATAATCCGTAGAATGGTGGAAAATTAAAAAATCTGAAAAATTTTACATATTGAAAGAGTAATTTGTAAACTCAAAAATAAAACCTAACCTAATATCCGAAGTCGCCTTAATGTTTATTAAATGATATTTAAAATTATTTAAAAAATAGCTTTTATTTTTAAAAAGTATTCGCATGAAAAATTAGTAAAATTGGACAAAATTATTCTAATATGAAAAATGTAAGCTATTGGTTTTGATAATAATAGTGGTTAAGATGATATAATAGGATATATGATTTATAAGTAGCTATCAACATTACAGTTTCACAGATTTGTAATCTTTTTATTCAAAAATTTTTCGAAACATCTTTATAATTGACTCAACATAAATTGAAATCGAAGATTGTAATAAAGAGATATTTTAAAAACTTATGGATTAGAAAAAAAATTTTTGAAAACTGTAATCACGATATTTTACATTCCTTAAAATATAATATTTTAAGTATTTACAACTCAAAATCGTGTTATATAAAATATAAGACCAAGAAATCATTCAATAGTTATATTTAGAGTTATATACAAAAATGTCTATCATTTTTTTAAAAAAAAAGGAAATGTATAAAAATTTTCATTTTGAAATTACTACAGAAATTATACATATTTGGTAAGAAGTTTAATAAATTTAGTAATTTAAACATTTTTTATACTTACAATGTTTCTCGTTATATTCGTTTATCATACCCTGGAGTACATAGGCATCATGTAGATTTTTCGATATTACGTATTCCCCTGTTGCTATTACAGCAAGTTCGTTTTCTTTAAAAATCATATTGAACAATCGCGCAATCATGCGCAACGACACACACGATAATATACAACCGAATTGTTTTTTCAACTGTAAAATAGACATACGCTGTACTTTCCGGCACCATGCGGAATCGCATTTACGCTGTATAACATAACACAATCTCGCGTTAATTAAATAATCAACAATCCGAAATATAATTTTACGAAATTCATTTTCATCAATATTCCTCATGATTTCTCTCTCAATAAAATCACTTAACACTTAAAATTTATACTTCTATTCATTACTAAGACAAAATACTATCTGTGGCAATAATAGTTTCGTCATTTATTTATATACCGATTTTTCTGAAAGGGAAGATCGATTTTTAGGGAATAAGGAAAACAATATTACGCATCTAAAAAAATATTGTCTACGAACAAGCTGCAAGAAAAATTTTAAAAGAAAATCGGTTATTGGACAAAAAAGGAAAACAATATTATACGTATAGCGATGGTCGAAATACATAACGGATGTTTACCTGTTGCCTTACGACTCCAAAGATATCTTTTCCGAAAGGCAACTACTATGAAAAAACATCTGGTTAGTAGTGTCAGTGCAAAAAAAAACTTCTAAACATGATGCCTACTAATCTACTCATCGCTATACCACCGGATGTCCCCCTTTTTTTTGTCCCTTTAACACCCCTGCAGAGTATATATGTCGATTACTTTCTTCTATCTTTTCTTAAGTGCATTCTCTTGCAGTAAAACCTATTAAATGTTTTTTCTTTAATTTTTTCTTTATACCTTTCACTTGGACCAGATGATTTCGTTCTAAAATTTTCTATATCAGATGAAATGTCCACGACGTCTTCTCGATTTCTATGTCCATCTTACAAGACTAGAAGAAAACTACCTTTCTTCGCTTTGACTCCTTCAAATATTTTCATTTTATTTTAGAAAATCGAGTTATACACAACGTTTTTTTTTGTTTTCCCATGGTATTATAAAAATTAAAAAGTTACAGTTTAAAAAACAATTTTTTTTAAAATGAATTTTGAAATACAAATATCTGCGGATATGTCGTGGTTAGATCAGCTAATTGAAGAAAGAGTGGACGAAGCAGAAGAGCAACGAGCAAAAAATTAATTAGAAATGAGTATCGAAAAAGAAAATACAGCCGCATTAAATAATCAAAGAGAATGCGCAGAAAGTGTAAGTGTCAGTGCTGAAAAAAATAAAAATGACGAGAGAGCAGAGATAGAGGTAATACATGAAATATCTCAATCAACAGCTGGACGAAAGAGTGCGTATAGGAAACGCAAGCCAAACGAAGTGGTCGTTCTCTTATCAGAAGATAGAAAACGAAGAGCAGCTCTTAATGATGAAATCTTTAATAAATTTACAAGAGAACGAGAAATAACATTGATGACCCCGTTCGTTAATATGCAGAAATTGGGTTCAGTGGGAATTAACATATCTCAGTGTAAAAGAGATTTAGAATTTGCAGCCTATAAAACAAATTCACACCAAGTGTATACAGATAAAACACTTGTGTTTTACTGGGCGCGACTAATCCTCAGTATAAACAATATAATTATGAAAACGCCGCTGTTTACATTGTCGAGTGAAGAATTTTTTAATTGTTTGACCCCTGTGCCGAAACATCACACAAGGAGATCTGTACCAAAAAATATTAAAATTATCAAAGCTGGAATCGAGGATAATAGGGTAGTAAGTAAAACTTTTTAATATATATTCATACATTATTTTTTTTAAATTATTTTATTTAAACGAATAAAATATTTTCACATAACAAATCATTAAATATTTTGATAATTTTTTATCGTTAATCATAATGTATCAGTTTACATATTTTTGTTTTTTAAACAATTAATTTTCAAATAGTTTTTTCTTAAAATAATAATAATTCTTTCCTGTTTTATTTTATTTAAAAAATTTTATTTTTAAATAATAAAAATTTTGAATTGAAATTATATCTCATTTCTTTTTTTTTACTTTTCAGCGCTGAAATACACTGTTCTCCGATGATGGGCAAGGCGCTGAGGCAGAATGTTATAAATTACGCCTAGCGCATAAAATCTGTCCAAATCGCCCGGAAAGAACCATGTACAATACAATCCGATAGAGACCTTTTCGCTTTTCCATACGGCGAAGAAGGCTTTCTCAATATCATCTCGCAACAAGATTATTCAAATATAATGAACAAAAAGGGAGTGAGGAAAACTTTACTTGACAGGAAAAGACCATACCCGTCAACATCAAGACAAGTATATGAAGATATAGAATAACAATGTAATTAAATCAAGGACCGAAAAAAGCTTCATTATCAATAAAATAAAAAAGTACGACTACATATGTATACAAAGGTAATCGATAAAAATTAAAACGCATTTACTTTTATTCTATTCTATTTTTACCCATTTCCTTAATTTTTAATACTATATATTTTAATAAATATATTTATAACATTTTAAAACTTATTTTAAAATTTAATTATTTTTAACTACGAGGCTAGTTATTAATTTTCTCTATCCTTTCAATTAATCTTTTCCATTATAATTAAATGTTAAATGTTTTTTATTACTTATTTATTTAATTCATACAATTTTTATAATGTTTAATTTTAATTGAAAAAAAAAATTCATATACTTAATACGGTCCTTTTTAGGACCAACAAAAGTTTATACGTAAGAAATAACAATTAATAGTTAAAAAGTACTATATAACATTCAGACCTTTAATATTATAAAATATATTTTTTATATTAATATTTTTCATGACAATGTTATATGATTTTTAATTACTTATTTATTTAATTTTTATAATGTTACTCACATTAAAAAATATACACAAACACACATACATATATACTATACTTACGGGTGAAGAAAAAAGACAGAAGATGCGAATCATTTTGGGTTTCAAGGTCACCATAGAAACTATAACACCCTCAGACAGGTGCGGGAGAGAGGACACCTTATTCACCAGAACACCCAGACAGGTGGGGGAGGGGAAAGTGGGTCAAATCAATTCACGATTATACCACCCCTTTATACTATGACACCTGCCAGACATGTAAGAGGGAGCGAGACAAGGGGTCGAGACAGGGGGAGCGAAACAATGGGGGAGAGAGACAGGTGCAAAAAAATCGATATGTCTTGCTATACCAGTCCATATACTACTGACTATGTATCAAATTATTCCATTTGGAATATTTGCTTTGATAATAATGATTTGTAATTCTAGATAGTTCATTAGAAAGGCCATATTTCTTTATAATTTCACTAGACGTGATTTGAGCAAACAAAGCTTTTTATTTTTCAGTTATGAGTTTTCTTTTATTATTTATAAATTGCGATTGTAAAACTTCAGTAATTAATAAATTTTTCCTAATTTCCTTTGGCACGGTGATCCTCAAGTAATTTTGACCGTGAAGTTTTTGCACCTCAGATTTTCTTTTTGGATCTGATTCTAGGCACATTTAGGATCCGATTCCAACAAAAACCAAAATCAAATGATGAGCACTTTTTTATTTATTCTAATTTTATATTGTATATATATGTTTTTTATAAAAAAAAATTTGTTATTGATAATTAATAAGCTTAATTTCTTGAATGCTGTTTTTAAATATAATTATAAATTATTTACATATTTTAAGCAAATATTATTGTAAATATATTTAAGGAAAAATTATGTAACAATGTAATTCTGACGTTAAAATTAACATTTTTTTGTACAACATTATAGTGATAAAGACTATGAGAAATGATGTTTTTAAATTATTTAAAGACGTCATTTGATGTAATTGTAATTAGAAAATTGTGTGTATTAATATTCTATAAGAACACTGCATGTACTTTTAGTATTTCAGTAAAACCAAAAGTACATTTTCCATGTTTGGATTCAAAGCTTTTACAGAAAAAGTTAAATATTTTTAGAGGAGTTTTTTTCGGATTTCGACCGTGTAACTTGTAGTTTAAGATACCGACCGTTGTAGTGTCTCGTGTAGTGTTCTCAAAATGTTGATATCCTAAACCATAACTTATACGGTTGGAATCTGAAAAAAAACCCTTTAACAATTTCAAAATTTTCTATATGAAAGATAGTATTAAAGAAAATCGAGGCCTAGATTTTTATAGTGAACAGGCTATGGAAGCAGTCCACTTTGATTTTTCTGCAATATTGGCTTATATAAAGTATCGTAAAATGATTCTAATTATGTAAATAAATTATTAAGAGCAGTCTGTGAATATTTACTGCATATAACTTTAGTAAAAACTATCTATATGTTATCTGTATATACATCTGCGTAATGAGAGTCATTTTATCATACTTCGTATTAGCCCATGTTGCAGGAAAATCATAATGGACCGCTTCCGTAGCCTGTTCGCTGTAAAAACCTAGACCTCGATCTTATTTAATACAATCTTTTACGTGGAAATTGTACTTTTGGTGTTACTAAAATACCAAAAGTACATGCAGTGTTCTTATAAAATATTAATACACAGTATTTTCTTATCATAATTACTTCAAGTACCGTCTTTAAATAATTTGAAAATGTATTATTTGCCAAAGTCTTTATCACTATTATGTTTTACAGAAAATTTTAATTTTAACATTATGCTTACATTGTTACATAACTTTAGATTTTCCTAAATATATTTACAATAATATTTGCTTATAATATGTAAATAATTCAAGATTCCATTTGAAAACGACATTCTAGAAATTCAGCTCATAAATTATCAATAACATAATTTTATTTATAAAAAAATAAATTTAATAAATAAAAAAGTGCTCATTCTTTGATTTTAGTTTTTGTTGAAATTTGATCCTAAATGAGCCTAGAATCATATCCAGAAGGAAAATACGAGGTGCAAAAGCTGCATAGTCAAATTTAGTCGAGGCCCACCGTGTTGGGCCTTTTCTTTCAATTTCTTTTACTTTGCTCAAAATTTCATCTTTTTCAATGCGTTTGCTAACTGCTCTCAAATATTTTATTCTCCACTTATTGCGCTGTTTAATCTTAAGTTTAATAATGTTTTTTAATTTTTTGATACGTCTATATAACTTTCTTCCTCTATTGTTTGAAAATGACAATGAACATTTCAATTTCTTATTTGGTTTTCTGCATTTTTTAATTGCAACTCAACATTATCTTGATTTTGATATTCAATTTTTCCTAATAGTTGATTTGGAAAAGTATCTGGCGATATCACATTAATTAAATTGTCATTCTCTTAAATATCGAAGTCTATATCACGGCTTTCAGTATTGTAAATACAATGCAATTTTACATGTTTTTTCTTTGGCTCTGAATGTTCTGCATCTGCGATAGTAGACTTACATTTCCTAGTACTAAAGTAATTTATAGATTTCTTTTCCTTAAGCCGAGTACTTTGTCTTTGAAACTCTCTACTACAACAGCCAGTGTCAGTAACGGAGTCAGGAACATGCACTTCAGACAATTCGACATCAACTTCAGAAATATCGGACTCAGTTACACTAGAATGCAAATGTTCATGCTATGAGTCAAATAATAGATATAACTATACTACTATATTCTTTCACAAAAAAGCACGGTGTAGATCAAAAAATGTTTTCCTCTATTTTTTGTAAGTTACTTACTACTTAAAAATAGATCGATAAATTCGCTCCAAACTTAGCATATAAATTGCATTTAACTACCATAAACAAAAAGCCATTTATTCATGCTTATCATAGCTTAAATGAAATTTTAAACCCACTTCATAGATTTTTAAAATATCAAAAAATTTTTTCTTTTAATTTTTTTGTAAATAATAAAATTTAATGTTAATTTGTTTTTAATGTATTTTCAATTCAAAGCGTGTTTGCATAATTTGAATGTTGAAACAATTTTTAAAAGTCAATAGCTTATTTAAATGCATTTTCGATATAGTGTCCGTAAAGTTGAATTTCACTGATACTATATAAAAAATATCTATCGAAATTTTATTCTACATTTTTATTAAATTAAGTAAAAATTACTATAATCTTTCATCAATAATGTGTTTTTATAAGCGCTGCATCGGTTCTTAAATTTTATATTTATTTTAAATACATTTAAAAATTTCTTTTATATTTCTTAACATGTTTTTAAATTAAAAAAAATTTTAAATATTAATTTTTTTTTAAATATATTAACATAGCTCTGAATTATAAACCTTACTTAACGGCATGTCGGAGCTGCAGCAATCGAGTTTTGCTTTTTTTATTTTATCAATATTTTTTTTAATTCATAAATTAAACAAATATAATGACTTGTCCGCACTAAAGCTATATTAATACAATAATTTTTGTTAAAATAAAAAATCATTTGGACTTGTTATTTTTTTATGAGTTTGGATTGGAAATTAAATATCAAACTCGGCAAACCTAACCTTAAAATACGATACATTGAAAGTTTTTATTATAACTTTGTATGTATTATATTTTGGTGGATTTCTTGAGTTGTCCGCACTAGAGTTTAATCTTACAAATTTTTTCTTTGAAGCAAAAAAACTCGATTAAACGCATCATTTATTCATAAGTTAGGATTGGAAATATTATTATAAGGCGGGCAGTTTCGTCATGCTCTTAAGAACATACATCAATTCATTTCTATGAAAAATTAAAGTATCAAAAAAGTTGGCAGCATTTTTTTAAATATATACTTTTTTATAATGAATTTTATTATTCTAATAGTGTTACTTGCTGTTTTTTCAATGCTTGATTATCTGCTCTTTTTTATTCCATTCTTCTAGCTCCTTTTTACGTCGTTGTTGTTTTTGTTTCATGATTTCTCTTTTAATTTTTATTTTCTCGCGTTTTAATTTTTTCTTTTTTTCCTGCTCAGTAATGAATTTCATTTTTGAATTTCAGCAAACAAAATATAATTAATGAATGATTTTTATAAATGATCAACTTCGTACGATACAATCATGACACTAAATGTCTGCGTGATTGCTAGAGTGTACGTTTATATTCTTATACGTTTGCGAGGGAAATGTAAACAAATACTACGTTGCTTCTTTTTATAATCAATGATTTATCAAGATTTGTAAATATACCGGTAAATAATATAACATTTTCAAAATACATTTTAAAATAAATACATTTTTTACCATATCCAACCCGAAAGTTTCTACTTTCATCCCCACTACTTCAACCGAAAGTCTCACATTCTTGCCGGGGCAGGAAGCAAAAAGAACGTTTTGCGCAGGCGCTAACGACAGAGTATAGCATACGTTATATCTCTCCGTCTCTTTCTTTTCCCCATATAATGTCTAATATACCTTGCCTTTTTGCTCTTCATCAAAAGTCATAGTAAGAACAAAACAAAGGCAGATATCAAAATCTGTTTCTTTTTCAAAATTTCTTAAATTTGAAACAAAAAAAACAAAATGTATACATTATAATGTATATGTATGTATTGTATTATATTATTATTTAGTTAAAAATGTGTGTGATGAAAAATGTGTGCATTGAAACAGAGTGTATCGAAGAATAACTCTATCAGATTAAATAATAAATTTTTTTTTTATTAATGAACTATCATTACGAGTGTTACCGTGTAGTGTGTTATCGTGTAGTTTATATAGTAAAACAAAGCATAGAATCTTTCAAAATGTGTGTGATGAAAAATTAGAATAATTCATAACATCTTTATTTATTAATGAATTATCATTACGAGTGTTACCGTGTAGTGTGATATCGTGTAGTGTATCAAGTAGAACAATATAGTATAACGTTTACGTTATACGTAATTTTAGTTGACAACTTTCGGCTTGGCTATGGTAAAAAATTGTATACGCGCCACGGGAGTGAAGGGGGACATCTTAACCCGCGCGTTTATCACCCTCGCCTTCGGCTCGGGCGATAACATACGCGCGGGTTAGAATGTCCCCCTTCCCTCCCTTGGTGCGTAATATACTATTATATACTCAAGCCCCACGTATTTATTTACTAACCAACTCGTGCATTATCATTTATATCTTAATTAATATTGTATAAAAGCCTTACATGGGAAAAAACAACGAATTATATATTTTTGAGCTATATTGAATGATATTCATTTTTTTTTAATTCTTCAATAACTTCTAACCTGACGTTGAAATGCCCTTGCGATTGAGGTATCTTACGGAAAATTCAGAAATAATATAAATAAAAAAGAGCATAATGTTTTAAATCATTTAGAAAGATGCTTTGAGTGTGCCAGCAAAAAATAATGATTTTTAAAACGAGGAGCTCAAAGATAACACTAACTTCAGAGACTTATAACTCAGGTCCTTTATGAGACACAGTTATTTTAAAAATTGAATCGAATTATGTTTTCAAAATAGAATATATTTCATTTGTTTAAATTTCAGTGATAAAAAACTTTTTTTTGTAAAAAAATAAAGATTGTAAATTTAAAAAAAATAAAAAAATGAGAGACACATTTCTTCGCATTTTTAATCTTTTTTTTTAATAGAGGCACATTCTTGGAACTTTTTTTATTTAAAAGTAGACATTGAAAGGTATTTATGAATAAATTCTCGTGTGATTTGTTTAAGACTTTTTTCCTTTACAACCCTAAGAAAAATTTTTTTATGGCAAGTTACAATATTATTTCTTGATATAATCGCATCTTTTTAAGTTATACCTTGATAATTAACAAGGAGAGTGTTTCACCTTCGGGTCACCAGAAAGCCAAAATTTTAGAGGCCAACGCTCAATATTTTCCTAGTTACTGGCTATTGAAGAAAATCACTAAAAAAGTTACTAGATTATCAAACGTTTATAGTTTCTCAACATTGTTAGCTAGAAGCTTATACCTTTTTTTAAATGAAAGCTCTGCCGTCCAAAGTAAGAAAACCTTAACTCCAATGGGATTCCAGTGTAGTTAACCACTTTTATACTTTGGACGGCAGAGCTGAGCTCAAATCCTTTCAAAATAGCACTTGTGACATCTCAAAATATTATTTTTTCCCAAAGTTTGAGCGTAATGAAGGTTGGACCTAAATTTTCTGTTTGAAACATTAATTAATAATAAAAGCTGAAATTGGGTCCAATCTTTAGTACGCTATCAATTTAGGAAAAAATAATATTTCGATATGCTCTAACTACTATTTCAAAAAGATTTGAGCTCAGCTTTAATTTAAAAAAAGGTTCAAGCTTCTAGCTAATAATACTGAGGAACTATAAGCGTTTGAAAATCTAGTAACTTTTTTAGTGATTTTTTTCAATTGCCTGTAACTAGAGAAATATTGAGCGTCGGCCTCTAAAATTTTGGCTTTCTTCATATTTCTGCATCCAGAAAACATTCCCAAAATTTGAGCAAAATCGGTGATCCGAAGGTGAATCACTCTCCTTGTAAGACTGGTGGCTTTATATAAATTAATGGACCATGTTTATCACCATTTTTAGTATAAAATACTGAAATAACATTTAAATTATCCCCGATCATTGCAGATTTTTCGATAAGTGACTAGAATCTTAAAAGTTTTAAATAATTGCTCATATACAAACAGAAAATGTCTATAGAAAATGTATGAATATAAGCACGTGAAACGAATAGAGAGTAGTGATGTGATGAGGTAACGACAACAAGTGTGTGCGTGTACATATATAACGCGCTAACGTGTGTGAGCACAGTTGGAATCAAAAGTTGAATCTATAGCGCATGCGCGTAGACGCTTTTTTTGATACTTCAAACAATAAAACTTTTATCTGTGACCGGTACTTGATAACCTTCATAAAAAAGCTTTTGTGGTGCAAAAGTTGCGCCTAATTGAAACTTTTTTTCAAAATTATAGTAAAAAGAAGGATTTATAAGAACTTGAATAACTAAACAACTAAGACTCTTACAAAAAATGTATAAATGATAAAACAAAGTAAAAGTTAAATATTTTAATTAGAGTTGATTCTAACGACAGTGAATAATAAATTATTAAAATAAATTTAACAACGTTCACTGTCAAATTATTTATTTCGAGCCAATTAAGCAACGTTTCAGTCATATTCTTCATGATCCTCTTGAGGCAAAACAAGGCGCAAAAAACTAATAATTCACTTATATGTATTTTTTGCGCCTTGTTTTGTCTAAAGAGTCATGAAAAATATGACTGAAACGTTGCTTAATTGACTCCAAATAAATAATTTGACAGTAAAAGTTGTTGAGTTTATTTTAATAATTAAATGCTTTAATTTAAACTTATTGTATTAAAAAATATCATCTGGTTCAAAAGTTACAGGTGATTAAAATATACTAATGGAATCGTGTAAAAAATTCAATATATGACCGATTCCATCTCAAATCATGCAGACCGACTGCACCTATCTCTCCGAACTGCTTAAAAATTTTTTATATTATTCTACTTTGAAAATAAGAGTATACGTATTTTTTTATTTTTCAATATCATCAAAAATGCAGTTTTTATGCATTTTTTAAAAATGACTTATAAATTTTCAATTCTCAATAATCGAAATTTTTTTTTTTTTTAATCGTTTTTATCCCTGTAGTGATCTTTATAAATAAATTTAGGCTCGTTCAATGCTACAGAGGATGCTCTTTTAATTCCACCGTCTTTTATTTTTTTAACAAAAAAACGGAAGTGCAATTGCACTTTTTGTAAAAAATGAAAAATGCATTTTTCTCAAAAAAGCCATTTTTTTTTGTCTCAAATTTTTTTTATGGATAAGTGGCCTCAAGACCTATATTTTCATCGGTGTGGAATTTGGAATATTTTGGTTTAGTAAGAGATGTAAAAAAAATTGAGAAAAAAATTTTCATATCTACATAAATGTAAATACGTCATAGATACAACAAATATTTCAGGAGTAAACGCATTTCAGATATATATATATTTGTACGTACATAGCTTTTATGCAACTCATAGGTGTTGTGCTGTACATATATATATATATATATATATATATATATATATATATATATATATATATATATATATATAGTGCATAAATTTTACGTTAAGTATAAGAAATTATGTAAAAAAAAAAGTTCTATTTTTTTTTTCCTTTCTTATGAGTTTTGGACTTTTTCTTATTGCGCAGATTCTTCTTTGACGTAATTTTTCTTTTCTTTTTTTTCTCTTTATTTAATAATTTTGTGAAAGGATGAGCAGCAGTTCGAGCCTTATACAATTTTTTCTTTGTCCCTACTTTTACTTTCCATACGTGGGTTTTTTGAATGCCGGCCAATTTAGGGGTCTTCAGCCACTCTTTTATTTTGCTTTGCCTAAAAACTTCAATATCTTCTTTTGGCAGTAAGATTAATTTAATAGCGTCAGTGTTAGATTGAACTTTTTTTACAAAAGCATTTGCATCTTGTATTGATTCAACATGACAATTTTGAAGATTATGTCTGATTGCATAGTGTTTTACTAATCCACCGACGCCATCAACCGCACCTTTCCCATGCCCCGTAGCTGAAAACAACCATTTTTGATTGTTAGAAGCTTTTTTCATTTCATGTAATTGAAATCGATTTTTGAAATGACTTGCGGCTCCATCTGTTATAATCGATATTTGTTCTATTGAATCAGTTGAATCATTTTTCATCAAATCAATGATTTTTTGCATCGCCAACAAGGCATGAGCGGAATCATGTTTTGTATCATCACTGACGACAGCAAAACTTTTTGTTACTGTTCCTTGATAACAAACAGCTGTAAAAATAGAAATCTTTTGATTGACCCAGTGATTGCCTTGAACAGGACTACTGAGAATCACCACCCAATTTTCAGCAAAATCACCATGCAGTACAAGATGTTTAGAATTAGTTCTGGCCATCTTTTGTTCCTCTTTTATGGCTTTTCGTTGTATATTTTTAATATACATGTGGACTCTTGTTTTCACCGTCCAAATAGCAAGATTATTTATAAAATTGGACATTATTAATGTTTTTTTTACGAGTTGCCCATTTTCCCACAAAGCAAAAACGATCTCATCATGTTCATTTATGGTTTCCAATCCAAACAAATTTAAATTAATACCACGAGAACCCGGGCATATAGAACAATCTTGGAAATAGCACTGCTCTGATGCATTTGTACAAACAATTGCTGACAAAAGCATGGAGCGAAGATTATTCAGATCTGAATACTTTCCTCCGATGAAATTGTTAATACAGTTCACATATAAATCAAAATTTGCACAGTAAATGCAGAGACAGATTTCTTTAATAGGATTCAACATAACAAACTTTGGTCTTAAGGTATAAAACTTTGTTATGCCCATTTTTATTTCTGGATGTTCTTGTTTGAATAATTTATATATCTCTTTTAAACTGCGCGTTAGAAAACGTTTTACTTTTTTTTTCCATTTTCTTTAACGGTCACAACGTCAGATTTATTGGGACTTTGACGTGTACAGTTGAAATCGTCATTCAGAAAATATTCCACTGCGATTTTCGTAGACTTTTCGTCTAAGGGATGACCAGTGTATACATCAGGTTGAGAATATATTCCCTTAGTTTTTACAAGCATTTGTGCTTTATCAATCATGTAAACAGTCACTTCGGGAAAGATAGATAAAATTTTAGATTTTGATACCGACAAAGGAATCAGCGTAAGAATTTTAATTTTTTCATTGATACTGCCACAAATATTAAGCGCTACTCCCAAATTGTTAAACCATTCATCGCAGAAGCATTGAGAAAAACCATCATTGGATGTATCAATTGAAACATTGTATGCTTCCGATAATTTGCAGCTAGTTGCAGAGGAAAATGAATAAATTAATTCTGATTTCTTTCTCGTGACGTATGTTTCTAAAGAAGAGTCATCAACAGCTCTCTTCCTTTTCAGCGGTGAAACATTACCGAAGGAACTTGAAATTAAAGTCTCGTTCAAATACTCAATCCGCTCTGGAGTGCTTGCACGAAAATCGTGGTCTTCAGTATGGACCAAGTAAGCATCATTATCTGAATCGATCGCATCAATAATTTTCGTTGATTCAATTTTCTTGATGCGTTTATAACAGTTGAAACATACATAATCAGAACTATGTACCGCCTTGTTAGGCAAATGTTGCTGCAGATGTTCTGCTAAATTTTCCAACATTCTAAATTTGGTAGCGGTATTATAAACAATTTTTTTGTGTGATCCAAAAAAATTTGGACACTTCCGTCTCTTTTCGGAATAAGTTTCAGACATATTTCAAAATGAGTCTCAATATCTAGAAATTAAACGGTATAAAAGATGTAAGATAACTACCGTGAATAGCTGCTTTCTTAAGTAAACCTAAGGCGCTTAAATTATCTATGCGATATTTAGCCACCTAGCGGTATATCTAGATATCTACGTATATATACATCTGTTATGTAAATATGAAAATTTTTTTCTCAATTTTTTTTATATCTCTTACTAAACCAAAATATTCCAAATTCCACACCGATGAAAATATAGGTCTTAAGGCTACTTATCCATAAAAAAAATTTGAGACAAAAAAATGGCTTTTTTGAGAAAAATGCATTTTTCATTTTTTACAAAAAGTGCAATTGCACTTCCGTTTTTTTGTTAAAAAAAATAAAAGACGGTGGAATTAAAAGAGCATCCTCTTTAGCATTGAACGAGCCTAAATTTATTTATAAAAATCACTACAGGGATAAAAACGATTGAAAAAAAAAAAATTTTCGATTTTTGAGAATTGAAAGTTTATAAGTCATTTTTAAAAAGTGCATAAAAACTGCATTTTTGATGATATTGAAAAATAAAAAAATACGTATACGCTTATTTTCAAAGTAGAATAATATAAAAAAATTTTAAGCAGTTCGGAGAGATAGGTGCAGTCGGTCTGCATGATTTGAGATGGAATCGGTCAAAGATTTAACTGAAAGTGCAAATTAAACAAAAAAAAAACGAAAATGAGAAAGGGTGCCACTATAGTGGCTCCTGTGACTGAAAGGGTTAAGTCCAACTGATTTCATCCACTAGGATATTGATTCACAAATTGCCTTATACTGATCTTTGACGTACTGAGATATGAGTTCAGTTATATATCACTGCCCTCTTAAAAATAATCAGGTGATGAATAACCTGATTTTTTTCACCAGGGTGACTATGAGAAAAAGTAAATTGATTATAATTATTTTTTTAAATTAATTCTAAGTCTTTATACATAATTACACATAATCATTGTTGTCACATCATTAGATTCAATGACAAATTTTCAGAAAATTTGAATGACGATAACCAATTTACATAGAATTATAATGTTTATTAATAATATAAAAATAATTAAATACTCTAAAAAAATATAACAAGAATTAGAATAAATTATTTTCTAAAACTGAACTTAACAATAACATCAGTAGATACTTTAATCTTAACAAAACTGATTAAATGAAATTTAAGTCAGCGTGTGTTATACACTCAATCTATATAAGAATATTATGATTTACCTGTTATTCGCATCTATATTATAATATATTTAACCTGCACTGATATAAAAAGAATGCTCGCTCGAAAGGTTTTGAATATACTTAAATAATATGCATGTTATAATTAAAATATAGATTATTAAATTCTTTATATACCGTATATTTGAAAATTAATAGTAATATATAAAACTGTAAAAACATATATAAAAATTAATGAATTATGTTTACTTTAATGGAGTCTACAGAACAAGAAAAGCATTTGCATTTTACATTGCTATCTTCGATTCCATTTTATTTAATCAGTTTTGTTACGATTAAAGTATCTGCTGATGTTATTATTAACTTCAGTTTTAGATAATGACTGATTCTAATTCTTGTTATATTTTTTAAATGTATTTGATTATTTTTATATTATTAACAAATATTATAATTTTATGGAAATTGGCTATCGTAATTTAAATTTTCTGAAAATTTGTCATTGAATCTAATGATGTGATAGCAATAATTATATGTAATTATGTATGAAAACTTAGAATTAATTTTAAAAAATAATTACAATCAACCTATATTAGAGATTGATATATATTTATATTCAATTCACTTTTTCTTATAGTCACCCTGGTGAAAAAAAATCAGGTTATTTATCACCTGATTATTTTCAACAGGGCAGTGATATATAACTGAACTCATGTTTTTTTGTATCTCAGTACGTCGAAGATTAGTATAAGGCAATATGTGAATCAATATCCTAGAGGATAAAATCATTTGGACTTAAATTGAATAATAATTAACAATATTTTCATGAAGTTACACAAAAAGTTCTAACATATGAGTAGAAGTGCATTTTTAGTTTTGTATCTTCTAACTGATACATCTAAGAAAAAGGTATAAGCGTGTAAATTTTGTATTCAGTGTATAGGAAATTGAATTGAAATATTGGTTAGTTATAGATTTAAGTTAATTTTACTGTAAAAATGCAATAACAAATGTGATGGAATATCAGTACAAAGCGGATCGTGTCTTATTATCTCTTGGACTTTTAACATTATTCAATATGTAAAATTATTTCTCGACCAAAAATTAAATTAATTATTCTTTAAAGTGTTATTGTATCTTGAGATATATTATGTTTAAATTATGAAAGAAATAGAGCAAAAATAATGTTCTATATCTTTTTAGTTAAATAAGCAAAGGATATTTTAGTTACCAATCATAATTTTCAAGAAATTCAACGACATTCAATTTTTTGTGATAAAAGAATTCATTCTGAATACACATAAAGTTACCTGTCACCATGTGTTATTGAAAATATTAGCAGTACTATATAACCTTAAACTATGAAATGAACAAAAATTTGTTTAAATTCAGTATTTAAGTATATTTTTCATGTCCTACGGTGGCACATGATTTGTGAAAAAAATCTGAAGGTTTGGTTCAATCTAAATCTTTCAAAAGATGTTTTTCAATATATTTTGATATTTGTAAAGTATACAACTATTTCTATGAATGTTTGCCAAGGGACATCTGCATCCGATGAATACAAGTTAACAGTAAAATGAGTAAATGCAGTTAAAAATCACATTTTTTATCATTTTTAATTACATTTTCAATTTGTTCCAAGAAATGGAGTAATAAATGTAATATATGTATAAATATTTATACATATATTACCTACCTCGATGATTTTCTTGGACATGGGATCATGATTCGAAACCTTGAAAAGTGGTATTTAAATGCTTTAAATGACTTTAGCTCTGCAAATGGCTACATTAGCACTTTTAAATTAATTTTTTCACAAAATTTAGAATATTCTGAAGAAAAAAGTTGTTCAGTAATAAATTGCTAAAACGCAACCCAACTGAGTAATTTAAGCTTAACATTAGTCGAAAATGTAAAAAATAGGGTTTTTGCCCAACTTTAAAGCTTTGTAGCTCCAAAAATATGTACTAAAGGAATCTAAAAAAATTCTAAGTGGTTCATAATATGGAAAAGAACTATTTTACCAATTTCTAGCTGAAAAAATTTTTCGTTCTTCGATTTGACAGAGAATGGGTGAGATATATATATATATATATATATTATATACTAGTTATCGAAGGATCTCCGGACCTGGCAATTAATCTTATACTCTTGTCTATCCCTTGCTACGCTCAACTCTAAAGTACAACTGCTCGGCACTTTAGGACTATAATGATTATGGCTTGTTATTTTTATTAATTAATGATAATACAAAAACAGTGTTGGAACAGTGTAGTTTTTTTTTATTCTATTGTTATTGTTAATTCAAAAAATATTAATAATAAAGGTTATTAACATAAAAAAAACATATTAAGGTACACGTAATTGTGATCACGTGCATGATAGACAGAGAAACAGATGGATATTATAGGTAGCGTTTCTTTCTCTTTCTCTGTCGCTCATATAGTAGTTTAATATGCACAATTATTAATAATCGCGATATTTTACAGGTATCCACTATCAATTAAGGGGCTATTCGGAATAAGAGTTTAAGAGGAGGTCATGTATCTCTGTCCTTTTTTAATCAATAATTAATTCTTAACAAAAACTAATAACTTTAGCAAAAAATAAAGAGAAAGCAGCATCTCGTATCAGAAAAAGCAAAATTTTCTTCGATAAGAGAAAATTAATTTTATTGCTTTGATTCCAAGAAAACCTTGAAAAACCAAATTGTTTGTCCTAACCTTTGTGTCTTAAGTTTTTCAAGGTTTTCTTGAAACGAAGCAATGAAATTAATTCTTTCTCATCAACGAAGATATTGCTTTTTTGATACGAAATGCGGCTTTCTCTTCAGTTTTTACTAAAATTATTAGTCTTTGTAATAAAATCAATTCTTTGATTAGAAAAGGACAGATATACTCAACCTCCTCTTGAGACAAAAAAGTAAGCTTTGAAATAATTAAAAGAAGCCTATCAACTCAATATCGTCGACAAAAATTTTGATTAAACTTTATAATACACTCAAAGTATTATAAAATTTCACCGAAATTGTTTACGTCGATATTAAGTTATAAAGTTTTTTTTGATTATCTGGAAACCTACTTTCTTATCTTAAACCCTTAATCCGAATAGCCCCTCAACTGTAGTATATTCAACGCGCACATATATAGTGAATTTAAATTTTATTAAATTATTTATTTGAAACATTTAAATTTTATGATTTTACCTGCTTAAATTAAGTTATCTTACACAAAAAAAAGTTTTCACAAATAAAATCAACACTACACGTAGAATGTTTCATTTCTGTGATGAAGTATTGAAAAAAAAGATACTATAATTTTAATGAGTGCCATCCATCAAATTTTAGCTACTTATGTTGGTACCGCTATATTAAGAATCGAACGCGTAAAATTCTGCTACATAGTACCTATTTTTTTCGGTTCAACAAATAATATTTCCATCTTTCCGGTTCAGCAGCAATATTTTACATACCGGGTATCTAATTCTTAATTCCTTAACACTGGTTCTTTCCATACCATGCATAAAAAACAAGATACTTTGTTTTATGATCATGTTTTCTTAAATCATATGAACATTTTTTTTAACAAAAACTTAATATGTGAGGATATTGTTCTTCATATGTTAACTTTTTTTATATAGTGATATCGAAGGAGTCCAACCCGGTTTCCGTTTAAGACATTACATCAGGTTAGACTGTCTGGCACACTATACCAAGAACTTTGACTACCAATGGATGGTCAGCCACTTTTCTGATCAACAATCAACTTCTACCCAATGAAGTTGGATTTCCTGAGAGTCGCGATATAAATAGCACATACACTAATTTTTCTTCCAAAAAAAGTCAAAGGTACCTGGATACGATTCGAATCAATGCCCACCGCGTCAAAGGCAAGAGCTCTATCCGTCACATCATCGCGCTCCCTATCATATGAACTGTAACGTTTTTATTTCCCGTGGATGGGAAATATTACGTCTTTACCTCCTGTTGCCAAACGCTTCAGTGAGTGACCAGGGTTCGAGGCAGGAGGTCGGTTAGGACGGACGGTGGAAAGATAAAGGATAGTAAACGGGTTGACACGTTTGTTTATGCTAGGGAGTACCGGAGCTTTATTGTACTCTAAACTCATATCTTACAACGACGTATGACAATAATGATGTAAAGTAATAAACTAACCTAAATTATATAAATCAAAATAACTAACCTAATATATGTACGCGAGATACAAAGAAATAAAGAATGAATTTAATATAAGCCTCTTGACGGTTTATGCGCCTCTTGTCGGCGACGGAAATAAATGAAATCAAAAATAGTTTAAAACAAACTTTAACTTTAATAATGAGTCAAATAAGACTAACGGCGGTTAACGGCCTGGGCGGTTTTAATGAACAGACAAAGTTATAATAATTATAATACTAAACAAACTATTCTAATAATGGTGGGTGGACGACACCCTTAATGCGGTAGCGCGGGATACGGCTGAAGGCCTATGATTCTCTAATGCGCGACCAGATACACATGGATAGAGTAATCCTGGCTTGCCTTTTCCGGCGGCAGCAATGGGTGGGAACTAATACAATCTTATGTTACGTTAAACTAATCTAATATATACAGGACAGGCGGTACGGCGGTGCGGAAGTGCATTGGCGGTTCTCTCAGTCGCATTTTATCTAAGCCAGCGAGCGCACTCGGCAAAGATTAAATACGGCTTGACTTGCTTCTAATGGTTTGTCACATTAGAGCGAGCGAAAGAGTAGCCTTTCTTATAAGGCGTAAGAGCCCCATATAAGAAAGCCAGTACTGTATACTGCTTTCTCTTTCTAGGCCAGCGAGCGCACTCGGCTAAGAGAGAGGGAGAGCACAGTACCCAATGCCTCGACTCATCGCTGAGCCTTAGCTCTTATATCTCCTCGAGCTCGCTGTTCCTCTTGCGGAAGCAGCAAAAACTGACGGCACCTGGCGGTTGAGCCTGTTACTATCGTGCCTCGCGGGAGATTTGAATATCCTGTCTGCACGATTATGAATAATTGTTGCAGAACATTACTGTAATATTATCATTGTATAGAGGTTAAGACGGATTCTAACGGCCGTGGGGATCTGGTGGCCGCACTAATATAGTTAAATGTATCGCTAGAAGTAAAATTAACAACTACACGATAAAGTACGAAAAAAAAATAAGCTGATATGTACGAACTTATAGATTTTATTAAACTACACTTAAACACTATCTTTACACAAAAGGGCGCCAGTCGCGTGATACAAACGCAACTCCGTGAAGTATCCTAACTATATACAAGATAACGCGGCGAAAAGAGAGGCAACTATTTACTAAATCAAACGGGTAATGTTAAATTAAATCTAAAAGCTAAAAAGGGTAATTAGTTCGAACGCCAACTAAAATAAGAAAAATGAACGCGCTGTTTAATACTGCGCACTTGATCACCAACACACGCGCACAACGCAATAAAAAAAGAGAAACGATATATTTATTGTTTGAGCCAAAAATTACAACAATTGTAAAGCATTTATGCTTTACGCACTCAAGTTAAAATTTCTACTCCTTTATACACAAAAAACATAATAGTAAAAGGGCTTTGCTTTTTCTAACACTGCTACGCAGTTCGGGTACAATCAACGTCGACCGACTTGGAGACTAGCCACAGAAAAAATGAACATCTCAAGATGTTTTTCCTTTTTCACACAGTGCACTACGCGACCTTACTATCCTACCTTTCCCGTCTACTTGACTACTTGAGTCATACTATACGTTAATACATATCCCGACGTAAAATTTTCCACTTTTTTCGATTTCGCTATAAAAAGTAGGGGTTACAATTTAAAAAAATAAGGTTGACCTCAAAATAATCTTGAAAATGAGGTTCAAAGTCTAATCCAAGCTCACCATCAGATACCTCGTAAAAAGTTACTCCAAGAACGACCTTCACCTGATTGAAAAAATTATGAACTTTGGAAATTTTTTAAGCGTATCGTTATTTTTTGGACACGCTGTATATGCACTTAATAAATCATTGCGTAAAAGTTTCTCTATTTAATCACTCTGTCTCTTTCTCTCTCACACGCACAAATACTAGATTTTCTATCACGCTCTCTCTACAACATTGATTTTATTTAGGCTTTAAGTATGTAAAGAAAATTTCACGCGTTCAAGTAAACTAAAATCCTCTCTCTCTCTTTTTCACACACACAAAAAAAAGAATTTAAATGATAGTGAGAAAAAGTAAAAGAAAAGTCACTACAAAAAAAAGACCTAACAAAACCTAACAAAAAATCACTCTCCCTCTTTTCCTTGAATTCTCTCTATGTCTCTCTCTCTCTCTCTCTCTCTCTCTGAAAAGCTGTTACTTTTGACTTCTCAACTTGTTGGTGTAGTGGGTTCGTTACGAAATGATTTACGTGAAATTAAGCAATCTTTATCGGATGTTGAAAAGCGTCAAGACTTGCTTTCTGATCGTCTTGACGAGCACATTGCTTCCTTTTCTGCATCAAATTCTTCATCTGTAGACCCGTTATTGTCTGACACGTATGAAATTTTGTTCTTGGGTATACCATCAGCTCTATCACAAAGTAATAACGATATTATCAAAATTATTTTGAGAGCCATTGGGTTAGAGCAGGCTTGATGCTCATAGATTCTCGGGAATGGCTCCCTGCTGTTCCCATGGAAACGAAAGAGCCTGAATCTTCTCAAAAGGCTAATTTTCGAGCAATCGTTGGGCGCTTCACATCCGATGCGATCAGAGATACTATAGCATCAAACTCTGTTAAGCTGAGAGATTTCACAGTTCCTAAACTTTTTGGCATAAAAGGTTCTTCTAAGATCTTTGCTCGTCCTATTGTGGCCTTAACCGGTCTTTGAGTTATTAGTTAAGGCGAACGCAGTCTATAAGGAGTTAAATTATATGCGTCCTATTGTTCGTAATTTAAGAGTTTGTATGCGTCCCCATAAGGAGGCTGAGCTGATTCCAATTTTGGACGAGGCTCAACTGTCGAAACTTATACCAAATAAAAACAAAAAATAGGGATTGCTAGGCTCTTGTGTAATTGAAAATCCTTCTTTTATTTCAAACTCATCAAATAGTCTTAATAACGTTATTTCTCAAAATTCACTTTGTAACGCAACAATTTCAAACTCTTCTGCTATCTCTGGGCCAAAAAATGGTGCAGACTTTTTTCAAAATATTCAAATTTTTCATGGTAACGTTAATCGGCTCAAAACTTATTTCTCCCTCATAGAGCATCAAATTACTTCAAATCAACCGGATATTTTTGCTGTTACAGAGACTTTCTTAACTGAGTATAATGATTCTTCTATTATCTCTATTGATCATTACAATTTCTTTAGGTTACACAGAGTGGGTAAATTGGCAGTGGAGTTGGTTTCTATGTACGTGATTTTCTCAAAGTCAGCATACTTTTTCAATCAAACGATGTCTTTGACAACACAGCTAAGTATATTATAGCAGAAATTTCTCTGGGTGCTGAAAAACTCATTTTTGCGGTTGTGTATTTAAGGCCAAAGGGTCTATTTCCTGATGATTTTTTCAACTCAATATCTGAGTTATTACCAACGTATAAAAACATTGTCATTACTGGAGATTTCAATATTAATCTGTTGGCTACAAATTTTAGTGCAGACTCTTTTCGCTCAACGATTGACTCGCTTGCCCTTTACATAGTACCTTCTGAACCTACACACCATACTCTTACAACTGAACATATTTCTCATACTTGAATTGATCTCTTCATTTTAAATGATGAAAATTCTCTGGCTTCTTACAGTAAAACATCAACTCCTTTCATAGCAGGTCATGATTTGATTACCATCACTTTTAAGGCTTTTAAGCTTCAAGCTGCAACTAAAATAATCAATTCTCGTAATTTTGCTAACATAAACCTACAAACTTTAAACAGTACGATTTCATCTTCACTTTCAAATTATTCACATGAGAGCTGTGTGGAATCATTAGGCTCTGCCATTTCTTCTGTTGATACGTTAGTTCATAAGTTGTCTTCTGTACTTGTTTCGTCCTTCGATCATTGTGCACCAATTAAAGCGCATAAATTGAACATTAAGAAAAAACCATGGGTCACTTCTGACATCAGATTTAGGATGAGGGAGCGTGATCGAGCATATCGTTATGCTGTTCGATCCGCTTCTGCTCAGGCAGTTTTAAGATATAAGAAGCTCAGAGGTAAAATCTCAAATGCACTTGATTCTGCAGAGAACAATTATATAGCTGATCGTCTAAATAGTGTGGGTAACTCTTCAAACCGCTGGAACATTCTACATAAGATTGGTCTGGCTACAAGGATACTGCCTTCACCGCTTCAGTATTTCTCCTCGGGTGTTCTTCTCTCTCATTACACATCAATTTCTTCTGGCGCTCCTGCTCTGTCTGAGGGTGAGTTGAAAGAAGTGCTTGCTGTACCACTACGTAGTGACTTGCCTATCTTTAATTTTACTCCAGTTGAATGTCCTCTTGTCGAGTCTTTTGTAAAAAACAAACATAAAATTGAATATAATGTAACTTTACTTGTGATAAATACACTTTGCAATATTTATATTTCATTAAGAATTTACATTTGATGCAAAAAGACTTGGTAGGTAATTGCAAATAGTCGATTTATTATTTTGAAATATCGAAATTTTGAATTAACCAAAATATTTTATTTGAATCTTATAATTACATATTTGAATTCAGCATTTCGTATATATAAAATACATATGTAAAGATATAATTAGAAATAAACACAAAATTTGTTTTTAAGCATGTTTCACGAAAAAAGGTTATTTTTAATTTTATCGTTCAAATTCATGGTCATATATTAAGATCAAGAATCTAAACATAAGAGCTGTTCTTCAATGATATTACATATTACACGTAACTTGTTACACTTTGAAGTTTTATTGTCTGATGTCTACTGAATCCATTATCTTAACGATACTCAAGTTCGAAATTATACGTGATACTCTCGGTCACCTATGAAGTCGAGCTTAATTTTTGACTTTTGTGAATTGTGCCTTACAATTCACATACGATTTCGAACATTTATTAGTTTTTTTTCCCTAGGTGAAAAATATACTATTTAAAATAAAATATTCTTGGAAACAAAGCTAAATTTTTCTATTTTTTTTCAATGTTCCTGGTTCTATCCCATTACTATATATTATTTAGTTTCACTAATTTTTAGTATAATGTAAATCTATGTTTGAAATTTATTTTTGTTGTTGTTTTTGACAGAAAAAGTCGCACCAAAAGAGATTAACAATCACATTTTCTGCGAAATATTGCCCTTGAATTGAGTGGGTGAAATGTCAATGTTAGTAAAAAAAAAAAAAAACGGCACCAAGCATCGAAAATTTATACTCTCTGTTCATAATATAATAGTACCAAAATCAGTTCTTAAAATTCAAGGTATAGTACTAATTGAAATTATATTAACACTTTTTTTCAAATACCACAGTACATAAATTAGATATACTAGATTTAGTACCTATTTTAACAGTACTTTCCTTTCTCTGAGCAGTTGTTAGTTCTAGTAAACGTCAAATACTGTTTTTGATTATTTCATGGTTCGTGATTGAAACACGCGATTAAAAAAAATGAATTCCTATCATATCTTTTTATTGATTTAAGTGCAATTTAGTGTAATAAATTTTTTATTCATCATGATATGATTTGTATTTAAACAATTTTTATGCATATTGTAACTTTAATTAATCTTTTTTTATAAAAGTATAGAAATTTAATTTATTACGAAACTTCAATATAAAAATTTATAAGTTCAGGCAATTCTTTTTTATTTTAAAATTGGCTAATTTTTACATATTAATATAATACGTGAAAATTTAACCGAGTGACGTTAGGAGTGAGGTAAATTAAGCTAGTGCGTATTAAGATAAAATCCTTTATTTAATGATATTTTCCGTTATGCATTATACGCTTTTTATAGTTTATCAAATTTTTTCCGCAATTGTGTATCATATTCTACATAATAATGTAACCGAAAATTTCTAATTTTAGTATTTTTTGCCCGGCGTTATGTAGAAAAACTATTATTTTAATAAATTAAAAATGTAATATCATTAATTTTTATACAAGAATACGAATTGTCGTAAGATGCGGGAAACATTCAACTAAAAATTAAACAATGAAATGAATTAAACAAAAAATGTGATAAGCGCGTACTTTTCGTACGTAACATCTTGGTTTTTTTAATTTTTCAGTATGATAGGTGCAGCTTTACTTAGAAGAAGAGATAATTAACAAGCGGTAAATTTCATTTTAAATAATAAATGAAAGCGTGTGCTCCTTATGCGTGTTTTGTTTCCCCACTCTTTAGCTTGATAGGTGGTGCTTAACGTAGAAGAAGGGATAATTAACAATCGTTCAATTTCACTTTAATTATTAGATAGCATTAAGTTTCGGTTGATAGTTTGAACGAACATAAATTTTCTTTTTCCTACGAACGCTGTTAATTTATTTATATTTGATAATAAGTTCAAATAGTGATTCAAGCGAGGATTCCAGTGACGAGAATTATAATGTGCCGGATGAATTTAAAGAAGTAACGGAAAATGTGTCATTGAATTTATTACCAGCAGTATCTAAAAAAAGATACACACAGGTTTATATTCAATTTAAAGAATGGCGTAAATCAAAGAAAACACGTTCTTTTGTAAAAGAGATCTTTTTAGTATATTTTTCTGAAATTTTCAAAAAATTTTCTCCTGCCATCAACATTTTGGGTGCAATATTCAATGTTAAAAACTACCGTACAAACAATTGATAATATTGATATAGGAAGTTATGAAAGGTTAGTTTATTTAAAAAAATTGAATGTTGGACAAAAATGCAAAAAAGCCAATTTTCACAGCAATGGAACTCCGAAGATTTATTGATGAAGCTCCAGATAATGACTATTTAGCAGTGAAGGTTAATTCATTGAATTTATATATTTTTCCGTAATTGTCTATTTTTTTAAATATATTTAGTTACTATTTTAATCATATATGTATCCAAAAGTTTAATATGCATAAATAAAATTTATATATTTTTTGTTTCATAAAATTATAAATATTTCTTTTTAAAATATGTTTTAGTTATTATTTTAATCATATATGTAAGTAGTTATTAAGGCGCCACGGACCGTTAAAACTAACCCCCACTCCACCACCCCAAAGGTTACTGACCGGTAGGTCAATGACTTCTGAGAAGACAAAGTAGGGGTTGTTGAAACATTGGTGCCCCAAGAAATAAATGCACACGTGCGCACATACACTCACACGCACGCATGCACACACAAATAAATAAACCATATTTTATATATATATATATATATATATATATATATATATATGTACATACATACATAAATATGAAAATATATATATATATATATATATATATATATATAAAATATGGTTTATTTATTTGTGTGTGCATGCGTGCATGTGTGTGTGTATGTGCGCGCGCGCGTGTGTGTGTGTGTGTGTATGTATGTGTGTGTGTGCGTGCGTGTGTGCGTGCGTGCGTGTGTGCGTGCGTGCGTATGTGTGCATTTATTTCTTGGAGGACCAATGTTCCGTCTCAACAACCCCTACTTTGCCTTATTTTATGCTATATATATATATATATATATATATATATATATACTAGGGGGGGTTCCCCCCTGCTCGCTCCGCTCGCCAACCCCCCGAATACACACATTCCAAAGTAAATAGGAGAGTAGGACATAATAAGTTGAAATTTCATATTTGTGAATGTGAAAAAAGTTCAATAGAAAACATCGATACATAAAAATATAAGATATGAAGTTATAGAATTAGAATTAATAGAAAAAAGATGGTTTAACACGATATTCAAAAGTTTACAATGAATCAAACTTATATATTTTTGAAATAAATTAAAAATAGAATATAAAATAGAATATTAAAAATAAAAATGAAATTGAACTTGATATTATTCAAAATTCGTATATATGGAATTCACGGATCATCGTAATAGCATAAACGCACGATCGAGCTTTTTAAATTCGGCTCTGGGCGTCTCAGATCCTGAGTCGAGATTTTTGATTTCTGTAGTATTCTTGAATACGTGACTTCTATAATAGCGATTAAATAAGTACAGGTATTAGAGCAAGTTGATTGGAATAAGTGTACAAAAATTCATGATACAGTCATCCCTCCGAATAAGCGCATCCGCAATAAGCGCATACCCCTATGTTTGCTCGCGAGCCATGCCCCCACTGCGACTACCAAGTCCGAGCTCACTAAACTTTTGCGGACTGCTTCTCAATAAGCGCAATCGCTCATAGAGGATTTAAAATTTAAATTTCAAATAAAATCTTAATATTTTTTATTATTAATAACGAAATTTTTTATTGAAGCATAAATTTTTATTAAAAATGTTTATAAATATATTTATAAATATATTTATAAGAAATATTTATAGTTTTATTAATTCTAACGTTTATTTACTTTTATTGAATGTTTTCTGACAAAATATTGTAAGCTTTTGTTATTAGAAATTCATTTTGAAAATCATTCTGAAAATCATTCTGAAAATTGTTTTGAATAGCGTTTTTTTTGCTACAGGTTCTTCGACGCTCACTTTCATTTTTTGCATCACTAGCACCTGCTTGAACAAAAGAATTTTCGCGTTTGATTTTTTTAATCGAGTCTGACATTTTTACACACTCACCGAGTGTTTCTGTACTTATGACACGTGTCGGCTCTCAAACAGTAGCCGTTAAAACAATAAATGTACGGCAATTTAAGGGTCTATCGCTAATACACTTATTGAGAAGCACCAAACCTAAAATGTGCAAGAGAGACAGCAAGTCAGGAAAAAAGGATCTATGTACACGCGGTGGGGGAACCCCGATTCGTGGAAAACCTCTTCCCCTTGGGGGCTTCTATGTGCTTATTCGGAGGGATGACTGTATTTATGATTATAGTAATTTTATTTTATAATTATTTATTCTTTTTAATTTTAGTAAACTAAACTTCTAAATAATATAATTCTTTTTAAATAAATAAAAGTTTTATTTTACTGCTATTATCATTGATTAAATAAATTCATTTTTTTAGACATATTAGTGATTTTTATATTTTTTTCTTAAACGTAAGATGTAAATAATATATCTAAGTTATAAATTTTTTATTTGAAGTACATAAAGTGTTATTATAAAATTTATATTGACACTTTTTAAGTTTCAATTATATTACATGATGTACTTCCATCGTTGCACCATCCATCTGTAAGTAGTTAAACACGTCTGATTTTTCTGTTATTTGTGTTTTTGTTCTGGTGCTGCATTTTTGTGCCCACGGGCGTTTTTGTTACAGATTCTTGCTCGCTAAAATTGCAAGGCACCGTTTCAGCTATAAAACATCATTTTTGATAGCGGTCCTTGCTTTTTATTTTAAGATTTCTACCAAGGTGCTGAATTTCGAGGTTAGGAAGTCTGCTATTTTGAGGTTAGTTTGAGAGGCAATTTTTATCGGCAAGCAGAGATCCTGGTGGCGCTGAACGTAATCCTTAAGTTACTCTTCGACCAATAAAGTGGATATCTGTATTACCATATAAGCTTTTGGAGCGTATGCACAAGTGAGGTCAAAGTAATGGACAGCTGTGCGATCTGTAAACTTGCTACCAATGATAAATGGGGCATGGCAAAGCTCCATTT
The DNA here is from genome assembly GCA_017163975.1 of Anastatus disparis. Taxonomy (NCBI): domain Eukaryota; kingdom Metazoa; phylum Arthropoda; class Insecta; order Hymenoptera; family Eupelmidae; genus Anastatus; species Anastatus disparis. The sequence continues at coordinate 6,232,023 of JAFFSR010000282.1, forward strand.
GTGTGTCACGTGCCGGCAGCGTTGTCATGCTAAATGCATGACACGTTCTAAAATGGATAATGGCACAAAATATGAATGCAAGAAGTGCCTCGAAACACACAAAAACAGTGACATGTCATCTGCGTCACTGGCCGGCGGAAGCACAAATGTTAATGGAGTTACGCCGAACATGATCGCGCGCAAAGCTGTTCCAAAACAGCCCATCAGTGCCTCTACACCAACACGTACCGACTCGAAAGTAACACCGGTCATCACATCTCAGGGGCAGCCAGCACGAGTGAAGACTACTACTATCGCGGCGCAAATTGGGACCAACAAAAATGGCGTCGCGGCGGATGGAGGGAGAAATAGATTAAGTATCAATTTATCTAATAAGTATTTGGGAGGTGGCGCTGCGCACGTTGCCCCGAATAATAATAATAACAATAATAATAATAAGATAAACAATTTTGACGGGGTCCAAGGATGTTCAGATTCTTCCTCAATGAGGGCAGCTGTGTCTGCTCTAGAGGGCGCACTGTCCGGCAGGCTTGACTCAATTCAAAATAGTATTGAGGCTTTTCAGAGCCACGTTATGAATACTGACAATGGCCTGCGGGACATTGTGTCCAAAATGGAAGTACAAAGTGAAATTATTAAAAAATTAGTAAATGAGCAGATGCAGTTGTTAGAGGAGAATCGAAAACTTAAAGGAACTATACTAAAATTAGAAAGAGATTTCCTGTCCACTCTAAACAACAAAATTGAAACTATAATTACAACTATTAATAATAAACTCAATAATGTGCAAACATTTCTTAATAATGAATTTAGTGAAGTATACAGGGGCATCTTGGACCTTACGTCCGGGGTGGCTGGCGTGGCGCAGGCCGTTACCGATCTCGCGACTGAGCAAACAACTCACACATCTAGATTTATTGACATAACAGAAACACAAACACCACATGCACACACAGTAATTAATGATGAGGCACCCCGTCAGATTGAGACGGAGTGTGGTTCCGGGGATGGTATGTTGGTGATCTCTGGCGGGCTGGATTGCTCAGCAGTCAATGTTGGGCTGGATTGCTCAGCAGTCAATGTTGGGCTGGAGGATTATGCGTGTGCCGTTCTTGGTGCTATACTCCCAACAATCAAACGTGCGAATATAATTTCAGTTAGGGAAATCACTAAAAATGATAATAGGAACGGGGTGTCTGCAGAACGTGGGATCGGTGGCGGTCCGAGGGGTGCGTTCTCATTGCTGGTGAGACTCTCCGAGGAGGACCTGGCGCAGAAGGTATTTGAGGCTAAACGACAATTTACGGGTTTTTCATCTGCAGATCTTGATCCCTCCTTCCTCAGTGGATTGTCCACTTTTAAACATCATAATTTGATATTCATAAACGAATTTATGCCTAAAGATAAATATGTAAATTTTAAAAAATTAAAAAAGTATGCCAAGGAAAAAGGCTTTAAATTTGCTTGGCATAGACGTGGCAAATTTCTGGTGAGGAGGGAGAGAGGGGAGAGGGCATATAGTTTTAGCAACGAAAATGACTTAGATAAATTGATTAATAATAAAGAATCTAATGATGTAAATTTAAATGTAAATGAAAAAAACTCAGAAACTCCTTCGATTAACATATGTAGCAAAGTTTTCGAGCAACAAAATGTAGAGACAAACCTAGTTTTAGTTAAAGACGGAGTAACATCGAATGTGGCCTCTCCCCAATGACTGTGCCGGGCCTCCCTTGAGGGTCGTACAGGAAGGAGGGGTGAGCTGCGAGCGTGCTTTCTGAATGTGACTTCGTTAAGAGCTCACATTGGACAGGTGCGTGAGTTCCTAAGTGGTAGTCCTTCTTACGACATATTTGGGGTTGCTGAGACCTGGCTGGGTCCGTCTGTTTCAGATGACGTCATTCGGGTCAAGGGGTATAAAGTATTCAGACAGGACAGAAACCTGCGCGGTGGAGGAGTAGCCTTGTATATTAAAAACAATCTAAAATGCACTATTTTGGCTACTTCGGATACTCAAACTATTCATAGTGAGGGTAAACCGGAGGTGCCTGAATATATTTTCTGTTCTGTGCAAATGGGCAACTCTGAACCCGTGTTGGTTTCTGTTATTTATCGGCCTCCTGCTATTTCGTTTATTAAAAACACAAACTTTTTAGATGTTTTGAGAAATTATGCCTCTGAATACTCTCATAAAATTATAATGGGAGACCTGAATGCCGATCTCCTGCGTGAGAGCAGTGATGCCAAACTTCTTAACAAGTTATCGGCTGAGCTTTCGTTGCAGCTGGTCCAGCATGGTGCCACGCATCACACTCCGACGTCTCACACTTGGATTGACCTGATTTTTGTTGACGATAATGACACAGTACTTGACGCACGAAACTTACCGGCGAATTTTCACAGTCGGCATAACTTAATTGATGTATGTATTTCCTGTAGTCATGTCATAACAGATAAAAAAGCAATTGAGTATAGAAACTATAAAGATATTTGTCCGACGTTATTAGTACAGAGTCTGGCCGGCTGTGATTGGACGCCATTTACAGTTGGTACAGTTGACCCGGAATCTGCACTTGACTGCCTCTGTGACAATCTTACGGCAGCAATACATAATCTGGCGCCGCTAAAAACACTTAAAATTGGTAAAGATAAGTTTCCGTGGATAGACAAAGGATTGTCGCAGATGCGGTGCAAGAGAGATGCCACGTATCGAAGATACAAACGGACGAAGGATGAGAGATATCTCTCTGAATTTCTGCAACTACGTAAAACGATTGACGAGCAGACTGAACAAGCTAGGACTACTTACTATCATAACAGACTGTTCGAAGCTCTTGCCAAAGGTAATGTCTGGAAGGAGTTAAAAGACCTGGGACTCTTGTCCGGACCTCAAGGGGACTTGAATGGATTTACTCCGGATGAGCTTAATGCGCACTTTGCGGGGGTGTCAGTCTCGCCGCACGATGACAATGAGGAATGTAAGAGAATTCTTTCCCAATGTAGTGAAAGTGGCTTTGCCTTCAAACCAATTAATGTTACTGATGTGGTCCTTGCAATTTCGCATTTTTCATCACAGGCTTGTGGCGAGGATGGCATTCCGCAGAGCGTGATACTCAAGGCTTTACCGTTTATCGGAGAACATCTTGTGACTCTGTTCAATTCCTCTTTTGCACGGGGGTCTTCCCTTGCCTTTGGAAGCGTGCACGCATTGTGCCATTAAAAAAGTGTCCTGCACCAACAATGCCTAAAGATTTTAGGCCCATAGCAATCTTATGTTTTCTTTCAAAGGTCCTGGAGAAGATTGCTCATGACCAATTGCAAGAGTATATTACGACACATCGGATACTTGACTCTATGCAGACTGGTTTTAGAAAGCATCACTCAACGCAGACTGCCATACTTAAACTTACTGACGACATAAGATCAGGTCTAGATAAGAAACTTGTCACGCTACTACTTCTGTTTGACTTTAGTAAGGCATTCGACACGATCTCTCACTCCAAATTACTTGCAAGGCTGAGATCGATGGGGTTTTCCAGGGCTGCACTCAAGTGGATTAGCTCCTATTTATCAGGTAGGAAACAAATGGTTTTCACGCATTTAAAAGAGGAATCGAATTGGCTAACAACCAATTTAGGAGTTCCGCAGGGTTCAGTGCTGGGGCCTCTGTTGTTTTGCCTTTACATTAATAACATACGTGACACCCTTGACCCTGGTTGTGTCGAGCACCTATTATATGCAAATGACCTGCAAATTTATACGCAGGTCTCTTATGAGGATGTGCATGAAGGTATTCGCATTCTACAGAGGGCGGCCAAGGCGGTGTCGGAGTGGGCTGTTGATGCTTCTCTCACACTAAATGCAAACAAAACTAAAGCGATCGTTTTTGGCAATGGTCGATTTATTAATGACTTTTATGCTGGTGAGCCAAGGACGATTGAGCTTGAGGATGGTGTCGGCATATCTTTCTCTGATACCGTTACGAGCCTTGGTGTTGTGCTTGACTCTAAGCTATCATGGGAGCCACATGTTAATATGCTGACTAAGAAGTTTAATAGAACTATGTATGGCTTACGGTTTTTTCGTCGGTATACCACTGAGGCTCTGCGCAAACAACTCGCAACCGCCCTACTGTTTCCACATCTCGATTACTGCTCAGTAGTCCTGCTCGATGCCTCACAGGGGTTGAAAAGACGATTACAAAGACTACAAAATTCATGTGTGAGATATGTATTAGGCGTGAGAATGGGCGATCATATCTCTCCACATAGAGCTGCGCTGGGTTGGCTGCGTACTGATGCGAGGAGACAGTATTTTATGGCTGTACTTATGTACAAAATCGTGCGCATGAATACTCCCGAGTATCTAGTGGGTCTCTTCACTAGATATGTACCTAGGGTAGCCACTAGGGGAGAGATTAAGGATTTCGCGGTGCCCTACATGCGTACTGAGACTGGAAGGAATTCCTTTCAGGTTCAGGGTGCGCATTTTGGAACTCCTGCCTGCTGATATACAGAATCTTCCATCGCTCAGCAGGTTTAAGTCGGCTCTGAGGGGGTACTTGCTCGACCTTCAGTAAACTAAGTTTTATTTTTTATTTATATGTTAATTTATTATAATGTGACGTCCCTTATACAGGCTTAAGGTGTGATTGTATTTATTGGCTGAATGGTTAGTGAGTGAATGCTCTACTTGTTTTTATTATTTTGACTGCGTTTTTGTGCTACTGCATACGCTTTATTATTTTATTGCATTATTTATCATTTTTCATTTTGTATTTTAAATTAAAAATTTTATATACTATGACTGATAGATATTGTATGACCGACTTTTAATTTATAGGATTGCGTGTATTTTACTATATTTTTTTTGATATCTGTGATATCACTTCTTTTGTTGTGACTTACTTATTCAGTATTATTAGGTTTAGTAACTGACTGTGATATCAATTGCAATATATTGTATTTATACATTGTTTTATGTGCAATATTTTATATTTATACATTGTTTTATGTGCAATATTTTTACATTTATTCATTGTTTATGTGCAATACTTAATATTATATTTATGAATTGTATTACACGCCCTTTGTATAATAATATGATATACAATAAATAGTATATATCTATCTATCTACTTCTATATAAATTAAATGAAATAAATATTTTAATTTTTTTCGATTGTACACTGTTAGGAAAAACATGAATAATTTTACGTTATTTTTTGTACGATTCCATAAAAATTATAAATTTTATCATAATTTAATCATATAATTGCATGAAATTTAAAAAAAAAATTTCAGTGATTCACTCAAAACAAAATTCTATTATTTTTAACAATTTAAATTTCGTTCATAAACAGCAATAAACATGCAGACGCTTGAAGCTTCGCCACTCTACTCTCGGGGTAATCAAATACTATAAACTGCGTATAACAGGATCTTATATCTCGACGTCTGAGACGTCCAACACGAAATTAATTTTTGCTCAGCTTCGTATTAAGAGTTTTCAAGCTTTTCTAGAATTATCATCATTCGATATACGATAGAATTAAGTAGATTTTAGAATATATGATTTACGATTATCTTCGTTTTGCAAATTTTCGCGAAATTTTTTATCAAAATGTTATATATAACTTTATCGCAAAAATTTATGAAACTTTACTAAAAATTTATACACAAGACACGTTAAAGTTTTTATAATATTGTCTAAAAACTGTATAGTAAGCTATGAAGGGGATGTAAAATGGACACTACACCTGTACTCATAAATATTTACTATCTTTACATTTTATAGCAAAATTTTCAATAAAAAAATGCATCAAGTTGTAGTATGTACCATGAAGATTATTCAGTTAAATTTTTAAATGAATTCATTCATTAGTTATTGAGAATTTTGGGTTCCAAAATTATTTATTAAAATTTTTCAATTTTGTACAGGAATCCAAATATCTTAAAAGCTAATGAATTTATTTGAAAACTTATCAAAATAATCATCATGGTACATACTACAAGCTAATGCATTTCTTTTCTGGAAATTCAGCAATAAAATAGAAAGGAAGCTAATATCTATAAGTGCAGGTGTAGTGTCCGTTTTACATCTTCTTAATGAAATCTTGAAAAATTTTTCATTATCCCATATGAAAATAATTTTTGTGAGAAATTGTTAATAATTGTTAATAATTGTAATAAACTACCGCAATTGAGACATTAATAAAATTAATATTAATAATAAAATTATAGTTATTAACAGTTATTCATATTTTATCACATTTTTACACAATTATTAATACTTTTTCACAGAAATTATTTCCATATGGGATAATCTTACAAAAACTTTTTATAATAATCTTGTATTTTTCATTAAAACATTATCATAGTATTACACGTATTAACTTCGCTGTAAAATTAATAGAACTTTAATGAAAGGCTTGTATAATACATGAAGATTACGATACATTATAAATATTTTTTAACAAAAATATTGTTGAAAAATATTTTGTGTTATAAAATAACTTATTATTATTAATTTTATTAACTTATTTCTATGTATTTCTTTTATATTTTTTAAAATAGAATGCAATCTATCTTCTGAATTTACACAAAAAGCAGTTTAAAAAAAAATTATACATATTTTTTAAAAGAAGAATAAGAAAAATTTTTAAGAAGGAAAAGAATAGGTATGTGATTAAATAAAAGCATATATATTTATTTTTTATATATTTTAAATATTATGTCAAATAGTATAAAAATAGAAACTATTGGTGATGAAAATTGTTTATTTCGTTGTTTTTCTTTTTTTTTATATAATAATCAAAATTATCATAATGTAACAAGAAAAATTGTCGTAAATAATATTATTGATAATTGGAATCGCTATGAATCTTTTATTATAGGAAGAATATATAATGAAATTGAAATTAAAAACATGGATTGTTATAAAAAATTAATGTCAAAATGTGGAGAATATGGAACAGATACTGAAATATGTAGTTTCTGTGAAATTTATAATGTATTTATTACAGTTTGTTTTAATAATTGTAATATTATTCATTATTTTGGTAACAACGAAAGTATATGGAAATTAAAACTATTATTTAGTAGAAATTATGATGATGGTTATTACGATATAATTGATTTATATAATACTAATTTTAAATTAGAACAAAATAAAATAAAAAATGTAAACAATTATAAAAAACGTAAATTTTTATGTAACAAAGAAATTAGTCCATGTAAAAAAATAAAAATTACAAATCATGAAAATAGTAATGTAACTATAGAAAATAATACTAATAAAACAATTATAAACAATAAAAATATATTAAAAAGAAAAAATGAAGAAAAAAATCTTATAAGTAAGAAGATCAAAATAATTCAATCGACAGATAATATAGAAATAATAACTAAAAAAATGATTATATATCTGATTTTGGTGAAATTGATTTTAAATGTTCCTACTGTTCTGCAGTATTTTGGAAAGAAGAAAAAAAAATTTACTTGTTGTCGCAAAGGAAAAATTAAATTATCACCTTTGAGTTTATATAATAATAAATTAAAAGAATTAATCTTATATAATAATGTTTTTAGACATTTAATTAGGTATTATAATAACCTATTTTGTTTTGCTATTTTTAGTGCTAATATAATTTATGAAAAACAAAAATCAATTTATAATTTAAAACTTCAAGGTCAAGTACATCATTATGTTCCTAAAATTTTAATACCAAATAATAATCAAGAACCTTGTTGTGGTCAATTTTATATTTATGATGATGATACTGCGATTGAAAAAAAATTAAAAACTAATAAAAATTTAATAAAAGATCATTTGGATTTATTAACAAAAGTATTTAATAGTAATCCTTATGCTAAATATTATAAACATTTACATCAATTAATAAACTTAGAGAAATAACCAAATTATAAATTATATTTTATCAGAAAAAATGATAAACACAAGCATCGTTATAATAAACCTCTAACATCTGAATGTGGGGCTATAATAGTATCACAATCTGCAATTTCAGAAGATTATGATTTATGCATTTATCCTAAAAATACAATAGAAAATGAACCAAAACATGTTTATTTAAGTAAATTATCTCAACATGTAGATCCGTTAGTTTTTCCAATTCTTTTTCCATCTGTGGACTTAGGTTGGAGTATTGGTCATACTCAAAGTCCTAAATCTTTAGAAAATTTAACGATGTTACAACATTATTAATATAGATTGGCTTATAGGCCAGATTCTATTAATTTTAATCCTTTACTATATTGTGGACGATTAACGCAACAATATTTTCTACATGTTGCAATTCAAATTAAAAATAATAGAATGAATTTTCTAAGAAATAATCAAATACAATTAAGAATTGAATGTTATCAAGGCTTATTAGACCATGTATTAAATAGCGCTTGTAATATATCAAATAATTTTAAGAAAAAAGAAAAAATAGGTAATCTATTTATATTGCAATCAACTTATATAAGAAGTCCTAGATATATGCAACAACATTATCAAAATGCAATGGCCATTTATAGAGAGGTTGGTAGACCTGATATTTTTATTACTATGACTTGTAATCCAGGGTGGAAAGAATTAAAAAGAGTTTTAAAAAATTTTCCAGCAGGTACTACTCCTAATGATATCCCTAATATAACAGTTAGATTATTTTATACTAAATTCAATAAATTACTTGATGATATCGTTAAAAAAAATATTTTTGGTAAAGTTATTGCTTATGTATACACAATTGAATTTCAAAAAAGAGGTTTACCACATGCTCATATTCTTATAACGTTACACTCTGATGATAAATTAATAACTCAAGAAAAAATAGATAAATATGATAGTGATCAAGATCAAAAAATTATTTTTGACGACATAATAAAATATTCCTCTAAATTATATTTTATTGATGGACCAGGTGGTACAGGAAAAACATTTTTGTATGAAACATTAATTTATTATTTTTTATACAAATGTAAAAAAGTATTATCAATGGCATGGACTGGAATTGCATCAATTTTATTACCTAAAGGAATGACAAGTCACATAACTTTTAGATTACCTTTAGATTTAGATAATGTAGAAATCACATTCTTTAAATTAGAAAGTGACAAAAAAAATTACGAGATGCAGATATTATTATATGGGACGAAGCTTCAATGATATCAAAAAAAGCTTTGGAAATTGTTAATAAAACTTTACAAGATTTATGTAGTAATGATTTACCATTTGGTGATAAATTAATAATTTTAGGAGGTGATTTTCGCCAAATACTTCCTGTTATAAAAAATAGTTTCAAAGATATAATAGTACAAAATAGTTTAAAATATTCTTTTTTATGGCCGTTATTTGAAATTAAAAAATTGAATAAAAATATCCGCTGCAATAATATATCATTTGATTCTTTATTATTACCAATAGGTGAAGGTCAAATTGAATCATTTCAAATTCCTGATAAATGGAAAACTAATGATATTTGTTTAAAAATATATAAAAACATTAATAATAATGACAACATAAATCGAGTAATATTAGCAGCTCATAACGATGGCATAAATAATTAAAATAGAAGAATATTAAAATTACTTAACGGCGAATCGACAACTTATTATAGCATAGATTATGCTACTCATAAAGGAATCGATCAAAGTGATGATAATATCGAATTGAATTATCCAATAGAAACTCTTAATAAAATAAAAGAAGGTTTACCACCACACATATTGGAATAAAAAGTTAATCCTATAGTTATATTAATAAGAAATTTAAGTATTACCGAAGGTTCATGTAATGGAACAAGATTAAAAATTATAAAATTATATAAATATAATCTTGAAGCTGAAATCATTACTGGAGAAAAAATTGGAAATAAAGTTTTTATTCCAAGAATAAAATTAAATACTGGTGAATCATCGTCTTTACCCTTTATACTTTATAGAAAACAATTTCCTGTAACATTAGCTTTTGCTATGACTATTAAAAAATCTCAAGGTCAAAGTTTTGATGAGATTAGATTATTTATTAAAAGACCTTTATTTTCGCATGGACAGCTTTACGTTGCACTGTCGAGATGTAAAAATCCTAACAAAATATACATACAAAATGAATCTGAAAATAAACATGAAATATTAAATATTGTTTGGAAAGAAATTTTTAATTGTTAATTAAATTTAAAAATATTGTAAAAATAAATACATTTTATAAGAAAATGAACATAAAATGAATTATTATTTAATTAATATAAAATAAATTTATATATTAGATAAACATGGAAAACAATGAACAATTGAATGTTGATAATAACGCAAATTGGCAAATTATGGAATGGGATCGAATTAATAATATGTTATATATGAACCCGTATCTAACGAAGAATTAGAAGAATTGTCTAACTTAAATGCTGAAATTAATAAATATGAAGAAATAGAATATCTTCAAGAAGTAGAAGATGAAGAAAATTATTATCAATATGTAAAAGAACAAAAATTATCTGAGTGGTCCGAATTAATACAAAAATTTGATATGGAATATTATATACATTATTATAAAGAATAGAAAGATGTTCCTGAATGTTTTCAATTTTAGGTTCAAGAAATTTTTCAATATCTAATAAATAATGTCGATTTCAACATAGAAGGTATTGAAAATGATGAAAATTATTATGAAAATTTATTAATAATAAGTAATATAATCTATGAATTATATTTTTAAAATGATAATTATTTATATACACCTTTAAAATGTATCAAAAAATAAAAATCAAAATATTTACATGTAATAACAAAAATAATTTTTCATATTTTGTTAATGACAATATATTTTATTTTTATGAATTTATAAATTTTTTTCAGCGATAGTTTAAAAGTAGTTTATAAAATTAATTTTAGCAATAATAAAAAAAAATACTAAAATTTTCAAAATAATATAAATCTGTATGCTTTTTTCAAAGACAATAAAAATAAATTTGTAAACTATTTTTAAAAATAGTTAAAACAGATATACATATTTTTTAACGACACTAAACAATAAATTTGTACGCTTTTTTCAGCGACAGTAAAATATAAATTTATAAGTTATAATAAAAATGATTTTGTAAGCTTCTTTTAGCGACAACAAATAATAAATTTGTACGCTTTTATAATCTCTTTTTAGCGACAGTAAACAATAAATTTTTACGCTTTTTTTAGCGACAATAAAAATAAATTTGTAAGCTTCTTTTAACGACAACTAATAAATTTGTATGCTTATATTAAATTTTTTTAGTGACAACAAACAATAGATCTGTACGCTTCAACAACAAAAATAAATAAATTTATAACCTTTTTTAGCGACAGTAAACAATAAGTTTTTACGCTTTTTTCAACAACAATAAGATATAAATTTATAAGTTTGTTTCAGCGATTATGAAAAATAAATTTGTAAGCTTCTTTTAGCGACAACAAACAATAAATTTGTATGCTTATATGAGGTTTTTTTAGTAACAACAAACAATAGATCTGTACGCTTCAGCGACAATAATAAATGAATTTGTGATCTTTTTTAACGACAGTAAACAATAAATTTGTACGCTTTTTTCAACGACAATGAGATATAAATTTATAAGTTTCTTTTAGTGATTATAAAAAATAAATTTGTGAGCTTTTTTTAACGACAATAAACAATAAATTTATATGTTTGTATAAAGTTTTCTTAGCGACAACAAACAATCGCTTCAGCGACAATAATAAATTTGTAAGCTTTTTTTAGCGACAATAAAGATGAATTTGTAAGCTTCTTTTAGCGACAATGAAGATGAATTTGTAAGCTTCTTTTAGCGACAACAAACAATGCTTTTTATAAGCTTTTAATGCAGCCATATATTTTCATGCTGGTCTCAAGCCCAAAAATCTTTTATTATGACAAATATGTAAATATCTTATTTCTAATTTTAAAAAAACATGTTTTATTTAAATAGAATTGTTAATAAAGTACCTATGGATATTAAGCTGAATTCATTTTGTAATTCATAGTTTACTATTGTAATTAATAAATTTAAAACAATAATAAAAATAAAGATACAATTATAGAAATAAAAATATCAGAATAAAAATGAAAATATTATATATTTATCTGAATAAAGAAAATGCAGAGAGGAAGCTTTGTATTATCAATTAATTATGTTTGCAATTATATTAATAGAATATTAATGATAATAATTTTTTTTTTCATTTTTGAAATTCAATATTAGAATACGAAAAAACTTTATAATATTAAATAATTACAGTTACAATCATAATAATGAAATATTACTAATTATAATAATATTAGATTACTTATAATTGTTATTATGATAATAGAATATTATTAATAATAAGAATATTTTTTTATTACTAATCACTTAATCATAATATCATAGTGGGGAGGAGGGCATAATGAGGGGGGGCTATAATAAGTGAGGGAGAGGGGGTAGCAAATTGAGGGGGGCTGAGGCGGGGGGGGGCTACAAAAATTAAGAAGGGTGAGGGGGGCTGAGGGGGAGGCCTAAGTTACGTTAATTTTGGAATAACCATTTATAAGAGGAATTACAACGTAATTTGAGGGGGGCTATGCCGAGAGACATTTGAGGGGGGGCTGAGGGGGGGGGTCGGTTGAATCTTGTCTCACGACCATATATATATATAGATATATATAACATAAAATACTAATTCAAGGTCGATAACCTTAAAAATAAAGCATTATGCATAGCTGTAGATAGAGTAATATACGCATGCATAAACACACACCCATTGTATACATACACAGGCATTTACACATTGTGTACTATAAAAATTGCTTACCAGCTAACTACTGTTGGAGACATACACAACCATTCACACATTGTATACCACAAAATTTAACCTTGGTCCAAAGTGCCACATAATGATTGCTTATCAGTTGATCACTGTTGCAAGCACATCCAGACCTAGACCCACATTGTAGAACAACCTATCTGCCCGAAGTTTCGATGAAGACTGAGAGTTAAGCCGAATCTTCACCCCTTAATAGCCTAACTCCCCCCACCGAAAAATAAAAATATTACATACGATTCTCACACTACGAATAGCAACTTGATACTCTTTGCAAGAAAATATTAATAAGTGTATTTTGAGTAGCATATTTTAAAATAAAGTTAAAATAATCATAATTAATAAAAAATCACATACCATTCTCACGCTAAAATTGTTAATTTGACTCTTTTGCAATCAATTTTATGAAAAGGGCGTATTTTAGGGTGCTGACATTATAAAATTTGAAATTTCAACGTTAGAAATCTCTCTCTCCAAGACGTATGTGCGGGAGCTGATTTTGTAAAACTTAAAATTGTTCTCTCTCTCTCTTTCTTTCTTTCTTTACCCTATTTTATCATTATAAAATAAATAAAAAATATGCGTTTATATTAGCCTCTCTCTCTCTCTTTTTCTATCTTTCTAATATGTATATCTATACATACATACATACATAATACATACACGTGTACACAAAAATCTGTATAAAATATATACATTCCTTATATATATATATATATATATATATATATATATATATATATATATACAAATCATATGCAGATGATATGCAAATGTTGGACAAATAAGCCATGCATTAGAATTGGTTATTACATTTTAAATATAATATATATTTAATTCCATTTCATTACATTACTAAGGTATCGAATCAATAAATATAGAGAATTAGTGATACAAAAATGATAAAAAGTATCGGGAGCCCAAAACATAAGAAGTATACTATTCTAGCTCTTGCGATTAGTTGTTTTTGACATTCATTGTAAATACGCCCAAGTTGCGTATATAACTAAGAACAACTGTATATATAGATATATATATATATATATCGGCGATTTTCTGAAAAATTGCCTAACTAAAATTTTTGTGAAATTGTGAAAGAAGCATTTTTTTTTTTAAATTTCATTTTATTTTACCGGTTGCGCTTATTATTGATGTTATGAGGGCTTGCAGACGTGAAGAATTAAGATACTTAAAGAGTAGAAATATTGTAGATCATGGATCTTTTCTTTTAGTAATCATATCAAAAATAAAAACGGGCATTCAACGATCACTTAGCGTCACTGGAGATTTTTACGGACCCTGCAAGAAATATATTGATGAACGACCGTAAGATTGTACGAAAATAGATAGATTTTTTGTAATATATAGAACGGGTATTTATTTGTTGCAGTTGATCGGTATCAACACGATTGGCCGTATGTTTTCAGATGATGCTCAATTTTTGAATTTACCAGATGTCGATCGGTACACTAGCTATTCAATGCGAAGAACTTCAGCGTCTTTGCTTTCCGATGCTGGAGCGGACATGAAAACGCTTAAGGTAGTTGGCATGTTACAGTCAGTGTTAAAAGTCTGAAATATAGACGACGTGATGTATACATAGTCGCTTGTTTTGCAAGGAACTTTTTGTCTGTGACTATACAGTTCAAACGTACCAATACACGTTTGCACTGTATAGGTATACATAAACACAAGCTTAAGAGCAGGCTGGAGCAGATTCGATATCGACCGAGAATTGAAAATCCGTTGTTTAATTCTCTCCTACTATACGTAATAGAATGCTTTAAAATTTTAAATACATTCACGAAATTTATTTCTCTATTGCATTCACCAAAAATAATTTAAGAAAATTCTAAAAAAATAATAATTTTATACTACAGCTGTTTATTAAACCTTAAGTACTGTTACTTACTTTTTATTTGAAATATGGTGAATTTTATGAAAATATTATCTATTGTACAATCATGTATGTATAAAAAATTGCGCTCGATAACAATTTCTTTTGAAAACAGTATAATTATTCTTTTTATGATAAAATAACATTTTTACTTCTCGGTCGGTAGTCAAAACTGCTCCGGGGAGCTATATCGAGAATTTGATTTACAACAAAAGAAAAATAGGTCAACTAATCGAAGAAAATATAATTGGAATTTCACCGAAACAAGTAGCATTTGAGGTTCAAGAACAAGAAGCATCAACTTCTGCCACAGAAACCGAGAAGGCATTCAAGCGCCTAAAATTTGATATCATTTATAGCACATCGTGTCGAACGGATCAAAATAAATTTTCTTCACTGCCAACATTAATACCATTAAACAATTCTAAGAAACCTGTTATTACTATTAACGCAGAAGATGGTTCAATGATGGTAAACTCATCACATGTTTTTGAAGCTGATAAAAATATTTCTTTAAATTTCAAGAATTGTAATGTTACTATTAAAATATATAATAAACAATAAATCATTGTTAGAATTTACGAAAAAATAAGAAGTATTTTATTTTTTTCAATATTATTTTCTCCATTTTGTTTGGTCGAACTTTCCGAGACTTGTTAGGAAAAATAATGTACGGTACACGTGCAAAAATCAAACGATAGCTACATGCACGTTGCCGCTCTCGCTTAATCGAGCGGTAATATCTTTTAACGTAAACTACTATTTTTAAATCGGATAAAATCCGATGCAGATACTGTGATCTGAAAAGGGTCCCCTTTGATCTAGTGACGATGATTTCTGGACTTTGGAGTATCTGAAAGCAAAAATCAAATTGATTCTTAAAGAGTATGGAATAAGAATATATCATAAAAAAATGTGTTATGTCCATCAGGTAGAATATGAAAAATTAAAAATATTTTTTTGTTTTCAAAACATAATAAATTGCAAAAGTTATAGCCAGTATGAGTTAATACCGTTTTCATGTATATATATATATATATATATATATATATATATATATATATATGAAAACTCTATGATACGTGACATCACAGCGATATATCCTTGTGACGTTACACCAATTTCAACTGCCTCTGTCTTTTCGGGTTTTCATTTTCATGAAAAAAGAAAAAATATGGCTCTTTTATTTTTTCATATTCCACCTAACCGATATAATACATTTTTTCATGAAATATGCTAATTTTTGCAATTTAAACTGTATAAAAATAATATGAAATATTGATAAAAAAATGTGATTCTGGTTCCGGCCAAAACTTTACGTATAAAGAACATTGAATTAAACTTTAAGTGCAATCAGTGCAGTAGATTTTTCAAAATCGTGGCCGCTAGATCATACGACGTGATTTTGAAAAAAAATTCTTTTAAAGGTTCCGTTTACAAAAAAACACAAAAATTAATCTTGCCTTCATTTAGCGATCCTACTTTGCCTAATATCTCTTCATCTTCTTGAAACGACTCAACTTCATGCATTTTATTCTAAAATATTAAGGACCATCTTAATTATAACGTTCACGTTATGAGCATTGCTGTAACTTGATAAGCACTGTACCCACGCTTTGATGACTTATACTATTTTGCGTTTCTCTCTCTCTCTTCTCGAACAGTTTGAGGAAAAAGAATGTTTCGTACTCATTTCTAATAGTAAAAGTAAACTATAAACGTAAAAAATTCAAATTCGCAAAAACAAGAAGTATACTAAAAATCCCTCTTAAAGAATTATTCGTGATCAATGTTTACTTATTTTTTTTCAAATTAACGGGCATTACTGCCCTTTGCATTGGATATTCGCATTTAAGACAACACAATTGATATATTATTCAACGTAGTGTTAATTCACGGCAGAGTCAGTGAAAATAGCGACTAAACGGGGAATTGATCTCGTGCCAACAAGAATACGAGTCCCGCGCCATTAACCACTATGCCATCAAGCTCTGCTTCTTGATAAAAAAATGTCTGCGTATAAAGATACCTGGATTATCACTTTTTTCTTATATTTCAGTTAAAAATACGTCATTATTTGACGATTGCAGGGAGAAAAAACAAAGCATTGAAGGCCTGAGAATATTTCAAGTGACGCTGCGCAGCAGCTTAGAGCAAACGTACTTCGACGGACTTTTTCGTACTCGAGTTTTTTTCTAAACTCCTTTTCTAAAAGTTCAAAGTACAAAGAGTTAAGTTTATTCTTCTCAATTCATCAATCATGAATATTAAATCTTTTTTTTCGTAAGTATTTTAGAGTCTAATTACATTAACTTCATGATATCGATAGTTAAATAAAATTTATTTGGAATAAAGAATTTAAGTTTGTTATGAATCATAGAATTTAACTGATTCTGTTTTTTTTATAAACAATAAGCTATAATGAATTCTTATCAGAGAGATATTTTAATCTTATATTTTCTCAGTTGAAGAGAGGTAGACATTGAAGTCGGTAACAAGTAGTAAACGATACTTTACAATACTTTCATACAGCTTACTCTGTGAGTTCACAGAGAGCAGACGTGTATATTAATTGTAAAGTAAGTAGTACGCATTTTAAACTAGTCGTACATGCTAACCTTGGAGGATTTAAATGCTACTTTAATAATAGAATATCTACTCACGCAAGCAAAGGGGTTGCAATCTACGTAAACAATACTATTTGTTGCAAAGAAATCAAATTTAACACGGATCTAGAAGCGGTTGCCATAGAATGTTTCTTACCAAAAAAACTAATTATTTGCAATGTCTATTTACCAAACAGCCAAACCGTATCGGTGAATGAACTTAAAAACTTGAAATCCCAACTTCCATCGTAATCAATTATAGTAGGCGATTTCAATGTTCACAACGTTATATGGAGATCCTTACATATCGATACAAGAGGCAAAATAGTCGAAGATTGGTTTAAAGGCTCAGATTTAATTTTGCTGAATCAGAACCTACCTACTCACTTCAATGCTGCTAAAGGTTCAGAGAGTTCTATTGACCTTTCCTTTGCGTCTACAAACATAACTAAAAATCTAGAATGGGAAGTATCTGATGATTTCAATAACTACTACCCTATTATAGTACACACGAACTTAAAAGGGAGGCTTGCTTTAGAAGGCTCAAAAAATCGAATTTATTTTATAATACTTAAATCTATTCTTAATATATCTAAGAATATGTACTTAAAGTTTTAGAGTAAGTAAACGAGCGCTCGAGTAGCTGGAGTGCGCGCTCCTCCCCTCGGTCTAATAGCTCCAAACTGTATACCTAAAAAGGTTCAACGGTCATTCGACACAATCTTTTGAATTCACACAAGTGCCATGTCGAGCTATAGTACTGATTATAATGGTATATAATATAAATACCCCCTCTATGCATACGTGCTTCAACGGAGTTGCTTGCGTCGACGATTAGTTTTGTTTTGAATCTCTCCGAGTGAACATCGCTATAACATCATGTCCAACTATCCTAAAGACAGTAAATCCAGCAGTGAACGTAGTTCAAAGCCACGAAAACGCAAATTCCAAGGGAATCGATTTACAAGTAGATCTGACGCTGACGATGCAAGGAGGAACACAAGTAGCAGTGAGAAGTAATTGGCCTCGGCAAGCACAGTTACTTGATTTAAAAATTGGCCAGGCGTGCAAGACGTCTGCGGATAACATCGACACACACCGGATCGAGAGACAAAACCGGCGTAGATCTTTTTTCAGCAAGGAAGCTCGCACGGCCTGTAGACTCGATCAACTTCAACGAAACGAGTTTCACGAGCAAGCTGAAGAGTTTCTGTAAGGAGCAGGGATAGCTGATTAACGTATTATTGCTGTAAGTGAACGAAAATTAACATTTTTTTTTAGCATAAACTTTAAAGCGCATTTTCGCGAGTTTTCATTTTTACGATTTTTCTAAATTGTTGGGCGTGATTGAAAGAAAATTAGACAACCAATCAAAACGATCAAAAGCCTGTTAAATTCAGTATTATATTCTTATTTATTTGGACTAAAAACGTTCATGAAAAAAAATTTTAAACAACTTTTTTGGCAAATTGAAATGATAAAAAAAACACTTTTTTTTCAAAGTTGAGAAAATTTTTTAATTTTAAAATTTCTTTGGGTCTTTCTTAGTTTGCATTGAAGAAAAACATAGAAATTAAAATTTTCTTTGGTTTTTCTATTTCAGATGGAAATTGCGAGCTCCATCTTTCCCCCCGATTGGAGGATGCAGTTGCAAGGTGCTGCACAAATGTGCAGACAAATCGGCTGTTTTTCAATATTTTCTGATAAAAAATTTTTTTTGTAATTTTGAAATATATATTAATATATCCTGAAAAGTTCGCTAGACTTACTTATTTTTTTCTATTCGAAAACAATTCTTAAAAAACATATTTCATATTTTATTAAAAAAACTTTCACTGTCAGCTATTCAGTACGTTCACAAACTGTTAAACTCGATTTGGAAACATAACTTGTTCCCGAACCAAAGGAAACTTGCTATACTCATCCCCATAAATAAACTAGAAAAGGATTCATCTTCGTCAAAAAATTACAGACCGATCTCACTGACACGTAATTTCTGTAAACTGATTTAAAAAAATTCTAAATAAGAGACTAAAAACTTTCTCAGAAGCAAAAACATACTTTTCTCCACAACAAAAAGGCTTTAGACAAAAAAATCTACGTATGATCATCTCATCTATTCAGAATCTTCAATTTGCAATGCATTGAGGGAAAATCTTCATCTTGCAACTGTGACCTTGGATTTGGAAAAAGCCTATGTAATGGTTCGAAGGAACAGAGTCATTAAACTAGTAAAAAAGAACCATATGAATGGATTCATGTTAAATTTTATAGAAAGTTTTTTAAAAGAAAAATACATTGAATTTAAAACAAATAACACGCTATTACAGGTTATAAATTTTCATCAGCAATAACCAACTTCATCAGTTTTTCAACAAATCAAGATAATCCAGACATTTCTCTTTATTTAAACAATGAGCCTATGTAAAAAGCTAAAGAAATCGAAATACTCGGCCTTATTTTCGAGAGAAGACTCATATAGAAAAAGCATCTACAAAAATTAAAATACGAAGCTTATAATCATTTAAAATTGATCAAAACATTAGCGGCCAAAACATGGGGAGCTGATAAAAAAATACTAATAAATACTTATAAAGCCACGGTGTTATCAAAACTTGACTATGAAAGCATAATTTATGGCTCATCAAAATTGTGAAGTCTCTAGATCCAATCCTTAATAAGACCTTAAAATTTCTCTTGGGGTTTACCATATGAGCCCTTTTTCTAGTATCTTAGCAGAAAGCAATATGACGTCTCTCGAATACAGAAGAATGAAATCAATGATCAATTATGCCTGTAAAATATCAGCTCTACCTGAAAACCTTACCTCTCTAATCATATTTGAAAACGAAGCAATAGCATATCAGGACTTCAAAAACGGACCAATTCCGTTCCTAACAGACTCCATGACCTTCTTTTAAACATTGGTCAAGCGATTTTAGAGGTATACTCTTAGCCCTCATCCTGTAGCGATTCTCCAGATAAAGGTATGCAATTCAAACGAATTTTTGAATGTAGAAGAAAAAGAGTTTACTCATATATACACTAGCTGCCACTATTCTTATGCTAAAATAGGAATAGCCATATCATCTTAATCTAATAATATTGCATTGAACTGAAATCAATGAAGTTCTTATCTACACCAGTTCATATCACCTCGTACAACAAATTGAAAATCCTTACCCTTCAAATGCAATAGTCAAAGTGATTAAAAATAAACTAATAAAATTGGTAAACAAACACATAAAAATTGTAAATGTACCTACTGATTCAAATAAAACTTAGATTAATTAGCAATAGAATTATTAGCAATAGAAGCAGCCTCATTAAATTTTTTGACTTCATCTGTTTCCTTAACAGGCCAAAAAGCAGCAAAATATCTACATACAACCATTCTAGAGTCGTGGAACAATCATTGGGCATCAAGCAAACACGCCATCCTACATACAATTAGAGACGAGATATATATATTAAAAATCCGATTCAAAACCTCAACAAATAAGATCAAACTGTAATAACAAGAATTTGCATAAGCCATTGCAATTTAACTCATTCTTATCTTCTCAGCAAGGAACTGAGAAAACTGTGTCAGCTATATAATATGTCCATAGCCATCGAGCACTTGCTATGCTCGTGTCCAAACTATAATATAGCAGGACAACATTGTAAATTAACTAAGAATATTAAGATACTATTCAACTCACAAGAAAAAGTAGAAAAAGTGTTGAAATTTCTTAAGAACATTCAAGTGTTTAATTTAATATAGTGTTAAAAATATTATAAGACTTAATATATCTCAACACAGTCTATCTAGATGTAACCATATAATTAACAAAATTTACTCATGCAAAACATACTGAAATTTTGTAAAGTTGATGATTAATCAACTCATACACTATGTATTTTTTTTGTATATATTAAGTCGCTAATAACCAAGATGTTAATGCGACTCTGAATAAATGAATTTAAAAAAAAAAATTCTTTCAAATTTGTTGATTTTTGTAAAATTTAAGAGGAAGTCACGTATCTCTTTCCTTTTCTAATCAAAACTTTGAGTTTTTTACACGAACTAACAACTTTAGCAAAAAATGAAGAGAAAGCCGCATCTCGTAATAAAAAAAGCAATATTTTCTTTGATAAGAAAGAATTAATTTTATTGCTTCGTTTTCAAGAAAACCTTGAAAAACTTAAATCATAAAGGTTAGGGTGGACAATTTGGTTTTTCAAGGTTTTCTTGAGAACGAAGCAATAAAATTAATTTTTTCTTACCAAAGAAAATATTGCTTTTTTGATACAAGATGCTGCTCTCTCTTCATTTTTTGATACAGTTATTAGTTTTTGTAAAAAAATCATTTCTTTGATTAGAAAAGGACAGAGATACGTGACCTCCTCTTAAATGGCATTTATTTTAGTTCTGTATAAGAAAAATTGTACACACTACTTGGACCATCAACATGGAACTTTAGACTGACGTGAAACCTGATCTGATTAAGATAAATGAGCCATTTTTTATATTAAAACTAAATCTAATTTACAAAAAAAATTAATTTTCATATTCATTTCAATTGAAACTGAATGACTAGAGATTAATTTAATTTTGCACGATCTAATTAATTAAACGTTGTAGTCTGATTAAATGTATCAAACTTTGAACCTAAACATAGTATAAGCATTTAGATTTTTAACACAGTTTATAAGCACAGTCCATCCTAGCAGAAATTCCTAAGAGAGTACGTATATCTTTTGATTTAACTTGAAGTAACTAGTTTTATTATTATCATTACTGTCACCCAAAGTAAAAGAACCTTTAACTGCATTCTGATTGAAATTGAAAAAATGACAAGAAACTTTCTGTATGAAGAAACATGGCATTTCCAATCAATAAATTGGTAAATCAAGGGTCATTTAGAACATGCAATAGAAAAATTGAAAATTTCATTCTTTACTGTTGAAAAAAAACAGGTCATTTTTCTCCCTTCTCAAAAATACTAGATAAAAGGACGTCAATGTTATTCTTATGAGCACAAGCTTGTTTATTTTTATAAAATAGCTTACGTTCAAAAGAATTTCCCAGGAAAGAAAGCATCAATTGACAGTGACGCTCCAAAAAAATTTAAATTGTGACGTATTAACAGATATTTTCTAAATTTTTGTTAATTAATATACTAGCCACAAATACCTCGCTCGCTATTGCGCACTCGGTTCTATTTTTAATATACTGTAACGGTTATTTTGCCTGTTACAAAAAAAAATAGCTATTAATTTAATATTAAATTTTGCTAAGTCAAGAAATTTTATATAGATAGAGTTGCCGACAACTCGTAAGAAAATAATCATATACATATAACGCGACAAATAAAAAACTAACAACAAAAAAACAGATAAAAAAACAAAAAAAAAACAAAAAAAAACAGATTAATAACCAAAAAAACAACAAAAAAATAGATAAAAAAAAACAACAGATAAAAAACAAAAACAAAAAAACAGATAAATAACAAAAAAAAAAGAACTAAAAAACATGAAAAAAAATAAAAACAGATAAATAACAAAAAAAAAAATAATAAAATAAAAAAAAAAGAGGAGCTACAGTACTTTCTACGTCCTTGTCGTTAGCTCTGGGTAACGTCAAAGGAAAGTAGAATTTATCAATCATTCCTAGTAAAGTTTGATTCTATGTAATTCTATGTATTATCACTAGTCAGAATTGACTCTAAAATTGATAAAAATGGCCAATTCATTATCTAGTATCTATTTTTGATCAAAATAAGTATTAAAATCGTTCTCAGTAACATTCGAAACCCTTAGAAAACTTTTTTTTGCTGATGTAAAAATTTTGAAAATGTCCCATTACCACCGCCAACCGACATGACGCCATATTGCGTCATTCCATGATCGGCCCACATACTATTACTTAAGAAACATTTATATAGAAAATTTCGAGAAAGTTACACTTTCTCAGTAGGAAAAATGCCGGCTGTCAGAAGGTTAAAAACCCAGTTTGTTATATATATATATATTACATTTTTCTATTTTGAGTGAATCATTGTTGAAGCTTGAGGAAGTTCTATTAGTAATAGAATTAACAAATGGATTTTAATGAAATTCGATATATTGGTATATGGTACATATAAGATAACGTCGTTAAATTTGTGTAAGGCTAGGGTACACAAGAGAAAAGTTATCAAAGGATTTTCTCGGGATTTTAACATGTAGTCTTATAGCGGAACGCACTTTTGCCGCACTTACTTAATAAATGCAGTTTATTTAACAAACAAATATTTTTCCAATTTTTTAAATAGCTTAAAAAACATTTCAAGAAAGTATCAATGTTCAAACAATAGGCATTAGGTATCTGTGAGAGTTGTAATAAATAATTTTGTAAAGTCGTTTAATGAATATCACTTCCCAGACACCATGACCAAAGGCATGTGGCAATACTGTGAAAGGAAGATGGATGCAATAATGTGTGCGTATGGAGTATTAGTGCAAATACTAACTGCAGATTAAAAGCGTTATTTATGCATGAAAGGCTAAGGTGATAAATAGGATAATTATATATGAATGTTTCAAATTAAATTACGGATATATTTTCTAATCACAATTCATTACGTATTATCACATTTTTATAATTTAACAATAGGTTTGATAAGAAATTGGAACGTACATAAAAGTTACATTTGTAATAAATAATTTAAGCCAAAAGATTAAACATGCACAAAGTAATATCAATAAACCTTTTATAGAAAAGTAATAAAATAATATTCATCAACGTATTTACAAGTTGTATAAAAATAGCTTGAATGTATAATTTAATAGTACAGATAAAAATATAAATAAATAATATCAAAAAAAAATATAATCACGTATACAATACTTGTTTTCTGGTATAAAGATTTGGCAATTTTTCCAAATAATCAGCAATTGTTTTAATTACTTAAACATTTTTTGTAACTATCTTATTGCCGTTTTTTTATCATCTTTTACAAGCTCTATCAAACCTGTAAATTTATTCTTACAGTGAACATAAAAAATCGTATTGCAGGTAATATTTGTATTCATTATTTTTTTTCTAATATTATATGATGTGATTACTTTGCATTAATATATGACTAGCTTAATTTACCTCGTTCCTAACATCGCTCGGTTGCATTTTCATGATTTATATTAACACGTATGGATAGCCAATTTTGAAATAGAAATAGAAGAATCATCTAACTTATGAATTTTAATATCGTAGTTTCGTACATACAATTTTTATATTTTTATGAAAAGAGGATTAATTATAGTGAAAATTTGCATAAAATTTTATTTAAATAAAAATCATGTCATTATAATAGATTCAGAATTTGCAAACTAAATTTCAATTGAAATAATAATCTAATTTATATGTAAATATTTTTATAGCGATACAAGAATGATTTTAAAGGTTTCTGTATTTTATCTAATGTTCTGCTTTTTCAAAAACCAATAGTGTAAATCACATAGGTGTCAGAAAGCATGTAATTATTATTAAATAATTAATATTTATTCTGAATAAATATAAGATGAATTTCTTAATGCTATTATCTTGAATAATTTTATTTTAATTTCTTAAATAGTTTACTACTTTTTTTGATTATTTTTATTTAATAAAATCTTATGTTATATTAAAGTGAAACCACTTTTTTCTCCGTTTCTCCGGTTCTCCGCATATTTTAAATGTGTCTTTCTTGGGCCTTATATTTTCTTGGGCCTTTTATTTTCTTGGGCCTTTTATTTTCTTGGGCCTTATATTTTCTTAGGCCTTATATTTTCTTGGGCCTTATATTTTCTTGGGTATTATAATTTTCTTGGACCTTGTAATTTTTTGGACTCAATATTTTTTGGGCCTAATATTTTTTTGGACTCAATATTTTTTTGGGCCCAATATTTTTTCGGTCTCTATATTTTTTGAGCCTTATTTTTTTTTGGGCCTCATATTTTTTTGAGCCTTATATTTTATTGGGCCTTATAATTTTTTGGACTCAATATTTTTTTGAGCCCAATATTTTTTCGGTATCTATATTTTTTGGGCCTTATATTTTATTGAACCTGATATTTTCTTGGGCCTTATAATTTTTTGGACTTAATATTTTTTTGGGCCCAATATTTTTTCGGTTTCTATATTTTTTGGGCCTTATATTTTATTGAGCCTTATACTTTCTTGGGCCCTATATTTTCTTGGGCTTTATATTTTATTGAGCCTCATACTTTTAGGGCCTTATATTTTTTTCGGCCTTATAATTTTTTGGACTCAATATTTTTTTGGGCCCAATATTTTTTCGGTCCCTATATTTTTGGGCCTTATATTATATTCATATGTTCTATAGCTTTCCTTACCCCGTATAGATTTTTTACATTTGTTTACGGGACACCTCGACCACCTGTGTGTTCCAGTGTTTTCGCGTTCGAAACCATCCCTTTTTACCCCGGAAGGTGTTCGCGTACCCGTGCAGGCCTACTCAGGCGGGTAGACTCGCTCAACCCATCCTTTTAAGCGCATCGAGAGCTCACACCAACCCGGCAGAACGTTCCGGCTCAACTATAGTAGTGGAGCAGTCGCATCCTGCCTTACCAGCCCTCGAATAATTATCTGCGATTTTTGTTAAAACCGCGGAAAATCATTCGGGGGTGGTCCACCATGGTGTCAATGAGTCCGAAAAATTCTCCACTTTTAATTAAAAATGGAAAAAATCCCGCCCTCACCGGGACTCGAACCCCGGCCCTCTGGGTGAGAGTCGGATGTTCTAGCCCCTGAGCCACCGTGGCTCTCTATTTGGGCCTTATATTTTATTGAGCCTGATACTTTCTTGGGCTTTATATTTTTTTGGGCCTTATAATTTTTTGGACTTAATATTTTTTCGGGCCTTATATTTTCTTGGGCTTTATATTTTTTTAATTCCTACATTTTTCTGGTCAATATGTTTTCTAACGTATACTTTTACATTGGATTCTTCAGTGGAGCGTATTTTTATGTTTCATACAGGCTCCGCTCCAGACGCTATAATATTATTTTTTATTTCAAATGCAATGTTTAAACGTCTCATTCTTACACTAGACATTGCAAATCTAATAGCGCATCTCCATATGCAGCTGACTTAACAGCATGTCCTCATATGCAGCCGATTAAACAGCCATTTTGGATTGCATGTCATAGTAATAAAAAAATCTGTTTTTTAAATTCTTCGTACTTATGTCACGGGATAAAGACACATCTACATCTACACTTTTACAAACAAATTCTTCAATAAACCGTTTTTTTTTTAAATTTTGGAATACTGGATCCGCTTTAGATGCTCACTTGTTTTTTTTTACTACTAATGCAATGTTTGGGCGTTTTAAATCTTTTTATAAAATATTAATTTAAAAAGCATGACTTAATATGTATCGTATCTTCATATACAGTTGATTATTGCAGTCTAACTCTATATGCAATCGATTATTACAAGTTATCCCCATAAGCAGCTGATTATTACACCGCATCTCCATATGCAGCCGTTTAAACAGCGCATCCCCATATGCAGCCGATTTAACAGCGCATCCCAATATGCAGCCGATTCAACAGCGCATCCCAATATGCAGCCGATTCAACAGCGCATCCCGATATGCAGCCGATTCAACAGCGCATCCCAATATGCAGCCGATTCAACAGCGCATCCCAATATGCAGCCGATTCAAAAGCGCATGCCCATATGCAGCCTATTCTACAGAGCATCCCTATTTGCAGCCGATTCAGCAGCGCATTCCCAAATGTAGTCGCTTTAATAGCGTATTCTCGTATGCAGCCGATTCAACACCACGTTTCCTTATGCAGCCGATTTAACGGCGCGTCCTTTATACAGCTGATTCAACATCATATTAAACTATTTTGAAAGCGTCAGTTGATATTTATTTTTATTACATATCATATATTTTATTATATTTCGAGTTCAACTATTAACACAATCTAAAACATAAATATAAAATACATATTAACATATTCTTTACAACATCTCTTTATAAACAATGTTTTTTGTATATATTGTGTTCTGATCATTTTTATTTTCTCCGTTGACAATAGCGTAGTCACCTAAAAATAATTTTAAATTGTTTTTACATTTCGTCCTTGAAAGAGCAACATATAATTGCCCATGACTGAAAACTGGTGACGGCAAATAAACACCAACTTTTTCATAAGATTGTCCTTGTGATTTATTAATAGTCATTGCAAATCCTAATTTAATAGGAAACTGTTTTCGTTGCATATTGAATGGAATTTCTTCCGTACATGGAGATAAATTTATTCTTGGAATGAAAACTAATTTACCTTTGTTTTGACCAGTTGCTAATTCCACTTAAATGGAAAATCCATCGACTTGTAAATTATTTTTAATAACATTCAATGCAAGATTTTCACCTACATTTTTTTCGTATTTAGGGTGGTAGAATTTATCCTTATATTTTTCATATAAATCTCGTGCACGTATAGGATTATGAAAAACGCAAATAAAAGCAAATAATTCACAAAGAGCATAAGGGAATTCTGTTGAAGATGCTTCTTCCAAACATCTATCCCATTCTTCATCTTCATTAATTAATTGTTTTGCCTTAACTGCCTCATAAAACGAATTGTACATCACATCATCAACAGTACGCAAAGCTTCAAAAGACGTGTCTCCTTTAACATGTAATAGTAATAACCTAATGAAATAACGTTCTCTATCTTTCGGACTTACTAAGTATTGGTTTTCTTTTTTTTCTTCTTTTTTTCCACACTTTCAGTTTTTTATCAAATGTATAAAAATTTGGTATTTCTGAATACAAGTAATTTCATGCTTTAAAATCTTCTCTATTCAATTCAAAATCTGCTTTTAATGTTGTTCCCACATTTTTTGCATGATTGTTTCTTCTTTTCCTTCTTTAAAAAATACATTTGTTGATTTTCTTCATGAACGCTTAGACGTTTTATAGTATGTGGAATAACATGTAAAGGATATTCTAATAATCTGTGCATTGCTTCAGGTGGACATAAATATCGTGTATTAATGTATTGTTTGATTTCGTCATATTCATATTCAACATTTTCACTATTGTCATTTTCAAAAGTGTCTTTATTTTCTGATCTAAAATCAACATTTACTTGATGTATTTTAATGTATGCACAATCATGACCTTCATAACAGTATTTGAATAAATATTTAATGCATTGTACAGTGGAACAAACTTCTACGTTTATGTGTGCATTAAATTTCAATAATAAGTAAGGATTATAAGGAACAACGAATCCATCATCTGCAATTCTTTCTGTAAATTTATTTTTAAAAATAATTTCGCAATAATTCAAAAATAATTTAAAAATAAACATAATCGCATTTGAGAAACATTACACAGGCCGACATGGTTTTGTTGTCAAAAAGTGGAGGGTCATTTCCGAAGTAATTTTTTGCGTAGAATCCGAATCCGGGGTCCGAATTGCTCTATCACGATAGGATTTTGAGATATTTGAGGTTTTTTACCCAAAAAATGGCGTTTTTGGCTACTTTTGAGGTTATGTACAGAAGAGACAAAATTTTTTGGGAGTTTTTTTTTAGTTGCATCTTATAGCACTACTCTTCCTCTTTAATTTAAGAGTCGCAGAGTTCAATTACGATTTTTCTACACCAAGTTACGCCAATTTGAAATTACGAGCGGGAGTCCCTTCGCCAATATTAAAACATGTTTTCTTTTTAATTTTGCCCCGTCTCACTTTGGAATTCCTTTAAGCATACATTTCTTTAGTGTGAATCATTTAGTATAATTTTGCCCCGTCTCATTGATATACAATTTTTTATTATTTGTACAAAAAAGACCATTTGTATTGATTCTGTATTTATTGTAATCGCAAATAAATCATTTTTTTAATAACATTTTAAGCAACAATTTACTAGATAGCTCTTAATTGTTCGTTCATGGTGCCTTATTTTTTGGAAAAAATTTTGTGAATATTTGTATTTGATCTGTTGGTTAACAACTCGCTGGAGGTATAAAGTATTAAATTAAATATTCTAACTGTTGATCATTTCAATAATGACCTCGCGTAAGTGTTTAAATAATCCTGACAGCTTTTGCTACATTTGTAGTCGCTTCGTGTTCGCAAAAAATGCGATGAAAATCAATGAAACGATAAAAATATTTTATCTTAATTACTTCAATATTTCGATTACTAATCAGGATAAGTCTTGGGTTCCACATACGGCTTGTAAATCATGTGTTGAAACATTAAGACGTTGGTATAATGCCCATAAAGAAGTAACACCAATGCCTTTCAAAACTCCTGCAATTTGGTGTGAACCTGTTAGCTACAATGAATGTTATTTCTGTTTAACCAAAACATTTGGATATAATATTAAAAATGCTTGTAATATAAAATATCCGAATGTAGCAAGCGTAACGAAGCCTATTCCTTTTGCATCTGGTGATGTTCCTCCAAGCCCTCCATTTGTAAGAATAAATGTTGAAGACCATACAGTCTGTGACGATATTGAAAATCAGGATTTTGAAGACATCGAATCAACCTCTGATGCTCCTATTTTATTTGATCAGGCTTCTTTAAATGATTTAGTCAGAGATTTAGGCTTGTCGAAAGAAAAATCTGAGTTGTTAGGATCAAGACTTCAAGAGAAACACCTTCTTGCTCCAGGAACTACTTTTAGTTGGTATCGTAATCGAGAGAAGGAATTAGTTGACTGCATGTGATGAATATGTTTTTTGTAATGATGTTAAAGGCTTAATTGAAAAATTAGAACTTCCTTATGATACTGATCAATGGAGATTGTTTATTGATTCCTCAAAGACAAGTTTGAAAGCAGTTTTATTGCATAACTCAAATAAATATGCGTCAATACCTATTGCTCATTCTGTACACCTAAAGGAATCATATGAAAATGTAGAAACTATTCTTAAAGCAATAAAATATGAACAGCATAAATGGAAAGTATGCGGAGACTTAAAAATGGTTTCAATGCTGCTTGGACAACAATTGGGTTATACAAAATATCTGTGCTTTATATGTTTGTGGGATAGCAGAGATAGAGTTAAGCATTACGTTACAAAGGATTGGCCTCTTCGTAAAACTTTAAAACCTGGAGATCCCAACATTATTCAACAACCGTTAATTGACTCTAAAAAAGTTTTGTTGCCTCCGCTTCATATAAAATTAGGATTAATGAAGCAATTTGTAAAGGCTCTTGATACCGATGGTGCATTATTTCAATATCTTAGAGATAAATTCCCTTATTTAAGTGAGGCGAAGATAAAAGAAGGAATATTTGTTGGACCACAAATAAGAGAATTAATGAAAACAACAGAGGTTGAACAGGTTATGACAAATGTAGAAAAAGAAGCCTGGATTAGCTTTAAAAAAGTTGTTAAAGGATTTTTGGGTAATAATAAAGTTAGTGATTACAAAGAAATAGTTGACGATATGATTGAAAAATTTCAGAATTTAGGTTGCAATATGAGCGTAAAATTGCATTATTTACACTCTCATTTAGAATGGTTTCCAGAAAATCTAGGTGCCGTAAGCGAAGAGCAAGGTGAGCGATCTCATCAGGACCTCAAAGAAATGGAAAGACGTTAACAGGGTAAATGGTCTCCAACAATGTTAGCGGACTATTGCTGGTGTCTTCAACGAGATGAGCTAAATGTTCGTCATAAAAGACGGTCTGGGTCAAGATCTTTACTAGATCAAAAAAAAAGATTTCATAAGTTAAACTGAAATAGTTTCTAATCGTAAGAGGCGAGGGGACTCACGTAAATTAAGCACCCCGATCGTGAGAGGCGAGGGGACTTACGTAAATTAAGCACCCCGATCGTGAGAGGCGAGGGGACTCGCGTAAATTAAGCACCCCGATCGTGAGAGGCGAGGGGACTCACGTAAATTAAGCACCCTGATCGTGAGAGGCGAGGGGACTCACGTAAATTAAGCACCCCGATCGTGAGAGGCGAGGGGACTCACGTAAATTAAGCACCCCGATCGTGAGAGGCGAGGGGACTCACGTAAATCCAGCATCCCAAAGGGAACAGATTTTACTACGTCCACGTCGTTGTTCCTGGGTAATGCTAAATGTAAAAAAAAGTTTAACTTGAAATGCACTTGAAGATCAAGCTGAAGGTCAAATTCAATGTCACGATACCTGTGTAAATATAAATTACTATAATGTATTATGTTTATCGTAACAACAAAAGTTATTAGATAGCAGAAAATGAAAATATGTTTCATATTTGCAATGTTTTTTGAAAATTTTTATACGCCATTTTGAATCCGCCATCTTGAATTTGAAAATTTTAATATCTCAACTTCATATTCGTAATCAGTAACCCCAAAAATCACCAAGTAAAAATTTTGAAAAAAAAATACCCAGTAGACAAATGTCTGCCTCAACGTATTCAATGCAAATGGTCATGCAATTAATAGGACATATCTCGTAATTTCAAATTGTTATTTTATTCTAATATATGAATATCTGTTAACATGAAAGCAATTCCACCATACAATCCCTAGCTTTTAACAATCAATTTATCTTTCTCAGTCAAAACCATTATTGAAAATGAAAATTCTCTTAAGAATTTTCATTTATTTTTAATGATTTTTTTCCAAAGATATTCACAAAAGAATTGCTTTTATATTAACTGATTTAATTTACTGCCTTTTTACTTTAAAAGCTGAAAAATTAAAGAAATTATGAAAAATGCTATGAATTAATTGTTATATGATAAATAAATAATAATGAAATTCGTTAAAATAATATAATGATAAAAAATGATTATTTTCGGAAATTATTTATATATATATATATATATATATATATATATATATATATATATATATATATGGGTCAATCCACGTCAAACGGATAATGGCTCTGTCCAAAATTGTAGACTACCAAAAAAATCATATATAAGCTCAAAATTTTCTTCTTACAATCTACTTTCTTTTGCAATGTGGCGATTTAAAAAAATCCAAAATGGTGGCTCCAATGTGGCGGCTCTAACCTAGAGATATCATAAAAAATTTTCAAAAATTGATTTTAATTTATTCAAATCAGATCCTACATATTTTTTTACATCAGAAATCAATTCAGCGTTTAATTATTACATAGGAATATAGTATTGCACTCGAGGTCAAAAAAATTTACAATGTACACCGGAAGGTCATATCGGGAAATAATAGTTATTTCTCAAATCACTCATTGATCAATGTTGATTAGTGAGGAAATGAAGATACTGATAGATAACTCGAGTTACTGAATTTAAATCTGATGTCCGCTTAACCCTACAAGACCTGTATGAAAGTCATTTGAAGGTCCAATTGCAAATATCTTTTATTATTTGATAACATTAGGACACCTTCAAGTTTTACGTGTCGCTGAATCCGAAACCGGGGTCTGTTGAAGTGTCAAACGACGTAATTTCGTAAAAATTAATCAAATATTGACGAAAAGAAAATTTTTGTTCTCCAAGAAACCACAGTTTGAAACCAATTTTTCTGTAATTAGGTCATTCGACACTCCAACAGGTCTCGGATTCGGATCCAGCATCACGTAAAACTTATAGGTGTCTTAATCTTATCAAATAATAGAAGATATTCGCAATTTGACCTTCAAATGATCTTGATGGAGACTGGTAGGGTTAAGCGGATATCAGATTTGGATTCAGTGACTCGAGTTACCTATCAGTATCTTCATTTCCTTACTAATCAACGTTTATCAATGATTAATTCGAGAAATAACTATTGTATCGCGATATGACCTTCAGATGATATTGTAAAATTTTTTCACCTTGAGTGCAATACTATATTCTCATGTAAAATCAAACGCTGAATTGATTTCTGATATAAAAAATATTTAGAATCAGATTTGGATGAATTAAAATTAATTTTTGAAAATTTTTTATGAAATTTCTAGGTTTGAGTTGCCATATTAAAACTGCCATTTTGGATTTTTCAAAATCGCCACATTGCAAAAGAAAGTAGAGTGTAAAACAAAAATTTTGAGCCCATGCACGACTTTTTTAGTGATCTACAATTTTGGACAGAGCCATTATCCGTTTGACGTGGATTGACCCATATATATATATATATATATATGGGACATTTTACACCAACTGGAAGAGCGAAAAAATAAAAATCGCTGAAACTCTGTGAATATATTCTGTCTGTTACTCAAAATGTATAAAAAAATATTCAAGGATTCAGATTTGATGGATCAAGAGCCATAGATCCTTGAAATTTGGATATTTTCAAAATTGTTGGAAAAGTACCATCTTTATGATTTTTTTTTCTGAAAATCTTGATGTTTTTTAGCGAAATTTATGAGAATTCTTCTTGTTCTAGATAAAGAGGAGAGTTAGCATTATTTTTTACAGAGCTAAATTTTGAAGTTTTCTATTGGTTCTTACATGTATTACATAGTAATTGAAATTACTCATTGTCTGCTACTTCAGAAATTGCTTTTCGAGGGCTTATTGCTTTCTATTTTTTATCAACTTAAGGGGACGCTGTATCTCTCTATCCTTTTCTAATTGAAAAATGTAATTTTTTGGAAAATCTAGTGATTATTGATAGAAATTAAGACTTGTCCGCTACTTGTTTAGTAAAAATGAATATTTTCTCTGATGAGGACCAATTAATTCTGTTACTTTTTTTTCAAGTAAAGTTTGACATACTTAAATAACGTATTCTCTAGCCTAACTTAGGATTTTTTAAGTATGTCAAACTTTACTTGAAAAAAAAGTAACAAAATTAATTGGTCCTCATCAGAGAAAATATTCATTTTTACTAAACAAGTAGCGGACAAGTCTTAATTTCTATCAATAATCACTAGATTTTCCAAAAAATTACATTTTTCAATTAGTAAAGGATAGAGAGATACAGCGTCCTCTTAAAAATAAATTTTTGACTGTGTAAGAAAGAGCCACCAATAAGGAGTTATAACAGTTTAAAATATATATTTTCATGTCTAATTTATTTTCAATATAAAAATTAATCATACATGATAATATATATTTTAAACTTTTTTAACTCCTTATTGATGGCTCTGACTTACATGATCAAAAATTCATTTTAATGTTCACGTGAAATAGAGGAAAATAAGCCCGCGAAAAGAAATTTCTGAAGTGGGGAGCTATGAGTAATTTCAATTACCATGTAATACATATAAGAACCAATAGAAAACTTCAAAATTCAGGTCTGTAAAGAATCATGCTAACTCTGCTTTTCATTAACAACAAGAAGTATTCTCATGAATTTCTCTCTAAAATATTAGAATTTTCAGGAAAAAAAATGATCAAGTTGGAACTTCTCCAAAAATTTTGAAAAATTTTCAAATTTCAAGAATCTATGGCTCTTGATCCTCCCAATCCAAATCCTTGAAAATTTTTTTACACATTTTGAGTAACAGTCAGGATATATTCTCAGGGTTCCAGATATTTTTATTTTTCTGCTCTTCCAGTTGGTTTGAAATATTCCATATATATATATATATTGGAACATTGGCAGCAAAGTTTTGAAATATTCTAGAAATCTTTCATGGAATATTCCTGTAATATTTGTATGTCCTTGATTCTTCCTACATTGGAATATTCCATGGAATATTGATGGAAGATTATAAGAATATTTCATTGGAAGATCTAGGAATTCTCAGATCTTTTATTGAAATATTTCAGGAATCTTGTAGGAATATTTCATGAAATATTCCGTTGGAACATTCATTGAAAATTTCCGGAACGGTAGATTTGAAACATTTTATGAACCTTTCATGGAATATAAACGAAAGATCTAAAGAATTTTTCATGGAATATGCACGAAAGATTTAAAGAATTTTTCATGAAATATTCCATGAAATATTTCTGGAAGATTTTAGAAATCTATCGTTAAATATTCCGTGGAATATTTATGGAAGATTCGCAGAATATTGGCTCGGAAGATTTGAAATATTCCTGTAATATTCGTGTGTCCTTGATTCTTCCTACATTGGAATAATCCATGGAATACTCTTGAGAGATTTCAAAAATATAAAAATGGAAGGTTTGGGTAATCTTACATCTTTCATCAAATGTTCCTGGAAGATTTTTGGAAAATGTGAAATGCTGTGAGGGGATGGTATATATATTATATAATAACACATTACACTTATACATCAATACATATACGCATACATAAACATTTAGTTATAAAATCACATTTAAATATTCGCTTCGACTGTGCACATCAAAGTGCTGATACCCTTTCGCTTTTATAGTAAGTGAGGTATCTTTCAACCGCTTGGAGATAAAACTCTCATTTAACAAACATCTCCTTATCGGCGTCACTGGAAACCTCCCGTAACGTTCCGCGCAATCTTCCAACGAAAACTTCATGCAATCATTCTAGAATCTTTTAAGCAATATTCCACTGGAAAATTACTGTAATCTTTGCGTAAAATATTTCGTGGGATATTTACGGAAGATTTATGTAATATTTCGCTGCACGATTTAAAAGTTTTTAGGAATCTTCCAGTGAAATGTTTCTGGAATCTTTCTGAAATCTTTAATGAAATATTCCATTGGAAGATTACTTAAATCTTTTTGTAGAATATTTCGTTGACTATTTATGGAAGATTTATATTATATTCCACTGTACGATTTGAAAGTTTTTTTAAATCTTCCAGTGAAATGTTTATGGAATCTTTCTGAAATCTTTCATAAAATATTCCACTGGAAGGTTACTTAAATATTTCTGTGGAACATTTCGTGGAATATTTATGGAAGATTTATGTAATAATCTGCTGTACGATTTTAATGTTTATCGGAATCTTCCTGAAATCTTTCATGAAATATTTCATCAGAAGATTACTTTAATCTTCCCGTGAAATGTTTCGTCGAATATTTATAGAAGATTTATCTAATATTTCGCTGTACGATTTTAAAATTTTTTGAAATCTTCCAGTGAAATGTTTATGGAATCTTTCTGAAATCTTTCATGAAATATTCCACTGGAAGATTACTTAAATCTTTCTGTGGAATATTTAGTTGACTAGTTCTGAAAGATTTATGTAATTATCCGCTGTACGATTTTAAAGTTCATCGGAATCTTCCAGCGAAATGTTTATGGAATCTTTCTGGAATCTTCCATGAAATATTTTACTGGAATATTCATAAACATTACATGGAATATTTTATAAAATATTTCAGAAATCTTTCGTGAATATTACATGGAATATTTCGAAAAAGTTTTCGAACATTCCTTTGAAATATTCCTGAAATATTCCTGGAAGCTTTCAATGGAAGATTCCAGTGGAATATTCTGGAATATTCCGTGAAGACTTTCAATAATCTGCATGAAAGGTTCCATTGAAATATTCCAGTGTAATAATTCGAAATATTTCAGTGAAATCTTCCGTGCTATGTGAGAACCATTATTTATTTCTAGCCTAACGCTTTTTTATTGTTATTTACAGTTTTCAATATTTTCTTATAATCATTTGTTTATTTGCAGCATTATTCTACTTTTACAAAATAATTTTCATACAAGGTGATAAAATATTTTACTATAAGATAATATATATATATATATATATATATATATATATATATATATATATATATATACATATGTTTCATTTCACATAAAAATTTCAACATCAAAACTAATTCTCTAATGTAAAGAATAAAAAAATAAATTGGTATAATTTTGAAATTTTGATATGGGAATACTTTTTATAAATAACTTTTTAATAATTTTGAATAATGGTAAATTTTTTTAATAACTTGTGGTATTGAATGCTAATTAAATTTAGTTTTAACATGAAGTTAATTATTTAGGTTGGAAACGTATTCAATAAAATAATAAAACTATTTATAAGTTATCACTTAATTTTTTAAACTTTTTATTCATAGTTAACTATTATATTGAATATATGATTCTTATTTTAATAGTTTTTATATGATATTATGTGAATTTCATAAATATAAATTATTTAAGGAGATGTAAAATGGACAGCACACTTCCACCCATAAATATTGATTATATTTCCATTGTATTTTAAAATTTTGAATAAATAGATACATTAACATACAGTATGTATCACAAAGATTATTCAGTTAAATTTTTACATAAATCTATTCATTAGTTATTGAGAAGTTTGGGTTCCAATATTATTTACTAAAATTTTTCCATTTGGAATCAGAAATTTAAATATTTTGAATACTAATGATTGGAATAATTTAAAAATTCAAATAAATAATCATCACGAGACATACTACAAGATAATACATTCCTTTTATGGAAATTCAGCAATAGAATGGAAAGACAGTTAATTTTTTTATTTTCTTATAGTAAAATATAATCAAATTTTGACGACAAATTTAACATAATGAAATAATTTTACTTTTAATAACACAGGTCAACATTTGATCTACTAAGTATCAGCGGATGCGATTTGCGGGTCTTATAGTTTTTGGGGCCGCTGATTACAATGAGAGGGTCGGTTAGTCTCCATCACGTCAGGGTCAAGGTCATTTGAAGGTCAAATCGATAAAATAAATGCAAGAATATCTGAAAAAATTCAAGCACATGTATTTTAGGCTTCTAAGTCCAAATACGTCGTTAGTTGACCTTCAGCAGTTATCCTAAAGGTCAGTCTAGGTCATTTCAAGGTCATTCAGAGGGTTTCTGCGTTAAAAACACCGAATACGAACCGAAAAATCTGAAAAAATTCATACGTCTATTTTCGAGGTCGAGGAGTCAAAATCCGAGGTCATTTGATCTTCTCCATCTCAGGGTCAAGGTCATTTTAAGGTCAAATCGACAAAATAAATGCAAGAATATCTGAAAAAATTCAAGCACATGTATTTTGGGCCTCTAAATCCGAATACGTCATTCGTTAATCTTCAGCTCTTATCCTCAATGTCATTCAAAATCATTTCAAGGTCATCATAATTTTAT
The DNA here is from genome assembly GCA_017163975.1 of Anastatus disparis. Classification (NCBI taxonomy): domain Eukaryota; kingdom Metazoa; phylum Arthropoda; class Insecta; order Hymenoptera; family Eupelmidae; genus Anastatus; species Anastatus disparis. Next base: position 6,270,321 of record JAFFSR010000282.1, read on the forward strand.
TTTAGTTATAAATACCACGTAGCCATCAAAATTTTTTTAAAAGTTCATGTGTATAGTCAGTTGATCTCTATAAGCTGAGGTTTAAGAACATTTATAGGTCATCGTGCGTATATGTATCTGCATGACTTGTTTGCTGCATTATATATTCATCAGCTCGAAAGCGTTTTCGTTGGGTGCAAAATGACCTTTTAATTGATTTTCTTTTGTGTGTTACATGCGACTCCCTCTTTAAGCTCCAGCAATAGTCTGCTAGCATATTCCTTCCCCAAACGCCTTGATATCTTATTTCAAATTCTTTTAGATCCTGATGCATCCTCTCACCTTGCTCTTCACTAAAGTCCCCTAAGTTATCAGGAAAGTAATCGATATGAGAATGCAAGAAATGGAGTTTTAAATTCATTAGGCATCCTAATTTTTTTGTAGCTATCCAGCATTGTAGCAACAATATTTTCATAATCAGGATCTTTGTAATTTCCTAAAAATTTTTTTGTCACTTCTCTGAAACTTTGCCACGCAGCTTTTTCTTTATCTGTCATTAGTCTTTCAAATTCCTCGTTCTTCAGCAGTTCCCTTATCTGAGGTCCCGTAAAGACACCCTCATTTATTTTAGCTTCAGAGAGTTTTGGGAGGACTTGAAAAATATGCATGAAAGCATCACTTTGTTCTCTACTCATGGCCTTAACAAGTTGCTTAGCAAGACCTAATTTGATGTGCAGTGGTGGAAGAAGAACCTTATGTGCAGGGATCAAACTTTCTTTTTGAACATTCTTTACGCCTGGAATTAGATTTATTCTAGGAGGCCAGACTTTTCTCACGTAATGTTCGTCCCGAGCTCTACTATTCCACTCACAAAGAAAGCATGGATATGATGTAAATCCTTTTTGTAGGCCAAGCAAAATGGTAGTTATTTTTAAATCACCACAAATTTTCCATTTATGTGTATCATACTTTAATTTTTGTAATAAGAGATGCATATCATGATATTCTTCATTCATTATAACAGAATGAGCAATAGGTAAAGGGGCATACACGTTTCCATTGTGTAGCAGAATAGCTTTCAAACTTCTAGTCGTCGAATCTATGAACAGACGCCAATCAGAAGGTTCGTATCCAACGTCAAACTCTTCAACCAAACCTTTCACATCACTGCAGTAAATCAGATTGCTTGTTTTTGTAAAAAACTTTCGGAACGGTTTGTCTCTCGTACGGTAAAATAAAATATATGTTCCAAGAGCTAAGCAATTTTTTTCTTTGAGCCTTGAAGCCAGTAATTCAGAACCTTCTTTTGAAAGTCCCAAATCACGATAAAGATCACTTACTTCATCTTGAGAAAATTTATCTTGATTTCTATTTTCTTCATCCTGGGAACTTGATGAAATATTTTCAGAATACATTTCTCCTTCTTCTTCTTAAGGGGTGTCCAAATATTGGTCTCGTATTGCTGTATCGTCTATGAAACTATCTGCATCAGTTAAAACCTCTTGATCACTAGTATCTATATCCATACGATTGTCACTAGTTTCAGCATTAATGAGCACAGGAAATGTTACTGAAGCTACACTTTCATAAGTGATATGTTTTTTAGTATTGCGGTTATGACCATGGACATCGTTGGAACAAAAGTAACAATCAGACTCATGGTTTGATGACTTTCTCCATAACATTGGAGAATCAAATATCTGTTTTGTTTTTTTGTTTAAGATATTTCGACATCTACTGCAAATAACGTCTGGAGTGAATATATTACTAAATGAATTAGTTCGGGTTGCAAAACATTCTTTGTATTTTTTTTGCAATGCTTCCGTGAATGTAAATTTACCAGCTGCTACATACTCCCCACAAACTGCACAAAAGCTGTTACGACTATTATTTTTGCAAGAGATCTGACTTGTAGCATATGACTCTACATTGGCCAAGTTTTCCACCAATGTAGAGCTACGGTCGCATGATGACGACGGCTGCGGGCCCGCTTGCCCACCCTGACCAGCCGCCGATTCTGGGTTTCCTAAGCCCTGTCTCGTAATGCATTTTCGTGTGGTTGCCATGACGGCATGAAAGCCTCTACCCAGGGACTTCGCCGGATAGTGAGACAACTCCGTTGCCCACCGTCACCGCGTGGAGGTGCCCTGGGTGCAACCACACATTTCATATTAGCATACATTTTAACAACCAGAAATAAAATAAAAACAAATGTTCAAACAAAACTGAGTTTACTCTAAGCTAAGTCTGAAATACAGTAGAGTAGCCGGCCGACTTCGCCCATGAATATAGGAAAAGTTACCGTGGCTACGTGGTATTTATAACTAAAATAAAATTATGATGACCTTGAAATGATTTTGAATGACATTGAGGATAAGAGCTGAAGATTAACGAACGACGTATTCGGATTTAGAGGCCCAAAATACATGTGCTTGAATTTTTTCAGATATTCTTGCATTTATTTTGTCGATTTGACCTTAAAATGACCTTGACCCTGAGATGGAGAAGGTCAAATGACCTCGGATTTTGACTCCTCGACCTCGAAAATAGACGTATGAATTTTTTCAGATTTTTCGGTTCGTATTCGGTGTTTTTAACGCAGAAACCCTCTAAATGACCTTGAAATGACCTAGACTGACCTTTAGGATAACTGCTGAAGGTCAACTAACGACGTATTTGGACTCAGAAGCCTAAAATACATGTGCATGAATTTTTTCAGATTTTTTGCATTAATCTTGTCGATTTGACTTTCAAATGACCTTGACCCTGACGTGATGGAGACTAACCGACCCTCTCATTGTAATCAGCGGCCCCAAAAACTATAAGACCCGCAAATCGCATCCGCTGATACTTAGTAGATCAAATGTTGACCTGTGTAATTTGTATCATATTTAATACAAATTATAGAGTGATATTACAGAATATTATTTTTTTCCGCATTCATAATAAATGTTTCGCAAATAATAAGTAAATTTTCTTTTGAAATGTTTACTTTTTTAGGGGGAATTCTACTTCTATCTAGACAGTTCATACATATAAATGCATAATTATAGACATAATCAGAAACATTTATTCATATTTTATATATTGCCCTATCTTTATAATTGACTATTAAAAAAATTTAATATCTAATGAATAATTTTTTTAAAATTGTATTTCATAAAATTTATGTTCAAACGATATTAAAAAAAATATTTTTATATCATGTAATTATAATTTTTCAAATGAGGTTATTTGATATTTTTTAAAAATTAATGTTTCTTTCATTAAAAATATTATTGCTTCAATGAAATAAATTGCTAACAATTTTTATATAAATAACGATCCATTTAAATATAAACACGTGTACAAATGAAAATGTAATTAAGGTTAAATGTATGTTATTTATAAAAAATTGTTAACAAGTAACTTTTTAAATTATATATTTTCATGAAAGCTAATTTAAATACCTCATTCTCTGAATGATAACTGCATACAATTTTAATTTATTAAATTTTGTTATACAATTATAAATATATAATATTTATATAACTGTTCATCAAATAATTATTACAATAGATTGTAGTTAAATAAAAATGTTTATTTTAATAATTATAGCGTTGAAATTTATTTTGATGAAAATGTTATTTGAGAGACATTTACAGTATTATTTCAACTGTTTTTGAAAAATTACATGTCATTAATAAAAAAATATTTAATTTTCCAAATTAATAATCTATTAATATCAAGAATTTCCTAAAAATTATAATATTTATGATATGCAAACCTTACTTGTGATACATACACTTTGTAACATTTGTATCTCATTAAATTTTTATATTAGATGCAAAAAGGATTATTAAGTAATTGCAAATAGTTATTTTTTTATTCCGAAATATTCGAATTTAAAATTAACTAAAATGTTGTATTTTAATCTTATGATTTTTCCTATTTAAATTTCGTATTTCATATATATAAAATACATTCGTGAAGATATTTTCATTAGAAATCAACACGAATTTTTTTTAAGCATGTTTTACTTATGAATTAATTTCATAATTCAAATTCATGGTCATATATTGAGGTCTGGAAATTATAGTTGTAACTCAGTACCCAGTTCTCAGTTTATTTACATCAAATATCGTACTATCTTTGTTTTTCTAATGGAAGTAGAGTGAGAAATAGTCACTTCATGAAATAAATTATACGCTTTTGTACTTTAAGCAAATGTGTACATATATTTTTATATTATGTTTTATCAAATTATTTTCAATTTTATTCAGTACTCAAAATTCAATTAATCAATTCTTATTTACTTAAAATTAGTCATTTATACATAATAATATAATAAAAGAAAATTCAACTAAGCGACGTTTGGAGCGAAAAACTTCAATATAATTAATACCTGTTAACGTAAAACCTAATAAATTGTGTAACGATTTTTAACAGTTGATAAATATAATGTAAATCATATAATATATATCAATTTTAAATTTCTAATCATTAATTTAAAACTCAAAAGTTACTATTTTAAAACGGAATATGGAAGATAAACATGTATCGTTTTCATCCTTGAATATCACGAATTTAAATATTAATTATTAGTGATTTTAAAGAGTTATATATTATATAAATAATTCTATATTTAATAATTTTCAATTTTAGTAACAGGAAAAGCCGCACGAGAAGAGATTATCAATTACACTTTCTGCGAATTATTGCCCTTGAATCGAATAGGTGAAAGATCAGTCTTAATACCAAAAAAAAGGCAGTAAGCATCGCAAATTTATGCTCTTACTTCATAATATAATAGTAACAACATTGGTCCCTAAAATTCAAGCTATAGTACTAATTGAAATTATATCGTCACTCTTTTTCAAGTACCTTAATACATAAATTAGATATACTTGATTTAGAACCTATTTTAACAATACTTTCTTTTCTCCGTGCAGTTGTTAGTTCTAGTAAACGTCAAATACTGTTTTCGATTATTTCATGGTTCGTGATTGAAACACGTGATTAAAAAGAAAAAATTCCTATTATATTTTTTCATTTATTCAAATGCAATTTAGTAGAACAAATTCTTAATTCATCATGATATAATTTGTATTTAAACAATTTTTATGCTCATTGTAACTTTAATTAATCTTTTTTATAATAATAGAAAAATTTAATTTAGTACAAAACTACAATATCACAATTCATAAGTTGCATCAATTCTTTTTTATTTTTAAAATTGGCTAATTTATACATAATAATATAATATATGAAAATTCAACCGAGCGACGTTAGGAGCGAGGTATTTTTTGCTAGTTTTTAATTGAACTGATTCATGAAGACAAAATGATGACTATGGGAGTGTAAGGTCTTAATTAAAACATAAAATAATATTTTTCAAATACAATTTTAAAGGTTTTATATCGATCAACCATTCAGAAATGCTATGAAATTTACGATAATTTTATAAGCCAACTTATCTTATTATTTTTAGTTTCAAATCTTAGGATAAGTTAAATTTAAAATTTTTCCGACTCTATATTATGAATAATTTTTAAAATTTAAAGATGATATTATTTTTAAAATGTAAAGATTGTCAAGTTTCGATTTCGACTCAAATTTATAGCCAACACTTAACACTCAGCACGTTTCATTGTTCCGTATATCCTGCGTATCTCATGAATAATAAAAAACGTTTCTCACGTACAAGATGTTAAAATCAAATTCTATATTTATATCCAATTAAAAAATCTTTATAATTGTATTTCATAAACGATTAATAATTTCCCATTTTGAAATTATAATGTTTCATAAAAGTAAATTGACTATTTACAATTATTACACGCTTTCTGTTACATGAAATATTAAATTTAATAAATTTAAGTATTGCAATGTGTATGTATCAAATAAAAGTTTTGTTTATTATGCATATATATACATATGAGTCTGTCCAATATTTTTTTTAAAAAAGTTGTGCGTCGGGTTCAGCCGATCCTACTGTACTTTAGCACATAGAGGAGAGCGGGGCAGGATGAGCCGTGCTAAATGAATGTCCTATCCTGCCCGACTCTCCTCTAAAAGTACCTTGAAAAAAGTAATTCTACTAAAGTTTTAGTTCAATAGGACTTCAGAGGTCAGAGTAAATCAATCTCAAAGTTCAAAATTTAACAATTCGTTATTTTTTTTAAATTTGCCAAAATTTGTGATTTAATATTTTATAACGTTCAAGCTTGCAAATTAAAGGCCCTTCTGAGAGATTTGATCGTCAAGTTTTAATATTGAAAAATATAAAAAAACAACAGAGCTATGCTACTTAAAGTCATCTTATTTTTCCAAAAGGTCCAACTTTAAGGCCCTTTAAAAAAAACTCTTTACATTTTTCTTAGCGAAATTTTCATGATAGTTTATATTATCATAGAAAAAAGTCTCCACAAAATTTTATCAGCTTATTCAGTTTGGTTCAAGATTTTGAGTTATTATAAAATTATAAAAATCACATTTTTAAAATTTTAGTTTTTCGTGTTTATTGTTCATAACATTTTAATTTGCTTAGTGTAAAAAATTCCATATTCAGAGTTTCGGCACTTCTTTGTACTACAAAATAAGAGGTGACATTTAAATCTTTAATTTGCGAGTTTGAAGGATCCTGAACGATGTATAGAATCGCTGCTATTACAATTTGAAATTTGTAGAAATTAACACACAAAAATACATTCAATAATCTGTGCCTTATTGAAAAATCTTGAATGAAATCTAAATGAGATCCAACCGTCACTAAGTTGTATTTAAATGTTAATTATATTATTATATATAAATTTGTTAATTTCTTAGATAATATTATTCGAACATATAATATATATATTAAGCTTATTGATTATTAACAATGAATTTTAAATTTATTGTTATAAATGAAAATTTTTAAATTTTCTGTCAATTAATAAGCTTATATAAAAGTAAAATATTATTATTGACAATCTAAATATAAGGTTCGGATACATATTATAATTATTTTCATAATCGTTTGTGCGCATGTGTATTTGGCATGTGTATGAGTTTATTTTAGTGTGTATGTGTGTATGCGAATATATAAGTATGTTTATATGTGTGTGTGTTTATATATACGTGTCAATATCACAAAAGATATGTGCAGGCAGCGATGCCGAAAGTGGCAGAGTCAGAAAGGGAAATTTAAAAATGTATAAAAAAAAGTATTAGAATAAATAGTTTTCAAAATTTGATAATTAATAAATAATTCTAAAAAACAAAGTTACTATAACAAAACTAATTTTTTTTCTATTTTTTTTACATTTTTTTGGGTTCAACAAAATTTTTTAAACTAAAAAAAAATGTTAATAATGAAAGAAAATTAATTTTTTTATAGTCACTTTGTTTTTTAGAATTATTTATTAATTATAAAATTTTAAAAACTATTTATTTTAATACTTTTTTTTAATATATTTTCTAATTTCCCTCTCTGACTCTGACACTTTCGGCACCGCTGTGTGCAGGAGAAAAAAGTCAATTTTTTATTTCAATATAACAAAGAAGCAATAGCAAAATAACTACAGAAATTTCTTTTTTATGCTTAATTATATGTTTTAAAATCAGCATGAATTGTGTATATTTATTAATCAAAATATTATAATATTTATAATATTTATTTATACATAAATTCTGTTAAATTAATAATTTATATTGAGAGATAAATTATAAATTGGATATGTTAATAATGCTGAAATGTTTTCTATATTCAATTCAATAATTCAACATTTAAGTAATGTACCTTACATTTGGTAAATACAAAACAGGAGAATTATGATTAGAAAAATTATTTATTTTGTAAAAATCAATAATTCAATGGACTAGAAGAAATTTTGGTATAAGTGAAATTTAATTCATCGATCATATTTGAAAGTATTATAAAATAAATTTAAAATTAATCCAGAAATTGATATGAATATAGTAAAGTTTTTATCAAGCTTTAAAAATTATATTTTATTACGGATGCTTTTGAATAAAATTATTAATAAGAAATTTATAATAATAGCTTTTATCTCCTAGATTCACATTAAAAATTTTAATTGAATGTTTAAAACTAATAAAAAATATGACATTATATTAAGAATCAATAGTTAAAAAATAATAATAATAATCAATATCAAAACAAGAAGATAAAAGAATTAGCACAACAACAGTTACATTTATTAAATAACTAAAAATATATAGAAACTACAAATTTTATAAGAAAAACTTATCTACAGAAAAATTACCAAAATAGTAACAAAAGAAAATATAAACAAACTAAAGAAAAAATTTTAAGAATAATTGTAAATAAATTAAATACAATAACGTTGAAGAATCTGAAAATGATATTTAACAAGAACCAGTTTTGACTATTAGGAATAAATTGAATAATGATATAGAATCATCAAAATTGACAAAAGTTTCATTTAAAAAATTTAAATATAACGCAACGGAAAAATCATATTTGTTCTCAAAACATTAATGTGATTTCGAAATTTGAAAATAATTTAAAAAAGGATGAAAATTAAAAAAAAAATTACAAAAGCTGTAATTGAAAAATCAAATTATGAATATACTGCAACGAAAAAGTCGAATTTCATATGGAAAAGAAATTATAAAAAATAATCAAGAATCCTTGAAAAAAAAATAAAAATTCAGCATACAAACAAAATTACAACTATGATAGACGAATTCATTACGAATCATATCATTAATATAATAAATACGAAATTTCAAAAAATAAAAAAAAATATAATTTAAAAAACAAAATAAAAATATTGAAACGTTCAAATATATCATATGAAAAAACATTAAAAAACAAGATGATAATCTAATTATTTTAGAAAAGAATAAAAAGTATTATAAAAAAAAAAAATGAGACGGAACAAAATGAAAATGATATTAATTATTACCGAATAGCCAAAGATACATTGACCAATAATAATGAAAACTATATTATGGAAAATAATATTGGTGATTTAAATTCAATTTGTGATTTTTGTGGTGCTAGAAATTTTTCATTTAAAATGTCAAGAAATAAGAAATCTTTATTATGTTGTCAACAAGGGAATATGACATCACAAAAAGACCTAGAATATCCTGAAGAGATTAAAAAATTGCTTACGGAAAATTCTATGACAAGTAATAATTTTTAGAAATGCATAAAATCATACAATTTAAAACAAATTTTTCAGTATTCAATAAGTGATTATTTATTAAAATTTTAAAAATAATTATTAGTCAGAATTTTTAATTATCTATATAAATAACATGTAAAATTTTCATTTCAGGATTCTTCATAGTTCTTTAGAAGTATTTGGAACTCTTATATTTAATAATTTTAATTTAGAAATACACAACAATTTATTATTTTCATAAAATGAATTTAACCAAAGAATAGAAATTAATTATAATAGGTGAAGGTGAATATGCTGGGCAATTGAGTTTGTTAAATGATGAACACATTAAAATTTTTGATTCAATTTTGAATAATCATACGAATTCTTTAATGCAACTAACAATATTTTTACAAAGGCCCGAAAATATCAATCCGGTTCCATTAAATCAAGATAACATACAAATACTTTTTTCCGGAAATCAGCATTTTGGTCACTGGATTTGTATCTATAATTCACAAAATGTAATTCATGTTTATGATAGTTTAAACAGTAATGGATTGAACGATGAACAAAAATTTACATTAATAAACTATTTCCAATTCGTGAAAACTTAAAAATATGTTTTGAAAAAGTTCAATTTCAGACTAATCCTTTTGATTGTGGCGTTTTTTCAATAGCGTTTGCAACAGCAATCATTGATAATTTGTGTCCTTGTGGAATGGAATTTGACATCGATAAAATGCGTGGACATTTGCAAAGTATGTATGAAACAAATTAAATTGTCATGTTTCCATTAGTAAAGAACAATTGTACTAATATCAATTATAAAGCGATATCTAGAAATCAGCAAATTGTACATCATAAGGAATTGTAAACGATGAAATTAAATTTTCAAAATATAAATTTCGAATATCTTAAAGGATAAAAGTTACAAGAATTAGCACAACGACAATTGAATTTATTAGATAACATGAAATGTTTAGAGGCAACAAATCATCAACCGAAAACTTTTATACAAAAAATTTACCAAAACAGTAATAAAAAAAAATATAAACTAACTAAAGAAAAAATTTCAAAAAGTAATTGTAAAAAAATTAAATACAATAAGATTGAATAATCTGAAAATGATATCGAACAAGAACCAATTCTGTCATTTGAAAATAAATTTTATGATGATAAAAAATTATTAAAATTAACAAAAGTTTCGATTGAGAAATTGAAAAATTTAAATATAAGGCAACATAAAAATTAAATTAATTCTCAAAACGTTAATGTAATTACAAAACATAAAAATAATTTCAAGAGGGATGAAAAATTTAAAAAAATTACATAAGTTGCAATTAAAAAATTAAAAATTATTAACATATTGCAACAAAGAAGTCGAATTTTTAACCAGAATGAATTTATAAAAAACAATCAAGAATCCTCAAACAATAATAAGAATTTAACATATCAACAAAATCACAACTATGATAGACACATTCATGACAAATCATATTATAAATATAATAAAGATAAAGATTTGGAAAATAGAAAACAATATTATTTGAAAAACACACAAAAAATATTGAAACGGTTAATGAATCTTATGAAAAAACATTTAAAAACAAGATGATAATCTAATTACTTCAGAAAAAAATAAAGAGTATTATAAAAAAAACAAAGACAAATTCATAACAAAACAAAATCAAAATGATATAAATTATTACCACATAGCTAAAGATACATTGACCAATAATAATGAAAATTATATTATGGAAAATAATATTGGTGATTTGAATTTTATTTGTGATTTCTATAGTGCTAGACATTTTGCATTCGAAATGTCAAAGAATAAGAAATTTACATCATGTTGTGAACAAGGAAATATAACATTACAAAAAGACCTAGAATATCCTGAAGAAATTAGAAAATTACTTATGGGAAATTCTATGATAGTAATAATTCAAAAAAATGCATAAGATCATATAATAAGGCCTTAGCATTTGCTAGTTTTGGTGCAACATTTCATAAATTATTTAATAAATGTCCTAAAGTTATACGTATTTATGGACAAATATACCATCATACATATGTATTAACTGCAAATGAAAATGAATCGAGAAAGTATGGACAATTATACATATTTGATAACGAAGAAGCAAATAAATATCGCATAAAACTATCTGAATTTTTTTATCGAATTATTGTATACATTAGATTCTATAATTAGGAGAAATAATCCTCACGCAGCAGCTTATAAAATGATACACGAAGTAGAAATTGAAGGAAATAATTGTTCTATTAAAAATGGAACTGTACCTAGGGGTGTTAAAATGTTTATAATATCATAACTTTGCTAAACATCGATATAATGAAGCTAAATATAATGAAGTAGCAGTAGTTTTTATAGAAAATGAATTACCTATTTAAAGAGACATATGTATTTATTCGAAAGCAGAAAAACCAATAAGAATACCATATATGAGTAAACACGTAGATTCCATGATATATATTGTAACGGTATTCTACCGTGTTTGAATCTTGCGCGCTTAGGTATTAAAATAAGATAAACGCTCAGTCATATATCTCATCTAAGTCGAGTAAAGAAGTACGACCGGCACGCGACAGAGAAGCACGCCGGCCGCGAGGCGCTTCAGAGAGTTTCCAGCTACCATTGCGTGAACACGAAACCTAAACCACACTGTGCTCATTAGAGGATTTCGCCACGTGGTCGTATAATACGTTAGACTAAATTCGCAATTGATAGCGTGAAACATTGTCTAAGTTAAAAGTCGTTAAGTTTATATCGACTAGCGTATGATATTATATTGGCTAGTTGCAACTCTCAGAAATTCTTTCTGTAGAGTTTTGCTTGACCGCTTTTCGCGCGTCTTAGCGGTCAGCCATTAAGTGCCAGCAAGTACGTTGGTCAGCGTGTATAGGATTCCACCGATCTACGCCGAGACAACCACGTTGGCAGAGCTCAGCGGAATCCAACGATCGGGAAGAAACGTATTCCACCGACCTACTCTAGTGCATCTACGTATTGGTTACGTTCAAAGGAGAAGCTACGGTAACGGGCAAGCGTCATCTACGTGCACGTAGATAATTAGTGTAAGCTGGCTAGCGCGTTACTGTGAGTATAATTATACAGTTTGATATCCAAGTGTCTCTTTCTCAAGAGATACTTGTTCGGGTAAATTATATCATCAGTATATAACCGATCAGCGTCATAAGCAAGTTGTATTTAGTTCGCGACGCGCCCTCCCTTTGCTCGTTCTTTCATTAGACGCGTTTATTACTTCTCATATATTATACAGTTTCATTTTCGTTCAATTCATATTTTATATTTATATTCTTATTTTTATCATAATAAATTAATTATGTTTCCTATGAAAACGTGCTTTCAATTCATTTATATTGCCTGACTATATTTAACATAAAATATATTTCACGTTGCTTACTCCGACACCTCCGCAGTCTTTGTGAGCAGTTATAAATTAATTAGTTAGACGAGAGACGCAGTAAGTGCAGCAAGCGACGAGTATATCATATAAGATTTTGTCGCTCATCAATAGTTTTACTAGTTAGCACTATCGGAGTTCGTTGTATAATATTTAGTAAATTTCTTATAGTTTCAGCGACTTCGCATTTATTAAAATTTAAAGACTTAGCTTAGATTCACATTGATTAAAAGCTAACTTTTTTGTAATGTGTGCAAAATAACCGTAACAATATATATACTTATATATCCGAATGGTGGTTTTGGATGAATGCCAAACATGAAATCAAATAAGAGTAAAAAAACATATCAGCACTTAGATTTAACTCTTATAAGTTGAGCATTAGGAATGAGTTTAGCCGATTTCTGAATTTAAGAAAATTAACACAACAGTATATTGTTGATTCATGGGTTAAAATAGAAAATTCATGATTATATTTTATAAAGAAAAATCAAGATTCTTTAAGAACAGAACTTTATCAAGGCCTAATGGATTACTTAAAAAATAAAAAAAATAAAAAATCAATGATAATTCGAAAATTGAAAAAATGTTTATATTGCCATCTACTTTTACAGGAAGTCTGCGTTTCTTACATCAAAATTTTCTTGATTCGATGACGTTAGTGCAAAGAATCGGGAAACCAGATTTTTTCATTATTATAACATGCAATCCGGAATGGGAAGAAATCACAATTAATATAGGAAGAAATGAAGAAGTTACAGATAGACCAGATATTGTTGTTAAAGTATTTAATCAAAAATTGAAAATATTTATAGAGGATATAACTAAAAACCATATTTTAGGAAAATGCATTGCATATTCATAGGCAGTAGAATTTTGAGAGAGAGGATTACCACATGCACATATACTAATTACATATTCTTAAGTGAAGATGATAAGATTCGTAATAGTGATGATGTCGATAAATTTATAGTAGCTGAAATTTTAAATAAGAACAAGAATCCTAGATTATATGAAATAGTTAAGCAATTTATGATACATGGTCCTTGTGGAGATTAGAATGAAAATTCTCCTTGTATGGATAGAGAATCAGGAAAGTGCACGAAAAATTTTCCAAAAAAATTTAATGAAACTACAATAATGACAAATGATTATCCTATTTATCGACTGAGAAATGATAAAAATGAGATTCTTTAGACAAAAAACAAGTTGGCAGATAATAGATTTGTTATTCCTTATAACCCGTATTTATTATTAAAGTTTATTTGTCATAATAACATTAAATTATGTTCAATAATAAGCGTTACAAAATATTTATTGAAATACTGTTTCAAAGGACTTAATTGCGCATTTATAAAAATAAAAGCAAGTGAAATAAATACTGAAAGTAATACTAATGATGAAACAGATGGAACAAATAATTTGGTTATGTTTTATGACAAAATTGAACAATTTATAAACACCAGATATGTTTGCCCACCAGAAGCTATGCATCGCATATTGGAATATAATATTAGTGACATTTCGCATATAATATATAGATTATCGGTTCATAATGAAAATGAACAATATGTGTATTTCAAAGAAGGATCCGAACACGAAATCGAAGAGAATACCGTAAATACAACACTTACAGCGTGGTTTGAACTCAATAGAAGTGACCAAGAGGCTCATAATTACTTTTATTCTGATACACCGCAACATTATGTTTTTGATCGAATACATAAAACATGGACATAAAGAATAAAGACTATGAAACCTATTCTAACCAGGATTTACTTAGTTAATCTAAAACAAAAAGAAAGATTCTTTTTAAGACTATTTTTGCTTCACGTGAAAGCTGCAATATCTTTTGAAAACTTAATTACTTTTGATGGAATTAGATATCCAAAATTCTTTAAAGCAGCAACAGCAAGAAATTTAATTGAATTCGATGATGAATGGGATAAATGTTTAGAAGAATCATGTAAATCTCGATTTTTCAAAGCTCATAGTCAATTATTTGGTTACATTTGTACATTTCACAATTCAATTAATGCTCGAAAACTATATGAAAAATATAAAATCTATTTTTATCCTTTAAAAATGAACATTGTACAGTAAATAATGTTAATAATATTAAGTCAATCATTGATACTCTAACAAATGCTCAAACGGCTATTTTTAAGACAGTAATAAATTTATTAAATACAAACTGCACTAAAAAGTTTATATATATAAAGGGTCCAGGTGGGAGTGGTAAAAGCTATTTATTAAATATAATTATAACTTATCTAAAAATTCATGGAATTAACTATTTAGTTGTATCATGGACAGCTATAGCGGCTAATTTATTACAAGACGGTGTGACAGTACATACATCATTTAAATTACCGTTGGACATATCTGAAGACACAATATGTAATATTAGTGCAAACAGCGAAATAAGTAAAAAAATAAAAAATTTATTAATTGTCATCTGGGATTAAATCACAATGACATCAAGATACGCTTTTAAAGCCGTCGATCGCATGTTTAAAGATGTATATGATAATAATTATCCGTTTGGAGGGAACACATTTATCATATCAGGTGATTTTAGACGAGCGTTACCAATAGTAAAACGTGGAAATAGAACACAGGTAGTAGAAAATTGTGTCAAAAAAAGCTATTTATAGGAACATGTATATGTATGTCTTCAAAAGAAAATGAACGTTTATCAGAATCAGATGATAAATTCCGAAATTGGCTACTGAATATAGGAAATGGTAATTTTCATTCAAAATATGAAAACGGAAATGAAGTTATATGAATTCCAAAAGAAATATTGTCAAATGACAATCTAATTGATAAAATTGAAATTCACGGGCATAGTATATATATTGAAAATTGTGACTATTACGAAAATATTATATTAGCACCGAAAAATGTAGATGTAACAGAAATGAATGAAAAAATTTTATCAAAAATAAATGAACCAGTAATAGAGTACTTGAGTATTGACTCTGCAAAAGATGCAAATGACGAAAGCTTAAACGCAATTTTGCCAGCAGAATTTTTAAATTCTATAACGCCCAACGGTTTATCTCCACATAGATTACAATTAAAAAAAAGGAGCTATGGTAATGCTTCTAAGCAATGTTAATTTGAATGAAGGACTTTGTAACGCGATCTGATTAGTAATAACGACATTAAAACAATTCACTATTATTATACATATATTAACAGGGAGTAAAAAAGGGAGCACTATATTCTTACCACGTATGACCTTATCAGCAAATGATGAACTGCCATTCCAAATGACCAGAAAACAATTTCCTGTAAAACTTGTTCATGCAATGACTATTAATAAGTTGCAAGGACAATCATTTAAAAAAGTAGGAGTGTATTTACCAACACCAATTTTCAGTCATGGAGTTATACATGGCACTTTCAAGGACGACTAATGAAAAAGAATTGAAAATATTACTAACAGAAAAATCAAGAAAAATTAAAGATGAAATGGTCTATACTAAAAACATTGTTTACAAAGAAATATTATAAAATCACAATACAAAAATTAAATATAACGAATAAGAAAATAAAATCAAACATATTTGAAACTTTTATATAACATTAAATATAATGATTAAAAAATTATAAAGTAGAGTTTAGCGCTGTGTGTTTAAAAAACATAACTGTTATTGTTAGTTCTGTGCCATTAAAAAACGCGATGGCTTTGAATGCTGCGTATTTAAAAAAACATGGCTGCTATTGTAAATGCTGTGTAGTTAAAAAATAGAACAACTATTGTTAGCACTCTGTGATAACAAATTCGCGGCTGCTATTTTGAGCGCTATGTTGTTAATAAAACGCGGCTGTTAATGTAAGCGCTGTGATATTAAAAATTCATGGCTGTTTTTTTGAGCGCAGTGTAGTTACAAATTCGTGGCTACTATTTTGAGGGCTGTGTGGTTTAAAAAACGCGGTTGCTATTGTAAGCGCTGTGTAATTAAGAATTCACAGTTGCTATTTTAAGCGCTGTATAGTTACAAATTCACGACTGCTATTTTGACCGCTGTGTGGTTAAAAATTTGCGGCTGTTATTGTAAACGCTGTGTAATTAAGTATTTACGGTTGCTATTTTGAACGCTGTGTAGTTGTGTGTCGCTAATGTGAGCACGGTGTTATAGATAAAACGTGACTTTTATTATGAATGTTGTATAATAAAAATAACACGACTTCTATTGTAAGCGCTAGTTAATCAAAGAAACGCGGATATTAATATTAGTGCCAAGCAAAAAAGAAATAAAATTATCATCAAAAGTAACTTTTAAAGCAGGATCTGTGACAATAAAGAAGATCACCTGAATGAATAAAAAAATACAAAAAAATATAATTAAAAATAATCATTATAAAATCGAGTCTTGATGCGCTCTCAATAAAAGCTTTAGTTGATGATTTCTTGAAATGCTTCTAATCAATTACAAATATAAGTTCAGAAGTGAATGTATTCATCTAGAAATTTTTTTATAATCAGAATAAACTATAATAATGGCTATTTATTTAGATTGTCTTCTCTCACAAAGCTTTACTGATGAGTCCTATAAACAGATCTGGGCAAAACGTAAAATTTAAAATTCATTAAACAATGAACATATCATGATCATTACCATCATCATCAATAACTCAAACATCAGCATTAATGTGTAGACGTACGTGAGTATAAGCAGAAGCAAAAAAACAAAGTCAAAGGGTGATATCGAAGTCACAGAACGATTTCATATAAAGGTAGACAGTGAGACGGACACGCAGACCAAAAGGCAGAGACGGAAAAATGAGACAGAGAACAGAGAAACGAAGACAAACAAACAGAGAACAATGAGAGATGGAAAGGAGGAGATGGAGCGACAAAAACAGAAGAAAGGAGTCGGAGAGACATAGACGAGGGGAAGGAGGCATAGGCAAAGAGACAGGGACGAAAACAAAGAGACAAAGACGTATAAACAGAGACAAAGAGACAAAGCCAGAGAAATAGAGACAAATAGACAAACACAAAAAAACGGAGACGAAGAGACAAAGACGGAAGAAAGGAGACGAAAAGATGGAGACAGAGAAACGCAGATGCACGGATAGGGAGAAACGGAGATGGAGAGATGAAGACGCAGAGGAAGACGGGGAGACGGAGATGGAGACACGGATATGGAGAGACGGAGAGAGAGATGGAGACATAGAGACGGAGATGGGGGACAAAGATGGAGATACGGAAACGAAAAGGCAAAGATGAAAAAACGGAGATAAAGAGACAAAGATGGAAGAATGAAGACGAAGAGGCGGAGACAGAAAGACAGAGACAGAATGACGGAGACAGAAAAACGGAGACAGAAAGATGGAGACAGAAAAACGAAGACACACGAAGAAGGAGGAACGGAGACATAGAGACGGAAATGGAGAGACAAAGACGGAATTAGAGACGAAGCGAGGGGGGACGGAGATGGAGATACGAAGACGAAGAGGGAGACGAAGAGACGGAAAGGGAGTCGGAGTGATGGATACGAAGAGACGAAGACATAGAGACAGATACATAGAGCTGGAGACATGAAGACGGAGACGGAGAGACGAAGATGGAGAGTCGGATACGGAGAGACGGAGACGGAGAGATGAAGACGAAGACATAAAGATAGAGATAGTGAGACGAAGACAGAGAGACAAAGATGGAGAAACGGAAACGAAAAGGCAAAGATGAAAAAACGGAGACAAACAGACGGGAGAACGGAGACAAACAGACGGGAGAACGGAGACGAAGAGACAGAGACAGAAAAACGGTGACAGAAATAAGGAGACAGAGATACGAAGACACACGGAGACGGAGAAACGGAGACAGAGCAACGGAAACGCGGAGACGGAGAGGCAGAGACGGAGATGGAAAGACGGAGACAGAGAAACGGAGATGGAGAGACCAAGAGACAGAGAAACGGAGATGGAGAGACCGAGAGACAGAGAAACGGAGATGGAGAGACCGAGAGACAGAGACGGAGAAACGGAGCAACAGAGACGGAAAGACGGAGAGACAGAGACGGAGATGGTAAGACGGAGACAGCGACGGAGAGACGGAGACAGCGACGAAGAGACGAAGACAGAGAAACGGAGATAGAGATACAGTAACAAAGAGTCGGATACTGAGAAACGGAGACTGGGAGTCGGAGACGGAGAAAGGGAGATAGAGATACAGAGACAAAGAGACGGAGACGAAGAGACGAAGACGGAGTGACGGAGACGAAGACAAAGACGGAGTAAGAAAGACGGAGAGACGGAGTGACGGAAATGGAGAGACAAAGACGGAGAGACAGAGACGGAAAAACGAAGACGGAGTGATGGAGAGACAGAGACGGAGAAACGGATACGGAGCTATGGAGAGATGGAGTCGGAGACGGAGGGATGGAGTAACGGATATTGTGTATGTGTGTTAGTAAATGACTATGTGTATGTGTTTGAATATGTGTGAATGTGTTTGAATATGTGTGCATGTGTTCTTATGTATGTGTATGTGTGTATGTATATGTTATTGCTGCACGTATGTATGTTTATGTATGTATGTGACAATAATGCAAATGATATTTACGTAAGAAAAAAAAAGTCTTAATTTTTCACTTTAATATAATAGTAGTCAAGTAGTAATATAATGATTATATTAATGCAAGACTGAAAAAAAACACACTGTCGTCCGAACACACACGAAGCAGCTGTAGTGTTGCAATATTGCCAGATGTAATACTTATATCCTTATGAAAATAAAGCTCAAAGATATGGACAATTATATGTTCTTGATAATGCATTAGTAACTTTGCAACAAAAAAGTTCGGATACAAATGGAGACTTAATACGTGAATAAGATAGATTATCAAGACGAAGTAATCCTTATGCTAAAGCTTATAAAATGATGTATGAAATAGAAATAGGAGAAATGCAATGGTGCGAAAAAATTGGTATTTCACCAAAAATTGTAACTATGTCCATTCAATGCAATAAAAAACTAGAAAAAAATATATACAATGAAGCAACATGTAATAAAGTTGCTATGATATTTGTAGAAAAAGATGGTTTACCTCCACTAGGTCGTGATTTCGTTATATATTCGAAAAACGATAAACTAGTTAGTATTACATTAATTAGTAAAAATGTCGATCTTATGATTTACCCACTGATTTATTCTAATGGAGAATACGGATAGGTGCCCAAAATAAGATATAGATTAACTAAAAACAATATTTTAAATCTTCAATTTTATAATTATAGATTTTTTGTAAGAAATGCATTTAATCCATATCCTAATTTTAGTGAAGTTTCTCAACAGACAATACTTAATGCATTTGTAAAAGTTAAGAGTTAAAAATTATATTTTATAAAAAAATCAAAATATTTCAAAAAGCGATTCTCATAACGGGGTAATGGATTATTCACATAAGAAAAATGGTACTAAATATACAAAAATGTGAAAAATGTATATTTTACCATCGAATTTTACAGGAAGTTCACGATTCTCAAAGCAAAATTATATGGACTTAACGACACTTGTAAATCTTTACAGCAAGCCAAACTTCTTTAATACCCTCACATGTAATCCTAACTGAAAAGAAATTATTGAAAATTTAGAAGATTATGAAAATGTAAGTAACTAGCCCGACATTGTATTTAAATTGTTTCAAGAAAAAGTAAAACAATTTATAGAACTGGTGATTAAAAAAAGTGCATTAGGAACAACTGATGCTTATACTTATGTTATTGAATTCCAAAAGGCAAGGCTTCCACACATGCATATGTTATTATTTCTGGATGAAAAAGATAAAATTAATACTCCTAATAAAGTTGATGCACCTGTAAGTGCAGAAATTCTAAATCATGATATCTATCCACAATTATTTAAAATTGTCAAACAATTTATGGTCCATGGTCCATGCGAAGAACAAAACAGGAGTTCTCCTTGTATGCAAGAAAATGAAAACAAATGTTCGAAAATTTTTTTTTTAAATTATAATAAAAAAAAAACATTATTTAAAACATCTGGATACCCAATTAATATGCAGAGAGATAATGGTAAAAAAATTTGTTTCGATCGAAAAATAACAATAGTCTAGCTGATAACAGATTCATCGTTTCATATAATCCTTATTTACTACTTAAATTTAACTGTCACTTTAATTTAGAAGTGTGTTTTACTGTACAATGTAATAAATATTTGTTCAAATATCGTTACAAAGGACATGACTGTGCGTTTATTAAAATACGCCATGCAGAAATAAATTTTAAAGAAAATTTTGACAATTCGAGTTGAAATGAAAATAATGAAAGTAATGAATAAGGATATGATGAGATAAATCAATATATTAATATAAGATATTTATGCCCCTCAGAAGCTATACATAGATTATTAGAATATAGTTTACACAAAATGTTTTATTTTATTATACGATTAGCTATTGACAATGAAAATGAGCAAAAAGTATAAATATACACGTGTTCTTGAATTCCATTTTGAAGAAGGAAAAGAAAAAGAAATAAAAATTAAAATTGCTGCAACAACTTTAACAACATATTTTAAATTAAATAAAATAAATCTTAAATAAAAAAAATTATACATATTCGGATCTCATCGTATGGTGTATTTAATCAAAAATTAAAAGTATGGAATAAATGGCAAAGATTTAACAAACCAATTCAGATCAGAATGTATTTGGTACATCCAAAAGATCGTCAAAGATATTTCATAAGATTATTACTCTTATACGTCAAAGGTGCAGCTTCATTCCAAGATTTGCGTAGTGTCGATGGTATAACATATCCTCAATTTTTCGAGGCTGCTGTAGCTAAACATTTGGTTAATAAAGATAAAAAGTGAGATCGATACTTAGAAGAAGTATATCAAATACAATAATCCTATTAATGCTAGAGATTTATATGAAAAATATAAGCATTTTTTTATCATCCAAAATATGAAAAAAATATAGGTGAAAATATAGCATTAAATGTTGTTGAAGAAAATGTAAAAATTAATGGATATTGTTCAAGTGACTTTAATTTATCAGATATATCAACTCATATAGATGATTTATGCACATTTATCGATACAACAGAATTTTACATAAAATATGACATGTTAAATGAATCACAAATCAAAGTGAATACATTAAAAGATCAACAAAAAATTATTTACGATAGCATTTTAGAATGTTTAAGAAAAAACGAAAACAATTATATTTTCATTGATGGGCAAGGTGGAAGTGGAAAAAGTTATTTACCTAATGTTTTGATCGATTATTTAAATTTTTCATGTACATTATTATTATGCGTTGCTTGAACAGTAATTGCTGCTAATTTATTGGAAAATGAAAAAACGTTACGCACTGCCTTTAAATTGCAACTCAATACTACGGAGTCCACAACATGTAACGTGAAACCTAACTCAAAAAAGGTAAAAAATTAAAAGAAGTACAAACAATAATATGGGTTAAAATACCCATGACATCAAAATATGCTTTTGAGGCAGTTAACCGTTTGTTTCAAGATTTATGTGATGTTAAATAAATATTTGGTGGTAAATATTACTTATATCAGAGGATTCTAGACGTTACCAGTTGTAAATCATAGTAGTCGCACTAAAGGTATTCAAAATTCTGCCAAGAACAGTTATTTGTCGCCAATATTTAATCGTATGACATTAAATAAAAATCTCAGAGTATCCAACGATGACAACAATTTTAGAGAATGGTTATTGAATATAGGCGAAGGTGAATATTTAAACGTTTATAAAGAAGAAATTCAATTAGTCGTAATATCTTATAATATAATAATATAAGAAAATGAATTTAAATGATAAAATTATATTAGCCCCTACAAATAATGACGTAATAGATATTAATAATAAAGTACTCGATATTATGGAAGGACAAACTATTAATTACTTAAGTATAGATTCTTCAGAAGATAGTAATGATGAAAATTAAGATGTTATGTTACTAATAGAATTTTTGAATTCAATTACACCTGATGGACTCCCACCACACATTTTAATAAAATTAAAATTGAAATTAAAAGTTGGTGCTATTATTATCCTTCTAAGAAATTTAAATTTTAACTAAGGCCTTTGTAATCAATAAAAATGCTAGTGGAAAATTCAATTAACGCTAAATTTTAAATGTAAAAAATGCAGGAAAATTAGTTTTGATACCACGAATAACATTATCTCCATCCAAAGAAGAAATGTCATTTAATATGTGTCGTAAACAGTTTACTTCACGATTAAGTTTTGCTATGACAATCAACAAATTTCAAGGACAATCCTATAATCATGCTGGTGTATAGCTACCAATACCAGTATTTAGTCATGGTCAATTATACCTTGCTCCATCAAGAGTTCAGAATAGGAAGAATTTAAAAGTTATATTGCTAAATAATGCAAAAATAAAACCTAATAAATTAAGAAATAAGGATAAAATTCATACTAAAAATATTGTGTATAAAGAAATATTATAAATGAAATAAGATAAAATACAAACCATAAAGTAATGTCTTATTTAATAGACAATCTTAATAAAACACCATATAAATGCAAAACAATTGTTATCACAAATATCTACAAAACAATAATTTGATGACTCTAATTAAAGATTGTCGAAAAAGTTCAAACACTTAAGAGAACCAAATCGATGTTTTTATTTAATGGTGCTCTGATCAGGTGAAAGCAATGCGAATAATGAGCGTTAAATGTTAATAATAACATATTTCTTTATTCAAACAATAAAATATAATCATTTACTGCAGTTATATTTATAAAAAATATTTTACAAACGGATGCAAAATTTTAGAAAAAATGTGAGTTGATAAAAACAATGAACAATATCAACTTTATTCTACAAAATTAAGTTCAATATCAAGAATCGAAACTAATTAAATGCCATGAATGTTTATTCGTAGTTGAATGTTACCCCTATAAAATAAAAATAAATTAAACATAAGAAAAGAGTTATTAATAGTGTATAAAATCAGAAATATCTTAGATTGGAGACATCTAACTCCAAAAAAAGGATTATTTTTTAATTTTTCCATATTAAGTTTTTTGAAGAAGTTATTAATTGGATAATTGATTACTAACATTATCAAAATTTCTATATTACAAAGTTGCTTTCATTCTATATAATTTTAAATGAAAAATCATTAAATTTCAATTAATATGCCTATAGAAGTTATGAACTGTTTTATTTATTTATAGTTGTCTTTACCTCTGTTTCAACATTTTTCAATAATAACCATTTTTATAAGTTTATATCTATTTAGAATGGGCTGTAATAATCGGCTACATAAGGAGATGCGCTGTAATAATCAGCTGCATATGGAGATGCGCTGTAATAATAGGCTGCTTATGGGGATGCGCTGTTATAATCGGCTGCGTATGGGGATGCGCTGTAATAATCGGCTGTATATGGAGATGCGCTGTAATAATCGGCTGCATATGGAGATGCGGTGTAGTAATCAGCTGCTTATGGGGATAACTTGTAATAATCGACTGCATATAGAGTTAGACTGCAATAATCAACTGTATATAAAGATACGATACATATTAAGTCATGCTTTTTAAATTAATATCTTATAAAAAAATTTAAAACGCCCAAACATTGCATTAGTAGTAAAAAAAACGAGTGAGCATCTAAAGCGGATCCAGTATTCCAAAATTTAAAAAAAAAAAACGCTTTATTGAAGAATTTGTTTGTAAAAGTGTAGATGTAGATGTGTCTTTATCCCGTGACATAAGTACGAAGAATTAAGAAAGCAGATTTTTTTATTACTATGACATGCAATCCAAAATGGGAAGAAATCACAAATAATATAGGACAAAGTGAAGAAGTAACAGATAGACCAAATATTCTTGTTGAAGTATTTTATCAAAAATTAAAACTATAAATAGAGCAAGTTTCTAAAAACATTTTGGGAAAATGCATTGCATATTCATACGTAGTAGAATTTCAAAAGAGCGGATTACCGCATGCCTATATGCTAATTTTTTTTTAGTAAAGATGATAAAATTAACAATAATGATGACGTTGATAAATTTATAGTAGCTGAAATCCCAAATAAAAATGAAAATTCCAGACTATATGAAATAGTTAAACAATTTATGATACATGGTCCTTGTGGAGATTAGAATAAAAACTCTCTTTGTATGGATCTGAACACGAAATTGATAAGAAAAATTTAAATACAACACTAACAGCGTGGTTTAAACTGAATAAAA
Organism: Anastatus disparis; assembly: GCA_017163975.1. NCBI lineage: Eukaryota > Metazoa > Arthropoda > Insecta > Hymenoptera > Eupelmidae > Anastatus > Anastatus disparis. The sequence continues at coordinate 6,295,109 of JAFFSR010000282.1, forward strand.
GAGACCCAGAGGCACATAATCACTTTTATTTTGATATACCGCAACATTATGTTTTTAATCGAATACATAAAACATGGACGAAAAGAAAAAAGACTATGAAACCTATTCTAACCAGAACGTACTTAGTTAATCTAAAACAAAAAGAAAGATTCTTTTTAAGATTATTTCTGCTTCACGTGAAAGCTGCAATATCTTTTGAAAACTTAATAACTTATGATGGAATCACATACCCAACATTCTTTGAAGCAGAAACAGCAAGAAATTAAATTGAAATCGATGATAAATGGGATGAATGTTTAGAAGAATCACGTAAATCCTGATTTCCAAAAGCTCTTTGTTAATTATTTAGTTACATTTGTACATTCTACAATTCAATTTATGCTCGAGAATTATATTAAAAATATGAAATCTATTTTTATCCTCCAAAAATGAATGAACAAAAAGGTGAATAATATGCATTAAGCATAATTAATGATAATTCAACTAATAATGGATTTTCATTAAGCGACTTCAATTTACCTACTTCAGAATACTATTTGAATACTGTATATTTAAAAAAAAACATGGCTGCTATTGAAAGTGCTGTAATGGGGAAGAACGCTAAAACTACTATAAGTGTTGTGTAATTAGAAATTCGCGACTGCTTTTTACAGCACTATCTGGTTCCAAAAACATGGCTGCCATTTCGAGAGCTAAAGATGAAAATCGCAACAACTATTGTAAGCGCTGTCTAATTAGAAAATCGCGACTGATTTTCAGAGCAGTAACTGGTTTAAAAAACGCAGCTACTATTTGAAGAGTTGAAGATGAAAAACGCATCAACTATTGCAAGCGTTCTGTAATTAAAAATTCGCGGCAGCTATTTTGAGCGCTGTGTAGCTACAAATTTGTGGCTGCTATTTTGAGCGCTGTGTAGTTGAAAAATTCGGCTGCTATTATCAGCGCTGTGTAATCTTCGAGCATATACTACTGGAGGAAGCCTCCCAGCTATTAACTGCGTTACAAGGCGATGAGAGAGAAAGCCTCTATTTTGGTACGTGCTATCTCTCTCTCACTTTCTTAGTGGGGAACAGAAGCAGCCAATCAAATCAGGCTAGAGAGAGACAGCACGTACTAAAATAGAGGCTTTCTCTCTCTTCGCCTTGTAACGCTTGCTGCCATTCGGAGGCTTCCTCCAGTAGTATATGCTCGAAGTGTGTAATTAAAAATTCATGGTTGCTATTTTGAGTGCTGTGTAGTTACAAATTCGCGGCTGCTATTTTGAGCGTTGTGAAATTAAAAGAACGCGGATATTAATATTAGTGCCAAACAAAAAAGAACAGAAATTATTATCAAAAGTAACGTCTAAAGCAGGATCTGTTATAATGAAGAAGACAATCTGAATAAATCAAATAATACAAGAAAATATAATTATAAATAATCACTATATAATCGAGCCTCAAACATCAGCATCAATGTGTAGATGTACGTGTGTATGATAGAAAGCAAAGAAATAGAGTCAAAGCGCAGCATTAGAGTCACGGAACGATTTCATAAAAAGAACGACAGGAAGACGGACACGCAGACGAAAAGACAGAGACGGGAAAATGAGACACAGAACAAAGGAACAAATACAAAGAAATGGAGACAGAGAGATGGAAAGAAGGAGATGGAGAGACGAAAACGGAAGAATGGAGACAGAGAGATGTAGACATAGGAATGGAGACATAGACAAAGAGACAGAGATAGAAACAAAGAGACAAAGACAGATAAACAGAGACAAAGAGACAGAGAAAGAGAAATAAAGACAAATAGACAAACACCAAAAAACGGAGACGGAGAGACAAAGATAGAAGGACGAAGACGAAAAGACGAAGACAGAGAAACGAAAACACACGAAGACGGAGAAACGGAGACAGAGAGACAGAGATAGAGAGACAGAGATAGAGATGGAGAGACGGATACGGAGAGATGGAGATATAGAGACGGAGATGGAGAGACAAAGACGGAGTGACAAAAATGGAGGAATGGAAACGAAAAGACAAAGATGAAAAAACGGAGACAAAGAGACAAAGACGAAAGAACGGAGACAAAGAGACAAAGACGAAAGAACGAAGACGAAGAGACGGAGACAGGACGATGGAGACAGAAAGTTGGAGAGGGAGACGGAGAGACGGATACGAAGAGACGGAGACATAGAGACGGAGACGGAGAAACGAAGAGACAAAGACGGGTTAACGGAAACAAAAAGACAAAAATGAAAAAAACGGGGACAGAGAGACAGAGACGGAAGAACGGAGACAATCAGACGGAGAGAGAAAGACGGAGACAGAGAAACGAAAATACACGAAGACGGAAAAACGGAGACAGAGATAGAGAGACGAAGACATAGAGACAGAGACGGAGAGGCAAAGACGGAGTTCCAAAGATGGATGAACGGAAACGAAAAGACAAAGATGAAAAAACGGATACAAAGGGACAAAGTCGGAAGAACGGAGACAAAGAGATGGGAACAGAGAGACGGAGATGGAGAGACGAAAACGGAGTGACGGAGACGGAGAGACGGAATGACAAAGACAGAGAGATGGAGACGGAGAGTCGGAGACATAGTAACAGAGACAGAGGAACGGAGACGGAGAGATGGAGACAAAGAGACAGAGAGATAGAGATGGAGAGACGTAGACGCAGAGACAAAAATGGAGCCGGAGAGACGGAGATGGAAAGACGGATATTGTGTATGTGTGTATGTGTATGTATGTATGTGTATGTGTGTATGTATATGTTAATGCTGCACGTGTATATGTGTATGTATGTATGTGTATGTGTGTATGTATATGTTAATGCTGCACGTGTATATGTGTATGTATGTATGTGACAATAATGTAAAAGATATTCACGTAAGAAAAAAAAAGTCTTAATTCTTCACTTTAATATAGTAGTAGTAATAGTAATTTTTCTGAAATCAAATTTTCAATTTAGTTGTATTCTTAGATCACTGGTATAAAAAAATTAAAACTTTTTTCTCGAATTCCCAAACACAGTTAAATGCAGAATTTCGTTACAATTTTATTTATATAACTTATTTTTGAAAAAAATATCGATTAACGATTCTTTTATTCTGAACGGCAGACTTACTTTAGTAATTTTCAGTTATTGAAAAGTATTTGTAACCACATCTAGTTATATGCAGTATAAGCTACTCGTCTAAGCGAAGTTACTTGTTGTAATGATAATAGCCTTAATTTATGCAAAATGAAGATGTTTATTATCATCGTTAATGTTATAGAAGAATTGACTATCGTATCTTTCTTCTATGTATAAAAAACAATATATTCTTATTTGTTTCTACGCGTATACATAATTTTTATGTTATAGAAAAGACTAAATATTTATCTTTAATTATCCAGTTATGTAATAAGGAAAATGTACTCTAAAGTTAATTTAGAAACTTTTTTTCTTCAAACAAAGCTTATTCATTTACTTATAAATAAGTTCATAACTTTATTATAATATCTTTTTATATTGAGATCAATGACACATCAACTTGGAGGCCGTGCATAACCCAGATACTTTGCCAGATTGCCCGGACTGTACTAACCAGGAGAGGCTATGAGCTTCGGGTCACAGATTTCCACGAAACTTCGGGATATATTTTTAGCTACCAAAATATGAATAAAACCAGAGCGGTACGGTCTAACGCTTCGAAAAACTGAAATTATAGACGTTTCCAGTCTTATTTGAAGAAAAATGTAAAAAAAAGCTCCTAATTGAAGTGTGAAAATCCAGTCTAGAAATGTCTTTAATAAATCAACAGAGACTAAAATAAAAGTACAGAAAGCAAGCTTTAATTTGCCGTTTTTGAGAATTGAAAAATAATAATTAGAACTAGAGATATGTTCGTTCAAAGTTAAGAAGCAAGAAAGTACCAAAAATCACAAAATCACTGTCCTTTAGAATTTAGATGATTTTTGGTACTTTTTTGCTTCTTAACTTTGAACGAACATATCTCTAGTTCTAATTATTATTTTTCAATTCTCAAAACGGCAAATTAAAGCTTGCTCTTTGTACTTTTATTTTAGTCCCTGTTGATTTATTAAAGACATTTCTAGACTGGATTTTCACACTTCAATTAGGAGCTTTTTTTTACATTTTTCTTCAAATAAGACTGGAAACGTCTATAATTTCAGTTTTTCGAAGCGTTAGACCGTACCACTCTGGTTTTACTCATATTTTGGTACCTAAAAATATATCACAAAGTTTCGTGAAGATTTGTGACCCGAAGCTCATAGCCTCTCCTGGTAAGTTGATGGTTATAATTAATTGAGAAGGATAAGGTAGTTAGTAAGGAAAATAAACAATTTATTAAATCAATTAAGGCCTCTTATAAGTGGATCTTTTGATCAACTATATTATTACCTGATTTCTGAAATTTTAATCTAACGCTTCAACTTGATTTGAACAAAAAAAGTTATAAAATTTCACTTATTCGAATTTACACAAGTAAAATATGCTTATGAATTCAAGGCCTTAATTGCTCATTGATTCTAAGTACTAATTTATTACTAATGGGTACAGAAATCGGACACAATGCCGATTTTTTCGCACTACTTAGAAATAAATAAAAGAAACTTGTACTAAGAATTACAGTTTAATATATCTTTATCAACAGCCAGCCAAAGAGTGAGAACAAAAATCTTTTTTTCAGACTGTTCGCCCGCAATTCTCGCCACCGCCGCTGTTAGACCTCTTTTCTTTAACTGCCTCTGTGAAGAAGAGGTTATATATTATATCCAATACATAGCTGATCATTACTGGCGCGCAATGATCTCATACATCAATTATATAGGGTAAAAGGTTCGGTTGTGGGCATGGTTTGGTTATGGACACCCCTTCGTTTCTACTGACAAAAAGCAGATAAGGTTTTCTTGACGAATGTCATTTATGTATTATAGCAGTACGATATTTTATGTCAAATATCAAAGCAAACAAATGCGTCTGCTTTGAGCTGTAAGCAAATACATTTTTCTGCGCTTGAAAAAAGATCACAAAAATTTATTTATACTTATGTATACTTTTTCAAAAGAAATACAAATCGAAGTGAATTAATGAAGCTGAGTGTAATGCACATTTATTCAGTAGGAATTTATTCCTACTTTGTGATGCAATATGAATTGCAACCAATATCTTAACATCAACAATTTTGCATGATTGTCCACAACCGAACCAAAATCTTTTTTGGTTCAGTTGTGGGCATTTCACAAAATTAACAAACAAAAATTATTTTATTTGTAGGAATCGATTTTGTCCCTTTGTTGGTAGTTAGCTAAGGTCTTCATCTTTCCATAGACACCTATAAGTTCAAAAAATATACAATTGGTGAAAAGTTATGAGCCAAAAACAAATTGGTGTCCACAACTGAACCCTTTCCCCTACTTTTAATCAAAGTGTGTGCATTGAACGCGCTCAGTGTGTGTGCGAGAGAGAAATAGATGGGCGTCATACACGCACTTAGCCATCTTCTCTCTCTCTCTCACCCAGCCCTATCAATACCTATATTACAATTCGCATTAATACGCTCTAATACTAATGTTTGTTGCTCGCGCGAGACGTGTGTGTAAGAAAAAGACAGCGAGCTTTACAATACACACTCTCACGCTCTCCCTCGAGATCAACGAGCATCATACTTTTCAATTTGAATACTTATAACCTTAGAGCATATACTAGAGGCGACTCTGAATGCGTTTTACACGTCGTTGAGTTGAGAAAGAGAAAGGTATATTGAGGTTGAAAAATATCTTTTTTTCTCCGGCACATAATTGGTCTGTTTTGTTCCCTACTCTTTGATCATATGTCGGAGAGAAAGAGATAGCTATCAGCCTTAGTATACTTTTCTCTTTCTTAACCCGACCACACGCACGGCGGATTCGGAGCTGCCTCTAGTAGTATATGCTCTAAGCTAAGGTACATTGATTGTGTGAGATTGTGTGTATAAGAGAAGGATGAAGCGCTTTATAATACATGCGCTCTCACTTTTGTACATTCAATGTACTGTAGCCTACAGCAGATATTAATATTTACTTTTTTCATAATAGTTCGGATATTTATTTAATTCTTTTTCTTTATATTTTTGAATTTTTTTCTATTTTAAATGTAAATCAAGATTTATATTTTTTCAGAGATATAAAACCTGATAATCTGTTACTGGACTCACGAGGGCATATCAAACTTTCCGACTTTGGACTATGTACTGGCTTGAAAAAATCTCACCGAACTGATTTTTATAGAGACCTAAGTCAAGCGAAACCATCAGATTTTAGTAAGAAATGTTTTTAACATACTTATATAAACTATTTTTAATAATTATTCTAAATATATCAAATATAGAAATCTATTAAAATCTTTACTGTATTAACAGAACGATACTGAATCATGACATATTGTAAATATACTCAGCAAAAAAACTGGGCCACTTTCACTTTTTTCGGTTGAAAAATGACCATTTTTTCATTCAATTCATATCTCTGATAAAAATTGACTGATTGAAATAATCTAGAGTAAAAAATTAAGAGGCGCCCGTATAGTTCTGTCCTTGTCTAATTCTAATTTTGGTTATAATTAATAAATTCGATATTTTTTATATAAAAGTAAGAGTTGTATCCAATAGATTTAAGACAAAGCAATCAATTCTATTAAATGAAAAAAAATATAGAATTTTTATTATTTTTCCCGTGAAGTATGAAACAAAAAAAAGTGAATTCAAGTTCAATTGTTTTTTCGTTTTATACTTTTCTAATAAAATACTGAAAATATTATAGTTTCTCATAGAATAGAACCGTTTGTTCGTTCTTAAATCTATAGGGATTAATTCTCACTTTTGTATAAAAATATTTAATTTATTAATAATAACGAAAATTTAGGTTAGATAAGGACAGAACTACAAGGCCGCTTCATTTTTTTTATTTATTTAAGTCTACCCAAACCTATATTAGGTTTATACAGCTTTACAAAAATGTTAAATATATGAAAATAATATTAGTTACATATAGTACAGTAAATATATGAACAAAATCCAATTTATAATGCAATATTACAATCTTTTAGAAAATTTGTGACAAATTCGATCACTTTGAAGTTTAAAGTATTTGAAACATTAATTGTATCTTGATAAATTGGAATCTTGAACTTGATAAATTTATTGAACATTCTGATGCTTTGTAGATTATAAAAAGGGCAAATCCACAACAGGTGATTGACGTCTTGATAATAGTGGCCGCATGTTCAAGATGGAGAATCGATTATATTATTACTACGTTTTTTTACTACGTTACTACGTTTTTATTAACTCGCTTTGGTGTCTGTCTGTCTGTCTGTCTGTCTGTTCGGTACGAATTTTGCAACCGATTGTAAACTAACTTCCTGATGAGCTAGAGACTTGAAATTTTAAATATAGCTCGGAACTGGATGACAATGCAATATTATAAAAAAAATATATATATCTACCGAACAATATATTAATATATTCAATCATATACGGAGATGTTGGCAAAATTGAAGATTTGAAGATTTTATATATAGATACACTTTTAACATTAGTGTCTAAACATCTTCGAAAATTTTAAAAATCTTCTTTTGATATATTAATATATTAATATATTAATATATCAAATATAGTAATATATTAATATAGTAATATATTAATATATTAATATAGTAATATATTAATATATTAATATATCAAATATATTAATATATTAATATATTAATATATTAATATATCAAATATATTAATATATTAATATATTCAATATTATATTTTTGCATGCATTGTTGGATAATATAATTAAATATATATTCCCACCGAAAAATATATTAATACAATTATATACGGAGATATTGGAAAAATTGAAATTTTGAAGATTTTATATATAGATATACTTTTAACATTAGTGTCTAACCATCTTCGAAAATTTTTAAAATTCTTTAACTTGTCATGTATTGCAATTAGACATAAATTACAGCATTTTCTATTATACATATAAAATTGGAGACTGTATTTTATTCATTTTATGGTCTAACAATGCATAAAACAATAAATCTTGGTTGAATTTCTAATGGCGTCATTATCGTCAAAATGGCGGGAAACTCACCATGTGATTACGTGTTCTCTAAAAAAATAGATGAAACACGTTTTAGTCCCTTGACAACAATATATATGCTATATAATATGCACTGTTGGACAACACGATAAATAATATTATTAATAATAATAATAATACCAAAATGTATAAGATAATATTTAAATAAAAAAAATTTTCAATCTACCACGTTTTTTAATTGAACTAAAAGTATAAAATAATATTAAAAAAAAAAACTTTTTAATGTACCACGTTTTATAATGAACCAAAAGTATAAAATAATGTGTAATAAAATGAAAAATGAATAATGATTTGAAATAAAAAAACGTGGGCGCATACAATACATAATAATAAACATGCGCCCCACGTTTTTTTTTATTTCAAATCATTATTCATTTTTCATTTTATTACACATTATTTTATACTTTTTGGTTCATTATAAAAACGTGGTACATTAAAAAGTTTTTTTTTTATTTTTAATATTATTTTTTTTTCTTGATAATGATGCAGCAGAGCTATAATGGTCTGTTCTTAAGAGGTGTTCGAAACCATTGGCCGCTTGATGGCGCTGCGATCAGGTGAGAGAAAAATATAAAATATTTTTTATACAGCTATTTACAATTTTCTAAGACAATAATATACTTTTAATGTTGTCATTTCCTCTAGCTATATGTATGTATAATAATTATTAATGCTAATCTTGTTTAAAAAGTCTAAAATATTGTTAACAAGCGAAAAATGTGGCGCGAAGTAGAGCCAATGTAAACATTGGTATACATCGTTCTTTGGTATTACTTTCTCTGTCGCACTAAAAGAACGTACCCACATGTTTACATCAGCTCTACCTTGCACCGCATTTTTTGCTTTATAACAATATTTTAGACTTTTCAAGCAAGATTAGCATTAATAATTATTCTACATACATATGGCTAGAGGAAATGACTACATTAAAAGTATATTATTGTCTCAGAAAATTGTAAATAGCTGTATAAAAATATTTTATATTTTTCTCTCATCTGACCGCAGCGCCACCTTAAATCTAGCGGCGAATGGACCCAGCCGCCTCTTAATCTGTTAAACGTAACTATAGCACTTCTAAAAAGATTTTTGTTCTTGAACTATAGCTGCCTAGACTCATTATAAAAGTATTTGAAGTAATTTATGCGTTTATAAGTACCTATTTTCTGTATAGTACTGTTTGTGTTTTCTTAGGCAAGATTTTTCCAAACAGCTTTAAAATCCAGATAGGTAACTTTAAAATTATTTGGCGGAGAGCTAGTTGCAGTTTTGGTATAGCAATCAACTAGTTCGTTTGCATAAATACCTACTTGAGCAGGAATCTATATAAATTGTAGAGGTGAATCCATTGTTCTGTTATTAGTTATTTTTTAAACTTTGTATTTAGCTGAAGCTATCAAAGAATGACTTATTGTAGATAATTATGGCTTTGTAGACTTTGGAAATTAAAACTACGCTAAGAAAATCAGTTTTTAAAAGTTTTCCTCTTTTGACAGTCACAAATAATTGACCTGCAAATTTTAAAACAAATCTATCGAGTAGTTAACGTAAAACACAAAAAAATAATAATTAAGAGTTTTTTTGATATTCTTAAAATGGCTCTAAAATTAAAATTAGGCTAAGAAAACCAATTTTCAATGGCTTCCGTCTCATTCAAACAAAAAAATTAATTTTATGCAAAATTTGAAACAAATTCATTGAGTAGTTTTCGAGATCTAATTGGCGTAATGAATGCACATACACATGATGCGTAGAATGTAAAATGAAAGAGTGAATAGAACGGCAGAAGAGGAGATAAACTACTTTGAGCTTTGTCGTCCCTCGATCTGGAGCTACTTGATACAGGCTCTATGCCAACTTTTGAAAATAACGGAAGAATATCGATTGTTGACCTCACGTGTGAGCACTGGTCTGCTACGACAATGCACAAATTGGAGAGTAATCGACATTTTTAATTTAAGTAACCACCGTGTGTTAACTTTGGAAATGGAAAAATTTTTAACAAAAAAAAAATCGACTTCAAAAAATGCACTGAAAAGTAACATATAATTTATTATCTTTAGAAATCATACAAATAATTGGTAAAATACAATTTTAGAAGTCGGCGTCTAATTCCAAAATGAATGTAAACGTTATTTTTTAACAATAAATGTAAACATTATTTTTGAACCATGAATGTGAACGTTATTTTTGAAAAAATGGACTAAGTCGTTCTGCTTACGCACCACAGATTTAGAATTAGACGCCGACTTCTAAATTTGTATTTTACCAATTATTTGTATAATTTCTAAAGATAATAAATTATTTGTTACTTTTCAGTGCATTTTTTGAAGTCGGTTTTTTTTGTTGAGAGAGAGAGAGAGAGAGAGAGAGAGAGAGAGAGAGAGAGAGAGAGAGAGAGAGAGAGAGAGAGAGAGAGAGAGAGAGAGAGAGAGAGAGAGAGAGAGAGAGAGAGAGAGAGAGAGAGAGAGAGAGAGAGAGAGAGAGAGAGAGAGAGAGAGAGAGAGAGAGAGAGAGAGAGAGAGAGAGAGAGAGAGAGAGAGAGAGAGAGAGAGAGAGAGAGAGAGAGAGAGAGAGAGAGAGAGAGAGAGAGAGAGAGAGAGAGAGAGAGAGAGAGAGAGAGAGAGAGAGAGAGAGAGAGAGAGAGAGAGAGAGAGAGAGAGAGAGAGAGAGAGAGAGAGAGAGAGAGAGAGAGAGAGAGAGAGAGAGAGAGAGAGAGAGAGAGAGAGAGAGAGAGAGAGAGAGAGAGAGAGAGAGAGAGAGAGAGAGAGAGAGAGAGAGAGAGAGAGAGAGAGAGAGAGAGAGAGAGAGAGAGAGAGAGAGAGAGAGAGAGAGAGAGAGAGAGAGAGAGAGAGAGAGAGAGAGAGAGAGAGAGAGAGAGAGAGAGAGAGAGAGAGAGAGAGAGAGAGAGAGAGAGAGAGAGAGAGAGAGAGAGAGAGAGAGAGAGAGAGAGAGAGAGAGAGAGAGAGAGAGAGAGAGAGAGAGAGAGAGAGAGAGAGAGAGAGAGAGAGAGAGAGAGAGAGAGAGAGAGAGAGAGAGAGAGAGAGAGAGAGAGAGAGAGAGAGAGAGAGAGAGAGAGAGAGAGAGAGAGAGAGAGAGAGAGAGAGAGAGAGAGAGAGAGAGAGAGAGAGAGAGAGAGAGAGAGAGAGAGAGAGAGAGAGAGAGAGAGAGAGAGAGAGAGAGAGAGAGAGAGAGAGAGAGAGAGAGAGAGAGAGAGAGAGAGAGAGAGAGAGAGAGAGAGAGAGAGAGAGAGAGAGAGAGAGAGAGAGAGAGAGAGAGAGAGAGAGAGAGAGAGAGAGAGAGAGAGAGAGAGAGAGAGAGAGAGAGAGAGAGAGAGAGAGAGAGAGAGAGAGAGAGAGAGAGAGAGAGAGAGAGAGAGAGAGAGAGAGAGAGAGAGAGAGAGAGAGAGAGACAGAGAGAGAGAGAGAGAGAGAGAGAGAGAGAGAGAGAGAGAGAGAGAGAGAGAGAGAGAGAGAGAGAGAGAGAGAGAGAGAGAGGTAAATGAGAAAACAAAACACCCGGTTTCTTTCTTAATTCGATAATTGGGTCATACAAACCGAATATTGACCCAATAATTATAGGACACGTATGGGACCTTCCTGCAGAGATTCTCTATCAGATAAGAAAAAGTTTTTTTGAATCGGTCAAGAAATGACGGAGTTATGAGGTAACAGACATAAAAAAAAAAGAAATTCAGTCGAATTGAGAACCTCCTCCTTTTTGAAGTCGGTTAAAAAAGAGACACTACCAGAAAAGATGAACGCATAAGAATGGAAGAACACACGATTACGACTCCGAGCTCTTTAGGGCTGCACTAGATATGAGCCCCAAGTGCCGAAGATAAAGTGGAGAAGGTCATAAAGGGAGTTTTCAGAGCTTGTAACGCAACAATGCCGAAAAATAGCAAAAAACAAGCAGCCTACGGTACACTGAAGGAGTGAGAACATTGCTACCATCCATAGGAAATGCATCTTAGCAAGAAAGGCGATAACGCATGGCCGGAAGGAAGGCAGAAACATCATAGAGTTGCAAAGTCAGTACAACAAAGCCCGTGCAAAACTGGTCAAGGTTATTAAGAATAGAAAAAAAACATTGCTCGGAAGAACTCCTAGAGGAGATGGAGAGTGACCCTTGGAGAAAGCCCTATAAAGTCATCATCAAGTGATTACAGAGTCAGCCAGCAACATCGCTAAGCTATATAGTTTTTCTCAAAAAGGTAGTAGAAAGCTGTCTCCTTAGCGACTCAGAAGCGATTTTCAGATTGTAGAAAGTGAGGGAGTAGTGATCCCGCTCGTGACGAGTAAAAAAATGATCAAAGCATGTGCGAAAGTAAAATATACAAAAGCCCCAGTGTTAGATGGCATACCAAACGTAGCACTTAAGAAAGCTTTTGATTTAGCTAACAGATATGTTTCTTAACAGCTTTTTCCAAACAAGTGGAATCATCAGAGGCTGGTACTCCTTCCAAAGAGGGAAAAACCACCGGATGAATCATCATCCTATCGTCCACTCTGCATGCTGATACTGCTGGAAAGATTCTTAAGCGAATCATACACGGAAAAATAGAAGAAGTGGTCAATAAGCAGCTCTTAAACAGGCAGTGCTGCTTTTGTAAGGGTCGATCAACACTTGATACTATTGACCTAGTCACTAGCATCGCGAAAGAAGCTATCTCTGATGAAAAATTGAAAGGCAGTGATAAATAATACTGTCCGGTGGTTACATTAGACATGAATAATGCTTTTAATTCGGTAAAATGGGACTGCATGATAAAAGAATTAGCAAAGAAGAATGTCCTAGAGTACCTGCACAAACTGGTGGTTAGCTACTTCACTGACAGAGTACACACGTACGATACTGAAGCGGGACTAAGGCAGTGTGAAGTAACGGCGCAAGTGTCGCGAGGGTTAGTGCTTGGACCACTACTGCGGAATATTATGTATGGCGGGTTACTACAGATCTCTCTGCCAAAAGCTGTTGTTCTAGTGGCATTTGCTGATAACGTTGCTCTGGTGATCGTAGGGAAATACTTAGAGGATTTAATAAATCTTTTTCAAGTATCCTTCGGTAGATACCAAGAATACCTAGACTGCATCGGACAGGAGGTCACAAAGCACAAAACCGATTCAGTCTCCATAACAGGCAGGAAGATAATGGAAACGATCGAGCTGCGAGTCTGGCAACTATCACATCCCAGCCTTCTATAAGATACCTGGGAGAAATGGTGAATGTACGGCTCAACTTCAAGCAGCAGGCAAAGTATGTTGCTACCAAAGCGTTAGCAATAAGAACAGCTTTATCAAGGCTCATGCTTATCATAAAAAAACCGAAACAAAGTAGAAGAGCACACACAACACACAAATAAGATAATTATTTCAATCTAAACTATTTCATAATCGAATCAAATTATATTTTGTTTACATTCAATAATCTAAAGATCATTGAAATATTTGTACTCATAAATTAATCATAAAGTTTTAATTATATCTAGGAATTGTTACACTAATCGAATGTTTTGATATTATTATCTTATTCTAATAATATTGGGATGGAAGTATTTAAATAAATTTTTAAATAAGAAAAATATTCTAATGGTATAATTTAATCCCTTTATTAGGGCTGCTAAATTATTTTGGAAAATTTTATAACATTGATAATAACTTGTTCATAATTTATTAATAAATGAATATTCCCTTTGCTATTGTCATGGGTCTATACTTTATGAATCATTAAAAAATCAATAGGAATATAAACTTGATTAGCACGACTTGGTCTATAATTAAATTCAACATCTTTTATTTTTTTCATTCAGGAGCTTTGAAAGAAGACTAGACAAAATCCAATTGATAAAAAACATTTTTTTTAATGACTTTAAAATTATTTCAAGAAGGATTTGAGGGGAGAAGAGTTGTCTTACAAGTATAACATGCAGCAAGATATATCTACCTATAATATAAAAACGTTTCACCGTCGCCTACGCCACCGTCGCTGTGTCAAGATTTCAGGTTGGCTAAATGAAGAAGCAGCTGAAATAGCTGGGAAATAGCTAAAATATGCTTAAAAATAGATAAACTTAGCTAAATTTAAGCTAAAAATAGGTAAAAATTTTGTTTAAATTAGCTCAATTTAATGTAAAGGTTAACTAAAAGACAGATACATTCAGCTGAATTTGAGATGAAAATAGTTTCAAAAATAATGAAAAAAAGATTAATTTAGGTTCAAAATAGCTAAATGAAAGGTATCAAATAGCTACAAATTCATGAATTTAGCTAATTTCGAGTTAAAAATAGCTAAGAAAGTAACGAAATTAAAGTTAAAAATAGCTGAAAAATTAGCTGAATTAAAAGTAAAAGTAAGCTGGAAGATAGATAGTATTAAGTTAAATTTATGCTAGAAGAAGATAATGAAAAGATATTAATAAGTAAATATAAGGTGGAAACCAGCTAAAAAATGGATAGTAAAAAAAATAAATAAAGATAATTAAAGAATTTTGAATATATCCAAATAAAACAGGATTGAGACTTACAAGGAGAGTGCATTGCATTTGGGTCTTGGATTTTCTTCTAGCTTTGGGATCTTTTTTCTCACATAAAATCATGAAAAAAGCCGCGTCCATTCGGTCCAACGCTCGATTTTTTTCGAGTTATGAGCAGTTTTGTCTGTTTTGTTAAAAAATTGCATCTGCTTTATAATTTTACAGTTTCCGAACTACTTATTCTAGAAGGTTTTTACTGATTGCATATTAAAGTTGAGATTAAAACCTTTCGATTAAAAAAAAAACGTGTCCAAAAAGCTCAAGTTGTTAAAAAGTTATGGGCGAATAAAAATAGTGCAAATATTTAGCTCAAAAAATGCATAGAAAATAAATGCAACATTTTAGTCAGAAATTCATTTCAATTTTCCTCTCTTCATAACTTTTTAACAACTTGAGTGTTTTGGACACGTTTTTTTTTTAATCGAAAGGTTTTAATCTCAACTTTAATATGCATTCAGTAAAAGCCCTCTAGAATAAGTAGTTCAAAAACTGTAAAATTATAAAGCAGATGCAATTTTTTCAACAAAACAGACAATACTGCTCATAACTCGGAAAAAATCCAGCGTTGGACCGAATGGACGCGGCTTTTTTCATGATTTTATGTAAGAAAAAAGATCCCAAAGCTAGAAGAAAATCCAAGACCCAAATGCAATGCACTCTCCTTGTTAGAGCAACAGTTATTCACAGTTCTCTTCTATTATCAACAGTTGTACTCATCAAATATATTCGGGAAAGATAAAATTATGTGACGTCCTACTAACTGACGGCTAGTAGGTCGCACTCTTAATCGACTCTATTGAGTCTTATCCATGCCTTATTCAGGCCTTGTAAATGTAAAGCCGTTAACCAGACAAGTCGCTATGCCGTCTGGTGCAGGCTCGAGTGTGTCAGTGTGTAGTGTGTGTGTGATTATTTCAAGGGTTAGTAAAGGATTAGTTATGTTATAGGTAATGCCCGTTAATACTGAAAACCAAGTGCCTCAGTATGCGGGGCTTTACCCTTTAGGATAGGATACGGTACAGGTGTTGCTCACCGCAACTCTTTCTTAAACAAATCTTACAATAAATTCGAGTGAGAATATCTTTATCTGGAGAATCATGGATGGACATTGAAGAATCATCAACGACGTTGATGATTCTTCGATGTCCATCGTGCTTGAAAAACTAGGATAAAATCGAAGATAGAGCTGAGGCGAGAGAGAGCCTTTCTCTCTGCTTGCCCGCTTTTATAGGCGCTGGACTCCAGTCCCCTCTTCTCTAGTAGCTTGGCGCCGCTGGCTTTCGCGTGCGTGGTCCTGCTTCTCGTATACGCGCTGAGCCGGTATGAGGCCTAAGCACGCTCTCAATGTATGGTACACACACATGTGTAGCTTTGAGTGTGTGTGCGCTTCAGGAGCGTATGTACTTTTCGCGCTTATGTTAAAGGCTTTTATTTATTAAGATTAACTTTACAACTAAAATACTATTTCTTTTGGTTATTTACTTCTTGTAATTATGTTAATTATATTTGATATAACGTTTAAAAATACTAATGCTATTAAACTATTATTTTTTTTATAGAGTAACATTTTTTTTATTAGGAAATAACAATTATATATAGTTTTATTATGTTATAAACAATTTTCTTCATTTATAAATAGTTGTGTTCATTAACTGTACTTTTTTTTGTAGAAAATTATGATTTATTAAGAAGAAAACAGTCATGTACAGATTCAATCAAACGTAACTTCTGAATTAAATATTTAACAGAATTTTGGGCATTAGTTATCTCCTAGAAATAACAGCTTATTTCGTCCCCTAAATCTTATATATATTCAATTGAACATAACTTCAGAACCACTAAAGCTTTTGACTTTCAAAACCTGAAAATTAAAGCTAGCCTTCTCTACTTTTATTTTCTCTTACGGCAATCTATCTTAGCCTTATAGTTATGGAATTATAAGACTCCAAACTTATATACAAAATACTATATAAATCTCTAAAATTATGATCATGAGAGTTAAAAGGGCCTATGAGATTGAATTATAAGCATCTTTTTCTATTACAATATACTAGAAAACTATCCTCAAAGTTTCATTCAAATCGGTGACCCGTACTCCATGGTCTCCCCTTGTTAGACAAAAAAATAGATAGTAAGCAAAATTTAAAGCCAATCTATCAAGTAATTTTCCAGATCTAATTGGTTGTGTTACGTCATAAACGTATCGTTTTTATTAACATTGGTAAATCAAATTCCTCAGTTATTAAACAGTCGCATTATTTCATTATTAAGCGAAATTAAGTAGATCATAAGAAAAGAATCGTATGTTTCGAAATTTCAAAATGAATTTGACAAATCCTAAAAACATAACAAAACATACTATCAAAATTTAAGAAAATTTATAAATAAAAATTAATGTAAAAAACAATAAATCTCATCAACAAATATGAGTATAAAAGCCAAATGAAACAAATGATAGTGGGACATTACCCCGGGTTTCTTATTGGTAACACGTTTACACTGCCCGTCAAGTTCTATATTTTAAAAGCAATTGCTATTACTAAATATACATATATCGATTATTAAAATATATACGCGCATAAAAATCAATTGTATTAAAAGTGTTAAAAGATATCAATAAACCTCGAGGATCTATTTACATATCGTGCCTATTCATTTATCTGCCCATACCCAGCGCCAATCTACTTAAGGAGTACTACAAGGTAAGAATATATAATTATTTATTAAAATCATTATTCCAAAGTTTTGAATTTATCTTTTAATAATATTCAATTGTGAGAGCGATTTCGTTCAATTAAATATTGGTGGAGTTTGTCCACCACTAGATTCATACATTCTTATTTTAATGACTACATTTTTATAAATAAATTCAATATTTCAAAAGAAAATAATACGCTAAAAAAATCAATTTTTGAAAATTTTCCTTTTTTTGGCAATCGCAAATATTCGCTTAAAATTCCCTGCAAATTTTAAAGCAAATCTATTGAATACTTCACGTAAAATAAAAAAAAATGAAAAAAGAAAAATCAAAATTATTTTCAAAATCTTTAAAATTCTCTGAAATTGTAACTGCGCTAAGAAAATTATTTTACAAAAGCTTGTTTTCTTCAGAAAATAGCGAATTAATCCTATATAAATTTGGGAGAAAATCCATCGAATAGTTTATGTAAAATATAAAAAATATAAAAAATAAATTTTCTTTAAAATTTTCAAAATGCTTTAAAGTTTAAACTGCGCTAAGAAAATAAGTTTCCCAAAGCTTTTTTTCTTTAGATAATAGCGAGAAACTTGCATAAAAATGTTCGAGCAAATCTATCGAAAAGTTTACGTAAAATAGAAAAAAAAAAAAAAATAAAAATTTTTTTCAAAATTTTAAAAACGCTCTAAAATTATAAATGCGCTAAGAAAATCAGTTTTTAAAAGTGCTTCTTCTTTTGGCAGTCACAAATAATTTTCATACAAATTTTTAAGCAAATTTTTCGAGTAGTTTACGTAAAATACAAAAAAAAATGAAAAATCGAAATTTTTTTTTTAATTCTTAAAATGGTTCTAAAAAAACTTTGCTAAGTGAACCAATTTTCAATAGCTCCTCCCCCCATTTAGACAAATAATTAAAGTGTATGCAAAATTGTAAGTAAATCTATCAAGTAGTTTTCGAGATAAAATTAGTGTAACGAACACATACACACTCATGCACACACACACACACATATACACACATACATACATACAGACATTTACTGGAAACCACTTTTTTCGACTCCCTGAGTCCAAATATGTACAAATTGAATAAAAAATAGAAAAAAATTTTTTTTGGCGATACATAGTTTTCTCTATGAGAAAGCAAAAATAAAATTAATTTATTCGAGGTTGAGCAAATCTTTCCTCAAAGCCGACTTGAAGTTGCTGAGCAATCGAAGATTGTTTATACCATCTGGCAGGGAGTTAGAACAATGCGCATCTTGAACTTGAAAGCAATTTCTTCCAGTCCCCGTATGCATGAAGGGCACCGCGAAATCCCTGATCTCTCCCTTAGTGGCTACCTTAGGCATCTATCTAGTGAAGAGACCCACTTGATACTCGGGAGTACTCATGCGCATGATTTTGTACATAAGTGCAGCCATAAAATACTGTCTCCTCGAAGCAGTACGTAGCTAACCCAGCACAGCTCTACGAGGAGAGATATGATCGCTTGTTCCGACCTCTAATACATATCTCACTCATGAATTTTGTAGTCTTTTTAATCGTCTTCTCAACTCCTGTGAAGTATCGAGCAGAACTACTGAGCAGTAGTCGAGATGTGGAAACAGCAAGGCTGTTGCGAGTTGTTTGTGCAAAGCCTTAGTGGTATACCGACGAAAAAGGCGTAAGAAATACAAGCCCTATTAAATTTTTTAGTTAACATATTAATGTGTGGTTCCCATAATAGCTTAGAGTCAAGCACAACAACGAGGCCCGTAACGGCATCAGAGAAAGATATGCTGACACTACGCTCAAGCTCAATCTTCCTTGGCTCACTAGCATAAAAGTCAAGTTTTTTATGTGTCGTAATGTACTTTTGTAATTAGTCATGGGTGATCTTCTTAAGGACCTTTGAAAGAAAACATAAGATTGCTATGGGCCTAAAATCTTTAAGCAATGTAGGTGCGTGACACTTTTTTAACGGCGCAATACGTGCACGCTTCCAAATGCAAGGGAAGACCCCCCGTGTAATAGAAGAATTGACAAGAGTCACAAGATGTTCTACGATAAACGGTAAGGCTTTGAGTATCACGCTTTGCGGGATGCCATCCTTGCCACAAGCCTGTGATCAAAAATGCAAAATTGCAAGGACTACATCATTAACATTAATTGGTTTGAAGGTGAAGCTACTTTTTCTACATTAATAACAAATTCTCTTACATTCCTGATTATCATCGTGTGGCGAGATTGACACCCAAACTATCTAAGAATGATAGGAAATGTCGATTATGGAGGGGGGGATATTTTAAGTTTATCAAAATAGCAATTTTTTGTGCGTGGTCGGGGAGCGAAATAAGCAATATTCAGAGAGCGCTGAGGCTTTTAGGTAGAGCCTCGAATTTTGTTTGTATGAAATTTACCAATAATTTTTACTTTTAAGCCTTCAATTGTGACTAATGAATGTCTCTACTGATCTTCTGTAGTGACTAAAAGAGCAGCTGTTTAAAGAAAATACGTTACGACGGTCAACAGTACGTATTTTATTTAAACACGTGTGTATCGTTTCTCTAATGCGCTCCAGTGCATTTTACTTTTTATTCTTATTAATTATACAAGTTAATAATCATGGATTATCAAGACCATGAAGGAAAAAAGCAGATTCAATCTTTCAAGAAGAGAAGAAGTATCAAATCACGAAAAATAGCTAATCGATACGTTCAAGAGCAGGAAGCAGAAAGTGTCGGCACGTCTTGAAAAAATTGAAATTATCTAAAGACAATTATGAAATCTCGTTTGATGTTTCTTTCGAGTATCGTATTATATCTTTTTCGTGTATTTTTTCTATGCGATCGGAAGCTTTACGCTATTCTACATGCCATAAGCCTTTTAAATTTTCTGAAGCAACAAACAATGCTTGAAATATTGGTTAGTTAATAGCTTTGATGAATTTGCTGCAGTGTATATTGATGGCTGTCCTAAAATAAGCGATAAAGCTTACGAGATCAACCGAAGGCTTATTTTTGCAATGCGCCTACTGGGAATCGGCATAGACGGTATACGAAAATTCTGTGCATTTATGGACTTACCGCATCCAGTGTATCAAAAAAGTTACAAGAATATTACGGATACTATTCATGATGCCTGTAAATCTATATGCTCTTTTTTTATGAGGACAGCTGCACAATCAGAAAAAGAAAAACAGTGGAAGGAGAAAATAGAGGAATAACAGTCTCAGGAGATGGACCTTAGATCAAAACTCAGAAAAAATATAGCCATTGGTGGATTAAATGTAGTATCACCAAAAGATAGTGAACGTTTTTTTTTTAAATTAATATTTAACAGGGTAAAAGGTCCAACATCTTTTAAAGATTTACGAACTTACAAAAATGTAACTTATAATACTTATACAGAAACTGCTCTTGCAATGAATTTAATAGAACACGAAAAAGATATTTATTATATTTTTGAAGAAGCATGCCATGTTATGTTACCGGTACAATTACGTAAATTTTTTGCATATTTTTTATTATGTGAAAATATTCAAGGTAACATTATTTGGGAAAAATATAAAAAATTTGCTATAGAAGATTTTAAAGAAAATAAAGAAAACAAAGCTTTATCCCATATTAATCAAATATTAAATTCAGAAGAAATGTCATGTGAAAATTTTGGTTTACCTGAACGAAATGAAAACTATATCGAGAAAAACGAAGAAATTAATGATGAAATTATAATTTTAAGTAAAAAAAAATTTGATAAAATGTATAAACAATTGAATAACGATCAAAAACATATTTTTGAACAAATAATAAATAATAATCATAAAATTTTTTGTCATAGATGGACCAGGAGGTTCTGGAAAAACATTTTTATATAAAACATTAATATATTATTTTATAACAAAAAAAAAAATTCTTATCAATGGCTTGGACAGGTATTGCTTCAATTTTACTACCAAAAGGTTTAACTCTGCGGCATAGTGGGACGCATGCGTCCCACCTTTTTGTGGATCAAATTAACGCATTGTTTTCTAACATATTCGGATGAAAATTACCAATAGGAGGTTCTTAGGGTCACTGATCACGATTCCGGGGTCAGATTTGCAAAATTTGCAGATGACGCCACTGTACGGCGCATGCGCAGATTGAAAATCATTGAGTTTCCTACATAATGCCTTGAAACTTTGAACTCGGGGGTTTTCGGGGTCGCTGATCACGATTCCGGGGTTAGATTTGCAAAATTTGCAGATGGCGGCACTGTACGGCGCATGCACAGATTGAAAATCATTAAGTAAATCATATTTGACCAGGTATCCTGGACTCTAGAATTATCCGATTCTGACTTCAGATTCAACAATAGCGACCCAAAAAATCCATAAGTGAAAATTTCCATCCAAGTCTGTTGAAAAATAATACGTCAATTACATCCACATATTCATCCTACTATGGCTCCAAGGGATACAGTGGCGCCATCTGCAAATTTTGCAAATCTGACCCCGGAATCGTGATCAGCGACCCCGAAAACCTTCTGAGTGACTTTCTTCGGAAGAAAAGGGCTGATAGAAAAATTCATGCCTCAGAGGGTTAACCAGTCATCGAACTTTTAGATTACCGTTAGACTTAAACAATATTGAAAGTGCATTTTTAAAATTTGATTCAGATAAGAAAAAATTAAAAGAAGCAAATGTAATTATATGGGACGAAGCATCAATGATTCCTAAAAAAGCTTTAGATATAGTTGACAAAACATTAAAAGATGTCTGTCATAATAATGAAATTTTTGGAGAAAAAATTATTATTTTGGGTGGAGATTTTCGTCAAATTTTACTTGTATTAAAACATGGAAATAAAAATACAATTATAGAACAAATTATAAAATATTCAACCCTATGGCCCATGTTTCATATTTTTAAATTAAAAAAAAAATGTAAGATCTAATGATGAAAACTTTTCATCATTTTTATTAGATATCGGAGAAGGAAAAGTTGATACATTTATTATACCAGAAAAATGGAAAACTAATAATGTTTGTAATAAAATTTATGAAAACATTAACAATAATTATTGTTTTTCGAAAAATGTTATTTTAAGTACACATAATGAAGATGTGAATATTTTACATAATAAAATATTGAATTTAATTAATAATAAAACAATGACATATTATAGTATTGATTATGCAACATATAAGGGTGTTAATCAAACGGATAATACTATTCATTTAAATTATCCAATAGAAATGTTAAATAATATAAGAGAAGGATTACCTCCACATGAACCTAATTCAAAAATAATTGCCATAATAATACTAATTGAAAATTTAAGTATAGAAGATGGATTATGCAATGGAATACGATTAAAGATAACGAGATTATTTAAATACAATATAGAAGCTGTAATTAGAAGAAGTAATTACAGGCGAAAATAAAGGAAATAAAGTTTTTATACCGTGTATTACATTAAGCACAAATGAATCATCGTCTTTACCATTTATTTTATATAGAAAACCATTTCCTATTGTATTAGCTTTTGTTATAACTATAAATAAATCACAAGGTCAAAGTTTTGAAAACGTAGGTATATTTGTAAAAAAACCTTTATATTCACATGGACAATTATCTGTTGCTCTTTTAAGAAGTAAAAATCCTTCTAAAATACATATTCAAAATGAATTAGAAAATAAAAATGAATTTACCAATATAGTATGGAAAGAAGTACTAGAGAAATAACAAAAAAAAAAAAACTTTAATTTTTTTAATATTAAAAATATATTTATATTTCTTACATACTAATAAAACATTTGTTTTTTCAGATATAACATAATAAAACAAAAAATAAAAACATACTTTAAATTTTCTATATAAAAAAATTAATATAAAATAATTAAAAAAAAATAAGAACAAACTTTAAATATTCTATAAAAAAAAATAACAAAGTTATTTAAAGTACAATTTAATTAATACTAATAATAATTGAATCATTATAAAATGGAATGGGATCCAGTTTCAAACGAATACATTGTTGTAGAAAACTTACATCATCAAGAAGAATTAGATGATTTAAATAACCAAATAAACGAATTTGAACGGTTTCGAGAGCAGTACGAAGAATATATGGAAAATTTGAATGAAAATACAGATTTATCTAGATTAAACAATGCAATTAATAACTATATCGATATTGAAAATTAAAAACTTCATTTTGAAAGTTGGAACGACGTAACATATTATTATAAATATATGACAAATAAAATTATTCAATATAAGTTAGAAATACGTGATCCAATAATGGAATATTTTATCACAACTCATAATACAATATATTATAAATATTTATTACGTATTGCTAATATAATTTTTTTTATATTATAAAATATAATATAAAATATATTTAAGTAATAAATCAATAAAAATAATAAATATATCTTTTATAATAATGGAAAATTAATCAAATATATTAAAACAGCAAATTAACATATATTTCACACATCAAAAAGACTTAATTGCATTAAGATATAGTTAAAAAAAAATAAATAAAATTTAATAAAATATTTACTTTACAATTTTATTTATGAAGTACATGGATTACTAATTAATTGAATTAATATTATTATAATTATGATAATGGCATTAAAAGTTAAAAGAAATCAAATAAAATCCTATTATAACTTATACATTTTTAATTGAATTTAAATATAATAAAATGTTTAAAGAATATATAAAAAATTATTTTATGAAACAAAAAAAAATTAATAAAATTCATATCATGTCACGGTATTCTACCGTGTTCGAATCTTGCGCGCTTAGGTAAAATTAACTGACACGCGCTCAGTCAGATACCTCGTACAAGTTACGTCAAGAAGCACGTAACTCGATGAGCAGCGCGCGCGAGGAGCAAGAAAGCCACGAGGCAAGACAGAACATTTCCGGCTGTTCATAAGCGCACACGTCGGCTTATAGATATTGCTGCCTTGTGCGGGAGACATTGTTTCAGCGGCCTACAAGCACGCATCGTCGCCATAGCTTTTGGCTCTTATTTAAGTCTTAACTTGATAAACGCGTTGGTGTAGTGCCGCATATAGTTTTGGAGAAAAGGATAAAGGAAGATCGTTGCTAGAAGATCGTAATCACCTCCTGGTTGTACGTGCGGGTCTTGGCTGTCTTCTACGAGCCTCAGCGAACAGGTCTCGGCGTACCATTTCTTTCGTTGGCCAACGGCGGGACATTTCTAGCGTACGTATTTAGGTTGTCATAGAAGCTTCTACGCGTATTCGTAAGGTTGTCATATTATATCTACTTGGCTAAGATTTCTTTTCTCGAGGAAATCTTAGCGTAGAGAGTGCGCGCATTCATTGTAATATCTTACAATAATTTAGTTCGCGTCGAGTCCCCCCTTAGAATTATCATTAGTAACTCTTATTCTTGTTTCTTATTTAAATTCATTTTATTGTATTACTTTATTTACATATTTAATAAATCTGTATTAAGCTTAAAGACCTGTATCAATTTGCTTACCCCGACGCCTCCGCGGTCCTTATTTTTAATATATCATATAATATATATATTTTTGTAAAATAAGGAAAGCTGAACTACCGGCATCGCGTCTCTCGATCAGGTAAGAGAGAGAGAGAGAGAGAGAGAGAGAGAGAGACGCGCGGCAACGAGCTGACGGAAAAATACTCCGTCGCATATCAATCTAATATACTAACTAGCTCTATCGAAGTTTGTTGCATAATATTTAAAATATTTAGTATAATTTTCTGCAACTCCGTATATAGTAAAATTCATAATCTTAGCTAAAATAAAATTTAAATAAAAGCTAATTCTTTTTTTGCAACGTGTAGTAAATTACCGTTACAAAATGGCGCCCAATGTATAGATGCGTCAACGGGATCAGGTCTTTGCGCGTGATATAATAAAGCAAAATTTTCAAATGGCGTCGAGCAAGTAGCCGGCGTCGAAGTGAACAGGCTTCGCGTTGCTTTAAAATTTTTTGTATTAAAGATGGCGTTTGCCTACAGCAAAAATTAAGTACAACACGTGTTGAATAAAATTTTTTTCGTAAAACGAAATTATTATTACAGAAAATTTATCGAATTTAAAATTGAAAAATTCTTGTTTCTCTTTCCTTTTTGTGATTTTTTCGGAAATATAGGACAAAATTTTCTTTAAAAATAAAATCGCGTTCCCACGTGTCCCAGCGAAAATTTTCTTTTTCTCTCTAGATAACGCGCAAATATTGACGACGTTGGTTAGACACAGAGTTCAAGAAATAAAAACTCTGCATGCTTTTGTTGGCTTTAAGTGAAAAAGCGAACAAGCATTTGAATTTATTTAAAATAAAAACGTGCGTTAGGTATATAACCCTATTGCCGATTAGGTCGTTAGTCGTAGTTGCTTGACTTTAATGGTGAGAGAGAAATATTGATTTCAACTGTCGAGGAAGTTGAAATTAGATTAGTTAGTAACTGCCCTTTAATATAAAAGAATCTAACCTCACTAAGAGCATAAATAAAAATTTTTTTTATATATATTTAATACAAACTTGAATTAAATAAAAGTTAAAATATATTTTTATAGATATATATTAAAGGGTCAGAAAATTTTTTGTTTCTCGTTCTTTCGTGTATGCATGATTTAATAGAATTTAAAAGTTATAATTTTGGTTACGAATTATAAATCCTCTCTCATCAAAAATTGCCAACCCGTAGCGTGGCAATTGACCAGTGCAGTGTGTGTTGTAGAGAAAAGTTAAAAATTTCTCAAAGTTAACACTTTAAAATTTATTTTTAATTGCTTTTAACTAAAGTTTAAAAACGCACAGGCTTTTGGATTTAGCTGCGTATTTTGAAGATTTTAATAGTTTTAACTGATTTTTTTTTCGTAGTAAAAATTAAAATAACAAAGTTGAAATTTTTTTATATCGATCAGTTGACTAAAATATTATTAGTTATCGCGTTTAATAATTTAATCCAAAAACCAAAACATAAAAATATACTGTTCCAAAAAAAATTATATATACATATATTTTTTCGTTTTTCTTTGCATCGTATGTGCGCGGCTTAGTTTCTAACCACACACATACGAACTCAAACATTATTTATTATACATATAGCAAATACACACACACTGCAAGCGTTTAATAGCGTACTTGCGTGCGATCAGCTTCAAGATATAGTATATCTCAAGAAAGAAGACAAATCACTACAAGATGGCCACGCAACAAAAATCGGTCGACGAGACTCACAAAGCGACTGCTATAAAAGTCCATAAATGGGCAGCATGTCTATCTGAAGATGACTTGCTAGAATCCATTCAAGCATTGGAACTAAAACAAGAAGGGTTACCTTACGAACAGTCACATCGAGTAGTACGATGGCTGTTAGGAAATTATACAGCAGTAGACTTTGAGGAATCAAGCGCTGCAGAAGACGAAGTGGCGACACGACAACACCGCCTTTCGGTCAGGCAAGATTTCATAGAAAAGACAATATTCGAAAAAACAGGGTCTACGATCTTGGACGAAAACGTAGACCCAAACGAAGAACACCCACTCACTGTATTACGTAATGACGAAACGGTGGTGAGAAATTTAAACGCTACGTTAAGTAACATTACGCAGAACGAAAGGCGCAACGATCAGGTACCACTAGAAAATCGCCAAAAGCAAGAAATAGCCGTAAATGTCTCAAATATACCTAAGGAATTATTAGACTACCTTACTACAATACATAACCAAGTAAAAGATGTGTCGTCTAAGGTAAAAGGAATGGTATCTACAGTGGATTCGCTATCACTAAAAGTGGAAGTGCTATCACAGCCGAAATCTTCGAGCACACAGCTGTTCGATCAGGCTACAGGTAAGGTAACACCTGGACGGGAAAACCTCCAAGGAAATAAAAGTACCGAACAGCGTGTCAACTTTCGTGATACATTTAGCGTACATTACGCTAACAGTAGCAGCCCATTAAATAACCAAGAAAATAACAATGCAAGCGCAAATGCACTAAGCTATGGACGCCGCAATAATTTATCAACTGGTACTACAGGTGCACGTACAGTCGAGGGGGGAGGGACCCCTCACACTGCAAACAGTGCGACGGTTAACGTTGATCAGAGCAGGCACAGTGATCGAACAGTAAACGCAAATATAACCACAGACGTAGGTCATATAGTGCGCCGCTGGAACGTTACATTCTCGGGTGAACGAGGCCAAAGTATAGACCTCTTCTTAACGAGAGTCGAAGAGTGCAGAGCACTTGCTAAACTCAGTGAGAGCGACCTACTATCCTCGCTCTCCGAACTGCTAACAAGAGTTGCTGCTACTTGGTACAGGAATAATAGACACTCGTGGCAAACATGGGCTCAGTTTAAAGAAGCAGCATTACGTTGGTATGGCCACAGCAGACGCTTTCAACAAAGGTTGTTAGCAGAAGCTAACGCACGCACGCAAGGCAAACACGAGCCTGTGCGAGACTATATTACTTGCCTGCAGTCTATAGTCTTAAAGCAAGTGCTTTTGCCAGATATAAACCAACAACTCGATCTACTACATCGTAACCTATTACCGGAAATTCAGAGAATGGTAAGAAGGGATGAAATAGTAGACATCGAATCGTTATTGGAAAAAGCTGCAGAAGCTGAACTGACGCTTGAGGCAGAAAGAGTCTATAGACCACCGCCTCCGCCTGAACAGTCCTTATTACCTGATGTGGCTTACCGGCCAACGAGCAAGCCTAGAGACAGTAAGCCACAAGTAGCTGCCGTATCTGATAAGCGGGCATCTGCTGAGCAGTTAAATCTTGGGAAGGTACTAACCCAATTAGCAAAAGAAATGCGTGAACTTAGGGAGACTTTTGGAAAGCAGCAAAAGCCCAACGAGGACAACGCACAAAAATCTATACAGCCGAACGGATCGCGAGGAAATTCTCCTAAGAGACGACAAAATTTTAAGAGACCACCTCGTAAACCCAATCTAGGGCATAGTAACTCCGAGCAACAAAGCCAAGGCCAAAAAGAAGATGAGACCGAAAACTCAAGTAATGGTAAAACCAATGGAGCGAAACAAGGCGGTACGAAAAACCGAATTCCTAACCTCAGTTGTTACCGTTGTGGGCTACCTGGCTATACACAATGGTCTTGCCCACAATGTGCGGGAAAAGGGCAAGGGAACAAGTAGACGAGGTACCTACTGTTCCTAACGAGGATTACGAGACCTCAGAACTCTCTACTAGAAAGATGGTAGAAGAAAAGTTACCGGAAACCCTAGTAGCAGAGCAGAGCAAGTCTCGCACTTGTCAGGCAGAGACAAGTGATCAGGAAGAACATCTGCAATCAGATATTGATGATTAAGCCCGATGGTGGCTCACGGTAGTGATCGGAGATTACCGTATAAGGGCCTTGTATGACC
Source organism: Anastatus disparis (assembly GCA_017163975.1). Taxonomy (NCBI): domain Eukaryota; kingdom Metazoa; phylum Arthropoda; class Insecta; order Hymenoptera; family Eupelmidae; genus Anastatus; species Anastatus disparis. The sequence continues at coordinate 6,323,866 of JAFFSR010000282.1, forward strand.
CAGGTGCATCACGCACAGTGATGAATTCTATAGGTTTGCAGTTGGCAGCTGCATGTAATGTGCCTTTGATACCAGCTACGGGCAGATTCGCTAAAGTAGCAGATGGTAGATCATGCTCACTAGTAGGTTATGTTGACTTACCATTTACTGTAGGCGGAGTTACAAAAACGATCCGTTCTGCAATTATGCCTAGCTTAGACGAAGAATGTTATCTAGGTGGTAACTTTATACGAGCATTTAAGGCTATCTTCGATCCGTGCGAAAATAAACTTTCTTTCAAAGGCACAAATGTGAAAGTAAATTTAGAAATCGCTGCGCTCAGGCAATTATATGTTGCTAAATTAGGCTCAGTCGGTTTGGCTGACGTATCAGCGGCCGATCGCGCTCAGGTAAAAAGACTAGTTACAGAAATATTAGGAGAAGATGACACTCCTATTGGCTGTACGGACTGGATCGAACATAAAATCGATACAGGACCTGCTCGGCCAATTAAACAGAAGTATTACCCCGTGTCTAAGAAGGTCGAAGAGTGGATGCACGAACAGGTCAATGAAATGTTTACAGCAGACATTATTGAACCTTCAACGAGCGGTTGGTCAAGCCCGGTGGTTCGTGTTAAGAAACCCAATGGCAAGTTCAGATTTTGTATTGACTTTAGGAAAGTTAATGCGATCACAAAACCTGATGCATATCCATTGCCAAGAATGGATGATATCTTGCGTAAACTGCAGAAAGCAAGATACATCTCTACAATTGACTTGAGCAGTGCGTACCATCAAATTAGGATGAAAGAAAATTCACGTGCTCAAACGGCATTTACAGTGCCTGGCATGGGTCTCTTCCAGTTTAAACGTATGCCGTACGGCCTGAGCCACGCTGGCGCCACCCTCCAGCGATTGAAATGGTTGAAGAAGGTATTACTCCGCATAAAGGCAGCAGGTCTCACAATCAGTCACGAAAAAAGCATATTCTGCAGAGAAGAGGTCAAATATCTGGGTGTTCTGGTGAATGGAGATGGGTTTAAGCCAGACCCAGAAAAGATAAAACCCATCATTGACTACCCAGCTCCTAAGAATTTAAAACAGCTGAGGCGTTTCATGGGTATGGCCTCGTGGTACAGGAAATTCTTGCAAAATTTCGCCTCGTTAGCAGAGCCATTGACGAGGCTAACTAGGAAAGACTGCAGATATGCATGGTCAAGCGATCAGGAAATCGCTTTTGATCAAATAAAAGCCTTAATCGCATCTGCTCCGTTATTACATCGACCGCAGTTCGATTTGCAATTCGTTATACAGACAGATGCTAGCGACTCAGGCCTAGGAGCGGTACTTCTGCAAATAGTCAACGACGAAGAGCGAGTATTGGAATTCGCTAGTCGTACAATGTCCAGTGCTGAGCGAAACTACAGCGTAACAGAAAGAGAATGTCTAGCTGTTATATGGGCTGTCAAAAAGTTTCGCTGCTACATTGAAGGTTATGACTTTAAAGTCATAACCGATCATAGTAGTCTACGTTGGTTATGTAATTTACATAATCCAACGGGCAGGCTAGCACGATGGGCGCTGGAGCTGCAGGGTTACTCTTACACTGTTGAACACAGAAAAGGTGCATTGAATTATGTGCCTGATGCACTATCACGCATGCATGAAGATTCAATGGACTGTGACACTCATTTAAGTGCACTAAGTTGGGCGTCGCAAACCAATGATGTGTGGTATAAGTCTCTGCTTCAACAGGTTATGAGTAATCCTGAGGACTATCCAAGATGGAAGATAGTTGGAGGTCAATTGTACCGCTATGTACCGGACAGGTTCACTGAAGCAACAATGGGAGATGATGACGCATGGAAACTCGTCGTTCCCAGTGAAAACCAAGCAGAAGTGCTGCATGAATGTCACGACGAGCCGACAGCTGGCCACTTAGGTCGTGATAAAACAATAGCTCGCGTAAAACTGTACTATTACTGGCCATATATAGAGAAAACTGTGGCACAGTATGTAAAGAGTTGCGAGATCTGCCAACAATGCAAGGTAGAGCAAAAATTACCTGCAGGCTTAATGGGTAAAAGAGAAGTTACAGGCCCATGGAAAGTCGTTGCCGGTGACGTAACAGGTCCTTTTCCAAGGAGTAAACATGGTTACGAATATGCTTTAATTTTTGAGGACGTATTTACAAAATGGGTGGAGTGCATACCTATTAGAAAAGCAAATGCACCCACGATCTTAAAAGCACTAAGAGAAAGGATTATTCTAAGGTTTGGTGCACCTGAGATTTTCTTATCTGATAATGGATCAGAGTTCAGGAATCAAGTAGTAGATAAATATCTAAATGAAGCAGGTATTTGTCATAATACTACTCCAACGTACCACCCGCAGGCAAATCCGGTCGAAAGGATAAACCGGACAGTCAAAACCATGATTACAGCATTTATTAATGAAAATCATCGTTCATGGGACGAAAAGCTACCAGAGATTATGTTTGCATATAACACCGCAAAACAGAGTACGACTGGTACAAGTCCTGCAATGTTAAATTATGGTAGACAGCCAGTACCTCCGAGCTCACTGAAAAGGAAAGAAGACAAAGCTGCTCGAGAAAACGAAAGGTTACAAGAAGTAACGAACTGGCAAAGGCGTGTAAGCAAATTACCTTTGCTACACGAACAGGTGGTGGATCGTGCACAGTCTGCGCAACAAAAGCAGGCTGCTGCATATGATATTCGTCGAAGAGAAGTAGAATATGACATTGGAGATTTAGTATGGAAAAGGAATAAAATACTCTCTTCAGCGACTCAGGGCATTGCAAGTAAGCTTGCGCCGAAGTTTGTAGGCCCATATGTAATCACGGCAAAATGTGGCTCCAACACATACAGACTGATAGATCAAGATAGTAATGCTTACGGCCCTGTTCATGTAGAGCAATTAAAACCATACATGGCAAGGCAAGAAGACGAAACACCATCTCAACCACCGTTGGACCAAACACGTACGAATGAGACGATGAGCGACCCGTCTCCTGCGAGCGATGCGACTCCGTGTGCCGACGGAGATTCGGGCTCAGGTTATATGCGACCGCCTGCGAGCGGTGATACTCCCCAACCCGAAAAATCGAATAGGAAGCGAGGTCGTCCGCGTAAGACAGCGATCGTTGTAACACGAACAGTAAAGCGTATGCGTCAAGCTGAGTCCGAACCGATCAGGCGTAGGCGTGGTAGGCCAAAATGTTCTACAAATGTAAAGAATAGCGAAAACGTAACCGACTTTTCACCGAGAAAAACGCGTGCGCAACGAATGAATACACAGTGATAAAATAAAAAGCGCATTAAACTTGCTCAAAGCGTTAGCTGCACACCTTCCGCGCGCTAAGCAGAGCAGCTGAACCCGGTTATGCTGCGTCTGGCGGAGAGGTGTCACGGTATTCTACCGTGTTCGAATCTTGCGCGCTTAGGTAAAATTAACTGACACGCGCTCAGTCAGATACCTCGTACAAGTTACGTCAAGAAGCACGTAATTCGATGAGCAGCGCGCGCGAGGAGCAAGAAAGCCACGAGGCAAGACAGAACATTTCCGGCTATTCATTAGCGCACACGTCGGCTTATAGATATTGCTGCCTTGTGCGGGAGACATTGTTTCAGCGGCCTACAAGCACGCATCGTCGCCATAGCTTTTGGCTCTTATTTAAGTCTTAACTTGATAAACGCGTTGGTGTAGTGCCGCATATAGTTTTGGAGAAAAGGATAAAGGAAGATCGTTGCTAGAAGATCGTAATCACCTCCTGGTTGTACGTGCGGGTCTTGGCTGTCTTCTACGAGCCTCAGCGAACAGGTCTCGGCGTACCATTTCTTTCGTTGGCCAACGGCAGGACATTTCTAGCGTACGTATTTAGGTTGTCATAGAAGCTTCTACGCGTATTCGTAAGGTTGTCATATTATATCTACTTGGCTAAGATTTCTTTCCTCGAGGAAATCTTAGCGTAGAGAGTGCGCGCGTTCATTGTAATATCTTACAATAATTTAGTTCGCGTCGCGTCCCCCCTTAGAATTATCATTAGTAACTCTTATTCTTGTTTCTTATTTAAATTCATTTTATTGTATTACTTTATTTACATATTTAATAAATCTGTATTAAGCTTAAAGACCTGTATCAATTTGCTTACCCCGACGCCTCCGCGGTCCTTATTTTTAATATATCATATAATATATATATTTTTGTAAAATAAGGAAAGCTGAACTACCGGCATCGCGTCTCTCGATTAGGTAAGAGAGAGAGAGAGAGAGAGAGAGAGACGCGCGGCAACGAGCTGACGGAAAAATACTCCGTCGCATATCAATCTAATATACTAACTAGCTCTATCGAAGTTTGTTGCATAATATTTAAAATATTTAGTATAATTTTCTGCAACTCCGTATATAGTAAAATTCATAATCTTAGCTAAAATAAAATTTAAATAAAAGCTAATTCTTTTTTTGCAACGTGTAGTAAATTACCGTTACAATCATTATGTATTATATTATATTGATTTTTTCAATTAATGAATAATATTAAAAATTATTTATTATTAAATGAATAATCGATAATTTAAAAAAAAAAACAAACATGAAAATACATTCTATTAATTTTGTAAAAATTATTTTAATATCTTTTTTAATACTAGCAAAAAAGTCAAAGATATTAAAAAACAATATAGATGTATATTCTATACATCCAAAAGACTTAAAAATAAAATTAAAATAATTAATAAATAAGGAAAAATTATATTATTCAATTTTATCGTTTTATTAATGAAATATATTAATTAATAATATTATGATTATCATAATGATATTGAAATTTATTGTAAAATATATACTTTGAATAAAACTAATATTAAAAAAAAAGGAAATATATTAATTTCGAGTATATAAATTAAAGATACTAAATATTATAAAAAAATAGTAATAATTATTATTCAAATATAAGAAATGATTGGAAAATTTTTAATAATAATAATATTAAAAAACATAGAATTCAATCAGGTATTAAACTTTAAATTTAGAATAATTATAATAAGAAAAATTTCTGTTCTATATTTTTGTAAGACATGTTACAATAATATTTAATTGAAAAATATCAAGTTATAATAATTATTCTAATAAACATACTTAAACAAAGATTTAAAAGAGATAAATATTAATTGGAAAATTTTTATGTAACAATAATATAATAACAAATTGTACAAATAATAAAATGACTTTTAAAACTTTGTTTAAACATGTAATACTGATGGTGGAGGATGGATTGTAAATAGAGTCTATGGTATAAGGAGGAAGGAATATAGACTCTCATGGTTGTGTAGGGCTACAGGCGAAGGTAACCATGGTTTTATTTTAAATAATTATATAAAAAAAAGAATAATTTTAATTAATTTTAACATGTCTTAAAATAACGTAAATTATTATAATTGATTTTATATAATTATTTAAAATAAAACAAAAAAAAAACCAACGCAATGTAATACCATACATTTTTTATTATTTAATTTATATTATAAATTATTAAAGTAAGGTATTATTGACAGTACCTTTTCGGGTGGTGTGGAAATCTGTCTGAGCAAATATATAATTAATATTAATTTTTTTAATAATTTTTGTCAGTTCAAATTTCATTACTCACTGACATTTTCATTAACGTAAATATGCACGGGGGTTGGCGAGCAGCGCAAGCAGGGGGAACCCCCCCCCCCTAGTATGTATACAGCTCCAAGGTCACGTAGGGGTCAAATTTATTATTTTCTTCATCTATGCACACGAATGATCGGTCAAGGGTGAGGTTCATAATAATAATAATAACAATAACCCAACAACCCAAATAACCAAAACTAAATAACCCAATAACCAGAATAAATAAAAAATGTATACTGTTTTCTTTAAAACACCTAATTTTTTTATTTCGGATTTGGAAAGAAAGTTTAACAAAATTGTCTTGAGTGGTACGCAATAGTAGGGGTCAAACAACAGTAAAATTGAGTTTGAACTCCATTTTTATTTTCAAAGCCAAATTTATGTATTCGAAGCCTTTACGAAAAGAATTATTTTTCATCTTGTGGGAAAACAAATTATTTTTATTCTTTTTTCTGGTGTGATCCCGGACAAGCCTACAAAGTTTCATCTAAATCGTTAAATAACACTTCTTTAGTATTATTTATGACAGAGGTGACTCGTGAATAGCCTTTCTCAGGATAGTTCACCTTGGAGGGGTCAACCGCACCACACACATAATACCTCATCTGAACGTAGAATTTCTTGCTCTTTCCGAATCCGGGATCAAAAATGGAGGTTCCAATTCAAAAAATCACTTTGACCTTCGAATGACCTTGAAAATAAATCTCAAGGTCAAAACTGATTTCATAGAAAGATAGCCCACATTGTCCCGAATAATTTTTGTTTAAACAATTTTTTTATACAACGCCAACTGTCGAAAATATCTCGGTGGTTTCTTTAAAATGGGACATCCTGTATAAACAAATTAAATTAGATACCAAATTCTCACTTTTTATTTTTTTTTAAATTAATGATTAAGAAAAAATTCAAACGGAAACCAAAAGAATTTTCAAAAATCAAATATTCATTACAGATGTTTTTTCTGTTACGAGACTTCTCAATAAAGTTTCAAGTGATCGTATATATTGTCGAGCATGTAAACAATCAAATTTAAATAAAAATTATTCAAATAATTCAAATATTTTTTTTCAAATTTCTTCAAAAACTAAAATTTATTTCATTTTATTATTTTCAAGAAAATGTTGATAATATATAATAATATGTCGAACGTAATTGTTAATTTAATTTTCACTTTCGATGTTTCAATTGTTTATAAATTTATTAAAAAGCATCATAACAAAAAAAACCAGAGTTGAATTTTTTATTTTTTCAAATTCTCTTCATTTCCATTTGAATTTTCTAGTAATTATTGAAAAATATACAATTGAAAAAATTTTTTTTTATTTGAAATTTTTACAAATTTTAAAAGAGGATAAAAATAGAATAAAATTTTATTATTTTTTTCGATTTTTTCTTTGTGTGACAATTAGAACCAGAGATAATACTATTTGAATGAGCGCTTTTCATCTAAATTTTTTCTTGTGAATTTCTGACGGTCTGAGGTTGGTTGTCAGTAGGGGAACGTAGGCAAATCGCGAATAAGTTTACAAATAAAAGTTATGTCATCACGCTGCTTAGACCTAAAGTGTAGAATAGTCTTATGAATATTTTCTGTCATTGATTAATTGAAATTGCTGGTAGATATACTAAAAAGCTAAATTTAAGGATTTTAACATACTTACAGTAAAATTATTAATTTTCAAATAATTTATGTTTAGTTTCTCGATTCAAAGTTTCAAGAAAAATATCGACTCAACTGTAGTTTAGAACTGCAATTATAATTCACATACGCACTATGCATTTTTTAAATATTTTTAAAAAACTATGAAAAAAAATATTAATTATATTTTTGGTTATTATTGAGTTAAGTTTTAAATTTGCATAAAAAAGATTATTATAATATACAATTCCCATATTAAATATAATAATTATCATAAATCATTAAAAAATTTTAATAAATTAATTGTTTTTATATTTACTATCATTATATGCTTATTATGCAAACAATTTCTGTATGCTATTAAGTAGCTAAGTAAGTTGCAAATATATTTAGGGGGCCTTCTTTTTACCCAGAACTACCATTACTCTACTTGATGAGTTGATAATTTTTTGTGCGTATACATATTTATTTAATATAAAATATATTTTTAAACAAAGCGTGACGGAAAATTGTTCATTCTATGAGAAGCAAGATTGTCACTAAACCAAAAGAAGTGTCAACTTCTGTCGGCCAGTCCCCAAGACTGCCACACTTGGTTTTTTCTTATATTTGTTGTTAAACGGATTTTATAGTCGATTTTTGATCAATTTTTTCGAAGAAAACAGGTTTTTCAACTTCAAAACGATACCATTTTTTTAAAATTCATTTTTTTTAAGTGTACTTTTACGCCTCCATTTAGTATCTAAAAAATTAAATAAAATATGTTTCTGATACCCAAAGACTAGTACTTTCATTAGTACAAAACCTCATATTAAAAAAAATATTTTTGTCTTCACAGTAACCCTTTGAAATAAGGCTCAGTTTTTCTGGTTACAAAGTGATATTACCCCTTCAACAATGGGATTCAGAAAAGGATAAGAAAATGAGAATTTTCAAGATCTTTTCAACCTTTAAATTCAATCATTCGACTGACATAACATTAAAAAACGCGTTTTTTTTATTTAAAAAATTTCTTTATATTTCTCGAGTTTTATTAGGGCTACAGTAACGTTCTCAACGAAAAAAATTTTATTTTCGATAAAAAATCTAAAAAAAATTTTTTGGTAGTATAGTGCTCAAACATAACCTCAAAATTGACTTCAAATATTCAAAACTATAGTAAATAGTGCTAATTTTCGAATTATCAAGAGAAAAAAATTTTTTTGGTAGTATAGTGCTCAAACATAACCTCAAAATTGACTTCAAATACTTAAAACTATGGTGAATAGTGCTAATTTTCGAATTATCAAGAGAAAAAAATTTTTTTGTTTAGTTCGGCAGATTTTTTAATTGCATAAATCTTAGATTTTTCTGAGGTGTAATACCAACTTAAAAATAAAAACCTCTTTTTTCAGTATTTCTGTCTCTTTTTTATACATGTTTGGTGACGTTTTGATTTTTACTTTCTTGTAAAGAAAGCATTGTAACAATAAAAAAATTTTTTTGCTAGTTTTCCATTGATTTGTACATATTTGGACTCACCCTGGCGGAAAAAAAAATAAATGAAGGCAATTGAAGAAATCTAAATATCAGAATAAAACAGTATAAAACAAGAGAACAGAAATAAAATGAAGAAAAGTAGATTGAGACTTGAAACCACTTATTTACAGTTTTGTTCTATTATTAACAGTTTTTTTCAGTTATCAATAGTTGCATTTATTTAATACATATCGATGCCTCCTATTCATAAAATCGTATCTCGAAGAACTTATGTAACAAAGTCGTATCTTATGGGAAATTCTAGACGATCGTAAATAAACTTGATGATCGTACCATTACAGTTGATTCAACATAATCGTAACTTAAACCTCTATGCAACGAGATAGTATTTTTGTAGAAATTTCAATATAATCGAAAGTAGAACATTATAATTTTTCTATTAAAAAACGAATATATTGTACTTATGATTACATTAAAAGTTCTACAAAGATACGATCTAGTTGCATAAAGGTTTAAGTTACGATTATGTTGAGTCCACTGTAATGATACGATCATCTTACTTTAAAAGTTTAGTTACGATCGACTAGCATTTTCTATAAGATGCGACTTCGTAACATAGGTTCTTTGAGATAAGATTTTGTGAATAGGAGACGTCGATATAAATAAAATAAAATAATAATTTTTCTTATAGAGAAATAGTATATTATTTATCTAGAGAGTAGAAACGAAAAATGTCCTAAATCTTATGTAAATTGTCACCCGAGCAAAGCACGGTGGTCCTCGAGTTAATTTGACCATGAAGTTTTTGCACCTCAGATTCTCCTTCTAGATATGATTCTAGGCACATTCAGGATCCAATTCCAAATAACCAAAATCGAAGAATGAACGCCTTTTTATTTATTTAAATTTTATTTTTTATACATATGGGACGTTTTACGTCAACTCACCTAACAAAAAAATAGAATTCGTCGGAAATCTGTGAAAATGTTCTATTTGATAGCCAAAATATACAAAAAAAATTTTAGAGGTCCAGGTCAAAGGGGTCAGGATTCAAACGTGATGGAATTTTTCGAATTTTCCAAATTTTTTGCTAAATAAATATTTTAATGAATTTTTTCCTCAAAAACTATTAATTTTTAGTTAAAACTTAATAGAATACTTTTTCTTGAAAATTAGATGTAGAATTCACCTGAATTTTTGCAAATTATAATATACTGATTTTTATGCTTACTTGATCGATTTAAACATACTATTTAGTATATCTAAAAATCGAGCAGGTTAAATTGGCTTTTTAAAGTCTTATTTTTTTTGTTTTTTTATGAGGAAAAAATACACGAAGCCTCCAGTTGGGCAGCCTTTTCAAAGTTACTTAATTGTGCAAAAATGTCTGAAAAAATCGTTATTTTGGATCAATGATGAGACTCGTGATTTATTTTCTGAAAAAGTATTGATTTTTGGGACAAATGTATGAAAATATTTTTTATTGGAAATCATGTGTAGAATATGAACTTATTTTTACAAATTGTAATTTAAGACATTATGAACCATATATACTAAAAATTTAACAAAAAATAAATTTTAAAATTTCAAAATTTCATTTATAATTTGTGATGTTTAGCAAATAATGGTTTACAAAAATTTACATACATTTTACATACAATTTCAAATAAAAAACATTTTAATACATTTGTCCCAGAAATCAATACTTTTTCAGAAAAAAAATTACAAATCTCATCATTGATCCAAAATAACGATTTTTTCAGGCATTTTTGCACAATTAAGTAACTTTGAGAAGGCTGCCCAACTGGAGGCTTCGTGTATTTTTTCCTCATAAAAAACAAAAAAAATAAGACTTCAAAAAGCCAATTTAACCTGCTCGATTTTTAGATATACTAAATAGTATGTTTAAATCGATCAAGTAAGCATAAAAATCAGTATATTATAATTTGCAAAAATTCAGGTGAATTCTACATCTAATTTCCAAGAAAAAGTATTCTATTAAGTTTTCATGAAAAATTGATAGTTTTTGAGGAAAAAATTCATTAAAATATTTATTTAGCAAAAAATTTGGAAAATTCGAAAGATTTCATCACGTTTGAATCTTGACCCCTTTGACCTGGACCTCTAAAATTTTTTTTGTATATTTTGGGTATCAAATAGAACATTTTCACAGATTTTCGACGAATTCTATTTTTCTGTTAGGTGAGTTAACGTGAAACGTCCCATATGTTTTTTCTAAAAAAAAACATTCATTTATAATTTATGAGCTTAATTTCTAGAATGCTTTTATCAGATAGAATCATGAATTATTTACATATTTTGAGCAAATATTATTGTAAATATATTTAGGAAAATCTTAAGTTATGTGACAATGCAAGCATAAGGTTAAAATTAAGATTTTTTGTAAAACATTATAGTGATAAAGACTATGACAAATGATACCTTTTTATATTATTCGGCACTTGAAGTAATTATGATTGAAAAATACTGTATATTAATATTCTATTAGAATACTGTATGTACTTTTGGTATTCAAGTAACACCAAAAGTATCAATCCCATGTAAAAGATTGTATTGAAGAAAATCAAGGTCTAGGTTTTTACAGTGAACAGGCTATGGAAGCGGTCTATTATCATTTTCCTGCAACATGGGCTGATACGTAGTATCATAAGAGGATTCTAATCATGCAGATATATATACAGATAACATATATACAGCGTGTCCAAAAAGTAACGATACACCTAAGAAATTTCCAAAGTTGATAATTTTTTCAATCAGGTGAAGGTCGTTCTTGGAGTAACTTTTTACGAGGTATCCGATGGTGACCTTGGATTTGACCTTGAACCTCATTTTCAAGGTTATTTTAAGGTTAACCTCATTTTTTTAAATGGGAACCCCTACTTCTTATAGCAGAATCGAAAAGAGCAAAAAATTTTAGGTTAATACATATCCGGACGTAAAATTTTTCGCTCTTTTCGATTCTGCTATAAGAAGTAGGGATTCCCATTTAAAAAAATGAGATTGTCCTCAAAATAACCTTGAAAATGAGGTTCAAGGTCAAATCCAAGGTCACCATCGGATACCTCGTAAAAAGTTACTCCAAGAACGACCTTCACCTGATTGAAAAAATTATCAACTTTGGAAATTTCTTAGGTGTATCGTTACTTTTTGGACACGCTGTATATGAATTTCACTGAAGTTATGTACAGTGAATTACATTCGTAGACTGCTTTTAATAATTTATCTGCGTAATTAGATTCATTTTACGATACTTTATATTAGCCCATGTTGCAAAAAAATCAAAATGGACCGCTTCCTAGCCTGTGTGCTGTAAAAACTTGGCCCTCGTTTTTCTTCAATTCAATCTCTAATATGAAAAATATAGACATTGTTGAGGGTTTTTTTCGGATTTCAACCGTGGAAGTTGTGGTTTAGGATATCAACGTGTTGTAAACATTACGATGGACGGTATCCTAAACCACAACTTAAGCGGTCAAAATCCGAAAAATTCCTCTAACAATGTCTGACATTTACCGTGAAAGCTTTGAATCCAAAGATGAAAAATGCACTTTTAGTGTTACTAGAATATCAAAAGTACATGCAATGTTTTTATAAAATACTAGCATCCCCCGTCTCGGCTTCGCCCTCGCAATAGTTGGGCAGCAGTCGGTAGGTATAGAAATAGAATCTTAAAAACTATTATTTATTAAATCGTACTCTTACAAAACTTCGGAATACACAACATTTTTTGTTTGTGAACCATGTGATAATAGAATGAATTTTATTTAAAAATAATTTTTTTTGTAGAAAAAATAAGCATTGAATTTTTTTTATATATTTCGATATATGTTCAATTTAGTACCAATAAGTCAAAATATATTTAAATTGACGATAGAAAATTTTTTTAGCAAATAAAAATTGTGAAAGAGATATTCATTAATAAATATGAATGTTCAACAATGATAGGGAATAAGTGCAATAAAAATTTATTGCCGATAAGCTGTTCGCATTATCCTCGCGATATAAGTACCTATACCGTGCTAATCTAGGCAAAACAGGTCGGCACCTTTTTCTCTGTATAACTAGAATTCGTATTTAAATTAAATTTATAAGTTGTAACTTTCAGCTTATTTCCTTTTTTTGTGTATTTGGAGTTTATAGTGCATTTAATAATAATATAGATCTAGCTATACATTTAGCTACACTTGTGTGGCCACCTGATTCCCACGGTCGTCACAACGATTAGGGCGTCATGTCTTCATCATAGCAATGAGAAACAATCAAATGTTTTTGGGTAAAATTTTTATAAAAATTTTTTTTTTCAATTTCTAGACTCATGTGTAATGATGCAGTAGTTATATTTTAAAAATAAGTATGTTATATATATACATATATATATATATATATATATATATATATATATATATATATGAATTTTTTACGTTAATGGATACATAGTTCCATTAACTTTATTTAATAACTTTGACAAAATTTTAATAAAAAAAAATTAATTTGTATTAGTAGACTGTTATACAACTATGTTACATATATGAATTCATTACATATATTAAGTTCATATTTTGTAAAATTAATTCGTATGATTCTGAAAAGTTTTAAAAAGTTAAACAATTAATTTTCAGTAAATTTTTATTTAAAGTCAATGAATGTAAGAATAACACAGAATAAAGTGGTCTTTGCAAAAAATCATATAAAGAGTGTATTGGATTAGAAGAAGTGTCCAATATCTTTAATGTGTAAGTTTTGTAAATAAACTATTATTACATTTTTCTATTTTTATTGAATCATTGTTGAAGCTTAAGAAAGTTCTATTGGTAATAATAGATTTTAATGAAATTCGATATATTGGTGCATCGTACATATAAGATAACGTCGTTAAATTTTTGGAAGGCTAGGGTACAGAGGAGAAAATTTATCAAAAGGTTTTTCTCGAAATTTTAACATATAGTCTTATAGAGGAACGCACTTTTGCCGCACTCACTTGAGAAATACAGTTTATTTAACGAACAGATATTGTTCAAATTTTTTAAATAGCTTAAAAAACATTTTAAGAAAGTATAAATGTTCAAAAAATAGGCATTAGGTATCTGTGAGGATTGTAATAAATAATTTTGTAAAGGCGTTGAATGAATTTTTCTTCTTAGACACCATAACCAAAGACATGTGGCAACACTGTGAAAGTAAGATAGATGCGATGACGTGTGCGTTTTTTAAATTTTAATAATGTAATGCACATGACGTATTAGTGCAAATACTAACTGTAGATTAAAAGCGTTATTTATGCATAAAAGGCTAAGGTGATAATTAGAATAATTAAATATGAATGTGCAAATAAAGTTTAAATAATATAACGGATATATTAAATCATTTGAATATGAATTTATTATTCAATAGCGTTTGCATTTTACAATTTTACAATCACAATATTATCACATTTTTATAATTCAACAAAATGTTTAAAAATAAGTTGGAACGTATATAAAAGTTACATTCATAATTAATAACTTAATCGAAAAAATTAAGCATGCATAAAGTGACATAAATAATATTTTTATAGAAAAGTAACAAAATAATATTCATCAACGTATTTACAAGTTGTATAAAAATAACTTGAATGAATAATTTAATAGTACAGATGAAAATATAAATAAATAATATCTTCAAAAAATATAATCATGTATACAATAATTGTTTTTTGGTATAAAGATTTGGCAATTTTTCGAAATAATCAGCAATTTTTTTAATTACTTGAACATTCTTTGTAACTATCTTATTGCCGTTTTTTTATCATCTTTTGAAAGCTCTATCTAATCTGTAAATTTATTCAGAGAACATAAAAAATCTTATTGCAGGTAATATTTGCATTCATCATTTTTTTCCTAATATTATATGATGTGATTACTTCGCATGAGTATATGATATGATGATTATATTAATGCAAGGCTGAAAAACAACATACTGTCGTCCGAACATGCACGCAACAGCTATAGTATTTCAAAAGGAAATATAGAACTACCAAATAATCCTACTTACCTAAAAGAATTTAAAAAATTAGCTACAGGATTTTCAGAAAATAGTATTCGTTTTGTAAAAATATTAAATCATACAACTATTCTTTAACTTTTGCAAGTTTTGATGCAAATTTTGACAAAATAACAAGTAGGGGACCACAAGTAGACAGAATTTGTTGTCAAATATATCACAACGTTTATGTTTTGCATCCTAATGAAAATAAAGCTCAAAGATATAAACAAATATATGTTCTTGATAATGAATTAGTAACTTTGCAACGGAAAAGCTTAGATACAAATTTGGACTTATTACGTGAATCAGATTGATTATTAAGACGAAGTAATTCTTATGCTAAAGCTTATAAAATGATGTATAAAATAGAAAAAGGAGAAATTGAAAAGGGCGAAAAAATTGGTATTTCACCAAAAACTGTAACTATGTCTATTAAACGTAGTGAAAAATTAAACAAAAATAAATACAATGAAGCTACATGTAATGAAGTTGCCATGATATTTGTAGGGAAAGATGGTTTACCCCCAGTAGAACGTGATATTGTTATATATTTGAAACACAATAAACCAGTTAGTATTTTATTATTTAGTTAACATGTCGATCCTATGACTTCCCCACTTATTTATCCTAATGGGGGATACGGATCGATGCCTAATATGAGATCTAAATTAACTAAAAACAATGTTTTAAATCTGTAATTTTATAATTATAGATTTTCTCTAGGAAATGGATTTAATCCATATCTTAATTTAGGTAAAGTTTCTCAACAGGCAATATTTCATGCATTCGTAAAAGCTTAAAGTTCAAAATTATATTTTATTAAAAAAATCAAAATATTTTAAGAAGTGTAATGGATTATTTACATAAGAAAAAAGATACTGTAAATATGAAAATTGGAAAAATGTATATTTTACCATCTAATTTTACGGGAAGTTCACGACTCTTAAAGCAAAATTATATCGACTTAATGACACTTGTAAATCATGACGGCAAGCCAAACTTATTTATAACTCTTATATGTAATCCTAACTGAAAAGAGATTATTAAAAATTTAGAAGATTATAAAAATGCATTTGACAGGCCCGACATTGAAGTTAAAGTTTTTCAAGAAATAGTGAAACAATTCATAGAATTGGTAATTAAAAAAAGTGCATCAGGAAAAACTGTCGCTTATGTTATTGAATTCTAAAAGAGAGGGCTTGCACACATGCATATGTTATTAATTTTGGAATAAAAAGATAAAATTAATACTCCTGATGAAGTTGATGCATTTATAAGTGCAGAAATTCCAAATAAAGATATTATCCACAATTATTTAAAATTGTTAAACAATTTATGGTCCATGGTCCATGCGGAGGGATCCCGGGCACTTCGCCGAATACCACTTGGCTGAATTCCATTTGGCCATAATTATTTGGCCTAAAGGAATGTTTGCTCAAATAAATAGTAATCACTGTTGAATGTACAATCAACTTGAGCATTCAGCAGTATAGAATTATTTAATACTTTACAATATCTAGAAAAAATACAGTAAAGTTATTATTTATTGAAAAAAGTGCATTGAAATTGTTTTACACAGATCTTGCTGGTGATAACCAGCACATCTGACGCACATCGCGGGTGGTCATTGACAGTATATATTACAAATAACACGTTAATCGCAAGAAATGTATATAGAAATTGTTATACATAGAACTTGCTGGTTATCAGGCGCACATCACAGGTGGTTATTGACAGTATGCATTACAAATAACACGTTAAATACAAGAATATGTATATAGAAATAGTTATACATAGAAGTTGCTGGTTATCCGGCACATATCGCGGATGGTTAATGACAGTATATATTACAAATAATACGTTAACCGCAAGAAATGTATATAGAAATTGTTATAAATAGAACTTGCTGGTTATCCGACGCATATCGTGGGTGGTTGTTGACAGTATATATTACAAATAACTCGTTAACCGCAAAGAATGTATATAGAAATTGCTGTACATAGAACTTGCTGGTTATCCGGCGCACATCGCAGGTGGTTATTGACAGTATACATTGCCGCAATAGCACACTTGGCTCAATCCTATTACGCTGAAGGGGACATTTAGCCAATAGAAACAAGCGACCTTAGGCAACAATGTATCATTCGGCCAAATGGCTTTTGGCCAAATAGCTTTCGACCAAATATACTATTTGGCTAAATGACTCATTCGACTAAGTGGAATTCAGCATAGTGTCCTGTTACTATGCGGAGAACAAAACAGAAGTTCTCCTGGTACGCAGAAAAATAAAAATATATGTTCGAAAAATTTCCCAAAAAATTATAATAAGAAAACATCATTCAAAACATCTGGATATCCAATTTATATGCGGAAAGTTGATGGTCAAAAAATTTGTTGCAAACGTAAAAATAACAATGGAATAGCTGATAACAGATTTATCGTTTCATATAATCCTTATTTACTACTCAAATTTAACTGTCACATCAATGTAGAAGTATATTCAACTGTACAATGTATAGAATATTTGTTCAAATATTGTTACAAAGGGTATGTCTGTGGGTTTATTGAAATATGCAATGCAGGAATACATTTTAAAGAAAATTCTGACAATTCGAGTCGAAATGAAAATAATGATAGTAACGAATATGAATATGATGAGATAAAGCAATATATTAATACAAGATATTTGTACCCCCCAGAAGTTATGTGCAAATTATTAGAATATAGTTTACACGAAATGTCTTATTTTATTATACACTTAGCTATTCACAATGAAAATGAGCAAAAAGTATATTTCGCAGAAGAAAAAGAAGAAGAAATAGTAAAACAAAATTGTTGAAACAGCATATTTTAAATTAAATGAAATAGATCCTGAAGCAGAAAATTATACATATTCGTAAATCCCATTGCATTATATATTTAATCAAAAATTGAAAGTATGGAATATAAGGCAAAGATTCAATAAACCAATTCTGAACAGAGTGTATTTGGTGAATTCAAAAGATCGTCAAAGATATTTTATAAGATTATTACTCTTACATGTCAAAAGTGCAGCTTCATTCCAAGATTTACGTATTGTCGATGGTATAACATATGCTTCATTTTTCGAGGCTGCTGTAGCCAAACATTTGGTTAATTAGGATAAAGAGTGGGATCGATGCTTAGAAGAAGCATCTCGAATACAGTTTTTTGTAGCTCTTTATGGATTATTTGCATTTATTTGTATATTTCATAATCCAATTAATGCTAGAAATTTATATGAAAAATATAAGCATCTTTTTCACCATCCAAAATATGAAAAAAATGTAGGTAAAAATATAAAATTAAATATTGATGAAAAAAATTTACAAATTGATGGATATTATTCGAGTGATTTTAATTTACCAGATATATCAATTCATGTAGATGATTTATGCACATCCATCGATACAACAGAATTTTCTATAAAATAAAACATGTTAAATGATTTACAAATTAAAGTAAATACATTAAAAGATCAACAAAAAATTATTTACGATAGCATTTTAGAATGTTTAAGAAAAAAGAAAAACAATTATATTTTCATTGATGGGTCAGGTAGAAGTAGAAAAAGTTATTCACTTAAAGTTTAAATAGATTATTTAAATTTTTAAAGTACATCATTTTTATGCGTTGCTTGAACAGGAACTGCTGCTAATTTATTAAGAAATGGAAGAACAGTGCGCACTACATTCAAATTGCCACTGAATATCACAGAGTCCACAACATGCAATGTAAAACCTAATTCAATAGAAGGTAAAAAATTAAAAGACGTAAAAATAATAATATGGGATAAAATATCCATGACATCAAAATATGCTTTCGAAGCAGTTGACCGTTTGTTGCAAGATTTATGTGATGTTGAAAAAATATTTGGTGGTAAATATTACTTGTAATAGGAGATTCTAGACAAACATTACCAGTTGTAAGAATTGGCAGTCGCACTAAAGTTATTGAAAATTCTGTCAAGAACAGTTATTTGTGGCCAAAAGTTAATCGTATGACGTTAAATAAAAACCTAAGAGTATCCAACGATGACAACAATTTTAGACAATGGTTATTTAATGTAGGTGAAGGTAAGTATTCAAATTTTATGAGGAAGAAAATGAATTAATCGGAATACCCAATGATAAAATAATACAAGAAAATGAATTTAGATTATAAGTTATATTAGCGCCCACGAATAATGACGTAATAAATATTAATAATACAATACTCGATATTATGGAAGGACAAACTATTGAATACTTAAGTATAAATTCTGCAGAAGATGATAATGGTTAAAATTTAGATGTACCAATAGAATTTTCAAATTCAATTACACCTGATGGACTCCCACCACACATTAAAATTAAATTAAAATTAAAATTAAAAGTTGGTGCTATTATTATCCTTTTAGGAAATTTAAATTTCAACAACGGCCTTTGTAATGAAACACGACTATCAATAAGAATGCTAGTGATATATTCAATTCACGCTGAAACTTTAAATGGAAAAAATGCACAAAAATTAGTTTTGATACCACAAATAACATATCTCCATCCGAAGAAGAAATGCCATTTAATATGTGTCGTAAACAGTTTCCTGTACGATTAGGATTTGCTATGACAATCAACAACTCCCAAGGACAATCCTATAATTATGTTGATATATACTTACCAACACCAATGTTGAGTCATGGTTGATTATACATTGCTCTATCAAGAATTAAGGATAAGAAAAATTTAAGAGTTTTATTGCTAAATAATGCATTAATAAAATTTAATAAATTAAAAAATAAAGATAAAATTGATACCAAAGAAATATTTGTATAAAAGTGCATAAAGAAATATTATAAATAAAATAAGAAAAAATACGAACAATAAAGTAATGTCCATTTGAATATAACATCATATCAATGCAAAATAATTGTTATAACAAATATCTATAAAACAATGATTTGATGACTATAATTAAAGACTAGCAAAAATACCTCGCTCCTAGCGTCACTCGGTTGAATTTTCATATATTATATTATTTTGTATAAATCAGCCAATTTCAAAATAAAAAAGAATTGTCGCGACTTATGAATTCTGATATTGTAATTTTGTACTGAATTAAATTTTTATATTTTTATAAAAAAGATTAATTAAAGTTACAATGTGCATAAAAATTGTTTACATACAAATTATATCATGATGAATTAAGAATTTGTTCTACTACATTGCATTTGAATCAATAAAAAAATATGATAGGAATTCATTCTTTTTAATCACGTGTTTCAATCACGAACCATGAAATAATCGAAAACAATATTTGACGTTTACTAGAACTAACGACTGCACGGAGAAAGGAAAGTATTGTTAAAATAGGTTTTAAATTAATCAGGAGAGTGTCTGAGTTGCGGATCACAGATCTTAATAAAACTTTAGGATAAGCATTTAGGTACCAAAATATGAGTGAAGCCACAGCGGTACGGTCTAACGCTTCGAAAAACTGAAGTTATGGACGATTAAAGTCTTATTTTTAGGAAAATATGAAAAAAGAACTCCTAATTGAAGTGTAAATAATTCTGTTTAGAAATGTCTTTAATAAATTAACAATAACTAAAATGAAAGCAGAGAAAGCAAGCTTTAATTTGCTAGTTTCCGAATTAAAAAATAATCATTTGAACCAAAGTTATGCTTGTTTGAAGTTGATCAGTAAGAGAGTACCAGAAATAGTCTAAATTCTAAGGGATGATGATTTTTAGTACTCTTTTGCTGCTTAACTTGAAACAAGCATAACTTTAGATCTAATTATTATTTTTTAATTCGGAAACTAGCAAATTAAAGCTTGCTTTCTCTGCTTTCATTTTAGTTATTGTGGATTTTTCAAAGACGTTTCTAGACAGAATTATATACCCTTCGATTAGGAGTTCTTTTTTTATATTTTTCTGAAAATAAGACTATAATCGTCCATAACTTCAGTTTTTCAAAGCGTTAGACCGACCTGCTGTGGCTTTACTCATATTTTGGTACCTTAATACTTATCCCAAAGTTTCATTAAGATCCGTGACCCGTAACTCAGACACTCTCCTGGTAAGTATATCTAATTTATGTACTAAGGTACTTAAAAAAAGAGTGACGATATAATTTTAATTAGTACTATAGCTTGAATTTTAGAGACCAATGTTGATGCTATTATATTATGAAGTAAGATCATAAATTTTTTCTACTAAATTGCATTTGAATCATTGAAAAAGTATGATAGGAATTCATTCTTTTTAATGACGTGTTTCAATCACTGACCATGAAATAATCTAAAACAGTATTTGACGTTTACTAGGACTAACAACTGCGGAGAAAGGAAAGTATTGTTAAAATAGGTTCTAAATCTAGTATATCTAATTTATGTACCAAGGTATTTGAAAAAAGAGTGACGATATAATTTAAATTAGTACTATAGCTTGAATTTTATGGACCAATGTTGGTACTATTATATTATGGAGTAAGAGCATAAATTTGCGATGCTTAGTGTCTTTTTTTGGTACTAAGAAGTAGATAGGCTATAAGCATCCTAGCACACCCGGATTCTAGCACAGCCCCAAGGTGTGTTAGAACCCGTACGGAACCCGCACATCCCCCTCCCTCCTCCAAGTGTTTTAGAATCCGAATGTGATCTAGGATGCCTATAGTGTCTTCTACTTATTTTCTGCTTTTTTTTTTCTTACAAATGGTTTTGTGAGAGATAGAATAATTTCATGAGTTTGACATTGTGTAGTGCACAGACAGTTTTATGAATTTGATTATGGTTTGCACACACAGTAACACATTTGAAAGATGGGTTTAATGGATATCCGTATTCATTGATGTTATAAACGGGAAATTTGAATCTTAGCGACCATTTTCGTTTGAATTCATTAATAACAAAAATTTTTGTAGCATCATGTAAATGTTCACGGAGTAAGTTTGCAATTTGAGAGTTATCTAGTCCATCAGTGTTCATGAGAGCGCGGTGGCGTCATGAGAGCGTGGTGGCGTAATTGATAGAGCTCTTGCCTTCAACGCGGAGGGTTCGAATCCTGGCCAGGTACCTCTAACTTTTTTTTCGAAAGAAAATAAGTGTATGTGCCATTTATATCGCGACTCCTTAAAAAATCCGACCTCATTGGGTATCGGTTGATTGTTGGTTACAAAAGTGGCTGACCATCCATCGGTAGTCAAAGTTTTCGGTATGGTGGGTCTGACAGTCCTAGCCTGATGTAATGTGTTAAACAGATGCCGGGCGGGGGACTCCCTCGACTTCACCATATAAAAAAGGTTAATCATATAGAGGACAATATCCTTTATGTATTAATCTTTTTTTTTTCAAGAAAGCAAAAAAAAAAAAAAAATCAGTGTTCCAGGCTATTCCATGACTATGTTTGAGTCGAATGTTTTCTTCTTGCAATTCGTCAGAGAGCCTTTTCCATGAAAAAGGTTTTTTGAATAGATGAACAATGGGATCACCACTGTCGTTGAGAGGAATGATTGCTATTTCCTTTAGAACATATTCACCACCCATTTGCTTAAAACCAATCATGTCTACCGCATATCCCATTTTTAAATATTAATTTTTTACGTAAAAGTGAAGATAATCAAAAAAATATTGGGCTCAAAAAAATATAGAGCTAAGAATACATAAGAATCAAAAAAATATAAGATTCAAAAAAATATTAGGCCCAAAAAAATATAAAGCTCAAGAAAATATAAGAATCAAAAAAATATAGTGCTATAGTAAAATGAGAATCAAAAAATATTGGGGTCAAAAAATAAAAGAATCAGACAAATATTGGGTCCAACAAATATAGAGACGAAGAAAATATAATAATAAAAAAAATATTGCACCCAAAAAATATAAGATTCAAAAAAATATAGAGCCCAAGAAAATATAAGAATAAAAAAAATATAGAGCCTAAGTGAATATAAGAATCAAAAAAATATCGGGCCCAAAAAATTAAAAGAATCAGACAAATATTGGGTCCAACAAATATAGAGACGAAGAAAATATAATAATAAAAAAAATATTGCACCCAAAAAATATAAGATTCAAAAAAATATAGAGCCCAAGAAAATATAAGAATAAAAAAAATATAGAGCCTAAGTGAATATAAGAATCAAAAAAATATCGGGCCCAAAAAATTAAAAGAATCAGACAAATATTGGCGAAAGAATATAGAGACCAAGATAATATAATAATAAAAATATTGCGCCCAAAAAAATAAAAGATTTAAAAAAATATAGAGCCCAGAAAAATATAAAACCAGAGAAAAAAGTTAAAAAAAAAAGGCCCAGAAAAATTAGAGGCCCGAATGAAATAAGACTCAGAAAAAATAGGTTCAAAAAAATATAAGGCTTGGAGAAATATAGGACCAAAAAAAATATCGAACCCAAAAAATAAGAGGTCGGAAAAAATGAGGCCCAAAGAAAATAGAACCCAAAAAAATGTAGGGCCTGAAAAATATAAGGCCCAGAAAAATATAAAGCAAAATAAAATATAGGATCCAAAAAAATTTTAGAACCTATGGAAATATAAATTTCAAAAAAATATTGGGCACGATAAAATATAGAGCCAAAGAATATATAAGAATCGAAAAAATATTGGGCCCAAAAAAAATTAGGACCCAAGACATTATAAGGCCCAAAGAAAATGGGACTCAAAAAAATGCAGGCCCTGGAAAATATTAGGCCCAGAAAAATGGAGCTAAACAAAATATGAGACCCCGAAAAATTATAAAACACAAGAAAATATTAATTTCGAAAAAGTATTGGGTAAAAAAAATATTGGGCCCAAAAAAATATAGAGCATAATGATATATAAGAATCAAAAAAATATTGGGCCCAAAATAATATAAAGCCCAAGAAAATAAAAGGCCCAAAAAAATATAAAGCCCAAAATATATAGTGTAACCTCTACTCCTTTCTTAACCCTGAAAGGATAGCACCAAGTGTTCATATAAAGGGCTAAAGGATAAGGGAGAAAGGTTTTTTATGCAAGACCCGTTCTTAGTGCAGACGTCATGCTACAACTAGTCCGGGGTCTCTTTGCTTTGTATGTTAGTTGTTGGTATGTATAAGGGCCTCTTATAAGCCATAGAGCTCCAAAGACTCACAATCTTATAAAGAGCATTTTCTAATAAGCAATTTCAATTAAACTAATACTTGAAGTGATCATTTATGATTAATACACATTTCTCACTATCAATCTCAAATTAAGTAATATTAACAAGAGTTAAAAACACTTTTATAAACAATCATGAAATAAAATAAGTGAATGTGCTTGTTTAATAAAATTTTTACTAATAATTAAACCTTGATTTTAAGTTTAATAAGTTATTCTTCATTGTTACTGCTACCGGTATGAAGTTGGTAGTTATCCAACTCCTCGCGGACCTGCAGTAACAAACGAATTAAAGAACACTAGAACACAAGTATTTAGTTTAAAGTTGAACTTTATTTAAAGAGAGCTGGCCAAAGAGTGCCTTACAATGATTCGGCTTCGATCTGCATAAGCGTCGACCGAGCCGCCACGGCCGCAGCTCTTTCCTACTGCTAAGTAGAAGGGATACCTTTGTATATTTTACATGATACTATTACAGGCGCGCTTAGATGTGTGCTAGCGTACGTCACTTCATAGGCGCGTATCGGCGCTCATCCAAGCGCGTACATATACTCTTATTAATTTCCATCTTGCGCGTCGGTATAACTTCTAATTGTTACGCCGTACCGACGCACAAGATAGAGATAGACTTTTAACGCAATGATTTGTATTCAAGAGAGAATAAGTTTATTGCTAATTATCTATTATTTTTTTCTAACTTACTTTCTCTCAAATTCTCTTTCTTTTCTTTATATTATAAATATAATATAAGTGAGGTCACAATTTGCCCCCCGAAAAAAACTTTTGACTACTTTCTCATATAACTATTAAGTATCTTATT
The DNA here is from genome assembly GCA_017163975.1 of Anastatus disparis. Lineage (NCBI taxonomy): Eukaryota > Metazoa > Arthropoda > Insecta > Hymenoptera > Eupelmidae > Anastatus > Anastatus disparis. The sequence goes on from JAFFSR010000282.1 coordinate 6,348,643, forward strand.
TTTATCCAAGTTTTTGGAAAAGGAAATGCTTATTAGTTGTATTCACGCGCGCGACTTTTAAATTTACATTATTTTTCTTTTCTATTCTATTTAAACATTTTAATTTTTACCTTTCCTTTTACATTTACCTTTTAAATTTTAATATGCATCTCATTGTACGCATATTTGCCCCCCAAAATTAAATAATTTGCACTGTATCGAAAGACTTTAATTGATAACTACATTTCTCTTTTGATCACAAATAATAACTGTGCAATTTATTTTATTTTTTAAATCAGTGTACAATAAGTATCCCTCAAAATAATTAAGTTTATAATATTTATACATTATACGCTACCTTATAATTTCTTAAAACTATATTAATATTTAAAAAAAAATTTATAATTAAACTAATGATCGTTGATTCAGGTTCTTCCTTCACCTATACGTATTCATCCCATATATTAAGGGGTCCTCCTTTATTCTTGAGTATGCAGCTTCAAGTATACACGTCAGTATACACTTAAGTCACCAATTACCGCGCTAATGGAGTATGTTATTCTATCCTAAAAATAAGGGTGTACGTATTTTTTTATTTTGCTGAAATATCAAAATTGCATCAGATATGCACTTTTGAAAATTGCATACAAAAACTAAATGTTAAAACTGAAAATGTTGAGAATAACTTTAGAGGGCTATCGTTTTACCAATTTTCAATGAATTTTGGTAAACCTTATTTTGTTTTATTATGTTTTAAGCCCTCCTTAATTCAGTGCAAGAAATTTCAAAAAAGACTAAAAAATGACTAAGATATGTGCATTTTACCAAAAACTGCACTTTTTATGCACATGCATTTTTCTCGAAAAACCCATTTTTTTTTTGCTGAAATTTTTTGTGCTCATAGAGGACCAAATTACCTATCTAATGGTACTTGGTTGATTTCGTACTTATTTGTTTGAAGCGAGAAAAAAAATTCACAAATTTTATTGGTGAAAAATTTTTGTATATACGTTCGAAAGTCTTAACGGCATGTCGGAGCTGCAGCAATCGAGTTTTGCTTTTTTTATTTTATCAATATCTTTTTAAATTCTTAAATTAAACAAATATAATGACTTGTCCGCACTAAAGCTATATTTATACAATAATTTTTGTTAAAATAAAAAATCATTTAGACTTGTTATTTTTTTCTGAGCTTGGATTGGAAATTAGATATCAAACTCGACAAACCTAACCTTAAAATACGACATATTGAAAGTTTTTATTATAACTTTGTATGTATAATATTTTGGTGGATTTCTTGAGTTGTCCGCACTAGAGTTTAATCTTACAAATTTTTTCTTTGTAGCAAAGAAACTCGATTAAACGCATCGTTTATTCATAAGTTAAGATTGGAAATATTATTAGAAGGCGAACAGCTTCGTCATGCTCTTAAGCAATGTTCATTCCAACGCTGTCGCATGCTTCGCTCATTCTTTGTTTACCTTTGTATGTATGTATATATCATCAATAGTGATATATATATATATATATATATATATATATATATAAATTCGTAATATAAAAATAAATATTAAAAAATGGAAAATAATAATTCTATTCGTGTATATCTATATTATGTATGTTTCGATGTACAGACAATAGGAGGCTCATTCGCGGACAAATACCTCGCGTAACCAAAACAGCATATTAGAATTGTTCTATACAAGCTAGTTATTCTTACATCTGCTTTGAAAGGTACTTTTCGGACTTGTGAAAAAGTAAACAAAACTCTGCAATTACGATGTCCGAAATTCACTCTTCTACAAGAATTCGATGTCCCGATTTTTTTCAAATGCATAAGAACGTAGTTTATAAAAGCAGAACTTTACGTTTTAGACCGTTGGAAGATTTGGCCATTAATTTGGCACAGCTTTATCCAGATTTAAAGATACTGCCCTCTACTGATGTATGCAAAAATTGCCATGAACGCATATCAAAAATGATTTTAAGTGATCTTGAATCTACATCTGAAAATGAAATCACTGAACTTTTCAGCGGAAAACATGATGATTTTATCCCCAAGACACCCGAACGAATACAGGAATTAAACGAGAGTATTAATACAATTCTACCTCAATGCGTCTCGCCGCTAAAAAGAAAAACTGCAATACCTAAAAATTTAACAGAAAATTAGGTATCTTAAAAGAAAAAATCTTTAATTTCAGCTTTTTCTGCTACTGTCGGAAGTAAATTAGAAGATGCGTATGGCATTTCAGTTGAATCAATAGAATCGGACAAAAGTTCGACTGAAAACTATTGGAACGAATTTGTAGAAAATTTTAAATCGGCTTTAGAAAAATGTTCTTCTGTTTCGGAGAAAATAAAACTTCTAACTCTACTACCTTCAAAATTAAGCAAAATAAAAATTTGCTCACTATTCCCGAATATAAGCGAGTATATGATAAATAAATCAAGAAATCTCGTGAAAAATAAAGGAGTTTATTTGGAGCCAGATTCATATACTGGTCATCCTATTAATAAAAATACAAAAAATATCGCTATGGAATATTTTTTAAATGATGATTTTAATTGTAGTAGACAAAGTCCAAATAAATCTGATGTTGTTACTGTTAAAGTTAATAATACAAAAACTAAAAAAGTTAAACGGTTTCTCACTCGAAGCTTAAAAGAAACATATAGTCAATTAAGACAAGAAAATCCAAACTTACAAATAGGAAAATCGAAATTCTATAGTCTAAGACCAAGTTTCGTCTTAACAAGCCCTGTGAAGGAAACTTGTCTTTGTGTACATTGCGAAAATTTTGAACTGTTTCTTACAAGTTTAATTCGTTTTAGAGGCGATAATAATTCTGAATTAGATTTAATTCGTTCAGAAATAACTAACGCAATGTTGTGTTCTGAACCATCTGATTCGTGTTTCTTGCAAGAATGCAATTATTGCCACGGTAGTGAGGGTATCACATTAAAATTGTTAAAACTGGAAGAAAATTGTGAACATGAAATTACGTTTGCTTTGTGGGATAATGGTAATCTTATCAAACAAACAGTAAGCTTATCAGTTTTTAAAGAAAAATTTTCAATCTGCGCACTAAAAGCAAGTACTCACGTATACATAAAAAATATTCAACGTGAAGCTATAAAAAAAGAAAAAGAAGAAGGTAAAGCTGATCCTACTAAGTTAATTATCCACGTTGATTTTGCAGAAAATTGGTCTGTAATAAATAATAAAGTGGTTCAGGGAAATCATTGGGTAAATAACCAAATTTCTATTTTTACTGCAGTCTGTTACCAAGGAGAGATAACGCAAAGCTTTGTGATCGTTAGTGACGACAAAAAGCATGATACTGCATAGGCGCTATTAGCAATAAATAAAATTATCGATCTTATGAAAAATGATTTAGTTACTAAAGTCACTATTATATCAGATGGAGCTGCAAGCCAATTTAAAAATCGTTTTCAGCTACATGAATTCAAACATTTTTCTTATCAAATGAAATGGTTATTTTCTGCGACTGGTCATGGGAAAGGAGCCGTTGATGGAATAGGTGGGCTTCTAAAGCATTATGCTACTTCACATAACTTAAAAAAAGTTCATGAAGAATCGATACAAAATGCTGACGATTTTATAAATTGGGTTCAAAAGTACACCAGTGAAATCAAAATCACATTATTACCAATAAATGAGATTGAAAAATTTAGAAAAGAAAAAAATATTGAATGGAGTACAGTTCCTAAATATAATGGGATTCAAAAAAGTCATATGTGGTTAAAACAACTTGGGGAATTGAAATCGCATATATTTGTTGGCAGAACAGCTATACATGCACTGACTAAAGTGAAAGACAAGAAAAAAAAAGTCAAACGTCGTAAGGCTACACTTAGAACTAAAAATAATAAGTGCAAAAATAAAAAAAAGTAATTATTTATAATTATATTTTTGACGTATCCCAACAGTGAGAGGCAAGGGGAACTCACTTTAAAAAAGCACCCCGAAGGGAACAGAAATCTTCTACGTCCACGTCGTTGTTCCTGGGTAATGCTAAAAGAAGGATAGTGTTTAAATCTACATTGCTTAAAATTTCCGAACGTATTTACAAAAATTTTTCACCAATAAAATTTGTGAATTTTTTTTCTCGCTTCAAACAAATAAGTACGGGATCAACCAAGTACCATTAGATAGGTAATTTGGTCCTCTATGAGCACAAAAAATTTCAGCAAAAAAAAAATGGGTTTTTCGAGAAAAATGCATGTGCATAAAAAGTGCATTTTTTGGTAAAATGCACATATCTTAGTCATTTTTTAGTCTTTTTTGAAATTTCTTGCACTGAATTAAGGAGGGCTTAAAACATAATAAAACAAAATAAGGTTTACCAAAATTCATTGAAAATTGGTAAAACGATAGTTCTCTAAAGTTATTCTCAACATTTTCAGTTTTAACATTTAGTTTTTGTATGCAATTTTCAAAAGTGCATATCTGATGCAATTTTCATATTTCAGCAAAATAAAAAAATACGTACACCCTTATTTTCAGGGTAGAATAACATACTCCATTAGCGCAGTAATTGGTGACTTGAGTGCATACTGACTGTTCGATTTGAAATGGAATCAGCCTGGTATATATACCACCATGCATTCACTTCTCTCTGAAGCGCTGTTTGTAATATTTGCAATGTCCGCTCTTCATCTAATTTCTTTAATGCTATATTTTTTTCCAGCTCATTTAAAAATTTTATGGGTCTTTCCCCTTTCAAACCTTCGAATTTTGGCATAGGTACTTTGATTTTATTTTGCTGTATATTATCATTAACTTTATTTTGTGTATTATCGTTGACTATTTGTTCTTTTATTTCATTTATCTTTATATCTTGCTGGTTGGCTATATCTTCCATTCTTTTGACCAAGTTCTGTTGAATTTGTTTTAGTAATAAATAATTTTCTATATCATCTTACACAACTTGTAAATCTATGGTCAGTTGTTTATTCTTTTCTCTTAATTTTCTATTTTCTTCTTTATATATTTCAAGAGACTGTTTTATTTGTTTGTTTTCTTTACGTACTCCTTTTATTGTTACAGTGAGTACTTCCAACTGATCTTTAATTGTCAAATCTCTTATTTCCTCTTTAGTTAAATCTATCTGCATTATTTTATCCGAATCTCCAGAATTATTTAATGAATTTTCTAGAGTATTATTTTGCTCTGCCAGAGTTTTTATCTCCTGTGTTACAGTTTGCATCCATTCTTTTAATTCAATGGGTATTAGCTTTGCTTCTTCTACTTCCGTAGTTTCTTCGATTTCTTTTATGATAATATCCGATCTTCTTCTTTTGCTTGGCATCTTGAAACTTAATTTTATTTAACGCACGCAAATAGAAATATTACGCTTTATTTATTAAATAAAGAAATTGAATTAACTAATTTATTATTTAAAAAATCTATAATTATACATAGTAGTTTGTCTATTTTAACTTAAATAATTATCCAAAATATGGTTTTTATTTACACTAATAAATAAATTAATTAAATTTGTGAAAAAATTACGCTATCATATGATAATTTAAATAATTTACTCAAGATAATTGATAATCAAGTATTAAGTTTTTACATTTATTATATTTTCAGTTGTCTGTTTTAATTGTAAGACGCTACTGTATAATTCTTTTTCACTTATACGCAAAGCCTATTATATTCTTTTATATTTTATTTTACTATTTTAAATTGATTTAAATTTTCCAATTCTTATTTCAATATGAAATAAATCATTGCCGCACAACCCACATTAACGCGATCAAAAAATCATATAACTTAAACAATTAATTAATAATTTAATTGAATTTCACAATTGAAATTGCAATTTATCATAATTTATAAATTGAGAATTCATGTGAAAATTTTATTGCTTCAAGTTGAGAACCCTTATGTTCGCTACAAAATTTTAGGTTGCGCACCACTGTTCACTTTCATATATTTACATTTTATTTTAAATGTTAGATCAAAATTTTATTTCCATCTAATACTTCAAATCAATTTAATGTAGTATAGCTATTTATCTTTTGTTTACATTTTGCTTTTAATCTTACTACTTTATGTTGTTTTGCTACTCAAACATTGAAATTGGCTTGGAATTTGTCGACTTTTATGTCGTGAAAATTTTAACATGTAATGAAAATATTATTTCAAAATTATCTTTCTTTAAATTTTAATTATTTCCAAACCTATTTCATTGTTTTTTATAATTTTATATGCTTTATTTAAGCCTTTCTTTCTTTTTTCTTTTATTTTTCTTTAAAGTAAAAAAAAATTTTTTTGCATTTTATATTATTTTTTATGATTTATATTTAATTACTTTGATATTTTTTCATATAAATAATTTATCTCCTCTTCTAACTCATGAATATGCTCTACCATAAGTGGCATATTATGGTTGAATCTATGCTTTAATTCTTTTAGACAACTTATTATTTTTTTATTCATTTTCTTTTCCTTCATTTGTATCTACAATTAAATAATCTAAATTATTTTCAAACTTTTCTATTTTAATTTTCATAAACTCTATATGTTTGTTTTGTTCATCAATTTGATTTTTAATTATTTTTAATACGTTTTCTAGTTCTTTTTTCTCTACTACAATAAATTCTTTTTTTTTGTTGTTTTTATTATTACGCAATAATGTATTTTCTACTTTCTTTTTTAACATAAAGCATTTTTCATCATAATTATTCTGCTTTTCTAACGATTCTCTTATGAAATCGCAAACTTTTAACTTAACCATTACTTGGTTTCGTACTTTTTTTTATCAATAAAGGAAAAACAACAAGAATTTCTTACGTCTAATTTTACTAATAATAATATTAAATTCAATATGAATCTAATCTAAACGCTAATTTTTATCTGGAAAAAGAATTATAAGGCATTTATTTTACACGCATTGCTAGATATCCGCCGTTTTGGCGATGACACCTGCTTTATTCGCACGAAAAGAGAAAAAAATTAACTTTATAATTTTTCTTTGTTTTTCGCTATATACGCATGAAATCTAAGATTCTCGCGTGAGTTGTTCTGATACGGAGGGCGCCAAATTGTATTGTTTGTACAGGTTGGCTTTAATAAATAAAATGTTTTTTTACATGAGAATTTTTCTATCTCATTGCGTGAGTTAAAAATACCGGGGGGCGCCAAATTGTAACCTCTACTCCGTTCTTAACCCTGAAAGGATAGCACCACGTGCTCATATAAAGGGTTAAAGGATAAGGGAGAAAGGTTTTTTATGCTAGACTCGTTCTTAGTGCAGACGTCATGCTACAACTAGTCCGGGGTCTTTTTGCTTTGTATGTTAGTTGTTAATATGTATAAGGGCCTCTTATAAGCCATAGAGCTCCAAAGACTCACAGTCTTATGAAGAGCATTTTCTAATAAGCAATTTCAATTAAACTAATACTTGAAGTGATCATTTATGATTAATACACATTTCTCACTATCAATCTCAAATTAAGTAATATTAACAAGAGTTAAAAACACTTTAACAAACATTCACGAAATAGAATAAAAGTAAATGTACTTGTTTTATAAAATTTCTACTAATAATTAAACTTTGATTTTAAATTTAATGAGTTATTCTTCATTGTTACTGCTACTGGTACGGAGTTGGTAGTTATCCAACTCCTCGCAGACCTGCAGTAACAAACGAATTAAAGAACACTAGAACACAATCATTTAGTTTAAAGTTGAACTTTATTTAAAGAGAGATGGCCAAAGAGTGCCTCACAATGATTCAGCTTCGATCTGCATAAGCGTCGACCGAGCCGCCACGGCTGCAGCTCTCTCCTACTGCTAAGTAGAAGGGATACCTTTGTATATTTTACATGATACTATTACAGGCGCGCTTAGATGTGTGCTAGCGTACGTCACTTCATAGGCGTGTATCGGCGCTCATCCAAGCGCGTACATATACTCTTATTAATTTCCATCTTGAGCGTCGGTATAACTTCTAATTGTTACGCCGCGCCGATGCACAAGATAGAGATATACTTTTAACGCAATGATTTGAATTCAAGAGAGAATAGGTTTATTGCTAATAATCTATTATTTTTTTCTAACTTATTTTCTCTCAAATTCTCTTTCTTATCTTTATATTATAAATATAATGTAAGTGAGGTCACAATAGAGACCCAAAAAAATATAAGGTCCAAGAAAATATAAGGCCCAGAAAAATATAGAGCTAAATAAAATATAGGACCCAAAAAAATTATAGAACCCAAGAAAATATAAATTTAAAAAAAATATTGGGCCTAAAAAAATATAAGATTGATAAAAATATTGAGCCCAAAGAAATATAGAGCCCAAGAATATATGAGAATCGAAAAAATATTAGGCCCAAGAAAATCTTAGACCCAAAAAATATAAAGCCCAAAAAAATATAGAGACCAAAAAAATATTGGGCCCAAAAAAATATAGGGCGCAAGAAAATACAAGGCCCAAAAAAATATAAAGCCTAAAAAAATATAAAGACTAAAAAAATATTGGATCCAAAAAAATATAAGATTAAAAAAATACGGTTACCTAAAAATACGGTCAGACCTAAAAAAATAAGGTTAAAAAAAATAATGAGCCCAAGAAAATATGAGGATAAAAAAAAGATCTAAAAAATGGGCATTGAATAAAAATATAGGGCTCAAAATAATATAAGACCCAAAAAAATGTGGCCCAAAAAGATGCTCATGACTAATATTTACTTATTATTTAGGGCCTAATAAAAAATTGCTACTTTTATTATCAAAAGATTAGGTACATTTAACAAATGTGGAGAACTGGAGAACCGGAGAAACGGAAAAAAGTGATTTCACTTTAATATAATATAGGATTGTTGAAAAAGTTAAAACACTTAAGAGAACCAAATTGATGTTTTTATTTAATGGCACTCTGATCAGGTGTAAGCAATGCGAATAATGAGCATTGACTGTTTATAGTAATATATTTATTTATTTAAACAATAAAATATAATCATTTACTACTGTTATGAAAAATATCTTATAAACGAATGCAAAATTTTAGAAAAAATGTGCGTTGATAAAAACAATGAATAATGTTAACTTTATTTTACAAAATTAAGTTCAATATCAAGAATCGAAACTAATTAAATGCCATGAATGTTTATTCGTAGTTAAATGTTACCCCTATGAAATAAAAATGAATTAAACATAAAAAAACTTTTATTAATAGTGTATAACACCAAAAGTATCTCATATTGGTGACATCTAACTCCAAAAAATGGATTATTTTTTAATTTTTTTATATTCATTTTTTTGAAAAGTTATTATAAAAAAGTTAATTAATTTGATTTAATTGATTGCTAACATTATCAAGATTTCTATCTAAATTACAAATTTGTTTTCCTTCTATATAATTTAAAATAAAAAATCGTTTAATTTTAATGACTTTATTTGCTTATAGAAGTTATGAACTGTTTTATTTATTAATTGTTGTCTTTACCTCTGTTTCAACATTTTTTAAGAATAACCGTTTCCTTAAGTTCTTATCCATTTAGAATGCGCTGTAATAATTGGCTGTATATGGGGATGTGTTGTAATAATCTACTACATATGGAAGTACGCTGTAATAAGCATCTGCGTATGGGGCGCATTCCCACATATACACATATGTGCTGTAATAATCAGCTGCATATTGAGATACCCTATATTAATCGACTGCATATAGAGATAGGCTGTAATGATCCACTGAATATAAAGATACGCTACATATTATATCATGCTTTTCAAATTGATGATTTATAAAAAAATTCAAAAATTTAAAACGCCTAAACATATTACATTTAGAATAAAAATAAACGACTGAGCGTCTGAAACGGAGTCTGTATTTGAGAATTTAGAAAAACTTTTTACTGAAGAATCCTTTTGTAAAAGTATAGAAGCTTGGTTAAAACGCTACATTCAGTGTATATATGTTGTATATATATAATGACAGATATATATAAACAAATATACATATGAATAACACCGGTTATGTGATTTTTTGGCCAACACGACGTTGTTATCCTATGTAAAAGCAATATCTATATATATCGATATAGTCCAAAAAATATAGGATCCAGAAAACTAGGGCCCAAAAAACTAGGGCACCAAAAAATTAAGCTAAAAAAATATAGAAACCAAAAAATAAAGGACTTAAAAAAATATAGGATCCAAAATAATATAGGTCAAAAATAAATTTAGGGCCCAAAAAACTTTAAGGAGTCTCATGTGCTAGCTATAGTTTGCTATAGTTTGTTGTTCATAAAAATCAAAAGTTTAAAAAATTCTTCAATATTTTGAAAAACATTAATTTATACCTGGAAAAAAATCTCTGCAAATTTTTAGTTAGCCTTATCTACTGATTTTATTATTTATGCTCACTTAAAGTTTATCTTTTTACTACTATGAGATACAAAACACGCGGACTTCGAGTGAGCACATATAAAAATTAGTTGATAAGACTACTTGAAAATTTGCAGAAATTTTTTTCTAGGTATAAATTAATTTTTATCAAAATTTTGAAGAGTTCTTTAAACTTTTAATTTTTATGAACAACAAACTATAGCTGACATATGAGACTCCTTAAGTCGCAAAAAAATATAAGGCTTAAAAAATATTTAACACAAAAAAATATTTAGCTTAAAAAATATGAGGCCCAAAAAATAATAAGGCCCTAAAAATAATTAGGCCCGAAACATGAGACCTAAAATATAGGACCCAATCTAAAAGGCTATTTTTATTAGGAAAAATAATATACTTCTAGATAACCGGAGAACCAAAAGGTATACCTCTTTAATATAATATGTTCTGTATTTTTATATTAGAACTTCTGATTAGCGACATAATTATGAAATATAGTGTCCGAAACGTTGATAAGTAATTTGGTGTAAAAGATTTTTTTCTACAAACCCGGCAGTATATAAGCTATAGGCTTACTGGATCACACGGATTCTGGATCACCTCCTCTCTCCTCAAAGTGATCTAGAATCCGTAAACATTCTAGATCATCTTAGTGATCTAGAACCCGAACGTGATTTAGGATGCATATAGCGTTTTCTACTAATTTTTCATTCTTTTATTTTTTACTTTTTCTTTTTTTTTCTTAGAAATGGTTTTGTGAGAGATAGAATAATTTCATGAGTTTGACATTGTATAGTGCACAGACAGTTTTATAAATTAGATTATGGTTTGTGCATATAGTAACAAACTCGAAAGATGGATTTGATGGATAGACATATTGATTAATGTTATAAACGCAAAACTTGAATCGTAACAGACATTTTTGTTTGAATTTATTCATAACAAAAATTCTACTAGCATCATGTAAATATTCACGAAATAAGTTTGCAATTTAAGAGTAGTCAAGCAATCAATATTCCAGGCTATTCCATGATTATGTTTAAGACAAATGTTTTCTGCTTGTAACTTATCAAAGAGTCTCTTCTATGGAAATTTGCTTTAAACCAATCATGTCTACTGCATACTCAATCATGAAATGATAATATTTACGTAAAAGTGAAAATAATATATTATTTAGACAAGCTTTTTGACGTCTCCACTAATAGAATTGTACTGAACAATGCGATCGTGTAAGATCATACAATAAGCTGAAGTATTAGCAGGAAAGTTTGTTTTAGAGTCAAATTCTAGACGTACATCGACAGGGGCACTCTTTAGAGATTTTTTTTGTCGTGAACAATCAATAACTATGAGCGGTTCAAATTTAATAAATCGAAACTTTGTCATCAGTGGCTGTGAATCTCTACTATAATAGGTTTACTGAAAATTAACGTACATATCATAGAAAATAGCAAACTGATTCTTAGATATGTCAAGATTCAGATTGTTGTATGGATAATATTAGGAATTCAAGAAAAGTCTCACATTACTAATATTACAGTGGTGAAACTGACTGGCATTTTTATTTCTTATACCTTTTTTCTCCGATTGTAATCCAAGAATTACAATACGTAGTTTTTCCAATTGATTTAAGGTTTTTACTATCCAGACTTGTTTATTCGTTGATGAAAGAAGAGAATATTCAAATAACTCCTAAGAACGATAACTCATAGAGATAGTATCATCTTTACCAATGAAATTTAATAACGACTCTAACTTTGATATTTTTATTTGATACTCTTTATATGTAGTTGCATAGTTGGCTACACTACCTTTCTGTATTGTAGCATACATGTTATTTGTAGATCTCGTGAGGATGAGTTCATGCTTTATATTAACAACAATTTTCTTATAATCTTCTGTGAAGTCTAAAATCATACTTACTAGGAGAGTATCACATCTCCGGATCACGGATTTTGCTCTAACTTTGAGATAGGTTTTCAGATGTCAAAATATGGAAAAAGCCAGAGTTATAGACCTCAACGCTCAATATTTCTCTAATTGCAGGCAGTTAAAGAAAATCACTAAAAAAGTTACTAGATTTTTAAACGCTTATAATTCTTTAGCATTAATAGCTAGACGCTTGTAACTGTTTTTAAATGAAAGTTACGTTCAAATCCTTTCGAAAAAGCACCTATAGCATATCAAAATATTATTTTTTCTCAAAGTTACAGCGCAACATAATATACATATATGTATATATATATATATATATATATATACAGTACCGCTCAAAAGTTCGGAAACATAATTATTTAAACTAGTCGAACTTTAAAAGGTCATAACTGCAAAACGGCTTGACCAATTAAAAAAAATAAAAAAGATTTTGAATGATCTCGATAAATAATATCGATTTATGTCGAGTGCATTGCCATTTTTCATTAAGAAATATAATATTTTGACGTATTGAAACGTAAAGAAATTTATTTTTTTTAATTAATCATCTGTAACTTTTTGGGAAATTACTGGATTAAACAATACGCAAAGCATTTCAAAGAAGAACAAATTTCCTAAGTAGATGAGCTAGGCCGATTCGAGCACAGGCCGGTGGAAAATTTCTAACCCAAGTGAAGTTTTACGCGCAGACAATGAAACAGCTGATTGATCCAGAAATGATAACAGCTGATCGAGCGGCGAGGACCCGGCCGCGAGATATCCACGAAAAATTTCTAAAGTTTCACAATTTTTACTTTTTAATACTTTTTAATATTTATTTAATTATAATAAATTAAATAAAAATTATTTGAGCATTAAAAAAAATTTTCGACTTTGGTCGGAATTGAACCCATGACCCTCCGGACGCGAGGCAAGCACGTATACCACTACGCTACGAAGCCACCGTACTCGACAAATTTTAAAACTTGTATAATAGCAGTTTTTCTAGATTTCATATTATTTCTACATATTTTAACATAAGTTATTGCTAGTAATTAATAATCATTTATTATAAAAATTATATATCTGTATACGCTTATAGATTCAAAAGTAAAAAGGTTTAAAAAATATTAATTATAATTTATTAGTATTATCTTAGTGTATAATATAGTTATAGCTTAGAATAATAGCGATCTACTTTATCTACACGATGCATATAAGTTAACACTCGAGAGTCTAGTGAATTTGAAAACTAGTAGGAGTAACACGTTAGTTGCGCCCTCTACGAGAGAAACTTACTGACTATGATTTTCATAGTCTCAAATGAATAAATCTTATTGCTTACAACTATTTTATAGTCATATACATTTATAAAAACAATAAGAACATCAATTTGAGACTATTAATCTGTATTTCTGAATTTTAACTTGAATCGAACAAAATTGCTATTATTAATTTTTCATATCTCAGAAACTAAAAGAGATAGGAGTCTGAAAATTGATATATAACTTTTTAATATTTAATAAATACTATAGAAAGTTATTCCAAGAGCCTAAGCTATTTATTTCTTGACTTGTGCTTTGCTTGAGATTTGTATACTTCATAAATGTGTGTATCAGAGTATCAAGTATGCATAATATATGATAAATAGTCTTAGAATAACTTTTGTTTTCATCTAATAAATGCAACAAATCATCATGCTAATTTCTAGATTTCTATTTCTTTTAGTTTCTGAGATGACACATATGGCTGATAGCTCTATGTAGGCTACATTTTTCTAAATATATGTATTGAAATAATTTTTATTACTTTAAAACATATTTTTATTATTGTCATGAATATATATTTTAATATAAAAAACTAAAAGCAACTAAATGAAACTATTTTAAGTTCAGAAACTTAAAAGCTATTTTACTTTGAACAATAAACCTTACGATTTATCTCAAAGCTATTGAATCTTTTACATTTAATAAATGGTATATATGATTGAATATGTATGATATGTTTTAAACATTAAAAATAGATAAATCTTATTGTTTATAACTATTTTATAGTCATATACATTTATAAAAACAATAAGAACATCAATTTGAGACTATAAAACTATATTTTTTGAATTATAACTCGAATCGAACAAAATTGCTATTATTAATTTTTCATATCTCAAAAACTAAAAGAGATAGGAGTCTGAAAATTAATATATAACTTTTTAATATTTAATAAATACTATAGAAAGTTATTCCAAGAGCCTAAAATATTTATTTCTTGACTTGTGCTTATACTTGAGATTTGTATATTTCATAAATGTGAGTATCAAAGTACCAAGTATGGAGAAAATATGATAGTCTTATAATAACTTTTTTTTTCATCTAATAAATACAACAAACCATCATGCTAATTTCTAGATTCGCATTTCTTTTATTTTCTGAGATCACACATATGGTTTATAGCTCTACGCAGGCTTCATTTTTCCAAATATATGTATTAAACTAATTTTTATTACTTTAAACATATTCTTAATGTTTTTTATGAATATTTTAATATAAATATAAATAACTAAATTAAACTACTTTAAAAATTTAAAACATAACCTATTATAACTTATTGTATCTTATACATTATAATCAATGATTTATAAGATTGAGTAGTTGCAATATGTTTTAAACATAAAAAATGATTGAATCTTATTGTTTATAACTATTTCATAATCCAACATATCCATAGAAACAATTGAAACATTATTTTAAGTGTGTTAATGTTTGTTTCAGAATTTTCAGCTTAATCGGCTTTTTCTACTGTTATATATTTTTTATGTCTCAAAAACTAAAAGAGGTAGAAATCTGAAAATTTGCATTTAACTTTATTATGTTCAAAAAATAATATAGAACTAGCAAAAAATACCTTGCTCCTAACGTCGCTCGGTTGAATTTTCATATATATTGTTATTATGTATAAATTAGCCAATTTTAAAATAAAAGAGAATTGCCGCAACTTATGAATTTTAATATTCTAGTTTTGTACTAAATTAAATTTCTATATTTTTATAAAAAAGATTAATTAAAGTTACAATGTGCATGAAAATTGTTTAAATACAAATTATATCATGATGAATTAAGAATTTGTTCTACTAAATTGCATTAAAATTTATGAAAAAATAAAATAGGAATTCATTCTTTTTAATCACGTGTTTCAATCACGAACCATGAAATGATCGAAATCGGTGTTTGACGTTTACTAGAACTAACGACTGCACGGAGAAAGGAAAGTATTGTTAAAATAGGTTTTAAATCAAGTACATCTAATTTATGTACTAAGGTACTTAAGAGCAGGCCGGATTCGCTGTCCTTATCTAATTGGCATTTTTGTTATTTACTCAAGTATTAATCGGTGTATCTGCAAATTGAAGGTTAAGCGCAATAGATATTATTATTACAAATATTTATGCACAAGAAAAAAAAATCTATCGCTTTGTTTTTGAGAAAAGTAAGGAACGCGAAAATATTATAAACATAATCTTTTACTTCAGCGTTCCTTACTTTTCTCAAAAACAAATCGGTAGATTTTTTTTTCTTGTGCATAGATATTCATAATAATAATATCTATTGCGATCAACCTTTATTTTGAAGATACACCGATTAATACTTGAGTAAATAACAAACAACTCAATTGTTACTCGGTCGGTATCAGGTTCTACTCCGGCCTGCCGTTAAAGTAAGAGTGGCGATATAATTTCAAGTAGTACTATAGCTTGAATTTTAGGGACCAATGTTGGTACTATTATATTATGAAGTAAAAACGTATATTTGCGATGCTTAGTGTCTGTTTTTGGAAATAAGACTGATATTTCACCTACTCGATTCAAGGGCAATATTTCGCAGAAAATGTAATTATTTATCTCTTTTCGGGCGGCTTTTCCTGTTACTAAAATTAAAAATGATTAAATATAGAATGATTTACATAATATATATCACTTTAAAATTACTAATAATTAATATTTTAATTCGTGATATTTAAGAAATAAAACGATACATGTTTATCTTCCATATTCCGTTTTAAAATAGTTACTTTTGAGTTTTAAATTAATTATTAGTAATTTAAAATTGATATATATATATATATATATATATATATATATATATATATTATATGATTTACATTATATTTATCAACTGTTGAAAATTGTTACACAATATAATGGGT
This sequence comes from Anastatus disparis, assembly GCA_017163975.1. Classification (NCBI taxonomy): domain Eukaryota; kingdom Metazoa; phylum Arthropoda; class Insecta; order Hymenoptera; family Eupelmidae; genus Anastatus; species Anastatus disparis. Next base: position 6,365,122 of record JAFFSR010000282.1, read on the forward strand.
TTTACCTTGATAGGTATTAATTATATTGAAGTTTTTCGCTCCTAACGTCGCTCGGTTGAATTTTCTCTTATTATATTATTACGTACGCTCTCTCTCCATCTGTAAGTAGTTAAACACGTTTTATTTTTCGCTCTTCTTATTTTTGTTCTGGTACTGCATTTTTGTGCCCTAGGGCGTTTTTCTTACAGACTCTTGCACGCTCAATTTGCAAGGAACCGTCTCAGCTATAAATCATCAGTTTTTTCAGCGGTCCTTGCATTTTATCTTGTATTTTACATCAGGGTGCTGTTCCTTGGAGGTTAGAATTATCGCAGTTTTGAGGTTAGTTTGGAGGCAATTTTGCATCTGCAGACAGAGATCTTGGTGGCTAATTTTTCCGACCGATAAAATAGAAGTCTACCTTACCCTATAAGGAGGTCAGTTGTAGTTACTGTAGTGTACACTAGAGGTCGGAGTAATGGACAGTTGTGCGATTTGCAAGCTATCCACCAATGATAAATGGGGCATGGCAAAGCTCCATTTGTGTTTCACGTGCCGGCAGCGTTGTCATGCGAAATGCATGACTCGTTCAAAAATGGAAAATGGCACAAAGTATGAATGTAAAAGGTGCATTCAAAAAATAAAAAATAATTCAACATCATCAGCCAGTGGTAGCATCAAGGTCAATGGAGTTTCGCAGATCGCACGCAAAGCTGTTTCCAATCAGCCCATCAGTGCCTCAACACCTTCACGAACTGACTCGAAAGTGACACCTGTCAACACCGCTCAGAAGCAGCCTGAAAGAGTGAAAACTACTTTGTCATCGCAAACTTCAACCATCAACAACAACAGCGGTGCCACGGCGGATGGAGGGAGAAGTAGTTTAAGTATACATTTATCTGATAAGCAATTAGGAGGTGGCGCTGCGCACGCTGCCCCGAATAATAATAATAGTAATAATCTTAAGAAAAATAATTTTGATGTGGTCCGAGGTGACTTAGAGTCTTCCTCATTGCAGGCAGCTGTATCTGCTCTAGAGGGCGCACTATCTGGCAGGCTTGATAAATTATTTAATTCTTTTGATCGACTTTTAACTTTTGAAAGCCAAGTCCAAAATTTTGACAAGGGCCTGCGGGATATCGTGTCCAAAATTGAAAAACAAAATGTATTTATTAAAAATTTAGAAACTGGGCAGATGCAGCTGTTAGAGGAAAATCGCAAACTTAAGGAAATAATAGTCACTTCGGAAAGGAATTTCCTGTCTGCTCTAAACAATAAAACTGAAACGTATAATAAAATCATAAGTAATAAATTTGATAACATTCAAACTTTTCTTAACAACGAGTTTCACGGAGTGGACAGGGGTTTCTTCAACCTTACAACCGGGGTAGCTGGCGTAGCGCAGGCCGTTGCGGATCTCACGGGAATAAATGAGCATACATTACACGCATCTGAATCTGTGGAAATAACACAAGCACCACATACACATAATATAATTAGTGAGGAGGCACCTCGTCAAGTTGAGACGGAGTGTGGTTCTGGGAGTGGTACATTGGTGATCTCTGGCGGATTTGACTGCTCAGCAGTCAATGTTGGGCCGGATGACTACGCCTGTGCCGTTCTTGGTACCATTCTCCCGACAATCAAGCGTACGAATATAATTTCTGTTAAGAAAATTGCTAAACATGACAATGTAAACGAGGTGCCTACAGAGCGTGAGATCAGTGGCGGCCCGAGGGGTTCATTCTCATTGCTGGTTAGACTTTCTGAGGAGGACCTGGTGCAAAAGGTGATTGAAGCTAAACGACAATTCACAGGTTATTCGACGGCGGATCTTAATCCCTCCCTCCTTAGCAGTCTTTCTTCCATCAAACACCGCAGCTTGATATTTATTAATGAATTTTTGCCTAGAGAGAAATATGCTAATTTTAAAAAATTGAAAAAGTATGCCAAAGAAAAAGGCTTTAAATTTGTTTGGCACAGACATGGCAGATTTCTGGTGAGGAGGGAGAGAGAGGAGAGAGCACACAACTTTTTTAATGAAAATGACTTAGATAATTTATTGATAGATAGCAAGAAACTAGATCACGGTGTAAATGCAAATAAAGACAATTCTGAAATTCTATCGAATATTAAGTGCAATAATAATAAATGTGATACTAATACTACTAAAGCCTCTGATCATCAACGAAATATACTGGCGAATAATGGAGTAACGTCAAGTGTGGCCTCTCCCCAATGACTGCGCCTGGCCTCCTCGGGGGGTCGTACAGGGAGGAGGGGTGAACTGCGAGCATGCTTTCTGAATGTGACCTCTTTGAGGGCTCACATTGGGCAGGTACGTGAATTTCTGAGTGATGGTCCCTCTTACGACATATTTGGAGTGGCTGAGACCTGGCTGGGTCCATCTGTTTCGGATGACGTCATTCGGGTCAAGGGGTACAAAGTATTCAGACAGGACAGAAACTTGCGTGGTGGAGGAGTTGCCTTGTATATTAAAGATAATTTAAAGTGCACTATTTTGGCTACTTCGGATACTCAAACTAATCATAGTGAAGGTAAACCGGAGGTACCTGAATATATTTTTTGTTCCGTGCAATTGGGCAGCTCCGAAGCTGTGCTAGTTTCTGTTATTTATCGACCTCCTGCAATTTCCTTTTTTAGAAATACTGATTTTTTGGATAACTTAAGAAATTTTGCCTCTGAATACTCTCATAAAATCATAATGGGAGACCTGAATGCCGATCTCCTGCGTGAGAGCAGTGATGCCAAATTTATTAATAAATTATTGGCTGAGCTTTCGTTACAGTTGGTTCAGCACGGTGCCACGCATCATACTCCGACGTCTCACACGTAGATTGACCTGATTCTTGTGGACGATAATGACACAGTACTTGACGCACGCAACTCACCGGCGAATTTTCACAGTCGGCACAATTTAATTGATGTATGCATTTCTTGTAATTTTATGAAGATAGATGGAAAGATAATTAAGTATAGGAATTATAAAGATATCTGTCCAAACTTATTGGTGCAGAGTTTGGCCGGCTGTGATTGGACGCCATTTACAGTTGGTACAGTTGACCCGGAATCTGCGCTTGGCTGCCTCTGCGACAACCTTACGGCAGCAATACAAAATCTGGCGCCACTAAAATCACTTAAAATTGGTAAAGATAAATTTCCTTGGATAGATAAAGAGTTGTCGCAGATGCGGCACAAGAGAGATGCCACGTATCGTAGGTTTAAACGGACGAAGGAGGAGCGTTATCTCTCCGAATTCTTGAAACTGCGTAAAACTATAGACGAACAGACAGAACATGCTAAGACAAATTATTATCATAATAGACTGTTTGATGCTCTTGCTAGAGGTAATGTCTGGAAGGAGTTAAAAGACCTGGGACTCCTCTCCGGACCTCAAGGGGACTTGAATGGATTCACTCCTGATGAGCTTAATGCACATTTTGCGGGAGTGTCAGTCTCGCCACACGATGATACTGCGGAACGTAAGAAGATTCTTTCGGAGTGTAGTGAAAGTGGCTTTGCCTTCAAGCCAATTAATATTAATGATGTAATCCTTGCGATTTCGCATTTTTCATCACAGGCTTGTGGCGAGGATGGCATTCCGCAGAGTGTGATACTTAAAGCACTACCGTTTATTGGAGAGCATCTTGTGACTCTTTTCAATTCCTCTTTTGCGCGGGGGATCTTCCCTTGCCTTTGGAAGCGTGCACGCATTGTGCCTTTAAAGAAGTGTCCTGCACCTAAGATGCCTAAAGATTTTAGGCCAATAGCAATATTATGTTTTCTTTCAAAGGTTCTGGAGAAGATTGCCCATGACCAACTGCAAGAGTACATTACGACACACAAAATACTTGACTCTTTGCAGACTGGCTTCAGAAAGCACCATTCTACGCAGACCGCCATACTTAAACTTACAGACGACATAAGATCAGGTCTTGACAAGAAACTTGCCACGTTACTACTTCTATTTGACTTTAGTAAGGCTTTCGACACGATCTGCCCCTCCAAATTGCTTGCGAGGCTTAGATCGTTGGGGCTTTCCAGGGCTGCACTTGAATGGATTAGCTCCTATTTATCAGGTAGGAAACAAATGGTTCCTACACACTTAAAAGAGGATTCAGATTGGCTAACAGCCAATCTAGGAGTTCCACAGGGTTCAGTGCTGGGGCCTCTGTTGTTTTGCCTTTAAATTAATAACATACGTGACACACTCGACCTCTGTTTCGTCGAGCACATATTATATGCTGATGACCTCCAAATCTATACTCAGGTCCCTTATGAACATGTGAATGAAGGTATTCGTATTTTGCGGAGGGCGGCCAGGGCGGTGTCGGGGTGGGCTGTCGATGCTTCTCTCACATTAAATGCAAGCAAAACTAAAGCAATCGTTTTTGGCAGTAGTCGATTTATTAATGACTTCTATACTGGTGAGTCAAGAACGATTGAGCTTGAGGGTGGTGTCGACATATCTTTCTCTGATACCGTTGTGAGCCTTGGTGTTGTGCTTGACGCTAGGTTGTCATGGGAGCCGCACATTAATATAGTGACTAAAAAATTTAATAGGGTAATGTATAGTTTGCGGTTTTTCCGTCGGTACACCACTGAGGCCCTGCGTAAACAACTCGCAGCCGCCTTGTTGTTTCCGCACCTCGACTACTGCTCAGTAGTTTTGCTCGATGCTTCGCAGGGGTTGAGAAGACGTTTACAAAGACTACAAAATTCATGTGTGAGATATGTAATGGGTGTGAGAATGGGCGATCATATCTCTCCTTATAGAGCTGCTCTTGGTTGGCTGCGTACTGATTCAAGGAGACAGTATTTTATGGCTGTACTTATGTACAAAATCGTGCGCATGAATACTCTAGAGTATCTAGTGAGTCTCTTTACTAGATATGTACCTAGGGTAGCCACTAGGGGAGAGATTAAGGACTTCGCGGTGCCCTTCATGCGTACTGAGACTGGAAGAAATTCCTTTCAAGTTCAAGGTGCGCATTTTTGGAACTCCCTGCCTGCCGATATAAAAAATCTTCCATCGCTCGGCAGGTTCAAATCGGCTTTGAGGAGGTACTTACTCGACCTCGAGTGATCTTAATTTCAAGTATTTTAATTTTATGTTAATTTATTTTGTTTTGTCTTATATATAGATTTAAGGTGTGAATGTATTTATTAGCGCGAATGATGGTTGAATGAATGCAGAAAGAATGAGTGATTCTGTTTCTTTTTATTAATAGTTATGACATCTTCGGTATCAAGTTTTTATTCTTTGAATTTTATTATTATATTATTTTTTATTATTTATTGTTGCATTGTTTTGTCCAATTTTATTTTTATTTGATGTCATGACTATGCTTTATGCTTTATCTTTTAAATTGTGTTATTTGATTTTAATTTGATTTTAATTTCATGACTGATAGATATTTAAGACTGTTTTCATTGTAATTTATGTTTTCATGCTTTCTGCGTGTATTTAGAGTAGTCTGTGATATTGCTTTTACATAGTGACTTACTGATACAGTATTATATATTAATTTTAATATTTGACTGTGATATCTTATCATATTATGTGCAATACTTTATACAGAATTATTATTTATTGCTTGATGTATTACATGCCTTTTTGTACTCTTTTACAAAATAAATTGATATCTATCTATCTATCTACCTATCTACGTATAAATGACTAATTTTAATTAAATAAGAATTAATTAATTTAAGTTAATTTTGAGTACTAAATAAAATTGAAAATCATTTGATGAAACATAATATAAAAATATATGTACACATGTGCTTAAAGTGAAAAAGCGTATAATTTATTTCATCAAGTGACTATTTCTCAATCTATTTCCATTAGAAAAACAAAGATAGTACGATATTTGATATAAATAAACTAAGAACTGGGAACTGAGTAACAAATATAATTTCCAGACCTCAATATATGACCATGAATTTGAATTATAAAATTAATTTTTACGTGAAACATGTTAAAAAAAAATCTGTGTTTATTTCTAATAAAAATATCTTCATAAATGTATTTTATATATATGAAATACGAAATTTAAATGAAAAAACCATAAGAATAAAATACACATTTTTAGTTAATTTTCAATTCGAATATTTCGGAATAATAAAATAACTATTTGCAATTACTTAACAATCCTTTTTGCATCTAATATAAAATTTTAATGAAATACAAATATTACAAAGTGGATGTATCACAAGTAAGGTTTGCATATCATAAATATTATAATTTTTAGAAAATTCTTGATATTAATAAATTATTAATTTAAATAATTAAATATTTTTTTATTGATGATAAGTAACCTTTTAAATATAGTTAAAATAATACTGTAATATCAATCAAATAACATTTTCATCAAAATAAATTTCCACGCTATAATTATTAAAATAAACGTTTTTATTTAACTACAATCTATTGTAATAATTATTTTTTTAATATATATATTAAAAAAATAATACTTTTATTTGATGAACAGTTATATAACTATTATATATTTATAATTATATGACTAAATTTATTAAATCTAAATTTTATTTAGTTATCATTCAGAGAATGAAGTATTTAAATTAATTTTCATGAAAATATATTATTCAAAAAGTTACTCGTTAACAATTTTTATAAATAACATACATTTGACCTTAATTACATTTTCATTTGTACACGTGTTTGTATTTAAATGAATTGTCATTTATATAAAAATTGTTAGCAATTAAATATATTAAAATTCATTTCATTAAAGCAATAATATTTTTAATAAGAGAAACATTAATTTTTAAAATACATCAAATTACCTCATTTGAAAAATTATCATTACATGATATAAAAATACTCTTTTTAATATCGTTTGAACATAATTTTTATGAAATACACTTTAAAAAAATTATTTTTTTACACAGGGCGCGTACAGTGGGTACTTTACTCCCTCCCAGCGAAAAGTAAGGTACCCACTGTACGCTGCCTGTGTAAAAAAATCGTATATTCTCCACGGGAGTAAATGAAAAATCCCTTAGATCGTATGTTTGTCACCCTCGCCTTCGGCTCGGGTGACATTTAACATACGATTTAAGGGGATGTAAAACAGACACTACACCTGTACTCATGAATTTGGCCTATTTTTTCATCATATTGCAAAACTTGAGGAAAATAAATGCTTTAGTTTGTAGTATTTACCATGAAGATTATTCAGTTAAATTTTCAAATAAATTCATTCATTAGTTTTTCGGAAATTTGGGTTCCAATATTACATATTAAAATTTTTAGATTTTGTACAAGAAATCTAAAATTCTGAGAAACTAATGAATGAATTGATTTAAAAATTTAACTGAATAATCTTCATGGTACGTACTACAAGCTAAAGCATTTATTTTTTTTAAATTTTGCAATAAAATAAAAAGATAGTAAATATTTATGAGTACAGGTGTAGTATCCATTTTACATCTCCTTAAGACATTTTTCGTTTTTACTCCCTAGGTGAATAATATACTATATTTGATATTAAATTTTTTTTAATAGTCAATTATAAAGATAGGAAAATATATGAAATATAATTTTTTCTTATTGTGTCCATAATTATGAATTTATATTTATGAACTGTCTAGATAGAAGTGAAATTTCCCCTAAAAAAGTAAACATTTCAAAAGAAAATTTACTTATTATTTGCGAAACACTTATTATAAATGCGGAAAAAAATAATATTCTGTAATATCACTCTAAAATTTGTATTAAATATGATCATTGAAAGTACAATTATTTATTATGTTGAATTTGTTGTCAAAGTTTGATTATATTTCACTATGAGAAGATATAAAAATTAAATGTCATATTTAACTGATGTCTTTCCATTCTATTTCTGAATTTCCATAAAAGGAATGTATTAACTTGTACACAGTAAAAAAATTTTCAGAACTTTACATCGCTGAGCATGGTAAGTATCGGGACCCTTGCTGAGCGTGTTAAATACACATGAAAACCGGTAAAATTACATAATCCATCGTTTCTAACCTACATTCGACATAATTTAATAAAAAATATACGTTGAACGTTTATTACTCATAACACTATAAAATTTGAAAAGATCATTTAATAACTTTATGTTAAACATCAATTAATAAGAATAAAATATTTCTTATTGTGTTTAAAATGTGTTTCTATTGTCGCGACAGTTCACGTATGTCATGTATTTTCACCAGACAGCCATGTTGATATTGACTGTAACATTACACTGCTAAGCACGGGGAAAATACCGCGATCATAGAAGCTCAGCGATGTAAAGTTACATAAAAATGTAACTTCACATCGCTAAAACATGTAATTATTTACAGGAAACTGGTATAGTTACCAGAAAATTTTTCAAAGTGTAGTATATACCATGATGATTATTTATTTAAATTTTTAAATTATTCTAATCATTAGTTTTCAAGATATTTAGATTTCTGATTCCAAATAGAAAAATATTAGTAAATAATATTGGAACCCAATCTCCTCAATAACTAATGAATAGATTTATTTAAAAATTTAACTGAATAATCTTCGTGATAAATATTATATGTTAATGCATTTCTTTATCTAAAATTTTGAAATATAATGGAAATATAGTCAATGTTAATCGGCGCAAGTGTACTGTCCATTTTACATCTCCTTAAATAATATATACTTATAAAATTCACATAATATTTTATAAAAACTATTAAAATGATAATCATATATTTAATATTATTTTAAACTATGAATAAAAAGTTTAAAAAATTATTATTAAGGAGGTACCTTCGCTTTAGTATGACAAAACAGATTTGGTCGAAACTATGCAAAATTGTTTGTTTTTATGTCTAAAATCCACATATAAAATATCATAAAGATGCGTTATCTCGTTAATAAGGAATTAGAATAATTATATAACATTGGTTCTTATAAGGAAACGTTAATATTGTAGTTAATCTTAAAATTTACAAAACAGAATAAAATGAAATTTTTTGAGGATAAACATAATATTACTGGCAACTTACAAAATAATTTTCAGAAACTTTCATTACTTCTACACCGAAATATAAATGAATAAATTATTCATTCATGTACGAATCTAGTTACTTTCATCGTATATAGCGGATAGTGGCAAAAACACACCATAACCTCAAATTTTCAAATTTCGTAAAAAGAGCATGTAAATGATTTGGACAGTGAAGATGATGATCTTAGCTCTTTAATCAATTTTAATTTTTTAGTTTCAAATAAAAATTATTTCTTTTTTTTATATTGATGCTAATTCTATCGAGTATGTGAAAATCACCAAACAAAACATATATTCTTGGGAAGAGGAGATATCTAGTAACTTTTAATCAAATAAGCATATTGAAAATTTCACTCGAGTGGTGGACGAAGGTACCTTCTTAAGAGTCAGCTGTATACCGACACAGTTACCTGTTTTACCGAACCTATTTAAAATTCATTTTTTATAAAAACTAATAGCTTCAGGCAGAAATAAAGAGATGGTTTCGATTCGTGTAATAGAAAGCAAGATTTTCTCTGATAAGAATAATTTAATTCCACCGCTTTATTTTCAAGAAAAGTTGGAATAACTTGAAAATCCCATTATTTGACACTAATTTCTAATTTTTTAAGTTATTCCAACTTTTCTTAAAAACGAAGCAATAAAATTAATTTATACTAATCAAAGAAAATATTACATTTTATTAAACACACCGAAACCATCTCTTTATTTTTGCCTTTTGTTGCTAATTTTGGGAAAAAAGTCAATTTTTTAATTAGAAAAGGACAGAGATACAGCGGACTCTTAACTGACAACTTATAAATAGTTATATTATTTTATTAAATACATTTCTAACTTAAATAATTATCTTCATGTTAAAACTAAATTTAATTAGCATTCAATACCACAAGTTATTTAAAAAATTTATCATTTTTCAAAGTTATTAAAAAGTCATTTATAAAAAGTATTCCCATATCAAAATTTCAAAATTCTATCAATTTAATTTTTTATTCTTTACATTAGAGAATTAGTTTTGATGTGTAAATTTTCTTGTGATATGCAACATATATATATATATATATTATCTTATGGTTAAATATTTCATCACCTTGTATGAAAATTATTTTTTTAAAGTAGAATAATACTGTAAATAACAATGAAAAAGCGTTAGGCTGGAGATAAATATTTATACATTTTTTAAATGTACACTGTTAAAAAAAATTGAATTTTGCTTCCAGTACATTTATGAAATTTATATTTTTACTTTGAATTTCATGCACATTTACATTAAAATTACGGTAAAATTATTAATTTTCATGCAATTTTTCATTAAAATTACGGTAAAATTATTAATTTTCATGTACACGCTTAAAGCAAGCTTCCAGTTTTGCATTAAATTTTCATGTTTTTTTTAATAGTGTAGATACTGTAAATATCCGTAAATAACTGTAAAAAAAAATGAACAATACAATTATCAAAAATAACTCAAAATAATTCTCATTTTAGTTCTTTTTACCACAAACTTTTTTTAATGAATAAATGAATAAATATATATATATATATATATATATATATATATATATATATATATATATATATATATATATATATATATTTATGTGTGACCATTAATTTCACACCAACTGGAAGAGCAAAAAAATAAAAATCTTTGAAACCCTAAGAATATATTCTCTTTGTTATCCAAAATATGTAAATAGATTTTTAAGGATTTAGATTAGAAGGATCAAGAGCTATAGATCCTTGAAATTTAGAAATTTTTCAAAATTTTTAGAAAAGTCCCAGCTTAATCATTTTTTTTCCTGAAAATCTTGATATTTTAGGGAGAGATTCATAAGAATATTTCTTGTTGTAAATGAAGAGCAGAGTTAGCATGATTCTTTACAGAACCTGAATTTTGAAGTTTTCTATTGGTTCTTATATGTATTACATGGTAATTGAAATTACTCATGGTTCGCCACTTCAGAAATTTCTTTTCGGGAGCTTCTTTTTTCTATTTTACATGAACTTGAGAATGAATTTTTTATCGTGTAAGTCAGAGCCAACAATAAGGAGTTATGACAGTTTGAAATATATATTTTCTTGTATAATTTATTCTCAATATAAAAATTAATCAGAGATGAAAATATACATTTATATTCAATATAAAAAATAAATGATACATTAAAATATATATTTCAAACTGTCATAACTCCTTATTAATGGCTCTTTCTTACACAATCGAAAATTTATTCTAAAGTTAATAAAAAATAGAAGAAAATCAGCCCTCGAAAAGCAATTTCTGAAGTGGCAAACGATGAGTAATTCCAATTACCATGTAATACATGTAAGAACCAATAGAAAACTTCGAAACATAGGTCTGTAAAAAATCATGCTAACTCTCCTCTTCATTTACAATAAGAAGTATTCTTATGAATTTCTCTGTAAAACATTAGGATTTTCAGAAAAAAAATCATAATGTTTGTACTTTTCTAAATATTTTGAAAAATTTCCAAATTTCAAGAATCTATGGCTCTTGATTCTTGCAATCGAAATTCTTGAAAATTTATTTACACATTTTGGGCAACAAACAGAATATATTCTCAGAGTTTATTTTTAAATTTTTAGATTTATATTTTTAGATATTAATTTTTTTGCTCTTCCAGTTTGTGTGAAATGTCCCATATATATATATATATATATATATATATATATATATATATATATATATATATATATACATGTATATATATGTATAATTGCTGAAAATAACCATTTATTATCGTTATATTATTTTTACAAATTTTATTATTATTTATTTATCATATAACAATTAATTCATAGCATTTTTTATAATTTCTTTTATTTTTTAGCTTTTAAAGTAAAAAGTCAGTAAATTAAATTAGTTAATATAAAAGCAATTATTTTGTGAATATCTTTGGAAAAAGTTCATTAAAAATGAATTAAAATTCTTAAAAGAATTTTGATTTTCAATAATGGTTTTGACTGAGAAAGATAAATTGATTGTTAAAGGACAGGGATTGTATATGCTTTAACTACTATTTCGAAAGAATTTGAGCTCAGCTTTCACTTAAAAAAAGGTTTAAGCTTCTAGCTAATAATTCTGAGAAACTATGAGCGTTTGAAAATCTAGTAACTTTTTTAGTGATTTTCTTCGATGGCCTATAACTAGGGAAATATTGAGCGTTGGCCTCTAAAATTTTGGCTTTCTTTATATTTCTGCATCCAGAAAACATTCCCAAAATTTGAGCAAAAACGGTGACCCGAAGGTGAAACACTCTCCTTGTAAGAGCTCATCAGAGTGTAATTATAGATTATGGTGTCGCTCCTGCTACTGATAATGACCCTAGAGTCAGTTGGGACGATGTTGACAGTGCGTTCGAAAATCGAATTAAAACAGATGTAATTACAAATCACAAGCATCTGGACATTCAACGTTTCTTGAAAGATTCTAAACGTGAATTGATCGCGCAAGTTAATAAGTCTCTAGAAGAGCATCCTGCTATAAAAGTTAATACAACGTTGGCTGCTAAATATATGATTGTGAAAGATGATATTCAAACTTATGACATCAAGTATTTCAATACAAAGACTGCTTATATATATTCAACAACTAACCTCTATGAGTGGTACGCATTGAACATCGAACAACCCATCAGGACTGACATGGAAGAATTTGCTGAACAGCAATCCGGCTGGACTCTACGAGCAATTTTGAATTTAGTTGTGAATATTAATAAATATAATCCCATGAGAGGAAGTAATTCATTCGTTGAAGTGTCTGATTTTATTAAGAAAAAGTATGCTTGCGTAAACGTTCAGAACAAAGACGATCAGTGTTTCAAGTTGGCTATTCTGTCAGCTTTGTACCCAGTAAAGAGAAATCCTAATAGAATTTCATCGTATGAAAAGTATGAAGACGAATTGAATTTTGACGGAATAGAGCTTTCAGTTGACCCAAAAGATGTTGGAAAATTCGAAAAACAAAACGATATCTCTGTAAAGGTATATTTTCTGAAAAAGACTGGAGATAAGTTCGTTGTTCTACCGTGCCATGTGACGTCAAGCAAGAAAGATAGAAATGTAAATCTTCTTTTAGTAGAAAAATATTACGTTGATGAAGATGAAGAGAAAGAGGAAGGACTTAACGACTCTTTTGATATTATTGATTATAAGCATCACTACGTTTGGATAAAAAATCTTTCACGATTAGTGGGAAGACAATTGAATGCAAAAGGTCATAAAATACACATTTGTGATCGATATTCGCATTATTTTTTAACGGCTGAAAAATTAGCAGCACACGTTACTGATGCGAGAATTAAAACAAATGCAAAATTACTCTTCCTGACGAAAGAGATAGTATACTGAAATTTAAAAATTTCACAAACAATGTTCCTGTGCCGTTTGTGATTTATGCTGACTTCAAATGCTTACTTCAATCAATAGAAAATGAAAAACGCGCCTATAAACTGCATGAGGCTTTCAGCGTTGGATATTTCGTCAAGTGTAACTACGATGACGCTTTATCAGAATACAAAAGTTACAGAAAAAATGATGTATTAGACGAAGCACCTGTTAAATGGTTCGTGGAAAATCTACACGCGTTAGCCTTGAAATTGCAAGATATGTATAAGAATTCACGACCAATGAGAGATTTGACACCATTCGAAAAGATACGATTCGATAGTGCGCGTTTGTGCCATATCTATCAAAAACCTTTCACTCATAGAGAAAAGAAAGTGAGATATCACTGGCATCTCATTGGAGAGTAAATATTAATATTTTTACAATCTCTATTAATTTTTAATCTTGACTAAACATACATTTTTTTTCAGATATCGTGGACCTGCTCATAATGCATGTAATATAATGTATCAAGATTCCCGCACTATACCAGTGATTTTTCATAACTTGAGTGGATCTTCTTCCACAAACAAAGGAAAAATACATTTCTCGCACTCAGAGCGCAAAATACTATTTTGACCAGCTGTTGTGAGGGAGCAAAATACCTCTTTGCCTCCCTAGGGAGCAAAATGAATTCGAACTTTTAACAGGCTCGATAATGTAACCCGATATTTTTATACATCAGTCAGTGTGTGTAACTCGATGCTTTTTATACATCAGTTAAGTGCTTCACTTAGAATGGTCAATTCTGCGAATTGTAAATTCCCCGAATTACAAGTCAGGGGTGAACAAATTCCTCGAAAAAGTTCACATATCAGTAGCAACTTTCAGTCTATTTAGCATTGATTTTTTCGAGTATTATTTATGTAATATTTAATCTTGCACGTTGCATCGAAGACATTTTCATATCCTTATAATATCAGCCAAGTATTCAACGCCGAATCGTAAATTCTTGGAATTACAAGTTAGCGATGGACGATTTCCGCGAAAAATGTTAAATTTGAATAAATCAAAATTTAATTTAATTTTTAATGTATTATAAGAAAAATATATATATAGTATTGAAAACTTGTCTAACTGAGATTTTTGTTATTTACTCAAGTATTAAACGGTGAATCTGCAAATTAAAAGCTGAGCGCAATAGATATTATTATTACAAATATTTATGCACAAGAAGAAAAAAATCTATCGCTTTGTTTTTGAGAAAAGTAAGTAACGCGAAAATATTATAAACATAAACTTTCACTTTGGCGTTACTTACTTTTCTCAAAAACAAATCGGTAGATTTTTTTTTCTTGTGCATAGATGTTCATAATAATAATAATATCTATTGCGCTCAGCTTTTAATTTGCAGATTCACCGTTTAATACTTGAGTAAATAACAAACAACTCAATTGTTACTCGGTCAATATCAGGTTCTACTCTGGCCTGCCGTTAATGGTTTTATTAATTTTATTTTTATATTAGTAATATTATTTATTTTTTTGGAGGCGGGGGGGGGGGCGCTGCCCCCCCGAACCCCCTCGGCAGGGGCTTCGCCCCTGCACTCACCGGGGCTCCGCCCCTGGACCCCGTCCTGCGCCCCGACCTCGACTACCTCTTACGATCTTAATAGCCTTCGAACAAGATTGTACATACTATCACAGATGCAAGTTTGTCATTCTTAGAATTTTGCGCGCTTGTTAGAAAAATAATATTTTTGATGCTCTTCGCGTGAGAAAATAGTATGCGCAACGCGGGAGCATATAGGTGTTTGTCGACTCGTGCGATTTGTCGCTCTCGCTACGCTCGAGCGACAAACACGCACTCGTCGGCAAACGCCTATTTTGCTCCCTTGTTACACAATGTACTATTCTTTCACAAAGTTTATGGAAGGAACTGACATTAACTAACGCTTTATTGACTCGTTCCGGTTCATGGCTTCATCGCTGGACAAGCTGTCCTCATACTTGTAGAAGCTAGAGATCGTAGATAGAATCTTCGAACAAACTGATGGATATTCCACTGATCAAATCATCCTCTTCAAGAGAAAAGGCGTTTTTCCGTATGATTATGTCAGCTCTTTGGAAAAGCTGCAAGAAATTTAACTTCCATCCAAAGAAAATTTCTACAGCAGCTTATACGAGGCCCACATCAGTGATGAAGATTATGAGCATGCCAAAAATGTTTGGCAAGCTTTCAATGTTCAAACGCTTGTAGAGTATTCCGATTTGTATCTCAAAACTGATGTTTTACTCCTTGCTGAAGTGTTTGAGAATTTCAGAAAAAATTGTCTCGCGGAATACAACATATATCCTGCCCACTATTACACTACTTCTGAACTGACGTGGGATGCTATGCTAAAGTATACTCAGGTAATAATTCAATTTTTTTTTCCTTATTTTATTTTTTTCATATCTAATATCAATGTTTGCAGGTAAAATTAGAGCTTTTGACTGATATCAACATGCTTATGTTCATCGAACGAGGCATACGAGGAGGAATCAGTCAGTGATGCAATCGCTATGGCAAAGCGAATAATCCCTATATGGGACAAGACTATAATCCTAACGAGGATGAAAAATACCTGATGTACTTCGAGGTCAATAACTTGTACGGTTGGGCCATGACTGAGCCATTACCATCTGGTGGCTTCAGATGGGTGGATAACCTGGACAGATATGACTTCTTTGATATCCTTGATGATTATCCATTCAGTTACATACTGAAAGTAGACTTGGAATATCCTCAATCTCTACATGACAAACATAAGGATATGCCATTTTGCGCCGAGCAGAGAGCACCTAAAAGTTCAAAACTGAAAAAATTGATGACCACTTTACACGACAAAGTGCTTCATTATCGAGCACTGAAGCAGGCATTACTTCACGGATGACGTTTCAAGAAGATTCATCGAGCACTCCAATTCGATTAAAGTGGCTGGCTCAAGAAATATATCGACTTGAACAGCGAGAAGAGGAAAAATGCCAAGAACGAGTTTGAGAAGATGCTCTTCAAACTTTTTAATAATGCTGTTTATGGGAAAACCATGGAAAACGAGCGAAAACACGTCGATATCAAGCTCGTGAATAAGTGGAAAGGACGCTACGGTGCTGAGGCGCTCATCACCAGACCAAATTTCAGTAGTTGCGCCATCTTATGATGAAAATTTGGTAGCGATTCAACTTTACGAACGGAAATTTGCATCAGAAAATTCATCTACATCGGACTCTCTGTACTGGACTTGTCCAAAACTCTCGTATACCACTTCCATTACGATCACATGCTGGATAATGTTGCAAAAGGAGAAGGAAATTGCAAGCTATTGTATACAGATACCGATAGCTTGGTATACGAGATGACTAACATAGATATGTATCAAATTATGAAAAGAGACATCCACGAATTCGACACCTCTGACTATCCCCAGCCTAATCAGTTCAACATTCCTCCTGCCAATAAGAAAATTGTTGGTTTGATGAAGGACAAATGCAACGGAAACATCATGCTGAGATTCGTTGCACTGAGGAGTAAGATGTACAGCGTCAAATTTGAAAATCAGAAGACGATAAAGAAAGCCATGGGAGTGAAGAGTTCCGTAGTCAAAGCAAACATCACTCTCGATGATTACATCGATTGTTTGAAAACGAAAAAAATCAAGATTTGAGAACAGAGAAACAGAAGATCTCGTAATCATTAACTGTACACTGAGAAAGAGACAAAAATTGCTCTCAGTGCGCATGATGACAAGAGACTTCTTCAAGAAAAAACTGCGGACACTCTTCCCTGGGACCATTACCTAGCAAGATCACGAAATCCAGAACCAGCAGATATCGAAGCTGCTATCAAGCCACTGGATCCTGGAGTCCGGGTAGCAGAGCTGCTGGATCCTGGAGTGGGGGTAGCTAGTATCGATCCGTTGGATTCTGGAGTGGGGGTAGCCGAGCCGCTGGATCCTGGAGTGGGGGTAGCCGCCGTCGTTGGGAGCACTCTGTGTGAATGAACAGGTGCAGAATCGGCTAAACGTCATTCAGTTCGCTGACTCTTCAAGAAAAGACGCACTCAAGAAAGCTTATCAACCGAACAGTGAAAAAGCAGGAAGCAACAAGAGATCCAAAATTGATATTTCTTGAATTAAGGTTAGTATAGTTCTATTCATTCTCATAGCAATTTAGGTTTTCAAGTGTTTTAATAGAATTTGAAAAAAAGATTTAATATTTCAATATGGTATCAATAAGTTTTAATATAGTATCAATAAAGTTTAAATACAGTATCAATACAGTATAAATATAGTATTAATACAGTATCAATATAGCATTAATACAATATCAATACAGTATCAATATAGTATCAATCCAGTATCAATACAGTATCAATACAGAATTAATATAGTATTAATATAGTATCAATATAGTATTAATATAGTATCAATATAATATTAATATAGTATTAATATAGTATCAATACAGTACCAATACAGTATCAATACAGTACCAATACAGTATCAATACAGTATCAATAAAGTTTAAATATATAGTATTATTGAAGATTAAATTAATAATGATTGTATTTTTTCAATCAAAAATTTTTTTTTCTGTTACAGATAAGATGGAAATTTCTAAATTGAACGTCATTGCTCGAGGAGGATTTTTTTCCTACTAAAAAGATCACTGAACTGACAGAGGGCACTTCCTACACGGTCACATGCTTGAGGAAAGTAAGCACTCGCAATGGACCCAAGATTGTAGCAAAACTATGCGAAGAAATGCAAATCTTCTTGCCTAAAAAAGTGTCAGAAGTTCTTGAACAAGATCAAGACTTTTTTGAAAGAATGCAGAATACTGCTAATAAACTTAAACTTTGTGTTGTGTTCAAAGAAGGTTATGTCCTCGAATTTTGTAGTGTTTAGTAAGTATGTGTATAATAAGTGTTCAATTATCAATGTTTTATTGAAATAAATGTTACAATAAATTTTATTTGATTTTAATAAGTGTTTATTTATTTCATATTATCCAACATACAGTACAAAATACAAGATTTATGATATATATATATATATATATATATATAAAATAGATAAAAAATTCTTGATTGAAAAAATACAATCAATATTAATATATATATATATATATATATATATATATATATATATATAAGCTCAAATGCTCTGATTAAAATAACACTAAATTCGTTGTGAGTATTCATTCTATATAAAATAACTAATTTCATTTTTAATAAAATATTTATTGTGCATTTACTTTATCAATCCAACTATTGTAAGAATTGTCAAAACCAAGCCGCTTTACAAATACTTCATTTCCACATCTTCTGAGAATCTTCTCCACAAGATAGTAATCTGGATATTTAACGCTTTTTAATTCTTGTTCATAAAAGCTACCAGCGATTGGGTTATCTTTGTAATCCTGCAAGAGGTAAGTAACTGGTTTTGTTTTGCGGACCCGGCATACGGTAAATACTTCAGTTGACCAGTTGGGTGTGTATGCTTTCTCGAATACTTGTTTTAACTTGCTTACTCATACTTTGTCACCAACTTTGAACTTGGGCTTCTTTTCTGTTAAATTAACATTACGTTTGAATCTTTGAAGAACTTCTGCTTCGTTTTCAGCTGTAACATCTTTTGGTTTCATACCAATAGTCCGATGCTTTTCATCATTGTACTTGTCAATCAAATTGGAAAGAATATCGATCCACTTGAAGTTACCACGTGAACTAAACTGCTTCCACATTTTGTTTTTGAGAGTGCGATTTAAGCGTTCGCGAATAGACGCTTTGAGATTGCGTATTTTGAAAAAACATCTATAATTGTAAGCATGTACTTGTAGTCTTTGTTTTCTCGAGAATAAGGTTGCATTCCTACCAAATCAGTTTGCGAAGTCTCTTCCAAACCTCGTACATCAAACTTTCGACGAGGATAATTACGACGTGCTTGCTTGTGAAGCTCTTCTACAAGTCTGTGACGTTGTTCCATCGATGGTTATCGATTGACTGTTTTGCACTAACAGTGATAATGCCTCTTTTTATCGTTTCAATTTCCAACTGACTTTGTTTTATTTCTTATCTAGCTCGTCTCTATGCACCTCTACAATTTCATCTAGGTTATTGAGATCACTTCTTAAACTAGATATTGAATCTAATAATTTTTGAACTTCCAAACATACGATACGCTGTAAAGTATCTAAATTTACAGCTTCATTGAGTTGATTAGGTGATGCGAGATTACAAAGTCTCTTATTCTCCAAGTCATACTGACCATCTTTTGTGAGTTTATAGCCAATACCCGGAGGTTCTCGACTACCCTCGCTTCGTTTGAGATTACGTCCGAATACATCGACGCTCATTTTAATAATGCATGGTATAGGTGTCTACACCTTAATATATATAGCCTCCTTCACGTAACTCTTCTATAATTAAATGCATCTCATTTGTATGGCTAGGGTTTCCAGCTTCTCTTTCAGCAATGAGTAATCGAAGTCTATCAACGAGTTTGTTTGGATCATTCTAGTATATGTAATCCATCCTCGTATCTCTTCTTGCAATTTTATATCGAGGTAACGATCCTCCTCTTTTTTTCAATGAAAACGAAGGACTAATGATACTGTCGAATTTCTTACTTTTGTGCGTACGAATAGACTTATCACTTTTGTAGCGTCGTTTGCGAGCACTAGTAGTTTCAAGAATCTTCTTGTAATTTTGCATATCATTATTGTTCATGTGACCTCTATCGGGATTTTTTGTAATTAACAATTCTAACAATCCTTTAATTTTTGGATATTTTTTATCTTTTATACGAATGTTTTTATCTTCGGAAAATAGAGGTGAGTCACCAATAAAGAAACTATCAGCTTCCTTGCGCACTCCGTAAACTTTATCCAACTGTTTTAATTGATTTTCATTGAGCAAATGAATGTACTTATTATCACGCAACAAATTGTTGTTTTCTTTTTCTAATTCCTGCTCACTTGCAGCTGATTCAAATTTTGTATCAACTTGTCAAATAGTACCATTTAATGACGTATCTATAGCATCATCAATGGATGAAGAGGAAGGAGAAGAAGGCTGCAAGAAGGAGGGATAAGTATCATTGTTTTTTATAACTTTTTTATTTTTATTTGCTACGTCACGTATAAAATCATTATTTTTCTTAGTAGTAGCAACGAGTTTCTGAAGAGGATCAACGAAAGGTTTTAATGTCTCGTCAAATGCTCTTTTAATATTCTCTTTTCCAAACTTTAGTAAGTTATATTTTCGTTTAACTGCATTGCGTGCTTGGACAAGTTGATGTAGAACATCTTTCTTTCGTCTAATGTCAGCCATGTTGACACTTCAGCATACAATGATGAATGATTTTTTTAGGACTATGTGCGCGCTATATCTATAGCAAAACAATTAAAGCCTTTTCTATATCTACCAGAATTGATCGAACTATCTTTGTTGACCATCAAAAATCTGTATTTATCATCAGTCCAACACTTGGAGCACAATTCTTTGAATTGGGCGTAAGTCATGCCAGAATTGACGTGATCGTCGTATAAGTGTCTCAAATTGACGTCATCTTGTCGAAAAATCACCAACAAATTGACATTGTCTCTGATTAGATTTTTCGGAATACGAGCATAAGATTGACAAAGATAGAAACAATCAACATCCTTGTGTCTGCCCATACAAAAGTAAGCTTTGATATTATCTTTTTTTTCACAGGCTATATCATAAAAAATCATGACTGAATTTGGAAGTGCATCATCGGCTACAACAGATTCGTGTTCACTAAAGGGAAAGTATTGTACACCTTCTAAAGACTCTAGGAGATCCTTTAAAAACTTCTACTTTGGTTGATTCAAAGACTTGGAATATACATAAATGTTTTCGTATCTAAGACCGTTGAGATGTGTTAGTAGTGCTAGCAGACTATTGGTTTTACCACAATTTGACGGACCGCAAAATACAGCTCGAATGCTGTTTGGAAGTAAGTCTCCATGTCTCTTTAATTTCTTCTTATGCTCCACGAGAGTATCGGAATTTTCTATCGGCAGCTTAACAGATTGTTCTTGAAAATTTATCATGACAGCACGTCTGACGTACGAATGCGTAATCAACTATAAATACCGGGCTTATATACCCAACGCCTTAGTCTTCATTTAGTCTTCGAAGTGTGATGATCGTATATAGACAACGACGTGGTCGCGGTTTTGTCAACAAGCTTCTTAATAGTCTTCCAATCGAACTTCATATACCCGGTTATCAGTACTGTGGACCCGGTACAAGATCAGCTAAACGTTTAGCTAGAGCACGTAACATTGCCTATTCACGGAATTGTGAAAACGTAGAAGCCAGAAACGTTGCTGATAGAATTTTAGCAGAAAAAGCTAATCAAAGAATTTCATCAAAAGACGCTAGAATTGGAGAAAAATTAGCTGCATTTGCATTTAAAAACATCATGAAAGTAAAGTCTACATTTGGAATAGGTGTGAAGAAGAAGAAGCCTTCTATCACTTTCAATGCAATAGTAAAGGCTGCATCTAAATGAATTGTTCCTACAAAATGTGCTCGCAAAGCTATTTTGTCAGCTCTAAAAGGTTCACGAAGTGCTGTTAAAAAGCAGGTGGTAAACAAAATGTAAAAATTTCACCTATTTTATCAGTTCCAAAGATAGCAGGAGGCTTCTTACTATTCCTCATACCGATTTTTGCAGATTGGAGATGCTGCTGGAATCGCTAAAGTGGTAAACGATTCCAAAGCTGATAAACAACAATTAGAAGAAAATAAGAGACATAATATAAAGATGGAAGAAATAGCTCATGGTAAAGGTCTTTACTTGAAACCATATAAAACTGTTCTTGGTCTTAATATGAAACCAAAGAATTCTTTAAAAAAAATGATCCTCAAAAGATATCTCAATCAGTATTAAACCAAACAACAATACACTTCGTAGTGAAATAAAGTGTAATCATCCGATTAATTTCCGATCAGAACATTCAATAGGACCTTTATTAGGCTTCACAAAACGTGTTCTTCCTGCTGACGTTGTGAATCATTCAGACTTACCTGTAACAATCCTGAAGGTCAACGCTCTTCGAGTCGAGTGCAACATCGTTTCTGGTGCCTATATAAACGGTCGACGAGTACACACGATACATGAATTCTTTCCTGCAGTTCCATTGGGATATAAGATCATTGAAGTGCCATCGCAAGTCATTTACCTTCCAGTCGTCGTCAAGAGCATAGATCGCTTACAAGTGCGTGTAGTCGATCAAGACGGAAATTTAATAAACTTTCGTGAAGAAGCTATTACAGTTAGATTACATATTAAATCAGTATAAAAAATGGGTGTGGTTAATAACCATAAAAATAACAAAGGGTATATAAGTAAATCAAGATAGCAGTCGAACATCAGTCGTCATCGAGTCAAAGTATTAAGACGGCCGAACATTCAGTTTTTGAAGAGCCAAGACTTAAAAATAAGAGCTTCTGGTGAAAAATTACGTGCTTAATTTTTCGCTGTTTCCAAAGAAATAGAGAAAATTCTAGACATAAGGTCAGGAGTAACATTGGATGAGTCAATAGCTCACTGTGAGGTGCACGCGTACCAGCCCTATACTTCGACAAATTTCAATAATAGTGATGAAACTTGCATATCAATTCAACATCAAGATTTAAATCTTTTGCCTTCGCGGAGTTCTCTGCACATAGTGGGCAAATTAACTCAACAAGATGACACTGCTTTAGCAAGAACTAACTTCGTTAATAATGGCATCTGTCATCTATTCGAGGAAGTTCGTTATGAAATTAATGCAATAGAGATCGATCGCTGTAAGAATGTGGGATTGACGACCATTATGAAGGCTTGGGTATCACTCAACGCTAGTCAAAGTTTGATTTTAGAAAATGCTATTCCGATCGATATAGCGGAAACTCGAAAGATCATTAATAACGATGGCTATTTTGATATTTTCATACCTCTCAGTATGATTTTAGGCTTTGCCGAAGATTATCGTAAAATCATAGTCAATGTTAAACATGAACTTATCCTCACGAGATCCAGGAACGATATTAACGCAGTAATACAAACACCTAATGCTACTAATGCTCACAAAAATTTCAAAATTGATCTTTTAAGGATCGAGTGGCTTATGCCTTACATACAGTTATTCAATAAATGTGAGATTCGCATGCTTCGACAAATTGAGAAAAATAAACCTATCTCAATGAGTTTTCGTTCCTGGAAATTATACGAATATCCATTATTACCTGCATCAACGAGACATGTATGGATAGTTAAAACATCTAATCAGCTGGAGAAGCCTCGTTTTATCATTCTTGGTTTTCAGACAAATCGAAAAGGTCAAAAAACCGCTAATGCCAGTCAGTTCGATCACTGCAATTTGAGCAATGTAAAACTATTTCTCAATTTCAATACTATCCTTACGGAAATATGAATCTTGATATTGTCAATTTGTCTTGAATTCGAGACCAAACAAAACTTTCCAGCTGGAACTTCAGCTTACTGTCTAATCTTACATGATACAATTATAGAATACAACGCCATAAGCGGTGATGTCAGAAAATTAGTCTAAAGAAGTGGGGATAGTCTCAAAAGGAGTGGAGATAGTAGGATATAAGAAAGCGAGATCGAGCTGAGATCTCATTCTTTAGCAAGATGGAATACGCAGTGGACTTATAAGGTTTTAAAAAGTCAGGTAAAGAGTTTGTTTTAAAAGAGTTGGCTGCTGTTCCTGTCGTTGAGTCGGCTGAATCAACGGAACATCTTTTCAAACCGTCTTTTCCTTGGAAAAAGTTAAGTACGAGATACAAGCGTAAAAATCTCTGGCTTGAGCTTCGCTATCATGGACTAGCTTGGAATTCTGGAGATCGCGACTATACTGAAATAGGAAAAATTTTCCGACAAACTCTGCACAACGTTACACAAGTTTTTGTGATTGGTAAAGTGAACAAAGATTGGCTAGAAAAGTTTGATTTCAAAGTCGTGGATATCAGCAAACTGGGTATTCCCCATTTTGATCAACGGCTAGCTTCAACCGTCTCTTGTTCACATCATAAAAATACGTGTGCCGTTAACAACGTTAAATCGATACAAAAGTTGTATTTCAGTGATTTTAGTGATTGGGTTATGGACTGGGAAGACACTTGTGCAAATACCGACAGTAAATCAGAACTGTAAAAAAAGTTATTAATCAGCATGGGGTACTTGGTAGATATGCAAGGCTTCAAACAGTCTGGTGATGACTATATTCTGAAAGGTGGCTATAATGCCGCTCAACGATGATACCGAGCCTCTGGTACTCTTTTTCAAGAAGCCATATTCTTAGCGTAGACTTTTAAACGAGTACAAAAAACAAAATACGTGGTTAAAATATTACTATCATGGATTATCATGGAGCTCTGGTACCATTCCCTATACTGACGTAGGCAACATTCTTAAAGAAGCCTTACATGATGTGACCAAAATTTTTGTCGTGGGTAGCATAAGAAAAAAGTGGCTAGAACGCTTCAAGTTTAAAGTTAATGACATCACAGAAATGGGTTTTCCACCAGCTGATAAAATAAAGCTTGTGACTGTTTGCTCAAATTGGAATGATACGTACAAAGCACGTTGTGCTCTGCACAATGTCCGACTTATGAAAAGATATTTTACTACACTAAAAAAACAACCCGAATCCAGCGTTGCAAAGCTAATCGTATTAGCGGGATGCGAACAACATTTGAAGCACAAAAACACATAAAATCGTAATAGGTTTATGCCCAACTATACCGCAGTCAATCATTGCGACCGTCTGTTCAGTATAGTAATGTGAATCCGAGTAGAGCGCTGCGACTGCATTGCCGGGTCAATCGCTTCGACTCATCGGCATCATCCATACCGACAGCCGAAACCGGACACAACTTTTAGCGTTACGTGGTTGCTTGCTTCGACTCGTCGGCATCTCGCATGCCGCAAGCCAAGATCGAGCACAGTGACAACGTTGCGAGTTCGTATACTTCGACTTTCTAGATTCTAGTACTGCGAAAGTCGATATTAATACTTTATGTCAATTTAAATTATGTGTTAATTTAATTTTCATTCAAAAAGTGTTTATATGATTACTAAACTAGTGAATGTTTTAATTCTTTAATATTATTTAGATTAAATTTTATTTATTAACATATTATATGAAACGTTTATTAAATTAAATAAGGACTAATGTTTCGTTATACTTTAATATTTACTCGAATTTCAAAAATTAGATATCTTGTTTAAGTATATTCATTAATTATTTATAATAAAATGAAGTTTATATGAAAATATTTACTAAGACGACTTAATCAGTAAATATAATCTAACGAATACCTATCTCTCTATCTAAATGATATCTGATAAAAAATGTATTTGTACGTTTTCTTCAAAATTAAGAAGAGAAAAAAGATCTTATAATCAATAATAAAATTAATATTTTTCTTACTATTTTGCAAATTAACAAGTTTTCAGTTATTTCACCGTTGAAAATGAGAAAATTAATCAGGCAAGTTTCCAATTAAGTTTTTTTGTATATTGAATAGTAACCTCTCACCAATCAGATAAGCTAAAAAATTTACATTTTGTAATTTTCAAAAATTCAATTACATTCTATATTTTATTTATAAGAAAAATGATTCTATTAAATTTTTACTTTGGTTCGATAGTTTTGAATCAAAAATTCATTAAAACATTAATTAAAAAAAAGATTTAGGGCTCTAAAATTTATTTTTTCTATTTCGGGATCCAATTGGAACTTATTCCCTCAATTTTATCTATTTTTATTTTTTAACTGTGCCAGTAAACATAAAATATCTCATATACGTATATACAAGTGTATCGTTTTATTAAAAATTCATTAAATATAATAAAAGAATATTTGAATAAAATTTATTTTAAATAGAATTCAAAGATTTAAAGATAAATTTTTAAACGTTCTAGCTTCATAAGTAACTTTTTTGAAACAATTTTCAAATAGTTACCATTCACTCATATTAAAAAATACACAACTGTGTTTGCGACTAAATTGTCCGTTTCGAAAATAATAAACAAAATTCATATAACGGGTTTATATGGAAACATTTTGTAATTATGACAGCTTCCAAATCAATGACATCAAATGATTTTTCATTCCATAAATATGCTTATGGATAACAAATTTATGAATTTTTATTTTTGTTTTGAATTATACTTTATAAAATTATGTAAGAATTTTTTTCTTGATATTCTGTAATTGCCTGGACTAAGGAAATATTTAGCATTTGTGACTATAAATTTAGCTTTTTCTATATTTTGTTATCTGAAAATTTATCACAAAGTTTGATCGAAATCCGTAATCTAAGGATATGATACTCTCCTAGTAAGGTTATTTAAAAATTAAATCTATGCACAAGTATATGAGATATTACTTTTATTAAATAATTCTATACTATTATTAAGAAAAAGAATTATATTGTCATGTAATTAACTTAAAGAGACGTATAAATTACTGTTTAGTTACATGAATGACATTGAACATTTAATTAAAAATATAGGTTATTATACAGTGCTAAATATTTATTTCATTTGAAAAAATATTATTTATTTATAATTTTAATAAAATATCATTAATTTAGAGACATAAGTTTTGATTTAAAATCATGTCAAATTTAAAAATATTAATTTATAATTGCATTCATGAAATAAAGTATTAATTAACTATTTGTTTAAAATTAGAAAAAAATTCTTACATAATTTTATAAAGTATAATTCAAAACAAAAATAAAAATTCATAAATTTGTTATCCATTAGCATATTTATGGAATGAAAAGTCATTTGATGTTATTGATTTGGAAGCTGTCATAATTACAAAATGTTTTCATATAAACCCTTTACATGAATTTTGTTTATTATTTTCGAAATGGACAATTTATTCGCAAACACAGTTGTGCATTTTTTAATGTGATAGAATGGTAACAATTTGAAAAGTGTTTCAAAAAAGTTACATACGAAGTTCTGCCGTCCAAAGTGTAAAAGTGGTTGACTAAATTGGAATCCCATTGGAGTTAAGGTTTTCTTACTTTGGACGGCAGAGTTAGAATGTTTAAAAATTTATCTTTGAATTCTATTTGAATTAAATTTTATTCAAATATTCTTTTATTATATTTAATGAATTTTTAATAAAATGATACACTTGTATATATGTAAATGAGATATTTGATGTTCATTGACACAGTTAAAAAATAAAAATTCATAAAATTGAGGAAATAAGTTCCAATTGGATCCCAAAATTGAAAAAATAAATTTTAAAGCCCTAAATCTTTTTTTTAATTAATGTTTTAATGATTTTTTGATTTAAAACTATCGAATTAAAGTAAAAATTTAATGAAATCATTTTTCTTATAATTAAAATATATAGAATGTAATTAAATTTTTAAAAATTAAAATATGTAAATTTTTTAGCTTATCTGATTGGTGTAAGGTTACTATTCAATATACAAAAAGACTTAATAGGAAACTTGCCTGATTAATTTTTTTATTTTCAAATATAAGTTGCTTAAAATTTAAAAATACGTTAACTATGGTCAGCAATCCATTTCATTTCGGGGGGCAGGTATAGCTCACATCAAATTTTATAATAATCGAATTGTGCCTAATAAACCAAATAACAAGAAAATAAGTTGAATGATGTAAATATTAAATGTAAAAAAAAAGAAATTGAATGTACAGCAATAGATTTAAATTGTAAGAAGAAAATTTTAATATAGAGTATAGCTAATAACGAAAAGCAAATTTTAAAATTGATTTCTATGAATGTTTGATCTCGTTTTGCGAAGCGAAGTGCATTTTGATATATCAAAAATCCACTTCGTTTCGGGTGGCATTGTGAGGTTACACATCCATATACTATGTGCATAATTATAATAAGAGCGAGGTGGGGTAGCCTAAAAGTACCGAACGCGCTCTTATACTCGCGCATGGCTACGCCCATCGCAAGCACATACACATGTCTAATCAGTTAAAGCGAGATTCGATATAATATAGAATGAATATTTATTACGAGAAGTGGGAGCGCGTTGATACTGTGTGGGTTAGGAATAGCGGCGAATCGAGCGTTGGCGGTTCAAATGCGAGCTTACGAAAAGGAGAAAAATGTACAGAAGAATGACTCTTCTGCCTGCCTTTGATTAAATAAAGTTTTAAAACTAAAATCCGAGTTAGTAATTGTATTCTTTTAAAACTGAGTAAAATACGGCGAAGTAGATCGACGTATGTTCGGTCTACATACCCGTTTATTCAATTTTAAGATAAGTCCTCCTTTGTTGTTCGCGAAATAGTGAATCATTGGTGCATTTAAATAAGTTTTAAAATTAAAATCACGTAATACGTTTTACTTAATTGAGTACTTGCAAATATTTGTATGGGAGAAATATCCTTTAAATATTTGCAAGTCTGTTAAAATCGAGAGTCGTAAAATAATTTGATGAATTCTAAAAGGCAACAAGAGGCCCAAGTTTATCAACCAACACTTTTCCATTTTCCTAGTCTCCTTCCTACACGAGCAAGTGATCCCGAAGTAGTCGGACATGGCGTACCGGCTACATACGGATTAGCTCCGCACATACAAGTCTCACACTAAATTAAAACAAATACATTACAAACTACAAATTAATATATCATAACTTCAACACGCGTGGTTGTGCCCGTGTTAGAATCGATGACAAACAAATTTTGTAAGTGGCTTCACCACGAAAATTAAGTATATATTTATTCGTAGATCGATGGTATTTCTCATTAAAACCAATCAGAATCTTTTTTCTTTCTTTAAATTACATTAGCGCGAAAGAGACATAAGTTTCGTTATTGATGAAAGAAATGATACTTTTCCCCATAAATTAAAGTTAATTAAGGTTCGTTTGATGTTCTAATCTTGGCATTTAGCAATCATACCGTTAATACATATACATCTGGCTACGGCCAAAATACAAAGAAATTATCTTATATAGAAAATAAATCATCAAAATTATATTTGGTTGATGTGTGTTTGATAGGGTATACGAATGGTAAAACGAAAATATATTTCACGAATATTAAATAAAGTAAACATAGTGTTTAACCCTGGTCTAGCGCATGTAGACACGAGTGATTATTTAATGTAAAATCTGAAGTCTCGAAATAGAGAGAGATAGAAGCAATGGGTACCCCTATGTTTCTCAAGTTCAGCGTTAATAGCACGAAACGAATATTCTCGAGTTATACTCAACGAAGTTTGTGTGTACTTTTATCGGCTGGATAATATTCTGTTCGTGGCTAAAAAAATTATTACCAATATCGCGTGAAATAATAAAGGAATCCATCGCATTATAAATTCTTGTCTCTACGCTGTTTGTTTACTAGGCTTTGTTAAATTATAAATTCCTTTTGCTCGGTAGAACCCGAATACAGGTACACATAAACTTCTGTAAGTTCCGATAATTGTATGTTGAGTCAATTTATACTTAAATAATCATCATTTTATTGACTTTAATTTAAATAAAATCTAAGAAAATCTTACATTGGCGCCCTCCGGTCTGATATACCCCACGATATGAGAGTGTAGAATATCATGCTTTAAACAAAGCTAAAAGAGATTTATGTTTAAGCTTATAAAAAAAAATTTATTTAATGCTTTTCAGGTGAAAAACATCAATTATAGAAGGACTATTAGGAATAGATTTTAGAAAATTGAAAAGAAAATAGAAAGGCAAAACTTGTAAATTAGGGCCACAACCACAAGAAATATAGTATAAATAAAGGCGCGAAATATTCAATAGTTAAATCATAAGTAGCATCTGTGACTATAACTAGAAATAAAGTAATTAAATAAGAAAATTATAATAAAATAAAAAGAAATGCTATTAATAAAATAAAAAATCTGTAATTTCATAGAAAAATCAAAAATTAAATTATCAAGAATTATTAAATAAAGTAAATAATGTTATTAAAAATCAAAATAGAAATATACAATTTTCTTCTATCGAAATAGTAAAGAATGAGGCGAGAATAGAAAAAATACAAGAAAAAATTTAATTGATAGTAGAAAATTAAATAATATTAATAAACAAAGTCGAAAGAATAGAACATAGATTTAACCACAATATGCCTTTATTGGTTGATAACTTAAAAGAAATAGAGGAAAATATTAAAATATTAGAACAAAAAATTAAAGATTTAAATTTAGTAAAAAATTTTGTTTTAGTAGAGAAAAATGGTAAAATCCATTATAATATAAGGAAATTAAAAAAAAAAATTAAATAATAAAACAGAAAACTAACCAGGAGAGTGTCTGAGTTGCGGGTCACAGATTTTGATGAAACTTCGGGATAAGTATTTAGGTACCAAAATATGAGTAAAGCCACAGCAGTACGGTCTAACGCTTCAAAAAAGTGAAGTTATCGACGATTATAGTCTTATTTTTAGGAAAATATGAAAAAAGAACTCCTAATTGAAGGGTATATAATTCTGTCTAGAAACGTCTTTGAAAAATCCACAATAACTAAAATGAAAGCAGAGAAAGCAAGCTTTAATTTGCTAGTTTCCGTATTGAAAATTAATAATCAGAATTAAAGTTATGCTTGTTTAAAGTTAAGCATCAAAAGAGTACTAAAAATCACCATCCTTCAAAATTTAGACTATTATTGGTACTCTCTTACTGCTCAACTTAAACAAGCATAACTTTAGTTCTAATTATTATTTTTTAATTCGGAAACTAACAAATTAAAGCTTGCTTTCTCTGCTTTTATTTTCGTTACTGTGGATTTATTATATTACTAGACAGAATTATTTATACTTCAATTAGGATTTCTTTTTTCATATTTTTCCGAAAATCAGACTATAATCGTTCATAACTTTAGTTTTTCGAAGCATTAGACCGTACTGCTGTGGCTTTACTCATATTTTAGTACCTAGATACTTATACCAAAGTTTCATCAAGATCTGTGACCCGCAATTCAGACACTTTCCTGGTAAGTAGATAATTAAAAAGTTTGATGAAAATTAAGAGATTAGAATAATAAACACGTACAAACGTTAAAATGTGAAAAGAGAAAGTAATCAAGGTTTTGGATTATCTTTGATACAAATAAGTAAATAAATGTAATAGTTAAAGTCACAGAAGATTAAGCGTGCGAATGTAAACAATCACAAAGCATCAAATAGATTAAATTATTAAACTCTAATGCGAAATAAAATTTAACACATGAAAGAGAAATAATACCTTAAAATTTAAATATTTATTGGACAGTGGTACTCAACCGGCACAGTGGTGCTCAATCTTAATTTTAAGATTGAGCACCACAATCTTAAGCAAAACAAGACATTATATTACCAACAGCAACAAACAACAGAGAATTAATAACAATGAAGGAAACAAAAATAACATAAACAATTACAACACTTATAAATAAAACGAAAATGAAAATTATAACCAAAAACAAAATTATGGTAACAAACCAGCGAAAAATTCTTATTGGAACAAGGCAGGACCAAGTTCAAACAGTCATGATCAAAGAAGACAACTACAGCATCCAGTAATAAATGCAATGAGAACGGGAAATAGTAACCAGAGTGAAAAACGGAAATATGAATAATTAACACCACCCATAAATAATAAAAACATAAGAAAATCACATGACCAAATAGATATATTAAACATAGACGAAACAAAAGAGAAAAATGAAAAGGAACAGGGAAACCAATAGAGGTTGCACCTAATAAAAATAAATTAAGGGGTGAGGTCGCAACAAATAAAAATCCCCGAATGGCTTTACTACAGCAAACAACAAAAGAAGATTTAATACACGATATACATCCAAAAAATAATAGAGAAATCGAAGAAAAGATAATAGTATGTCCAGAAATAAAGATAAGATTAGAAAATATAGCAGTGAATGGACTAATAGATACCGGCAGTGAAATAACATGCATATCGGAACAATTTTATTTTAGTAATTATGAAAAATTAAAAGACTGTCCAACATTACCGATAACAGGTAAATACATCAAAACAGCCACAGGCTCTAAAACAACAAGATTAAAAAAGCAGATAATGATTACAAGCGAATTTAATAAGGAAAAAATTAAAATTATTTATCTAATAATACCTAAATTAATAAAGGATCGTATCATTGGTTATGATACTCAACGAATGCTACGTATGATAATTAATACAACGACGCAAGAAATACTTATTACTATCAATGATAAATACTTAAATTTATCATATATAGAAAATAAAATAAATTTAAATGCATACGAAACGATGCAAATCCAAGAAGTGTATGAAAATGGCAATGACCTAAAATCATACAATTTAAATATACAGAATGAAAAAGAAATATTTCTCAATTCTGAAAATGATTACAAAACTTCAATGCTCACAAAAGAAGAGATTGAAGAAAAAATAAATGAGTGTGAAAATATCACACAAAACCAAAAACAAGAATTAGTTAAACTAATTTCTAATTATAAAGAAGTGTTTCGAAAAGCGCCAGGATTAATTAAATCATATAAGCACGAGTTGAAGCTAACTGATGAACACCCTTTTTATTCAAAACCTTATCCAATACCAATAAATCATAAGGATAAGGTATTAAAAGAAATAAACAATATGATAGAATTAGAAATAATCAGAAAATCTAAAAGTCCTTATATAAATTCGATTGTTACAGTCATTAAAAAAGATGGCTCAGTAAGCCTATGCTTAGATGCACGTAAGTTAAATGAAGAAATTATAGATGATTACGAAGCACCACCTTCAGTTGAAGAAATTTTTATTAGATGTAAAAAGAAAAAATATATGTCAAGTTTAGATCTCACCAGTTCGTACTGGCAAATAGAACTAACGGAAAACAGTCAAGTTTACAGCGTTTAAGATTGGTAATAAGGTTTATGAGTTCAATGTAGCTGCTTTTGGAATTAAAACAAGCGGTGCAGCATTATTAAGAGGCTTATATGAAGTCATAAGAGAATTCGAAGAATTGTCATTAGCGTTTGTGGATGATCTACACATAAGATCAACCACGTTTGACGAACATATTAAACATTTAGAGAAACTATTTAAAAAAGCCAAAGAATATAACTTAACTTTCAACTTTAAAAAGTCTAAATTTATAAAAGAGAAAATAGAATTTCTAGGTCATTTTATAACAAGTGAAGGTATTACACCGGACCCAGAAAAAATAAGATCAATTAAGAATTTTCATACATCAAGAAATATAAAAGAGCTACAGGCATTCTTAGGTTTCGTAAACTTCTATACGAAATTTGCTAAAGGATATGCAAACGAAATCTTACCATTAATTGGATTATTAAGAAAAGACGTACTTTATGAATGGGAGGCAAGGCAACAAAAAGCTTTCAAGAATATAAAAGATCTTTTTACAGAAAATATAATTTGAAAGTTTATAGATATGAGCAAACCATTCATTCTAACAAATGATGCAAGTAATTATGCTATAGCAGCGATATTATCACAGTCAGATGAATACAATAATGAAAATATCGTATATTTTATAAGTCGAACACTAAAAAGGCCTGAATTAAACTATTTTACAACTGAAAAAGAATTGCTAGCAATAGTATGGTCAGTACATAAACTAGACACATATTTGAGAGGAGTAAAAGAAATGATATTAAGAACTGATCACAAAGCAATCACATTCTTGAACAAGTGTAAGTTTAACAGTTGTAGATTACGACGATGGGCCTTATCTATACAAAATTATAATATAAAACCAGAACATATTACTGGAAATAAAAATACGGCTGCAGTTTTTTTTAGTAGACAAATATTAGATCTTAAAGAAGATGATGAAATAATAAGATCAAAATTGAGTAAAAATAAAATTAGCAAAAAATTAGAAAATGTCTTTAAACAGTTAAAATCTTATCAAAAAAATGATAACTATTGTAAAAAAATACTACAAAGAATGTTTACAAACGACAGCAACCTGAAAAATTATTATTCATACGAAAATGAAATATTATATAAAATAACAGACCCAGGAAAAAAGATTATAATACCTGAAACTGTGTTAAAAATAATTATATTAGAAATACATGAATTCTATGGTCAGATAGGACCCAAAAAGACATATAATTTAATTATAAAGGACTTCATTGCTCTAAAACTACGCAAACAAGTTTATGTATTATTAAAGATATGTGAAACTTGCCAAAAAACAAAGCATTTAACCATTAAATATCATGCAGAAATGCAGCCTATAATAGTAAATGATAAAAACGAAATATTATCTATAGATTTCTATGGTCCCCTACCAACGTCAGTAGGTGGAGTAAAATATATTCTAACATCTATAGATGTATTTTGGAAATATGTAGTAATGTACCCCTATGAAAAAGCAAACACGCTCACAACAATAAAAAAAATATTCAATAATTATGTAATAAAATATGGTACTCCCAAAGCTATAATGACAGATCATGGAACGTAATTCACATCTAAAAAATGGATAAAAAAATTACAAAAAGAAAATATAAAAATAATATTCTCCTCAATAAGACACCCTCATAGTAACATAGTTATGAGAATACATAGAGAACTGAGAAGGTTCTTTAGAACTTTTATAAATGAATCCCATAAATCGTGGTCTACATATGTCCCAAAAATTCAAGAAATCATGAATGAAATCTACCATGAAACCACTGGTTTTACACCTATCGAACTACATATGGGGAAAAATCCCATAAGAGTATGGGAAAAATATTTTAAATTAAATAAAAAAGACATAAATCTAGAGAGAAAAATATTTATGGCAAGAGAAAAGATGCACAAAAAGATCAAAGATCGAGCTGCAAAAAACAATATTAAACATAACCATTATAAATTAAATATAGGAGATAAAGTATTAGTAAATCTCTAAAAGTTACAGATACAGGAAACGAGAAAATTGCAAATTTTTTAGAGACATATGAAGGACCTTTCAAGATAAAAAATATTATAAACCAAGATACGTATCTATTAGAAGACAAAAATCAGCAAGAACGAGGAAAATTTCACCTTAGCAATTTAAAACCATTTTTTGAAGAAAATCAAGAAATTAATTGAAGAAAGAAGAAACGTAATAATATAGATATCATACACATTGACTACAAGCAAATAATAACAACGTCAAGATAGTAATATAATATACATAAATAAGAAATATTAACACAAACAAACAAAGAGAAAGTAGTATGAATTGGAAATTTAAGGTACAAAAGACAAAAGGCTAACAACGCAAATCAAATCACATAGAACTGTTGACAAGTCAACATCTAAGAAGTAAATAAATACAAAGTGTACAAATTAAAATTTTATTTATTCAGTTTCAATGAAAAACACAACAGTAAAATGAATCAAACACAAGTATACAAATACAATGGAAAAATAAATTTTTTAACACACCTCAATCGTTTCCGACATCAAGGGACCAGCCTGGATTGGTATGTTAATAGAAAAACACGTCACCACACAAGTAGATTCAGTATTGCTAAGTGGAAATGAATTAAACATCGTATGGGATGAAGCGTTGTCCAGGCCAGTAAACTATGAGGAAAAATTAATACCAAATGCAGCAAGGTTCATAAACAAGAATAGTTACAACATCAGTATGCACGGGACGGAGATAATTGCAAAAAACAGAATGCACCCCAAAGCTACATTAACGGAAACAATTGGGTCAACAAATTCCAATAGAAGATCAACACAACAGACAGCAGGAAAATTAAAAACGATACCACTAATAGACAACACAGATACAGAAATAAAAAATAGCACAATATGACAACAAAAAAAAAAACAAGTTAACATATGCGCAATTTTCAAAAACTTCATTCATTTTTGTCACTCGATTTTTAACAATTCGAAAGTCTATAATACAAGTTTCTAGGGTGGCACACACTTCAATAAGAGCTAAAATTACTAGTTTTTTAAAGTAGAATATGTAATTAAATTTTGGTATCGATTGGAATATTGCCCTTCACGGTATATAATTTTATACGTCAAAAATGATACTTTTTTTATATTTTTCTACTTGTGTTTCTTGAGCTATAAAAAAAGGTGCATATTTTCGATCATTCTCAAATTTTTAGAGCATAATAAATAGGGCAAATACAAAAGTTTGAGCCAATCCTGGTACCTGTGCCCTTCTTTATGAAGCTGTTTGACTAATTTTAATGTAAGCGTAATTTTCACCTAAAAATTACACCTACATTAAAAATAATCAAACAGTTTTATAAAGAAGGGCACATGTACCAGGACAGGCTTAAACTTTTGTATTTACCGTATTTATTATGCTCTAAAAATTTGAGAATAATCAAAAGTATGCATCTTTTTTAAAGCTCAAGAAACACACGTAGAAAAATATAAAAAAGTATCATTTTTAACGTATAAAAGTATATACCGTGCAGGGCAATATTCCAATCGATACCAAAATTTAATTACTTATTCTACTTTAAAAAACTAGTAATTTAAGCCCTTATTGAAGTGTGTGCCACCCCAGAAACTTGTATTATAGACTTTTGAATTGTTAAAAATCGAATGACAAAAATGAATGAAGTTTTTGAGAATTGCCCATATACGTGGTAGAAAAAGCATTAGAAAAACAAAGATTATCTAGGATGGGACTAAAAACAAATAGAGAGGATATTTCAGACGATGGATCGGATGTAGAAGTATGGATACAGAAAAGGATGGAACGAATAACAAGGTAATAACTTTAAATTTAAATAAACATAATATTGTCAAGCTAAAAAACAAAAAAAAAATCAAAAAAAAAAGAAAAGAAAAAATGTACGTTTTAGTATAAGTAGTTTTAATATAGTGTAAAATTGTCTGTGCGCGATAAATGAAATGGATCGTACAGCGCAAAATCCTTGATGAATATGAGTTGCTTAAAATTTAGAAATACGTTAACTATGCTCAACAATCCATTTCATTTCGGGGGGCAGGTATAGCTTACATCAAATTTTATAATAATCGAATTGTGCTTAATAAACCAAATAACAAGAAAACAAGTTGAATGATGTAAATATTAAATGTAAAAAAAAAAAAATTAAATGTACAGCAATAGATTTAAATTGTGAGAAGAAAATTTTAATATAAAGTATAGCTAATAACGAAAAGCAAATTTTAAAATTGATTTCTATGAATGTTTGATCTCGTTTTGCGAAGCGAAGTGCATTTTGATATATCAAAAATCCACTTCGTTTCGGGTGGCATTGTGAGGTTACACATTCATATACTATGTGCATAATTATAATAAGAGCGAGGTGGGGTAGCCTAAAAGTACCGAACGCGCTCTTATACTCGCGCATGGCTACGCCCATCGCAAGCACATACACATGTCTAATCAGTTAAAGCGAGATTCGATATAATATAGAATGAATATTTATTACGAGAAGTGGGAGCGCGTTGATGCTGTGTGGGTTAGGAATAGCGGCGAATCGAGCGTTGGCGGTTCAAATGCGAGCTTACGAAAAGAAGAAAAATGTACAGAAGAATGACTCTTCTGCCTGCCTTTGATTAAATAAAGTTTTAAAACTAAAATCCGAGTTAGTAATTGTATTCTTTTAAAACTGAGTAAAATACGGCGAAGTAGATCGACGCATGTTCGGTCTACATACCCGTTTATTCAATTTTAAGATAAGTCCTCCTTTGTTGTTCGCGAAATAGTGAATCATTGGTGCATTTAAATAAGTTTTAAAATTAAAATCACGTAATACGTTTTACTTAATTGAGTATTTGCAAATATTTGTATGGGAGAAATATCCTTTAAATATTTGCAAGTATGTTAAAATCGAGAGTCGTAAAATAATTTGATGAATTCTAAAAGGCAACAAGAGGCCCAAGTTTATCAACCAACACTTTTCCATTTTCCTAGTCTCCTTCCTACACGAGCAAGTGATCCCGAAGTAGTCGGACATGGCGTACCGGCTACATACGGATTAGCTCCGCACATACAAGTCTCACACTGAATTAAAACAAATACATTACAAACTACAAATTAATATATCATAACTTTAACACGCGTGGTTGTGCCCGTGTTAGAATTAATGACAAACAAATTTTGTAAGTGGCTTCACCACGAAAATTAAGTATATATTTATTCGTAGATCGATGGTATTTCTCATTAAAACCAATTAGAATCTTTTTTCTTTCTTTAAATTACATTAGCGCGAAAGGGACATAAGTTTCGTTATTGATGAAAGAAACGATACTTTTCCCCATAAATTAAAGTTAACTAAGGTTTGTTTGATGTTCTAATCTTGGCATTTAGCAATCTTACCGTTAATACATATACATCTGGCTACGGCCAAAATACAAAGAAATTATCTTATGTAGAAAATAAATCATCAAAATTATATTTGGTTGATGTGTGTTTGATAGGGTATACGAATGGTGAAACGAAAATATATTTCACGAATATTAAATAAAGTAAACATAGTGTTTAACCCTGGTCTAGCGCATGTAGACACGAGTGATTATTTAATGTAAAATCTGAAGTCTCGAAATAGAGAGAGATAGAAGCAATGGGTACCCCTATGTTTCTCAAGTTCAGCGTTAATAGCACGAAACGAATATTCTCGAGTTATACTCAACGAAGTTTGTGTGTACTTTTATCGGCTGGATAATATTCTGTTCGTGGCTAAAAAAATTATTACCAATATCGCGTGAAATAATAAAGGAATCCATCGCATTGTAAATTCTTGTCTCTACGCTGTTTGTTTACTAGGCTTTATTAAATTATTAATTCCTTTTGCTCGGTAGGACCCGAATACAGGTACACATAAACTTCTGTAAGTTCCGATAATTGTATGTTGAGTCAATTTATACTTAAATAATCATCATTTTATTGACTTTAATTTAAATAAAATCTAAGAAAATCTTACAACGCGGATTAGATAAGACTTGGCAGATCTTGTAAAAATGATAACTTATTTTAAGCAAAACAAAGATTTTCAATATTTACCAACTGTTATAGATACATTTTCAAAGTATGCATGGATCGTACCAGTCAAATCGAATAGTGGCAATGATGCTACTCTAGTTATGAAGTCAATATTGAAAAAAGGACGGGTGCCATCGAATTGTCAAAATAAGGAAATGAATTATACAATCCAAACTTTCAGAATCTTATGAAAAAGTACAAAATAAATTACTTCTCTTCACATATCAATCTTCATATGAGCGCTTCAATAAAACTTTAAAAAATGCAACGTGATTAGAATTCAGCAAACAAGGAAGCTATAAATGGTTGGATATTCTGTCTGAGTTAGTGAAAGCATACAATTTAAGAAAACATCAGACAATAGGAATCAATTCTGAAAACGTTATGAAGATAAATGAAAAAGAAATCAAATAAATTCACCTCACTAAAAAGAGACCTGTAGAAAAACCAAAATTCAAAGTAGGATATAAAGTGTGAATAAGTAAGATAAAACAAGTTTTTGAAAAAGATTATACACCTAATTGGTCAGCTGTAATTTTCACAGTAACAAGAGTTGTTAAAACCAACCCTATAACTTACCGTGTCAAAGATTATTATGATGAACCTAATCTGGCGGCTTTTATGAAACGGAAATTCAGAAAACTATGTATCCAG
Source organism: Anastatus disparis (assembly GCA_017163975.1). Taxonomy (NCBI): domain Eukaryota; kingdom Metazoa; phylum Arthropoda; class Insecta; order Hymenoptera; family Eupelmidae; genus Anastatus; species Anastatus disparis. Next base: position 6,405,180 of record JAFFSR010000282.1, read on the forward strand.
AAATTTATTTAGTAGAAAAAGTTTTAAAGCAAAATGGTAAACGTGTATACGTTAAGTATTTAGATCTAAGTAACAAGCATAATAATTGGATGGATAAAAATGGGATTATTTAAATAAGCTAAGTCGTATTTTACGACGTCTTTAGTGTAATAAATGAAAAAGAAAGAATTTAATTTTATTATGTTTATGAATTCAAGTTATGCATTCATATATTTTATTATTAATATTTATTTCTTATGATTCAATATGAATATAATAATTATAAGTAGTGGTGATAAATAAAAACAATTGTATAATGTTTAATAATTTTCATTTATTCATGTATTCTTATTATGTATAATTTACAATGAAAAACAGTTCGAAAGTAATTTGATGTGTACATTTTATTTATTTCAAGCCCGTTCGAATTTAAAAGAAAATCCTCCCAGGTATATTGCAATCAAACGGAGTTTATTTGCATTATCACAGAGATTGTAGAAAAATTCTTTATTTTTTAGGATTGCAGATGAAATCTTCTCTGGTAAGAAGATTCGGAAGTTTTTGTCGAAATCAGCTACAACCTTGGTACTAAATCTTGTTTTGACTTGTTTCAGTGCAGCCACCATGTACTGCTGGTCTTTTTCTAAGTCTATAACTTCCTTCCTTGACAGAAAGTCGCTTCCAGCAATCTTGTTTAGTGCAGATAAATCCATTCTAAAAACAAGAAAAAGTAAAAAAATATTTACATTTCTGTTAGAGAAAAATTTTGATAGAAAAAAAAATAAATTACAACTTACTTAAAAAGTTAATCGATTTTAGATTTCTTTGCACAAGGTTGATCGTCCTTAAACTTTTCGATTACTTCAATGCGCTCCTCATAGTGGTACGTTGGGTGATATAGCCTATTCGTTACTTGGATGTCTGCCCTTTCCATTGCTACTCGTAATATATCCTTTTTTTCTCCTTTCTGGGAACATGCCCCTTCCATTGATGGATGCCAGTCATTCATGAACTCCTCTAACACATCATACTCAATGATGATTTGTTCGCCTTCATAAAGTGTCCCACCCGCTCTGCATTATTTTTATTTGTTACTTCATCCCTTCTCTCGATTTCCCTCTTTCTTTTATTCTCTGTAGCATCCATCTCCACTCGTGTATCTCCACTCCTAATTTCTACCTCCCGCTCTTTTTCTTTTTTTAGCATTCAATATTCTTGCCCATTCCCACTCTATTTCAAGCGCAGCTTGCGCCATCTAGATTTCTTCAATTTTATAATGTCCTCAAGGTAAAATATCTGCATTGTCTGGCAATAAAAATCTCTTATCACCGTGAAGACTTAGAGCAATTTTTCTGTTTTTCAGTATGCACCGTGTGCAATTTTGAACGGATATTGCACTGTTCACTGTATATAATAGTAGGATCCTAAAGACAGCTTCGGTAATCCTCAAAACTTATTGATTTTTTAAGAACACTGAACTTTATATTGGCTTTCATTATAACTTCTCCTCCATCGATTGAAATACTCTAAATTTTGCTTCGTAATCGTATAAATTCTGTCATTATCTTACCATTACATTCGTTTTTCATCAAACCTGAAACTTTCTTATTAACTCGAGGAATTTCGAACGGATTGTTTCCTTCATAATCAGAAGTATAAAATTTATGAATGTCCTCTTTTATTATTTTGTACATGTCAATGTCCTTAACTTCGTATATGAGACTATCAGTATCTGTGTACAAAAGTTTAAATTTGTTTCCAACTCGCTTTTTCATGTATGAATATTTAAAATCGTCAATTAATGTTATTGATAATTCTAAAATACAAAATTCAACGTCAATTGGTTTCTTGATTATGATGCTCGTTCTCTTCATTTGAATAGCAACCAAATTCTCATAAAAAATAGCACAACTGTGAAAATTTGGTAGAGCTGTGCGTGCTTCTGCTCTTTATCAACCAGTGAATTTATTTACCAATCAGACATCAATTTGAGAGCGCTCTCGCTCAATGCATTTTCCATAGACAGCAACTAAGTGATTTACAATCGGGTCGATTTAAAATACCTATGAGTTTTCCCTTCCTTAAAAAATGTATTGGATTCTTATTTGAGGATGGAGAGAAAGGGCTGTCCTTTCTTATTTTTAAAGAAAGGATAGAACGCCGCCCACAATATGTTCTATTTTGGAGAGCGCAGGAAAATTTTTCCACTCTTCAAAGAGAGGGAAAGGGCAGACCTTTTTCGCTGCGCTACCTACTGTGCGTTTTCTTTAACGTTGCATAAAAATTTACCTGCTTTTAGAAGAGAAGGAAAGGAATGACCTTTATCTCAATGCAGTACGCTACGTGTGTGTTCTCTTTTGAGTCGCAGGTACATGATACTAATGGATCGTACTATAACTAGATACAAATTTAGTATCTAGTTAATCACATAACCATGTTTGTATTGAAATAGCATTGATAACAGCGCACATAGGTTTTCGCCTTAAACAGAGGCCGTGGTTAAAACATGTGTATCGTCTACAATTCATTATTTTTTCTAATGAAGAAGTCTTTAATGTTGCTGATTGCTCTAAAAAATAAAGAGGAAAAGGTGATGTAAATCAAAGTATATACAATATAAGAAATAAAGTATTATAAAGTATTAACCTGGGGCCTTATTCTAGAGGTTAAAACTGCGTAATTTTAACGTTTTAACGGTGATAAACTGAAGTTTAAATTTACTACGGACAAAAATTTTGGTGTTTTTTTGAATGGGTAGTATAATTTTAGTGACTTTCTAGTAACTAAATGATATATTCCGTGATAAACGCAGAAAATTTCATATAAAGTGATAAAATAATTTATCGCTATCTATCGTTCTTTAACTTGCAATAGCGATAAACGTTATGTTAATTAATTTATCAATAAATTTAAATAATGAAACAGATTTTATATTTTAAAATTTTACATTTGTTCTTTTAAATTAAATTTGAAATAATTACAATAATTTCAGTTCTTAAATATTTTAAATCAAATAACAAACGTATTGAAATAAATTAACTTCTTAAATAAATAATAAATTAATACGTAAATATTTATTTATTATAAATATTGTATCAATTACACAAATTTTTGTTTAAAACTTTATTTTATTTGAAAATTATTATACATAATAAACAATGTTAAAAATTGTCAAATGTAAACTTGTATATCATATCAACCAATAAAAAAATAAATATAAAAATTTTTATTTAATAAAAAAGGTGTTCTGGATCTAAATAATAAAATTATGAAATATTAAAATATAAATGTGTGTGTATGAATGCATATACACACACACACACACACGCGCATATATATATTTATGCTGTAGTAAGCAGTAGAGGGCGTCGTATGTAGTAGGCTAGTCAAATGGGTATTGAGGTCTCTTATAGTTGCGCTCGCAGCGCCGCTGTATTTTGTTTGTGATATTTTGTACTAAAGTATATTTGCTGTCAGCTTATTTCCCCGGGGATATATGAACAAGTAATATATCTCCGGGGAAATACTCAATATGCTATAGTAAGTTGGGATACAACTAAACTCTTTAGTACGAAGTGAGCGCCGATGTGTTTGGAAAGGATAGTAGTGAAAACTTGAGAACATCAACAGGCGCGTTAGACGATCAGCGCCGAATAGTTGAGTCCCGCGTTTATTCAAATTTCATAATGGTCTTTTTCGTATGAAATACATTTTTTTAAATATACATCAAATAAATAATGGTTCATAATGATTTATTAATAATAAAATTTAGAGTTAAGAAGGGGCCGAACTATCTGTCTTTGTCTAATAGCGTTTTTCATCATTTATGTAAACACTATCCGGTATAACAAGAAAAAAATTGCAGCCCTCGCTAGATATTAGTATAATAAGTAAATTTTGTAATAACAACCAAATTTTTTCACTGCGTAGTTTTTGAATAATTAGAGACCTACCAAAAAAAGATAGGTTATATTCTAGATTGCGAGTAGGTCTCTAATTAGTCAAAAACTATGCGGTAAAAAATTTGGTTGCTATTACAAAATTCACTTATTATACTAATATCTAGCGGGGGCTGCTATTTTTTTCTTGTTATACCGGATAGTGTTTACATAAATGATGAAAAACGCTATTAGACAAAGACAGATAGTTCGGCCCCTTCTTAATAGTGAAAAAAAATCACAGTAAAAGTGATGCAGTGAAAAAAATAGAATAAACATAAAACTTGTAAAATTGTAAGAGAAATAAAAAAAATTTTAAACATTCCAGTTATAATTTTGTACATTCATATTTACAAGTACAAACAAACATAACAGAAAAAAAGATTTTATAAACAGATGTATCTATCATATTTAGTAAATCAAAGAAAAATATTTAAATGATTATGAATTAAAAATTTGTGTATCCCAATACAGTAAGTATCGCTTGCTTTGTTTCTCGAAGCGTCACGCGACAACATGTGGCGCTTGCGCGCGCAGACGATGCTGTCTGTTCCACGCTTCTTTAAATTCTACGAAATTGCTTCTTTCGCATTTCATAAATTCATGATATATACATTGAAAAATTGTAAAAAATGTATTCAATTATATATTTATAATTTTATTGTTCCTCTAACTGCTTACAACAGCATAAAATAATCTACGCAACATGTGACGTACTTCGGGAAAATATTTGCAGGGTTAAATGTTTTTTGCTTGAGCAGCAGAAAATCTCGGGCGCGCAAGCGCGCCTTCGACTTTCTACTGCTCGCGCAAAAAACATTGACCCCTGCCAATATTATCCCTTCGTACGTCACTTGTTGCGTATATTACTAATATTTATGTTTATTAATTACATATGTTATATACTTATTTAGTACTTGTACGCACACGCGCATAAATATACATATACACGTGTACTAAAAAGTTAAAAAAATAAAAACTTACTTTACTTTATTAATTTTATTACATTTTTTAAAGTAATTATTAAAATTATTGTTTAAATTTTTTTAAAGATTACGTTATATGTAACAAGTCACGGAATTCGAATAAAAAATTGAAAATAAATAATAGTATGAAACTATATGAAAATAAATTAACTTAAAAAATCAATTATTTATTAACTATCAAATCATAAAAATTATTTTTAAAATTCTGTGTTTACTATTTTCAAATCTATATTTTTATGGTTTTTAATTTTAAACTATAATGTTATGTATTCTATTTGTAACATTAAATTTTATAATAATAAATTTTTTAGAAAAATATATATTTTAATTTATTTATAACAATGATTGTAATTATAAAAAATATTTAAATAATCATTTGTTATTTAGCTGCAACTATTGAATTTATAGTAAATTTTGGAATAAAATTTTATTTGTAAAGTGAGGTTTTTTTGTAAATTAATAATTTGTTTTGTTTTTAAAAATTAATAATAATTTTCATATAAAAGATAATTAATCTTGAAATTTTTATGCTCTTAATACTATAATCATTAAAGGAAAATTAAAGATTTTTAATACTAAACGTTGCAAAAACATTGACTTCGTCTCTTTGTGATAAACGGTAGCGATAAACTGAAAAATCCCTAGTGATAAACTATACGTGATAAACAGTTTAAGCTGCAGAATAAGGCCCCTGGTAAAAAAATAGTATGATAAAGTATGAAAATGATTTTAAAATAAAAAGTATAAAAAGTATGAAACAAGTATGGGAAAGTATAAAAAAGTATCAAACAAATATGAGAAAGTATCAAGCAAATTTGAAAAAGTATCAAAACAGTATGAAAAGTATGAAAGTTGAAACATAAATGTATTACTTACACATTTGGCAAAAGATCAGCTAACCATTGCGCCTTCTGCTCACCCTTGACAAATACTTTTTTGACTCCTTGAAACAAATTTAAAATTTTTTTGAAGCTGATGGTAAGGTATATCTCTAGAGTTCCATGGTATTCCATGGTGATATTTTTCCAGTCATTGCGATGTGTTTTTTTCTTCTTGACTCAATTCTCTCCATGTCATCCGGGGTTTAGAAAGATATGCAGTTGGGAAAGCAGTTTTTCTAAAATTTAGAAAATTGTCTTCTTTAAAACTAAAAGAATCCCCAGACATTTCTTGAAATCCTTTTATGTCGTAAATATAAACTTTCTCTTCAGGCAGTTCTAATATTGCATTTTTAATCATTGTATCATAGTCACAAGTTCTAGCCATCTTAAAACTCTAAATTTCTTTCAGACAGAAGTAATTTGAAAGACTAAATAGAAAAATTCTCACAGCTTTTAGATGGTTCAAAAGAAAAATTTATCCCTTCCTAAAAAACTTATCCCTTCTTTTTTTCTAATCTTTTCTCCTTACTATTGTTCAAATTTCGAAATTTGTATCCCTTTGTAAATTTTCTTTTTACTATTGGTAGAATCTTGAAATTTATATCCCTTCTTAAATTCTAATTAAATTTTTCTTTTTACTATTGGATGAATCTTAAAATTTGTATCCCTTCTCACATTGTCTTTACCTATAAAAAGGGAAGCTGTTCCTTGGATAACTACATTGTGTATATAACAATCAGTGAGATTTATTCTTAAATATTGTGTAAGTTGAAAGTGTTGCTCTAGTACTATTTTAGTGATAAAAAGTAAAGATGACTTTAATCGATTTTTTGAACGTCTTGTTCAATTACTTCGTGATACTTTACAAAATATAAATGAATTAAGCAATAATAATATTTTTGCACATCTTTCGTGCATGCAGGTTCAGTTCGAACAATATCATTATCAAGGAGGTAATCTACAATCTGAAGAAACAGAAGCTAGAGTCGAGTGGCGAGACGTAGAGTCATCTTTTCAAAATCAAATTTGAACTGGTGTAGTGTTGAATATTAAACATGTGAAAATTCTGAGTTTTTTGAGTGATGCACAAAAACTTTTCAAAGTTGAGGTTTAGACGTGCTTAGAAGAATGTGATGCGTTAAAAATAAATTCTGATTCCATTTCTGAATTTTCTGTGCAGAGAAAGATTGAGAAATTAACTGACACAAAAGATTTTACGAGTGAAAGTGCTACAGTATTGGGATCTGACATAGGGGCGTGATCTAAGCAAAGATGGCGTACCATAGCATACAATTTACATTTTCGTATATGGATCAAGTACCTGTTTTTGTTAATTATGAATATTTCTGCGCTATTGGGCATATCCTTGGGCATAGTAATCCTATCAAACGTAATTTTATAGAAGGTGAACAAGTTTTCAGAGCAGAACATATGATAAAGTACGTTAAAAATAGCGAAAATATCGGTGATATAATAACCTTTTCACGCAAGACACACAAGAACATACAAGACTCATCAACAAATGCTTTCTGTTTGCATGCTACCATTCGTTCAGATTTTATCCACAAGAGAGCGTCTGGTCCATGTCAGATCCCAATACATGTCAACTGATTTAGAGGAATGGTTCAAAGATAATATCAAAGAGCCTATTCTTACGCAAATTGAAGAATTTCAGGAAGAGGATTCAGTATGGACTTTGAAGAGTATAATAAGTTTGTCTATAGATATGAAAAAATATTCTCCTTTGAAGGGTAGTTCTTATATACCTCTTCCAAAGTTTATAGAAAATAAGAAAGCGTGTGTTAATGTTCGCAATGATGACAATTAGTGTTTCAAATATGCTGTACTTTCCGCATTATATCCTAGTAACCGTTATCCTCAAAGAGTGGGTCATTAACTTTCGCATAATAATAAGCCGAGGTTTGATAAAATTGAATTTCCAGTAGAAATTAAAGATATTCCGAAATCCGAAAAATTAAATAATAAAATTTCAATAAATTTATACATGTTGAAAAAGTATAGTCCAAAGTTTGAAGTATCGCCATGTCATTATACATCTGAAAAAAAGGTACAACGTGTGAATTTGCTCATTATTCAAGATTTCTACATAGATGAGTATGAAGATAATAATGATGCTGATGATGGAGGCATGCCTCAATATCATTATGTTTGGATTAAAAACTTATCTTGACTTCTGGGTTCTCAAGTGTCTAAAAGCAATATAAAATCTTACCATTGTGCGAGGTGTTTACAAATTTTTTATAGTGAAGAAAGATTCGTAATTCATGAAAATAATTGTAAAAATTTAAATAAATGTAGAATAAATCTGCCTGACTCAAAGAATAATATTCTGAAATTCGAAGATTACAGCAAGAGTGAATAAGTTCCTTTGGTTACTTATGCAGATTTTGAATGTTTATTGAAACCTACTGACAGATTTTGAATGTTTATTGAAACCTACTGACAGTGAGAAGGCTTTTTAACTTCATGAAGCATACAGTATTGAATACTATATGGAATGCAGTTTTGATGATAAATTATCTTATTATAAATCATACAGAAGGATTAACGAATGTGAAGAGACACCTGCAGAATGGTTTGTTAGAGAATTGAAATCAATCGGTGAGAAAATTGATGAGCTCTACAAAAATCCGAAACCAATCAAACTTATAGATTAAAAAGAATTGTCTTTCTAGAGGTCAACTAATCGTCATATATGTAGAAAACCAATCCGTGCCGAGAAAATTTGCAAACTCCCACAGTATGGTAAGTTGTCCAATTGCTAATAATTGAATAAAGAAAATTTAATTTGGTTGTTTAACGTCTTTTTTATTTTTAGTTTCAGAGGTGCAGCTCATAATTCATGTAATTTGAATCATAAGATTTCAAGATTCATTTCTGTTATTTTTCATAATCTCAATTATGAAACTCATTTTATTCTGAAAGAAATCGGGACTTCTACATTGATGAAGGGACGAATGACTCTAATACCTCATAATAAAGAAAAATACATTTGGATTTAAAATGGATTTATCAACACTCAATAAGATTGCTAGAAGCCGCCGGAGACTGGTTCATCATAATAATCTGTGACGTGGTAAGTTATGGGATTGGTTTTTCCAACTCTTGTTATTGTGAAAATTTCAGCTGACCAATATGGTGTATAACCTTTTTCAAAAACTTGTTTTATTTTATATGGATAATATAAAATAAAACAAGTTTTTGAAAAAGGCTACATCATATCTTGAAAACGTGCCAATTGCAGTGAGAGAATTTCAAACAGATGGATTTATAGATGCTAAGATAAATCTTCTTAGACGGAAAGGTGTACTCCCGTACGATTTTGTGGATGGATTAGATGAATTGATGTCTACAAAGCTGCCAGAAAAAAAGGACTTCTACAATAAACTAACGGATTCTCATACAGCTGAAGAAGATTATAAGCACCCTGTTTAAGTTTGGAATAAATTTAATATAAAAACTTTTGGGAGTACTCGGATTTATACTTAAAACCCGATGTTTTGCTATTGGCTGACGTCTTCAAAAGTTTCCGAGAGCCTACGATTTATGTCCTGCTCATTTTTACACAACTCCAGGCTTAACGTTTTCAACGTTTTTTTTTTAAATGACGAAAATAGAATTGGAACTTTTGACAGACATTGACATGCTAATGTTTATCGAAGCAGGTATCCATGCAGGAATAAGCCATCGCTGTAACCGGTATGCAAAGGCAAACAATCCATACATGGCTCCTTCATATGACAAAAATCAGAAAAAGAAGACCCTTCTATATTTTGATATTAATAATTTTTATAGTTGGGCTATGATACAAAATTTACTGATAGAAAAATTTGAATGGATTAATTATGAAACAATGCCAGATTTTTTCAATACACCGCCTGATTCAGATATAGGCTATATTGCTGAAGTGGATTTAGAATATCCTATGGAAATCCATGATGAACATCGGGATTTGCCTTTTGGCGCAGAATACCGCCCACCACCAGGCTCGAAGCAAAAAAACTTCTTACTACTTTGGACAATAAGAAAAGGTATGTCATTCGTTATCGGACGCTTAAACAAGCGTTAGATAATGGACTTGGATTAAAGAAAGTACATAAAATTTTAAATTTTAAACAGAAGGCTTGGCTCAAACCTTATGTTGAATCAAATACCGAGAAGAGGAAGCAAGTGAAGAATGAGTTTGAAAAACTCTTCTATAAATTGCTTATTAACTCTGTATATGGAAAGTGCATCGGACGAGACCGGTCACGTGTTGATGTGCGATTAATAAATAAATTCACCGGCAGATATGGAGCAGAAGCACCCATAGCTCAACCAAATTTTCACAGTTGTGCAATTTTTTATGAAAATTTGGTAGTTATTCAGCTAAAGAGATCGAGTATCACAATAAAAAAACCTTCATACGTTGGTTTGTCCATCCTTGATTTATCAAAAACACTGCTATATAAGTTTCATTACTCATATATGAAACAGCGACTAGGACAAAAATGTAAACTTCATATACAGATACGGATAGTTTAATATATAAAGTTGAAGAAATTGATATGTATCAAACAATGAAGGAAGACATTCACAGATTTGATACTTCTGATTATGCTGAAAATAATCAGTTTAATATTTCACTTGTCAATAAGAAAGTTCCTGGATTAAGGGGGTATATACATATTGGACACTAAGAAATAAAATATAATTTTCTTATTAATGTTTAAATTTATTTTAGAATATTTAAAATACTACCTTAAAGTAGAAATAAATACCTTTATTTTAAGCCCTGTTGGGCTTATTTTATTCCAGCCATACTCCCATGATCACTCGATGAACCTTCGAATCCATAATTCCTGCACCGTAAGGTTTCTGATGACCTAATCAACTAATTTAACTTTACCAAATAGATTTGGCTTCGGTATTGATGTCACTCTTGCATGAATGTAGGGTTTTGAAATTAAATGACTAGAAATGGTAAAAAAATCCAAAAATATTTAAATTTATTAAAAAAATTGAGATTTTTTGTTAATAAATTAGAAATTTTTGTTGAAAAGTATAAAATTTTTGGTTTTTTGAAAATTCCTACATTTAAACAAGAATGACATCACTACTGAAGCCAAATCCGTTTAGCAAATTCAAATTAGTTCATTGAGTCATCAGAAACCTTACGGTGCAGGAATTATGGGTTCGAAGGTTCATCGAATGATCATGGAAGTATGGCTTGAGTAAAATAAGCCTTATATGGCTTGAAATAAAGGTATTTATGTCTACTTCGAGGTAGTATTTTAAATATTTTAAAATAAATTTAAACATTAGTAAGAAAATTATATTTTATTTCTTAGTGTTCAATATGTATATACCCCCTTAATGGAAGATGAATGCTGTGGCAAGATTATAACTGAATTCATAGGTTTCCGGAGCAAAATGTATATTATTTTAGTGAGAGGAGGGATTTATTACAAGTGGCAATGGAAAGGGGAGATGGGCTATATCAAGAAACGGAGCACGATGAGGAGCACATTTAAGTAATCGAAGAGCTTGAGAACGATCAACCTCCTACAAAGAAACCAAGAGTCAACTAACTTATCATGTAAGTTTACAGTACATTTTTACTAACAAAAACAGAATTTTTTTTCTAATAAAATATATTTTTAACAGAAATTTTAATTATTATTTTTTCTTTTTGATTTTAGAATGGATTTATCAACACTCAATAAGATTGCTGAAAGCGAGTTCTTACCAAGTAGAAAAGTTACAGACTCGGAAAAAAGATCACCAGTACATGGTGACAGCACTTAAAGAGGTAAAGACACGATATGGTGTCAAGATTGTAGCAGAATTCGAGCAAAGTTTTCAAGTATTCCTACCAGAGAAGATTTTATCAGCAATTCTAAAAGATAAAGAATTTTTGTACAAACTCTGCGATGAAGCCTACGTTTGTTTGCAATGTATTTGGGAGGAACTTTTTTCAAATTCGATCGGGTATAAAAATATAACTACGAAATGATTTTTAAAACTGTTTATTATATCATGTACATAATAATACATAAATAAATAAAAATATGTTAACATTATACATTTGTTTCTTTATTTATCACCACCACCCATAATTATAATTATATTGAATTACCATAATAAAATATATTACAATATTCTATTTAAATATATCTAAATAATATAAACAAAATACAATTAAATTTCTTATTTATTCCACTATTATATTGTAAAATACATTTTAATTTTTTTAAACAATCATATTTTTATCCATTCAACTATTATGCTTGTTACTTAGATCTAACCACTTAACATATACACGTTTACCACTTTTCATTAAAACTTCTTCTACCAAATAAATTTCTGGATACACAGTCTTTTAAATTTCCGTTTCATAAAAGTCGCCGGAGACTGGTTCATCCTAATAATCTTTGACGTGGTAAGTTATGGAATTGGTTTTTACAACTCTTGTATTTGTAAAAATTTCAGTTGACCAATTTGGTGTATAACCTTTTTCAAAAACTTCTTTTATTTTATTTATGCGCACTTCATCTCCCACTTTAAATTTTGGTTTTTTCACAGATCTCTTTTCAGTTGGGAAATTTTTCATGATTTCTCTTTCATTTATCTTCGTAACGTTTTCAGGCTCAATTCCTAAACTTCAGCTTCAGCAATATCCGATTGACTATTCATTTCTTCAATCATATATTCAATACGTGCAAAATTTTGTTGAGTCATATCATAGAGATAAGTTAATTTTTCGTCTATTTCTGCTTTATATATTTCAACTTTTTTCTCATATTCTTGTATAGCTTCAGCAACTTCTCTTATTTTAGAAGATGAGAAATCAACTTCTTTTTGTAGGATATTATTTCGTGAATTCAAACTAATCGCATCATTTGGATGATTAGTCTCTCCAATATTGCAAAGCCGCTCATTTTCTAAATCAAAATTATTATCTGATGTAAAATTGGATCCGATACCTCGAGGACCACGACTCACTTGCGAGCCCTCAAGTTTTCTTTCAAACACGTCGAGACTCATGTTGCTACTATTGATTTGAAAATTGTGTACGTCAATATATATGTCCGGCTTCACGTAGTTCCTCTAGAATTAATTGGATTTTATTGTTGTGATTATTATTTCCAGCAGATGGTTCAGCTATTAATAATCGCAATCTCTCAACAAGCTCATTTGGATCATCCCAGTAGACTAGATCTTTGTTGCTTCCAGGATAATGCGATAGTCCTTGCGATCTTTTGTACTTAAAAGATTATCATCTGGTTCTTTTTTTAAAGGCAATTTTATTAGACCACTGCTTTTGGGAAAATTGGAATCTTTCACTTTTATTATTTTATCATCAAATTGAATTTGTGAATTACCTATCATGTATACCCCACTGACTTTTCTCACTCTGTATATGTTATCGATTTTGCTGCGGCTACCATTTAGCATTAATAAAAAGTCTGCTGGTTCATTTTTTTTATGCGCAAATATAAATAGTGAATGTATAGATTTGATTGATGAATTTGCAGAATTGAATGATGAATTCATCATTGTGCTATTCGATGGATAATCATCGCCATTATAAGCATCATCATCAAACGCAGGACCCGAGTCATTAATATCGTTTACAATATAACTTGATTCATCGAATCCCAATTTTTTTTTGCCGAGTTTCTGTTACTGTCTATAGCCGAAATGTTATTAGGACGTGACACACTTTCAGTTGTCGAATCGACAAGCTTTTGAAGTGGTGTAATAACTGGTCTTAAAGTATCACCAATAACCTTTTTAAAATCATTTCTCTCTTTTTTTAACAAAGAGTATTTTTTTTAATAGCCTCACGTGCTTGTAAGAGCTCGCTAAGAACATTTTTTTCTTTCTTATAGTTAGGCATGCTGACAAGATGCTGTCTACAATCGAACTGCAAAGATTAAGGTTTATACTTCTTTTTTAATGGTAAAACAGTCAAATCCTTTTTTATATCTACCATCATTCATTGCTCTATCTTTGTCAATAACGACAAATCCATACTTGTCATTCTTCCAGCATTCAGTACAAAGATTTCGAAATTCATTTGAAGTTGAGTCAGTATTCACGTGGTCTTCATAGATATGTTTAAGATTAACATCATCTTGACAATAAATTACTATAAAATTAATATTTTCCCTAATGAAATGTTTCGGTATATTAGGATATGACCGACATAGATAAAAGCTTCCTACACTTTTGTGTCTCCCCATACAGAAAAAAGCTCTGACGTTATCCTGCTTTTAACAAGCCATATCGTCAAAAAATTATAACTGAATGAGGTAGGGTTTCATCTAGAGACACTATGGATTCATGTTAACTAAACGGTAGATATGAAATACCTTTAATTGGTTCTAAAACTTTTTGGAAAAATTGTCATTCCGGTTGATTTAAGGATTCAGAGTATATATACCAATTCTCAAATCTAAGACCATTGGGTAGTGTAATTAGGACCGATAAACCATTAGTTTTTCCACAGTTCGATGGGCCACAGAATACTGCTCATATATTATCTGGAAGTAACTCCCCGTGTCGCTTTTTCTTTTGGTTTTCTTAAAATCAAAGTTGACCACAGAAAGTTTGACGTTCTACTCAGTGAAATCCATGTTTACGTAACAAAGTCAAATCTAAGATTGACCTTTTCAAAATATAAACGCTTGTTTTATATTTTGATCATCAGTTGTGAATCAGCACTCGAACAGAGATGCTTGTACACAAATCACAGAAGCACCCTAAAGGTGAAGGATTTCTTAATGAAGTAATCAATAACTTACCTATTGCAATGCATATTCCTGGATACCAATATTGTGGCCCCGGAACAAAACTAAAAGAGCGTCTTAAAAAAGGTGATACAAGTATCAATCCACTTGATCAATCATGCAAAGAACATGACATATCTTATTCTGATAAAAATGCTGATCGAAAAGTAGCTGACATGAAGCTCGCTGATTAAGCTTGGCAGCGTGTTAGAGCCAAAGATGCAAGTCTTACTGAAAAAGCAACTGCTTTTGTTGTTGCAAATGCTATGAAATTAAAAGAAAAGACATGAATGGGTGTAAAATTGAATAAATTGGTAACTACAAGTGAAAACTCATTAAAACCAAGTAAACATTCTCGCAAAGTTATTCAGTTCGCCTTTCAAGATGCACGTGAAGCTCTCAAGATCGTTGGTGGTAAGAAAAAAATTATCATTCCACGTATTCTACCTGTTCCATCAAAAAAAGGTGGTGCTCTGTCTTTTCTCATACCATTGTTCGCAGCACTGAGTGCAATTGGTGCTCTGGCTGGAGGAGCTGCTGAAATAGCTAAAGCAGTAAATGAGGCTAAAGCTGCACAAAAAAATTATGAAGAAAGTAAGAGGCATAATAAAACTATGGAAGCTATTGCTCTAAGAAAAGGTCTCTATCTTAAACCATATAAAACTAAATTGGGATTATTTATGAAACCTCATATAGGTCATAATCAAGTTAAAAAAAACTTTGATTCAACTTTGCCAAATCGTGCACTAATTGACTATAATTTATGAAGTATGCTTGTATGATGCAAATTCCATATTTTCGAGGTGTTTTCATGAGACATAATCTATCTTCTGATGGTCCATGGCATAACGAATCTGCTATGGTTAACTCAGATGATTTTCAAAACAAAGGCACTCATTGGGTATGTTATCGAAAAAAAGGTTCTAAAGTGATTTATTTTGATAGTTTTGGTGATCTCAAACCCCCTATGGACCTGATGTTATATTTTAACGTGAAAGAAGTGAAATACAACTATAAAAGGTATCAGAATTTTGACTCATTTATTTGTGAACATCTTCGTTTACAATTCTTGCGTGAAAGACTATAAAAGAAGAGTTTTCAGACAAGCAGGATCATTCTTTTTCAAACAATCATGGGAAATAGTTTTACTTTGAGTCTTTAAGGCAAATCTTCTGTCTTAGAATCGCAATATTTTCCTTTAATAGAACTACCACAGCATAAATTTTTGTTTTGGGTTTAGTTGAACTTTTAACATTCAACTTAATTCCCAATGTTGACGATTCAAATAATAAACTTTATATAAACGGAGAGAAGATTATTACTATTTCTACTGGCAGTTATAAAATTGATGCTATTTATCAATTTTTGCATAAAGATTTGAAATCTAAAGGAATCGAGTTTTCCTTAAAAGCCAACAACATTACTCTCAAAAGTGAAATTTATTGCAGCTATCAGATAGATCTTAGACCTTGCGATTCAATAGGCCGTCTTCTTGGTTTTGCTCGTTGCGTTCTTAATGAAAACATTTATCACAGCTCTGATTTACCTGTGAAGATATTGAAAGTAAACGCACTCAGAGTAAAGTGTAATATTACTACAGGTGCTTACATCAATGACAAAAAAGTTCACACGATCCACGAGTTTTTCTCAAGAGTTCTTCCAGGATATAAAATCATAGAAGTTCCATCGCATGTCATATATTTACCACTCAATGTTTAGAGTGTAAATAATTTTTAAATCCGAATCTTCGATCAAGATGAAAATTTAGTGAATTTGCGAGGAGAGGAAATCACGATTAGACTTCACATAAAATGATTATTATACACGGTGGGCCATTTTAATCTTCGCACTTAATTTTCTCCGAATCTACTGCAGCTACAAAAAAAGATCCGAAGCAAAATTGACCGTGACAGAGGGGGCCATTTAACTGCGCTCTTGGTTTTGACCTTGAGGTCCAATTTCAAGGTCATTTGAAGGTCAAGACCATTTTTTTAAATGGGAATACGTATTTTTGACTGCGGATTTGAAAAGAGCGAGAAATTTTAAGATAAGTTTGCCCCAGGTCAAAATTTATTTGGTGATCTTTTCAAGGACAAAAATCGAGTTCAAATGTCTAAAAACCGATTAAATGCCCTTTTTCTGCATTATCTTGGTTTGCTGATAAATGCAAATGATCTAAGTAGTGTTAAATGGTCATCTTAGTTCCAAGGTAAAAGGATCTTGACCATCTTGACCTTAAGGTCAAATTTCAAGGTCATTTTAAGATCAATAATTTTTTTCCGGCAATAGGAATTCCTATTTTAGACTACAAATTTAAAAATATTAGTTAATTTTACGCTAAAATTATTCTAGGGGAAAGTTGATTTTATGACCTTGGAATGGTCCAAAATCAAGGTCAAATATTGAAAAACTTATCGAATGCTCTTTATCTGAATTACACTGGTTTCCTAAGACTTTTGGTGTATCGGTATGAAAGAAAAGTTCAGAAAAAATTTGTGCATGGCGAAGGGGGCCTCGGCCTATTTTTGACATTGCAGTTGGAAAAAGTGACACTCAAAGTGATATTTTAAATTTTTTATGTCTCAAATAAAGGTCAATTCAAGATTAAATAACATAACATGCTTATCCCATCTTTAGCGTTACCCAGGAACAACGACGTGGACGTAATAGGATTGTGTTCTTGGGGTGCTGGATTATCGTGAGTCCCCTTGTCTCTCACTGTTTTAACCACGAAGCAAATGTTCAAAGTTACCTCCATTTACTTGTAGACACAAAGTTAAGCGCCTTCGAAAATGACGTACAGTCTTCAGTAGAGTTTGTCTCGGAATTCCCGCACATGCTTGACGAATGCGATTTTGCATGTTTTCTCTAGTTTTAGGTCGCTCTTTAAAAATAACATTTTTTAGGAATCCCCACAAATAAAAATCCGGAGATGTTAAACCAGGTGAGTTAGGAGGCCAATTAACTGGCCCTGCTCTACCGATCAAGCTTTCATGGTAATTTTGATTAAAAAATTCTCGGACAATTCGTGCAAAGTGTGGTGGTGCACCATCCTGCTTAAACCACATTCTTCGTCTAGTTTCTAAATTAACATCTTTCATTAATTCTGGCAAGTGGTCTCTTATTAACTGCAAATAGCTGTATCCATTAACATTTCGCTCAAAGAAGTAAGGGTTAATCAAATATCCATTTACAATCCCACACAATACCATAAGGCTCGAGCGATGCTGATGATCTACAGCTCTGTGCCAATGAGGATTTTCATTTGATCAATTATGACAATTGTGCCTATTTAATCGTCCATCGCTATAAAATTTAGCTTCGTCAGAAAAAAGTACATATTTGAAAAAATTGAGATCATTTTCTACAATGTGTAAGGCCCATTGGCAAAATTCAGTCCTCATTTGCATATGATTCCTTGTCAGTTCCTGTACGAGCATGATATGGTAAGCATGGTAACTAAGCCTATTTAAAATTCTCAAAAATGTTCCTCTTGGAATACCAACTTCAATTTCTATTTGACGGCTGCTGCCATGAGGATTAAGATGAATAACCGCAAGAATAGTTATAAAACGAGCATCATCTTCGTTGTACTCACGACGCCTGCGTTGGCGAGCAAGACGTCCTCGACGAGCTCTTTCAGTTAAACTTTGTATTGACCTATCACTGGGATATCTTGTATCTGGAAAGCGTTCAGCGTAAAGTCTTGCTGCAACACGATAGTTATTACGACATTTCCTTAAAACCATTATCATATCAACAATCTCATTTGGAGGATAGTCAGCCATTACAACAGTTTTTAAATATAATTAACACTGTTAAGTTGTAATTTATATTTTAAGTGTAGTCCAATAAACATAAAATTTTTGATAATAATAAAAAAAAGTGAAGAAGTAGTAATAGTAGTAAATGATGACTTTTGTCTAGTTCGAATTAGATACCTTAATATTTTTGTAAAAGATTATTTTTAAATCAAAAATAATTTATTTAAGAGGAGGTCACGTATGTCTGTCCTTTTCTAATCAAAGAATTGAGTTTTTTTACAGAAACTAATAACTTGAGCAAAAAGTGAAAAGAAAGCCGCATCTCGTATCAAAAAAAGCAATATTTTCTGTGATAAGAAAGAATTAATTTTATTGCTTCGTTTTCAAGAAAACCTTGAAAAACTTAAATCATAGAGGTTAGGGTGGACAATTTGGTTTTTCAAGGTTTTCTTGACAACGAAGTAATGAAATTAATTTTTTCTCATCAAAGAAAATATTGCTTTTTTTGATACAAGATGCGGCTTTCTCTTCATTTTTTGCTGAAGTTATTAGTTTTTGTAAAAAAATCATTTCTTTGATTAGAAAAGGATAGAGATACGTGACCTCCTGTTAACACAAACATGACTCTACATATTTCTTTAATTACTACGAAGAACGCTTTAAAAAAAATTCAGTTATAAGAGAAAACTGAATAATGAGTAGGGGCAAAATTCAATATGAAAATTTATCTATCGTTCTTCGAAAAACATTATTTTCTAATCAAAAATAGTCTAAAAAGAATATTCTAATATTTAATCCGCGTTTAAATTCATTTATTGCTATCACTACTTCTTGAGTCTTAATATTATTATCAAAACTATTTTTATTTTTGTTTATTGCACTTCCAATATTAATTACAACTGAATAGTGCTATTTTAATTTTCCACTTTTGTATAACCTTTAAATAAAATTGTTGATATGAAAATGGTTTTAGAGGTGTGTCCTAATATTTTCGTGCTGCACTAAGACTTCACGCTGAACGTTCTCCAGACAGTGGACATCATACTAGGTATTTCAGCATTTGACCTTGACATAACCTTCCAAAGGTCATAAAAAATATTTTAAAATACTGTTTTCGACGTAAAATTTTACGTTCTTTTAAGTCGACCTTGAAATGACCTTGAAACTGAAGTTCAAGGTTAAAATCAATCACACCAAAAAGTCCAGGCAAAAGTTGTGAATGGCGAGGCCCCCTTCGCCATGCACAAATTTTTTCTGAACTTTTCTTTCATACCGATACACCAAAAGTCTTAGGAAACCAGTGTAATTCAGATAAAGAGCATTCGATAAGTTTTTCAATATTTGACCTTGATTTTGGACCATTCCAAGGTCATAAAATCCACTTTCCCCTAGAATAATTTTAGCGTAAAATTAACTAATATTTTTAAATTTGTAGTCTAAAATAGGAATTCCTATTGCCGGAAAAAAATTATTGATCTTAAAATGACCTTGAAATTTGACCTTAAGGTCAAGATGGTCAAGATCCTTTTACCTTGGAACTAAGATGACCATTTAACACTACTTAGATCATTTGCATTTATCAGCAAACCAAGATAATGCAGAAAAAGGGCATTTAATCGGTTTTTAGACATTTGAACTCGATTTTTATCCTTGAAAAGATCACCAAATAAATTTTGACCTGAGGCAAACTTATCTTAAAATTTCTCGCTCTTTTCAAATCCGCAGTCAAAAATAGGTATTCCCATTTAAAAAAATGGTCTTGACCTTCAAATGACCTTGAAATTGGACCTCAAGGTCAAAACCAAGGGCGCAGTTAAATGGCCCCCTCTGTCACGGTCAATTTTGCTTCGGATCTTTTTTCGTAGCTGCAGTAGGTTCGAAGAAAATTAAGTGCGAAGATTAAAATCGCCTACCGTGTATATATATATATATATATATATATCCTCCATTTTCTTCGAAGTTATTTTAAATTCCTATAAAATGTTCTGTATATGATTCTGTATAATGGGAATCGTTTACAATTTAAGTATACATATAAGACAGCGATCATGTCAAACAGACATCAGTCGTCTAAAGGTACTCAAACTATTAACACGGAAGAGCATCCAGTTTCTCAAAAGCATAGATCTCAAAGTACGTGGAAAAAGATAAATTGTATCATTTTCTGCTGCTTCCAGAAAAATGGACAAAATTCTTAGCATTCAATCAGGTGTTGCATTCGATGAGTCTATTGCTCATTATGAGATTCACGCACATCAACCATACTTCACACTAAGCTTCAATAACAGTGATGAAATTCGTATTTCTTTTCAGCATCAAGACTTATGCCTTATACCATCATGTAGTTACATCCATGTATGTAAAAGATTACAAAAACCAGATGGACAAGCACTAACTAAAACTAATTCCGTTAACAATGGCATTTGTTATCTGTTTGATCAAATTCGATATGAACTTAATGCTGTAGAGATAGATAAAAGTAAAAATGTAAAACAAAAAATTGGTAGATGAACAAGGAAATTTTGACGTTTTTGTTCCTCTAAGTATGATTTTGGGCTTTGCAGAAGATTACAAGAACATTGCTGTTAATATGAAGCATGAACTCATTCTCACGAGTTCAAGAAACGGCTTAAATGTTATAATTCAGGAAGGTACTGTAGTCAACGCTGTAACCACAAATGAAAATCATCAAATAAAAATATCAAAGATAGAGTGGTTAATGTCATATGTTATTGCATCAGATAAACAAAAAATCCAGCGATTACATTTCATTAGCAAAGATAATCCTGTCTTTATGAGTTTTTGTTCTTAGGAGTTATTTAAATATCTTCTCCTTTCAACAACAAATAAACACGTCTGGACGGTAAAAACTTCAAATTAATTGGAGGAACCACTTTTTGTAATTCTTGGATTATAATCGGGAAATAAACGTTCAAAAACTAAAAATGCCAGTTGCTTTGACCACTGTAATATTAGTAATGTGAGACTTTTCTTGAATTCGCAATATTATCTGTACAACGATTTCAATCTTGACATATCTAAAAATCAGTTATCTATTCTCTATAGTATGTACGCTAATTTTTAGAAAAGCTATTATGGAAGAGATCCACAGCCATTGTTGACAAAGTCTCAGTTTATCAACCTTGAAACACTCATATTTATTGACTGTTCACGACAATACGAATCTCTAAAGAGCTCTCCTGTCGATGTACGTCTAGAATTTGAGTCTAAAACTGACTTTCCAGCTAATACTTCTGCCTATTGCATGGTCTTACACGATCGCATCGTTTAGTACAATCCTATTAGTGGAGATGTTCGAAAGCTTGTCTAAATTATCTTCACTTTTACGTAAAAAAAATTAATATTTTAAAATATAATATGCAGTAGACATGATTGGTTTTAAGCAAACGGGTGGTGAATATGTTCTAAAGGAAATAGCAATCATTCCTCTTAACGACAGTGGTGATTCCATCGTACATCTATTCAAAAAATCTTTCCCATGAAAAAGGCTCTCTGATGAATCGTAATAAGAAAACATTCGACTCAAACATAATCATGGAATAGCCTGGAACACTGATGGACTAGATTACTCTCAAATTGCAATCTTACTCCGTGAACATGTACATGATGATACAAAAATTTTTGTTATGAATGAATTCAAATGAAAATGGTTGCTAAAATTCAAATTTCCCGTTTGTAACATCAACGAATACGGATATCCATTAAACCCATCTTTCAAATGTGTTACTGTGTGTACAAACCATAATCCAATTCATAAGACTGTCTGTGCACTACACAATGTCAAACTCATGAAATAATCTCTTGCAAAACCGCTTGTAAAAACAAAAAAAAAGTAGAAAAAGTAGAAAACGCTATAGGCATCCTAGATCACATTCGGATCCTAAAACACTTGGAGGAGGGAGGGGGTGTGCTAGAATCTGGGTGTGCTAGAATGCCTATAGCCTCTCTACTTCCATGTATAGATTGTTCCCCTTGACATAGCGATTACAGCTTTGACTTATTCTTCCTAGAATACCTGCTTCAATGAACATCAAAATATCTATATCTGTAAGAAGCTCCAGTTCTACCTTCGTCATTTTTAGAGCTGCTGAAAATGTCAAGCCTGGAGACGTATAAAAGTGAACTAGACAGAAACCGTAAATTTTGAGAGATATTTCTCGAAAGCTTTTAAATACGTCTGCTGATAGTAAAACATTTGTTTTTAAATATAAATCCGTAGACTCGCCTAATGTCTTTATATTGAACTAATAATTTATCTAATCCATCTACAAAATCATATGGAAATATACCTTTTCGTTTGAGAAAATCAATTTTTTCATCTGTAAATTAATTAGTTCGAAACTCTTTTATCAACATCGGCACGTTTTCCAAATATGACGCAAGCTTTTTTAATGACAAAGAAAGTAAACGCCAAGAATCTATGAATCTTAAACTTAGGTTACTGCCATCTATGTATTTTGTAAAAGAAATATATTTCTCCTTATTATGCGGCAATAGCGTAACTCGTCCTTCCATCAATAAAGATGTGGCTATCTCTTTTAAAATGAAGTGTGTATGGCAATTGAGGTTATGAAAAACAATAGGAATAAATTTTGAATACTTGTAACTCAAATTACATGAATTATGCGCTGCACCTCTAAAACTAATGTAAAAATAGATATTTTAAAAAATTTACATGATGTGATGTGAGAATTTAGTTATAATTAAATTTTCAATAAATCAATTATTAATTAATTTAATCTAACGTTGCCCGTCTCCGCATGCAAAATTCGGTCTGTCAAAAAGAAAGAATCTTTAATTTATCAGAGAGCGCCAGACAGACCTCCAGCTAACTCGTCGACAGCATGAATCTCGGGCTGTCTTGGCTGGGAGGTGGGCGACCTCTGGTATTAATTTTATTAAGCTGAAATTTGGAGAGGTATACACATGCAAAAAAAATAAATTTTACTGGTTTAAATCTTAACACTTTAATTTAGAACTTCAGTTTAATTTATAACAACAAGAAAAAAAAAATATAAATTTGTAATCTTTACTATGAACACTTTGTCTATTAATTTAATCTATGAAATTTATTACCCGCGCACACTTATAACCCATACATTCCGGTCAATAAAAACGTAATAAAGTTAAGTTTTTATTTTATTATTATGTAATACTTTAACTGAAATAATATTCTATTATTCTAATAGTAGTAACAAAAAAAATGAATTTCACGGTATGGTCAGCGTAAGCGACCTCGCTCTTCTGTTTTCGACAATATGGCTGCCAAGAGCCCACGAACTTATCTCTCTCTCTCTCTCACACTACTCACTCTAACCTTACGTGTCTATCGGTTTATTGGTTTTAATTACCGGTCAAGAAAAAAAACACAATCAGAAAGATAATTAGTTATAACTTCATTCGATTTACTACTGTAATTAATTTAAATGTCCGGTCAACGAAACCGTTAGACACGTGGTCGAAATTTCACTCCCGCACTCTCGAAAATTTATTATAATCTTGTAAAAAAAAATATTTAATTATGATTTCTGACGATCTAAAAATTTAATTCTTAATTTATTGTAAATTGCTAGTCAACGCAGACTAGTTACAAGAGAATCTAATTTACAAGATGGCCGCTAAGGCCCGCGTCATGAAATGTGTTACGTAACACGCATCACTATGCCCACCGATCTCAAAATTTATTTTCTCGGTCAATCCAAAGAAAACTTATTATGAACATTTCATTTAATATGATTAATTTAAAAGAGAATTTAACCGGTCAACGAAATCGTTCAACACGTGGTCAATTTTGATTTCACTTTATCAGTCTACAAATTAAATTTTTACAATCAATTTTTACGAATTTATAACTAAGCCTAGCAACAATTAATTTTTTTATTTAACGTTGTCACAATCACTTTAATTTTATTTTATACACCCGCACTGAATTTACACTTTTAATCGGCGAGAGCCATGAATTTACAATATAAATCGTTATCAATTCGGACTACAGTCCACTCACCGTTGTAGAAGTCGTTGACACAGGAAAATTGGTCGGCGATGACGACAATCAGGTCAACAATGGCGGTGGTGAGCCTCAGGTTGTATTATTTCTCTCTTTCTCTCTCTCTCTGTGTCTGGTCAGCTATCGACACTGGCTGCAAGGAACTGCAAAGGAATCAGATCGATGAAATCTCCCTCTGGAAATTCCTATCTTTACAGTCGACTCTGCTATTCTCTCAGCACTCTAGGTCTTTGTACAGCTACAAGACAACGCACGAAAAATCTCCAGACTGGGATATCCTTCAAGTGACTAAAGAGAGCTCCAACACAGCACGAGAACAGCAACCGAGTGAGTTGCACGATGGCCGCTTCCTTCGTCTCAAGTCCTCTTCCTTCTTATTTACTATCTTCTGTCTTCTCCTATGTTCTTCTTATCCAATCAATAATTACTTTTCTAATTTCTTATTTTTTCATTTGTTGATCTCGTTTCCGGTCTTCGAACGCAAGTCCTTGACATGCGCGCCACCTTTAATAAGAGAGATTCAAGTCTCTTTGTTCTTTCTTCGCTTCCTCTTTTATCTCTTTCGTATATATAAATTTTGAGAGAGAGAGTACACACATGTAAAGGCGATCCGTATATATAGATATACTATACATGCACGTCTACAGCGTACATCTCTTTAAGCGAAGAGAAAGAACTGGTGACATCCCCTCTCTACGTTTTTTTCATCTCTCTCTATTATATCTTGCCTCTCTCCTTATCTGTGCGCGAGAAGACAGCGCGCCATCAATTCTGATTTATTCTTCTGGCATGCTGATCTTCCTATCTCTTTTCTTCTTTTTGTCTCTTGAGTCTCCCTCTCTTTCTACATCTTCACTTTACCTACGGTCTACGTTAGCAGTACTGGAGCTCACACACACGGTCTGCGAATGTGTGCATAATGGCTGTCGCGTGCTTCTGCTAGCGTCGTGCCGGGAATTTCAAACAAACAAAAAAAATTTTATTGGGACGAACCACGTCACAATGATAAAAGTAAATTTTCTTCATTGAAATATAACCATAATTAATATCGTGCCGTCCTGTGAGATGACAGTGATCTTGTACTGCAAGTTCTTCATGACGGATTAGTTTTCGACATATGTGACACATGGTTGACTTCCGGAAAGATAATTCTTCTAAATCCGTAAGTTTCAATGGTTTTGGATTCTTATGGAGTTTATCAATTTCCTCACTGATTAATTTTAATTCTTAAACAAACCATCGTGCAGGAGTCTGTTCATGTTCAATATTTTTTCTATACGATTTATAAGCAGATAAGTTGTCATCAAAGCTACATTTTATATAATATCCTGTGCTATATACTTCATGAAGTTGAAAGGCAGTTTCATTCATAGTAGGCTTCAGTAAACATTCAAAGTCAGCATGAATAATAAAAATTTTGTAAAGTATCACGGTTGCACAAGACATTTAAAGAAATTAATTGAAGTAATAAAAATATCTTTTCGCAAACACAAATTTTCATGAATTTTTATTAAAGTTTAGTCCTGTTGACTCTCTGACGAAATATGCTCATCCAGAAAATTTCTTTCCTTTTATAGGTTGAGTCAATATAATAAAAGATGGAAAATTCAATGAACTGACTAATGGTAAAACGGGAGTTTTTACGGGAAGCGATGAATTTTATATCTTTTTTAACCAATGAGGATTGAGCTATTTTCCATCATCGAATCTTAAAAAAGTTAGAGGCGGAGTTACTGTCATTTTTTATTTTAATTAATGAGGATCGACTTATTTTTTATCGTACAATCTTAAAAAAAGTAAGAGAGAGAATGGCTTGTGATAAGCTCACGATTTAAAAATTTTCCATGCTCATTTTCCGATATTAATTCTTACTGAAATATCAACGCAACTTGATGGGTAGAACTCGTGATTACGATATGCTGTTCAAAAATTATATTATGCAGTCTGTAGAAGATGAAAGCATTTATATATGTGACATTTAAGGATTTCAAAGGATATCAGAGGATTCTTTTATTTTCAAAAAAGTTAGTTTCCTCAATTTTAGAAAAACAGCTTTACCTACTTTCTATGTTTTCAAATCCAATTACACGGGAGGAACTAAATACAGAAGAAAAATGCATGGCCCAGTGGGTAAAAAGGTTGCATCACGGTATAGCGTGGAAGTCCCGAAATATTCCATATCATCAAGTTTTCCAAATCTGCTCGCAAGAAATCAAAAAATTATTCGTCAAAGGAGAGCAGAAAATACAATGGTTGAAAAATCTTTCACGAAGTGTGTAAGTTAAAATATATATTTACATTTTTTATATTCAAATTAAACTTTTCTTTTTTTTATACTTTTTTATACTTCGTTTTTATTTTTTTATACTACACCTATACTTTTTTAATGCTTTGTAATACTTTTTTCATACTTTTCAAACTTTTTTTACTTTTCTTTTTATACTTTTATACTATCGTTTTATTATTCTATATTTTTTTATACGATTCCTATACTTTCTTAATGCTTATAAATATTTTTTTTATACTTTCCTTACTTTTCTTTTTATACTTTCATACTATAGTTCAATTATTCTGTTTATTTTATTCGCAGTTAAATTTCAAATGCTGAAGATTTCGGTTGTCCAGCATTAGAAGAAATAATAAGTAATAAGCGTCACTTCTGCTTAAGAGGCGGTCGTAACCATTCGCCGCTGTATACAGGGTGGCGCTGCGGTCAGATGAGAGAAATATAGAAAATATTTTTTATTCAGCGATTTATAATTTATCGAGACAATAATATACTTCTAACGTTGTCAAAGGCACTAGCCATATATATGTAGAATTATTATTGATGCTAATATTGTTTGAAAAGTCTAAAATATTATCATAAAACGAAAAATGCGGCGCGTGGTAGAACCGATGTAAATATATGGGTATGTTTTCTAAGTGCGACAGAGAAAGTAATAGTAAAGAACGAAGTATACACATGCTCACGCCGGCTCTACTTCGCACTGCATTTTTCGTTTTATAACAATAGCTTAGACTTTTCAAACAAGATTATCATCAATAATTATTCTACATATATATGGCTAGTGCCTTTGACAACGTTAGAAGTATATTATTGTCTCGATAAATTATAAATCGCTGAATAAAAAATATTTTATATTTTTCTCTCACCTGACCGCAGCGCCGCCAAGCGGCAAATGGTTCCTACCGCCTCTTAAACTACGTTTTCTGTATAAGAAGAAAAAGACCCATGTGTGCATTACGCACATAGCACAGAAGCTTTCTGGAAGCGTCAAAAGTCCCGCGCACTTTGCTTTTAGAAAGATTTAATGTAAGATTCTAGAAAGCTTCCATGGAAGAAAGTAGTAAGCTTCCATCTAAGATTCTGGTTTAATCTTTCTAAAACTTTCAATTAGATTACATATTTACCCATACAGGAAGTTTAGGTGGAATCTTTCACAAAACATTACTGGAAGCTTTCTGCAAGATATAAAGTAATCTTCTCCAAAACATTCTGGAAGCTTCTTTGTAATGTTCCATTTGGTGCTATCAGAATATTTTGCGTAAGCTTTTCTAAATCTTTCGCAAAGCTTCCATGAAATATGCCAATGTAATATTTCTGAAACTTCCATTAAGCTTACAAGAAGCTTACAAGGAATATTCTAAACAAGTTACTCGTAACCTTCCATGAACATTAATATATCTTTACTATAATATTTTGAGAAAGGCTAAAGGAAGTTTAGATGGAATCTTTCACAAAATGTTAGATTGTGAATTGTTTAAATGAAGATAATTTTATATCCTACTTTCCCAAAAATATTCCTGTGATATTTTATTTAAGCTTTCCGGAAGCTTAGTAGAAGCTTCTTTGTAATGTTCCATTTAGTGCTATCAAAATATTCTGCGCATGCTTTCCTAAATCTCCAACGAAGCTTTTATGAAAGATGCCAATAGAATCTTACTGAAACATTTATCTAGCTTCCGGAAAGTTTGTTGGAAGCTTACATTGGAATTTCCCGTAAATCTTTTATTGGAAGCTTCCCAAATCTTTTGTGCTATGCGGGAAATGTACACTGGACGGACACTGGTTCGCGACCCAATGTATATTCGAAAGGCACGAACATAGTGCCGTAAATCAGTGTCCGTCCAGTATACATGGATGTAAGAAAGGGATACTTTA
Source organism: Anastatus disparis (assembly GCA_017163975.1). Lineage (NCBI taxonomy): Eukaryota > Metazoa > Arthropoda > Insecta > Hymenoptera > Eupelmidae > Anastatus > Anastatus disparis. Next base: position 6,433,716 of record JAFFSR010000282.1, read on the forward strand.
AGATGCAGAAAAAAATTATTTCAAAATAATTGTAAACCTTATCACGCGGATAATAATAATCAAAGGAAAGTACAAAAGGATGTCCTAAAAACAAAGTAAACTTTTTTATTTTCCATCTGATTAGAACGCCATTAAGCTTATTTTGTTCCTTAGAAAATTCCAGGAGGAGTCACCGATGATATCCAACTGTTAACGCTTACAATTTGAATATAAATTACAATTATTTAAAAAAATTGCACAGTATATTTATAAACAATTAAATTTACGTCTAAACTGTAAGCGCTATTACTCAAAGCTCATTGGTGACTTCTCCTGGAATTTCTTTAGGAACAAAATAAACCATATTATATCCAAATCAGATAATAAAAAAGTTTACTTTGTTCTCGGGATACTGTTTTGTATTACATTAAAAAAAATTATCTTATTAAAAAGTTAATATTTAAGGTGGCTTCAGCGTTTGGTGCCGTATCAAGCTAGGGCTCCGACAAAAAGAACAAAATAATTTTTTGAACATTATAAATATTATGAACGAATCTCACTTAGATTAAAGTTGAATTCATGATAGAAGCAAATTAAGTTTAAAAAGATACACCAAAAATTGAATTAAGATCCCACATAGCATGAAAGCTTTCAAGGAAGCTTACCATGAAACGTTCACGTAATATTCCAGAGGAAGCTTCCATTAACCTTTCTGAAAGCTTACTGAATCTTTCATTAATATTTCATTGTAATATTTCATGTAATCTAAAAGTAAACTAAAAGTTAGCATGGATAAATAAATAATGAAAGCTTACGTGCAATGTTTCCTTAAATCTTTTTGCAATCTTATAGTAATCTTACAGAAAAGCTTCCATGGATAAATACGCAAAGGTTACATGGAAGATATTGAGAAAGATTACTGTAAGCTTCCTGAAAGATTCATCAGTTAGGTAATCGTGGAAGCCTACAGGAAGCTTTCTAAAAAGATTTATGCTTTCTTTAATAGAATATTCCGCTTATCTTAAATAGAATATTTCATAAAAGATAATTGCAAGCTTATTGAAAGATTCATTAGTAAGGTTACGTTGAAAGCTTTCGGGCATCTTACGAGAAAAGTTAATAAATGCTTTTACGTAATCTTTCATGGAACATTAGTGGAACCTTTTATTGAAAATCAATGTAAGAATCGATAGAAGATTCCTGAAAGATATTTAACAACTGTGAATTAAAACTTTTTCAATAAATTTTACGGAAAAACTTAACTGAAAGATTCCATGAAAGCTCACAGTAAGCTAAATGTAATCTAAAAAGAAGTTTACTGAATACTAACGTGCAATATTCCCCAAAATCTTTATGGAATCTTACAGTGACCTTACAGAAAACCTTCCAAAGATGAATACGCAAAGGTAACATGAAAGATATTGAAAAAGATTACTATAAGCTTGCCGAAAAATTCATCAGTTAGGTGATCGTGGAAGCTTTCAGGAAGCTTTCTAAAAAGATTCATGCCTTCTTTCATGGAATATTTCGCTTACTTTAAAAGAATCTTTAAATAGAATCTTTTATAGAAGATAACTGCAAGCTTACTGAAAGATTCATTAGTAAGGTTACGTCGAAAGCTTTCGAGCATCTTACGAGAAAGGTTAATAAATGCTTTCACGTAATTTTTCATGGAACATTAATGAAACCTTTCATTAAAGATTCATGTAAAGACCACCCACATAGCAAAAAAGTTTACAAGGAAGCTTCCCATGAAACTTTTATAGAATATTCCAGTTGAAGCTTCCATTCACCTTTTCGAAAATTAACATAAGCTTACAGTAAGCATAATATAAGTCCAAAAACTGCTTCCTAAATACTTACATGTAATATTCCGTGGAATATTTTTGCTATCTTCCTGTAACCTTACGCTAAAGTCTTAATAAATGGATTAGCAAAGGTTTCAAATAAACTAACTAGAAATATTGTAGTAAGCTTCCTGAAAGATTCCCTAGTAAGCTAACTGAGAACACTTTTGGGAAGCTTTCGTGAAAGCTACATGTAAATGTTTAAAGAATATCCCACGAAACGTTAATTAAATCTTGCATATAACATACCTGTAAGCTTCCTGTAAGGTGCATCAGTTAGGTAACGCAGAAAGCTTCCAGTTAGCTTCCAAGAAAGGTATATGTTACTCTTCAACAACATCTTATAGGATATTCCTCAGAACGAAAAAGGAAATGTCGGTAAAGTAGACATTTTTAATCTTCTTTTTATATGGTTTTAAATAATTAATAAATATTTATGTAAATAATAGATTGATTGATAATTAGTTTTATAATACAAAATTTTCTAACTAAAAATGATTTTTTTTATACAAGAAAAATAATTTAGAAATCCGCAATAAATTATCAATAATTTTTTCAATGAAAAATTATGTAAAACTGTTTTTTGCAGTAAAAAAATTATATTTATTCTGTAGAATAATTGAAGTATTAATAATTAAGTAAATTAATTAGATATTATTTTCACAAAATATTTTCAGTTGTATAAAAGAATTAATTTTTTAATACAAAAAAATAATTATACTGACCTCTTATTATTTTTAATAATTATCAATAACTTACCATTAATTAACTGTTTAATTTAATTCAACAAATGCTGAAAAGAATATAAAAGACAAAGTTCATGTTACGTAAACTATATAAATAAGAAATGATTAGTGTTCGTAACATGCGTACCGTAGCGTAATAGGTGGCGTTCATGCTTCGTAATCTGTAGGTCATGGGTTCGAGCCCTGATCGGATCGAAAATTTTTCTTGCGTTTTATGCGTTTTTATGCGTTTTATAAGTTATATGCGTAATAATGTTAATTATTTACTGTATGAAATAATTTGTAAGTTAAATGAACGATAAAATAAATCTATAAAAATGTATCAGATTCTAAAAGCTTAGTAGTTATCTTACTCGAATCTATTATTAAGATTTCTTGAAAGCTTACTGTAATCCTTCCGTTAAAGCTTTCTGAAAGGTTCCCTAAAATATTACGCTACAACTTTCCTTGAAATATTTCTGACAATTAATTTTTTCCGTACATTTTAATCTTACTGAAAGCTTCTATGAAATTTTCCTGTAAGATTTAAGGGAATCCATATGTAAGACTCACGAAAGCCTTATAAATATCTTACTGAAATCTTTTATTTAGATTCCTTGGAAGCTTACCAACGTCTTACGAGAAAGCTTCCTAAAAGGTTTTCTAGAAGATTACAACAATCTTTCTTGGAATATTTTTGACAGCTAGTTTGTCCCAGACATTTTAAGCTTACTGGAAGCTTCCATGGAAGCTTTTTATAAGGTTTCAAGGAGCATATATGTATGACTCTAGAAAGCTCTGTAAATATTTTACTGTAATCTTTTATTCAGATTCCTTAGAAGCTTACCATCGTCTTTGAGAAAGCTTCCTGAAGGATTCCTTAGAAGATTATAACAATCTTTCTCGAAATATTTCTGACAGCTAGTTTATCCCAGACATTTTAAGCTTACTGGAAGCTTACGTGCTATGTGGGTAATAATGCGATTACTATACGAGCATGGCTACGAAATCACTTTAATTATAAAATATGGCATAAGTCATATTTTAATAAAATTTTAATGTTGGATCACATTTATTGTTTGAAGCTGTTCTAAATAAATTTCAAGTTTTCGTATACATTATTTTATAGTCTTTAATAGAGGACAAATGAAATAAATATGCCGTTCCGCATTCCAGGACAGGACAAACATGTTTATATTTATAAATTAGATTACTATATTTAGTACGGTTAGTAGTAATCATTTCAGCCACAGCTACTCGTTCTATTTGATATAAAGCAGTATGTTTAAAATATTCCTAAATGACATAAGCTTTCAAATGTCGTTGGATAATAGCTCTGATTATATTCCAAGTAGTTATTCAGAATCGCAAAGTAACAAAGTGAATGATGGTTTAGAAAACAAGTTGCTAAAGAAAAAGATAAAGAAATCTCGAAAATTATAGACAACAAAAAAGATATGTTACACTCACTTTAATTCACTGTACTGGTACATCATAATTTTTTTTTTTAATTTCACTACTAGTGAAAATAATTATAGTACTTTAATTTCTAATGAATCTAATATGGAATAAAATTTTTGTGTCATTACTATGTTATAGTAAAATTGTGTTCTTTTGATATAGTTAATCGATAAATGTTAATTATTAAGAACATGTGTGAAAAAATATTTGTTAAAGTAAAAAATATGATTATGAATCAACAATTGAATTCTTTTGTTTTTTTTATTAAAAATGATAATGGTATAAATCCATGAACACCTACAACTTTAAAACTTCTAATAAGGATGAAAATGACATAAGTTACAAATGGTGAAATGATTTTATTATAATATAGAAAAATCGAAACAATGCTTTCATATTTTGGTGAATCATAAGAAAGAACGTTATAATTTATATGCACTATAATTTAAAAAAACTTTTTCCTGATTTTTTATAGATTTATAACTTCAATATCGAAAATCTCGAAAAGAACAGGATACTTTTAAAAATATAAATCTGAAAAAAACAAATTTTTACGAAAATCAAAAAAATCTCTTTTCCACAAAATAAAAACAAGTGACTTTGAATAGTAAAGTATTATGAAAGTGACCAAAGGACAAATACTCTACTGATCAGAAGCAAGTAGCTTAAAGAAAAACGCCGTAGAGATAAAAAAAAAGAAAAAAAAACATGCAGTGGTAAAACAATGCTGAGATTGAAAAACAAGTGCCAGCTACAATTTTTACGTGTTTGTTATTTTAGGATAAGTGATTTATGGTACTTAAGGTTTTCTGCATATACCTGCACTCAAAGATTAGGCGCTACATGTATCCTTCAATGTTATGTGAAGTGCGAATTAGGTTAAGATGATCGGAGCAGTTAGAGTCTGTTTTCAGCACACTGACTTCCGCCGATTGAGTAGCACCGCGGGAAAGCGAAAGAGAAAGGGTCACTAGCAAGTGTAAAGTTTTTCAGTGGTTGGAGATTGAGCATAATGAGAGTTTCGATTTTTCAAGATATATATATATATATATATATATACTTTAAAAGGAAAAAGGTCGTAAGACTATAAACATGAAAAACTAGAAAAGGCTTGTTTCCACAGCAAAAAAAAAAATTTTTTACAAAAAGAAAAAGCGTCTCTTTCCCACAAAATAAAAACAAGTGACTTTGAATAGTAAAGTATTGTGAACGTGACCAAAGCAAAAATATTCTATTGATCAAAAGCAGGTAGTTTAAAGAAAAAAATCATAGAGATGAAAAAAGAAAAACATACAAAAATAAACAATAATGATTAGAAATTTCTTTGTAAAAGAAAGCATATTTTTCTCAAAAAGAAAAAGGGTCTCTTTTCCACGTAATGAAAACAAGTAATTTCGAATAGTAAAGTATTGTGAACGTGACCGAAGAGAAAATATTCTATTGATAAGAATGAGGTGGCTTGAAGAGAAGGACATAAAGATGAAAAAAAGGAACACATGCAATAGTAAACATTAATCTTTTGAAATTTCTCAGTAAAAGAAAACATATTTTTTACGAAAAGAAAAATGGTCTCTTCTCCATAAAATAAAACCAAGTGACTTTGAGTAGTAAAGTATTTTGAAAGTGACCAAAGGGAAAATATTCTATTGATCAGGAACAGGTGGCTTGAAGAAAAAAGTCATAGAGATGAAAAAGAGGAGAACATGCAATAGTAAACATTAATCTTTTGAAATTACTCAGTGAAAGAAAAAATATTTTTTACAAAAAGGAAAAGGATCTCTTTTCCACAAAATGAAAGTAAGTGACTTTAAATATTTATGTATTGTAAAAGTGACCAAAGGGTAAATACTTTATTGATCAGAAGCAGGTGGCTTAACGGAATAGTCATAGAAATGGAAAAAAGAAAACATGCAATAATAAACATTCTAGTCTCTTTAAATTTCACAGTAAATAAAAACATATTTTTTAAAAAAAGAAAAAGGATCTTTCATTATGAAATGAAAACATGACTTTGAATAGTAAAGTATTGTGTAAGTGACCGAAGGGAAAATATTCCATTGATCAGAAGCAGGTGAATTAAAGTAAAAGGTTATAGAGATAAAGAAAAAAAAAACATGCAATATGAAACATTAATCTTCTAAAATTTCTGAGTAAAACGAAACATATTTTTCACAAAAAAAAGGGTCTCTTTATTACAAAATGAAAACAAGTGAGTTTGAATACTAAAGGATTGTGAAAGTGACCAAAGGGAAAATATTCTACTTATTAGAAGCAGGTGGCTTAAAAAAAATCGTAGGGATAAAAAAAAGAACATGCAATATGAAACATCAATCTTCTGAAATTTCTCAGTAAAAGAAAACATATTTTTTACAAAAAGGAAAAGGGTCCCTTTTCCACAAAATAAAAGCAAATGACTTCGAATAGTAAAGTATTGTGAATGTGACCAAAGGGAAAATATTCTATCGATCAGAAGCAGATGGCTCGAGGAAAAAAGTAATAGAGATGAAAAAAGAAAAACATGCAATGATAAGCATTAATCTTTTGAAATTCCTTAGAAAAAAAATATATTTTTTACAACAAGAAAAAGGGTTTCTTTTTCACAAAATGAAAACAAGTGACTTTGAATAGTTAAGTATTGTGAAAGTGTCCAAAGGGAAAATATTTTATCGATCAGAAGCAAATGACTTAAATAAAAGGTCATAGAGATGAAAAAAAGAAAAATATACAATGGTGAACATTAATCTTTAGAAAGAAAAAAAAATGTCTTGGAATTCTCTACCCAATGGGACTACTTTTAAATCAAACAAAAAAGTGGCAACTCTTATAGTTTTATACACACATTGGGTTTCAAGTCACTTGGAGTGTGCGTGAATAAAAACTGGAATTTAAAAAATTAAACGATGAACGGGATACTCTCATGTGCTTATACACACGTCGGATTCTAGATTACATGGAATAAGGAAAGGTAGGCATTAATAAGAACTAAAATTTAAAAAATTGCTTGGAGAAGGGGTTACTCTTATGTGCTTATATATGTAAGCTTCGTGCACATACTCAATACTGCTGGTAAGAAACCGTCTCGTGTCAGTCACTGTAGGTAGACGACACGAGCTTTAGAAGAGAGAGAGAGAGAGACACAGATAGAAGATGGAGCGTTGACTCTATAAGATAGAACTCTATACAAAATATTGTTAAACTAAGATAATCTAAGATAAGTGAATTAATTAAAGTTATCAGAATTGTTTAGAACAATTCTGAAACTGTGAATTATTGTTAACCTTGTGATTGTTGAGAGATCCATTAAGCAATAGGCTTGATTGTTGATTCTCTTATTTTTAGGTTAGTTAACACGTGCACCTTGTAACATTGTATATAATATATGTATTAATAATAAAACTCTTATTTTTAGACGAATCTAATCGCATTGCTGAATTGAATCAATTCCTTATCTTACATATATACGTGGGATTCTAGATTACTTTGATGAGAGAGGAGGTGATTCAGTAAGCCTATAGCTTATCTACTCCTGGCAAAAAAGCCATTAGCACATTGGCATTGCTTTATCAACAGTTACAATTTGATAAATGCAAATTCTATGACTTGCGTTGATATAAAACGAATACGACTATTCTTCTAAATTAATTGAATAAACATAACGACCTCAAACCTACACATTCTCATTGAACAATAGAATTACTTTTAGATAACACCTGGGTTGTTTTTGAATTTTATTTCGTAGTCCCTTTACAAAGCATGAGTGCATTATTTTTCAGTCCACCCTTGTATAGTATGTTTTTGCATATCTATATTTTTCATATGAAATGTTAAAAAAATGCTAAATGTCTGCAATATAATTTTAAAATAATTCAATTTTTCGTATTTTAATTTTTATTTAGGAATTAGATTTTACAATTTTAAATTTTACATTTTAGTGACTTCTTGTAGCAGTGGTAGTTGTGGTGCAATGGATAGCAAAAGAAGAGCTGAAAGTTGGAAAAGAAATCGTCGGGCTTTAGCATATAGCACAGTTGGGACACCTGATTATATAGCCCCTGAAGTTTTTTTACAAACTGGTTATGGTCCTGCTTGTGATTGCTGGTCATTGGGTGTTATAATGTATGAAATGTTAATCGGTGAGTTTACAATTTTTATTATGTATCTGTTTTGTATAATAATAGCTCTTTTTCCAGATCTTGATATTTTATCAATTCTTGCATACTAGTGTGAATAATTATATGTATATGTATTAGTTATAACTGTACTTCGGTTGTATTTAAGTGAAATATGAGTTCAGAACAATGCTTGTCGCTTGAGTAATGGTCACCGAGGGTGTACGCAGCACGGCCAAGGTACACTACTACTTAAGCGGTAAAAAATGTCCAAGACTTAGATTTTACCTAAGTATAAGGCTATAGGACTATAAGTTAATAAATAGGTATTAATCAAATATTAATTCTGTTACAAAATTTACACAAAATTTCAATTGCTTCTGCTTATTTTAGTGTAAAATTGTTAAAATAAAAAGTTTTACATTGTTCGAATAAATTGTTATATTTCAAAAAATCTTTGAAAAAAGTAACTCCGGTAATAAAAAAAATTTTTTTTTCTAATTTTTTTTTCTACATGTGCTATTCTTATTGTAATTATGGTATCGAAAAAAAAGATAGGGGTTTTTTAAAAAAGAATAGTCCTTTTATAAAATGCTGTTAGTAAAATGGTTCTATACCAAAGTCATAATGATTTTTGGTAAAGAAAGATTTTTTTAATTATGATTATCTCAGAAACTAAGCACAGGTATCCTCAACCAATAAAAAGTTTGCTTGTGATAACGAAAGATTTAGCATCAATAATCCTATTTTAGATTACTTATATTTAGCAAAAATCGAAGAAGCAGAATGAAAACTGCACTTTTTACGAGTATGGTGACAAAACCAATACTATATTAAAAGACTTTTATAAAAATTGCCGCTACCACCATCTAATCAGTTTTTAAGCACAACCGCTTCACGGAGTGCCTTATATTTTTACCAACGCAAAAAGGGCACACCGCCTTTTTCTCCGGAAGTTTTAGTTGTTTTGATATGAAACAAAATAGGTTGTATTCGTTACATTAAAAACTAAAATAGATATTTTTTTGTTTTCTGAAATTTGTCTTAATCGCTAACCACGAAAATTATGTTTTTTTGGCATAAAAATCGCAATAACATAATAAAAAATGATTTGAGAAAAAAATTATTTTAACAAAACTTGTAGACTTTTTTTTTAATACAACTTTTTTATATAATAAATTATTTGCATTTGATGAGTATTTTTTAAGTTAAGTGCGATTTAAGTTTGAAAAAAAGGCTTTTTGGACTTTATGTTTACAAAAATCATTAAAGTAAATTTTCTAGCTTAAAAATGTATAACACACTATTACAGAACTTTTTTAATTAAAACAATTTTTGCTAAAAACATTTCCTTATAATATAATACAAAAAAAACAATTTTTTAATGCTTTTTTAATGTTTTTTTGCAATAACTCAAAAATAGCTATTTATAATAAAAAATATTTTCTACAAAACTTATTGTCTTTATTAAAATATATCTTTTTGATCTGAAAAATTTTAGCCTTAAATAAGTTTTTCTTTAAATAGTCGTTGCAAAACGTTTAAAAAATTGAACTTTTATAAGTTGATACAAAAAAAATGTATAAACAGAATTAATCTTAGCTATGAAATGTATAATGCATTGTTATTACAAATTTTCGTTAATCAAAACTATATCTAATAATTATAATATAATATTAAATATAAAAGCGAACACTTAAGAACCTAGAAAGCCTAACGCTTCACGAAATACTCTAAAGAACTAATAAATCTAACTTTAAGATACTAAGCAATAGCAAGTCCAGATGTTCTTAATATCCTTTCATTCAATCTTCAGATTCTTAATATATGTATGCACCATCTTCAGTAGCATAACTTTCCAGACAATCTGTAAAATGTAGATAATAATTAAATAAGAAAAGAAAAACAAAAAAGTCACTAAACTTTTGATGTAAAATAAATATACTAAAATTATATAGTGATAGATTACCATGTTATTGAAAAAATGTTTTAGAAGCTTAAAATTAAAGACGATGCTGGGGTTCTTGATTGTAGTATATCCCCAATTTATACAAATAGAACCTTTATATTCGAAAATGATGTAGATCCCTTATACTGCATGAGACGAGGATGAGTAGCTTGATACTGCATTAGACAAGAAGATAACTTGATATTTTAAATCCATTATTCCAATCACTTTCGCCTACATCTTGTAAATCACTAAATTTAAATCAATATAATTAAAATTTATTACATTGAATTATGATTAATTTATAAAACAAATGAATTTCAAATTACTTAAAATATATTAAATTATTTAAAAATTCAAATTATTTTTTATAAAAATTGAAGTTTGCTACATTTTATAAATTTTAATTTTGAAAATTAATGTTTATGTCACTATAAAATTTGTGTCATTCAAAAAGATTATTACTATAGTTCACATATTGTTTAATGTTTGTTTTATCTTCTTTGTTTATCTGTTTAACTATAATTTTAGGTGATCTTGTAGTCTGATGAGTATTCTTAATAACAATTTGAGAATAAGTTGATTGTTGTGTTACCATATTTTTAATTTCGCTTTCCCTATTTAATAAGTCCTTAAGTAATAAATTCTTATCATCTATTTCACTATTGAATTGTCTTAATAACACAATTTCTTTTTTTAATTTCAGCAATATCTTCCATTGTTTCATTTTGATCAATCCTAGACTGATTTGCTAATTCATCTGAAATTTCTTTTTATATCTGTTCTCTTTGTATAGATTTTATCTGTGAGACAAGTATTCTACACTCATCATTAAGCTTTATATTTTGACATTTACAGGTTAGGTCCAAGTCACCATGTTCTGTACATCTTACTTACATATCACTTATGAATATTTTATTTCTACTTAATACCTTAAAGCCACTTAAATAATATGCGTTTTCACAAATTAAACAAATCACAACACATATTTAAACCTTTTTTCACCAAGTTTATCAGAAGGTCTTTTCCCTCCTGACGCCATCTTGGCGATAATAATTCACTTCTTTTTTAAATGTTTTAAATTTTTTTCCAATTTTCAGAAATAGAAGAATTTTTAAGAGGAGGTCAGTATATCTGTCCTTTTCTAATCAAAGAATTAATTTTTTTACAAAAACTAATAATTGTAGCAAAAAATAAGGAGATAGCCCTATCTTATATCATAAGAAGTAATATTCTCTTTGATGAGGAAAAATTATTTTTATCGATTCGTTTTGAAGAAAACCTTGGAAAACTTCAAAAATCGAGGTTAGGATAGACGATTTAGTTCTTCAAAGTTTTTTCAAAAACGAAGCAATAAAAATGATTTTCCCTCATAAAAAAAATATTGCTTTTTACTATACGAGATGGGGCTTTCTTCTAATTTTTTGCTACAATTATTAGGTTTTGCAGAAAAATAAATGTTTTGGTTAGAAAAGGATAGAGATATACGACCTGCTCTTGGAGGTCGAGTATATCTGTCCTATTCTAATCAAAGAATTGATTTTTTTACAAAAACTAATAATTGTAGCAAAAAATAAAGAGATAGCCCCATCTTGTATCATAAAAAGCAATATTTTCTTTGATTAGGAATATTATTTTTATCGATTCGTTTTGAAGAAAACCTTGGGAAACTTCAAAAATTGAGGTTCGGATAGACAATTCAGTTTTTGAAAGTTTTCTTTGAAACGAAGCGATAAAAATAATTTTCTCCCATAAGAGAAAATATTGCTTTTTATTATACGAGATGGGGCTTTCTTCTTATTTTTTGCTACAATCATAAGTTTTGCAGAAAAATTAAATTTTTAATTATAAAAGGATAGAGATATACGACCTGCTATTAATAAAATATCGTAAAAATTATTTATGATTGTCAGTAACGATTTTGAACTTATAAAAAAAAAATACGTATTATTAAATTTTTCTAACTCTTGAAATAGTTTAGCATACCATGGAATTTTTCGATAGTGGAAATAGTGCCATTTCATACGACTAAGCTATTAATTTTTTTTCTGAATAAATACAATAAATCGCACTGATTTATTAATACTAGGCCATTTTTCAGTTTATTAATAAGTTAGTTTAATTTATACTATGATATGCCCTTCAAAAATCACTATTCAATATATTAGAAATTCATAAAGGATCTGAAGAAGTCATAATCATATTTATTGATATAGGGGGATATCCACACAACTTTTAATTCTCTAGTAACAGGTCATATTACAGCTGTTACTGGGTTACCGCATGATGCACATTATTTAAACTAGGTTCAAATCTTTTGTGCTATCCTGTAACTCTATTCCTGATGTATTTTGTAAATGTTCCGCAAACGGCGCAGTAGATATTTCTATAAGACATTCATTTTTACACATAAAAAATTACCGTAATTTATCTTATGTGTAAATTCACTTTTTATAGAATTATCTGCTGCGCCGTTTGTGGCACATTTACAAAATACATCAGAAATAGAGTTACAGGATAGCACAAAAGGTTATAATCTAGTTTAAATAATGTGCATCGTGCGGTAACCCAGTAACAGCTGTAATATGACCTGTTACTAGAGAATTTAAAGTTGCGTGGATATCCCCATATAATACCATAGTGGTACACATGAAATTAGAAAGGTCCCAAAAATATATAAATTACAATAACTTTTCTGATGAGGATATATTATTCAGATTAATATTATTTTTAAAATTAGATTACATTATTTTTATTTTTAAGAGCATGACGAAGCTTCTAGTCTTCCGATAATATTTCTAATCTTAAGTTATGAATAAACAGTGCGTTTAATCAAATTTTTTGCGACAAAGAAAAAATTGGTAAGATTAAACTCGAGTGCGGACAACTCAAGAAACCCACGAAAATACTACATAAAAAGTAATAATACAAATTTTCAATGTAACGTATTTTAAGATTAGGTTTGTTGAGCTTGATATATAATTTCCAATCCAAGTTCATAAAAAAAAAAAAAATAAGTTAAAATGATTTTTTATTTTAACAAAAATTATTGTATTAACATAGCTTTAGTGCGGACAAGTCATTATATTTGTTTAATTTACAAATTTAAAATGATATTAATGAAATAAAAAAAGCAAAACTCGATTGCTGCAGCTCCATTATCAGATAAATATTACGGAAAGAAACATAATGGATCACCTAAATTCACAATTTTATAAATTACAACTGAATGACTGTAAAAATAGTTGCATACAATAGACTTTTCCAAATTTTATGATTAACGGTTTATAATTAAAATGTCAATGTCGGAACGATTCGGAAAACTTGAAACATTTATCAATTTTCATTCCATAATAGTTTTTAAACATTCTTTGAAGATCGGAAAAAAATTTGTTCCGATTCTTTCAGAAATTTTCGGGGCATTTTAACGAGGATATAACTGATGATGATGTACCAAAATTCAACTGCAATAATCACAAATTTTCTAATCGAAAACGTTTTCATAAATAATTTCTATAACTTTATATTTTCCGAGAAAATAATCATATTCTTCATAATTCTGCAAAAATGACGATTTATATTGACTTTTTCATAAATTTAAGTAACTTATAGAAATTTTCTCCAATTATAATTTAATTTACTTGTTGATTAGTCTTAAAGCAGACTTAACGTAGGTAAATATTATTTTTTTATATACGCTTTTCTTATATTCGCCTTCATGTCCATTTGTTTGTTTGTCTGTCTGTAATCAAATCTTGCGCGCTTGATTCTAGGCTCTTTTTGACAGATATAAATTCTGAAAATTGGCATAGACTTTGGTCTTGGATGACAATACAATAATCAGTTGTCATTTTGGTACCTGGACATCCAGGTCGATGATAACGGGTGTGAAAAGTCATCTCCGAGGAAGTATAAGTGGGGTGGCTTTCTCTGGGTCGAGGTGGGTTCCCCGGGGGATTTCGGGGCTGCTAAAACCGAATTCAAAGTTTGAAAGTGAATCCATAATGCATAATAATGATTTAGAATGAAGAGGTCGAACTGGAGTACCAAGTCCCTGATAACAGATGTACCTGAGTGTAATCATCGAAAAGTCTGGTTCCAATGTAACTATAAATGATAATAAAAACAATTTTAACTTAAAAGTAGAAAATACAAAGTTTTAATAATATGCTTTAAAAATAAAATACAATAATTGAATGAATAGACTAAAAAGTATAAAATAAATAAATTAACTTTCTTAAAATTACTTTTGTATAGTTTCATTGCAATAATCAATAGAAAATTTTACAACAAAAATTTAAAAAGAAAAGTGTGAGTGCTGAAATTTTTTCTTAAATCTTTTCAAGGAATTATTAAAGATAGTATTAAAATTATTATTCGATTTACTGAAAATTAGTGCCCACCCTTTTCTTTAATAATTTTTGTTGTAAAATTTTATCTTGATTATTACAATGAAACTGTATAAAAGTAATTTTAAGAAATTTAATTAATTTATTTAATACTTTTTAGTGCATTTTTTCAATTCACGGTTTTTTTTTTTAACAACGTGTTTTTAACATGAAAAAAACATTTTTTTATTTAATTATATTATTTCACCAATAAGATAAACTAAAATATCTTCATATTATAATTTACTAAATGTGTTATTTTCAACATCTATTATTGTTTTAAGTGTTTATCTAAAGTTTATAGTATTCGAGAAAACAATCCATTAAAGAATTTATAGAAAAAACAATATTGAAAAATTTACATTGTCTCATTACAACTCTTTTATGATTTAGACCTATAAAATTTTTTGTATATGTTTTGTGCATGAAAATATATGATTAATCTGTAACTGAAAGAAAAATTTATTGACCACTAGTTATTTTATTACCGCAATTAATATAAATGCAAATCTTTGTACAATAACATAAAACTGGCTGACAATTGTTTGAAAAAGTAGGGAACATCGATATCTTCATAACATAACCTTTTACTTTGGCATTCCGTACTTTTCTCAATAACGTCATTATGAATTTTCGATTTTCATACAAATATTCTTTATAATCACATCTTTTGTACTTGAAAATTAATTTACAATTACAACAATTATTATTTGAGTAAAATATAAAAACCTTGATTAGACAGAGACAGCGTATCCGGCCCCTTTTTTTTAATTTGAAACTTTTAATTAAACATTTTTTGGTTTCGAGTGCATGAAATTAATGTTTATGTATTTTTATAACAAAGTTGGGTTTTGTAAAATTGAATTTTCGTTAAAAAGATTATAATTAAATTCATTTTTAACAAATTTTAGACCTCTTAAAAATTTAATTTTAGGAACATTATTTATAAAATAAACTCTCAAATCATTCTTACTGGATCAATAAACCTATAAATACATTGTATTTTATTATGTTATTCATTGTTTTGTTGTTCACTTTAAGGATTTAAAATGAACAGTGAATAAAATTCAGTAGATAATACAGATGAATTACTAGCTAGTTTAAGAGTTGGTAAAGATGGTGAACCATTACATGATGATGGAAGTCAGGGGACAGCAAATAATGGTACCCACAATGAGTTATCGCGATTGAATAATTCTACAGTAGTTACTAATGTTTCAACGGTGCCTTCTGTTTCATTAAGTGATGAGCAAAAAGAAATGTTAGATGTCTGCCGTAAAACTTGTTATTTGGATGGAAAATTTTTCGAAGCAGATTTGACGAAATCAAATGGTGATAAAATCATAGATAAATGCATGACTTGTAACCAGATTATTCAAGGAAATCTTAAAGTTTTCTCAAATTTTTATCGCCATTTAAAGGTTATTGTTTTCATATGTATATGTTATTAAATCAACTAATTTATTTATTGTTATTGTGAGTTGCAAAATTTAAAAAGTAAAAATTGTACTTTTTGAAAAATACCTTGATGAGGTCAATATTTAATGGTATGCATTGAAAAAAAATTTTGATGTTTATTATGACAGTACATTCAAATGTAAAGTTAATATTTAGATGAAATATCAAGTATCATGTTTCAATAAATACCTTGTCCAATGATGAATTTTCTCTTGTGAATATATAAAATTGAACATATTTATATTAAAGTTATATACCTTATCAGAAAAAAAGGTCAGCCATGTTGGTAGATGACAATAATACAAAATTTTATCTGTTATAGTGAACATAGAATAAAATGTTGTGTTCACTTTTTTACAATGTCATCAAATTGCTTTTTTAACACCTAGTCCAAAATTACTATATTTTCTCCTAGTTTAAAAAAATGTTTTATTGAGAAATCAACTTTCTCTTCGTCTAGTTGGAGATTCAGCTTTTCGAAAAATATTTAATGGTTGTATATTTTATATAATATTTTTTTTATTAAATTAATGAATAACATTTTATTTAAAATATTTTGATTTCAAAATTAAACATGGTGACGCTCTGTTAAAGCATTTGACTCGTTATACTGCTGAAAAAAAAGTTGATGATTCATATTATAAACAATTAGACAAGATTAAAATGGCTTAAGCTAATGCAAACCATGTCTGTACAACAGCAGATATTTGGACTGGGTCAAATAGAAGATTTTTAGGTGCAACTGCTCATTGGGTAAGATAACATGTTATTAACATAAAGTAGTTAGGAAATTACAATAAAATCAAAATTATTTCTATTATGATATATTTTTGGAAAGAAGATCAGCAGCTTTAGCTTGTAGACGATTTGAAGAATTGCATACCTTTCCCAATATAGCAGAGCAACTATCTCTTATCTATTCGACTTACGAGCTAACTACTAAAAAAATTGTATCTACAGTTACGGATAATGGCAAAAATTTTGTTAAAGCCTTCAAAGAATTTGGAATAGAAAATCCAGAAAATTATTTTCCAGGTTACTCAAATTGTGATTTTAAATCAATTTTATGAAAAATTAAATAAATATACATTTAAATTATTGGATGAATATAATCAATTATTGAATTAAATAAATATTAAATAATAAAATAAATTAATAACTGTCAATTATCGGTAGACATTCTTTAGATTTTATAATTTCTCATAAAACAAAATTTAATCAAACAAATCTAAATTTATTAAAAACGCTAATAAAAGTTATAAATATAATAAAAAAAATGCAAAAATTTAACTTCAAATTTATATGAAAAATCTTTATAAAATCTTAATAAATTTTCAAATTATTTCATAAAAATTATTGCAGATGAGAATTCAAATGATTCTGAAGAGGAAACGGAAGAGTTTGAAGAAAATGATGGCGAAGAATCACTGTTTATGAACAGTAACGATAATGTAGTTCCTGTCGAAGACGAAGTAATATTTTCAAATATAACACTATCTCGTCATTTTCGATGTGCCAGCCATACCTTGAGTTTGATTGCAACAAAACATGTTGTAGACGCAATTGACAGAGTTCCAAATATTAAGAAGTGTCATAAATTTGTCATGGAAAAATGCCAACAATGATGGAAATGTTTAAGATCACCAAAAAAACGAGAAGAAATGAAAAAAATTGTCGAATGCAGTTTACAGAGGCCCGTTATAACAAGGTGGAATTCTATGTATGACGCCTTTAAACAAATCATTTCTTTAAAAGAAAAAATTGATGATGAAAGAATTCATAACATGTTGGAATCTAATAAAATCTTAAAAAAAAAGATTTTGAATTTATTGAAGATTATTTGAAATTGTGTCAACCCCTGGCTTCAGCAATTGATATTTTACAAGGAGAATAAGATTGTCATTATGGTGATTTTTTACCAACATTGTTGACTATCCGAAAAAAATGGAATACTTTATCGGCAAATAAAAGTTAGTCTATGTGTAAGTCACTGTTGAAATATTTAAAGGAAGCTTTAGA
Source organism: Anastatus disparis (assembly GCA_017163975.1). Taxonomy (NCBI): domain Eukaryota; kingdom Metazoa; phylum Arthropoda; class Insecta; order Hymenoptera; family Eupelmidae; genus Anastatus; species Anastatus disparis. Next base: position 6,451,650 of record JAFFSR010000282.1, read on the forward strand.
CAAAAGATTTCATGATTTTTTTGAAATCCTTAACAATGGCAAATTAGCAGCTATAGCAGCACTCACGCACCTCAAATTTAGAGCAAAATAGATTTCGTGCTTTGATGAAAATACACAAGCAAAAATGAAAAGGCTTGTTAAAGAATTGGTTAGGCCTAAAAAGCCGGAATCAGCTGTTCCAGATAACGAGGATACTGGAGACACGTTTTTTGATTTTGATGATGACAGCTCAAATGCATTACTGAACACGGCTTTTGCACCTCAAGAACAAGAAGAAAATGAACTGATGAGGTTTTCAAATGAAAAAACGATGTCTTTGGAGTCTTTAAATAATTTTCCAGTTGTTAAAAGCTTATTTTTGAAATTCAATACCACATTACTTTCTTCAGCTCCAGCAGAAAAATTATTTTCTTATGCTACTTTAATAAACATGCCAAAATTTAATAGATTGTCTAATATTGAATTCGAAAAACGAGTACTGTATAAAGCAAATGGACTCAAAAGTTATTTGTAAGGGTATTAAGCTTTGAACTTAATAATATTTATTTTATTATTTTTATGAATAAGCAAAAAGTTTAATAATTCATAATTGAATATTCTTATTCTTATATTATATTAAAGTGAAACCACTTTTTTCTCCGTTTCTCCGGTTCTCCGGTTCTCTGCATTTTTTAAATGTGTCTAATCTTTTGGTAATAAATGTAGCAATTTTTTATTAGGCCTTATATAATTAGTACTCATTAGTCCTAAGTTTCTTTTTGGGCCATATTATTTTGGGTCTTATATTATTTCGGGTCCTATTTTTTTATTCAATACCCATTTTTTGGGCCCTTTTTTCATTCTTATATTTTCTTGGGATCTTTATTTTTCCGAGCCTTATTTCCTTGGGTCTTATATTTTCTTGGGCCTTATGATTTTCTTGAACCTTATCATTTTTTGGACTCAATATTTTTTTGGGCCCAACATTTTTTTCATTTCTATATTTTTTTGGGCCCTATATTTTCTTGTGACTTATTTTTTTAGGCCTTATATTTTCTTACCCTTATTTTCTTTGGGCCTTATGTTTTCTTGGGCCTCATAATTTTCTTAAGCCTTATAATTTTTGGACTCAATATTTTTTTGGGCCCAATATTTTTTTGGTCTATATTTTTTGGGCTTTTTATTTTTTTAAGCCTTATATTTTCTTGGGCCCTATATTTTCTTGGGTCTTATTTTTTTGGGCCTTATATTTTCTTGGGCCTTATAATTTTCTTGGGCCTTATAATTTTTTGAACTCAATATTTTTTTGGGCCCAATATTTTTTTGGTTTCTATATTTTTTGGGCTTTTCATTTTTTCAAGCCTTATATTATTTTGGGCCCTATATTTTCTTGGAAGTTATTTTTTTTTTAGCCTTATATTTTTTTAACCTTATATTTTCTTGGGCCTCATTTTTTTTGGGCCTTATATTTTCTTGGACCTTATAATTTTCTTGGGCCTTATAATTTTTTGGACTTAATATTTTTTTGGGCTCAATATTTTTTCGGTCTCTATATTTTTTGGGCTTTTTATTTTTTCAAGCTTTTTTTTGAGCCTTTTATTTTCTTGGGCCTTATTCTTTTTTGAGCCTTATTTTTTTTGGGCTGTATATTTTCTTGAGCCTAATATTATTTTGGGCCCTATATTTTCTTGGGCCTTATTTTTTTGGGCCTTATATTTTCTTGGGCCTTATATTTTTTTGGGCCTTATATTTTTCAAGTCTAATATCTTTTTGCAAAATATTTTTTTTGGCCCAATATTTTTTTGATTCCTACATTTTTTTGGTCTATATGTTTTCTAACGTAGCGTTTCATCTAAGCCTGTATACTTTTACATCTGATTCTTTAGTGGAGCGTATTTTTATAATGTTTTATACAGGCTCTGCTCCAGATGCTTTAATATTTTTTTCATTTCAGATGCAATGTTTTAACATCTTATTCTTACACTAGACTTTGCAAATCTAATAGCGTATCCCCATATGCAGTCTATGTTACAGCGCATCTCCATATGCAGCTGATCTAATAACTATAACAGCACATCCTCATGTGTAGCTGATGGAACAGCGCATCCCAATATGCAGCCGTTCAAACAGCGCATTTCAATATGCAGCTGATTCGTCAGCGCATCCCCATATGCAGCCGATTCAACAACGCATCCCAATAAGTGGCCGATTCAACAGCGCATCCCAATATGCAGCTGATTTAACAGCGCATCGCCATATGCAGCCGATTCTACAGCGCTTCCCCATGTGCAGCCGATTCAATAGCGCATCCCAATATGCAGCTGATTCAACAGCGCATCGCCATATGCAGCCGATTCCACAGCGCTTCCTTATGTGCAGCCGATTTAACAGCGCATCTCAATATGTAGCCGATTCAACAGCGCATCCCCATATGCAGCCGATTCTACAGCGCATCCCCATAGGCAGCTGATTCAACAGCGCATTCTCTTATGTAGTCGATTTAATAGCGTATTCTTATATGCAGCCGATTTAACAGCGCATTCCCTTATGCAGCCGATTTAACAGCGCGTCCTTTATATAGTTGATTCAACATCATATCAAACTATTTTGGAAGCGTCAGTTGATATATATATATATATATATATATATATTCTAGTTAATATCATATTTATTATTATATTTCAAGTTCAATTATTACACAATCTAAAACATAAATATAAACAACATCTCTTGACATATTCTTTACAATATCTCTTTATAAACAATGTTTTTTGTATATATTGTGTTCTGATCATTCTTATTTTCTCGGTTGACAATAGCGCAGTCACCTAAAAATAATTTCAAATTATTTTTAAATTTCGTCCTTGAAAGATCAGCATATAATTGCCAGTGACTGAAAACTGGTGACGGCAAATAAACACCAACTTTTTCATAAGATTGTCTTTGTGATTTCTCAATAGTCATGGCAAATCCTAATCTAATAGGAAACTGTTTTCGTTGCATATTGAATGAAATTTCTTCTGTAGATGAGGATAAGCTTATTCTTGGAATAAAAACTAATTTACCTTCGCTTTGACCAGTTGCTAATTGCGCTTGAATGAAATATCTAAGCAATTTTTTTACTATCAACCTTGTTCCATTACAAAGTCCCTTATTGACATTTAAATTTCTTAAAAGTATTATGATAGCCCCTACTTTTAAATGTAATTTATGTGGTGGAAGTCCATTGAGAGTTAACTAATTTAATAATTCTGTAGGTAACATAATATCTAAATTTTCTTTGATATCATCTTCAGCTGTATAAATACTCAAATATTTAACATGGTTTCCTTCCATTAAATTCAAAACATTATTATTGATTTCAGTAATATCATTATTTTTAGAAGCCAAAATAACTTTTTCCGTTATATTCGTATTGTCTATTTTTATTGTTTTTCCGAATATTTTTCTTTGACAAGATTTTCTTTAATGATAAAATTATCTGATATAGCACTTACTTTAATATTATCTTCAGAAACATTGCGGCGTTTTCCTTCTCCGATATCTAATAACCATTGTTTGAAATTACTATTATTATCCGAAACTCGCAGATTTTCATTTAACTTCATTTGCTTAAAATTTTTCCATAATAAACTAAATTTAACTGAATTTTCAATAATGTTTATACGGCTACCATGTCGTACAATCGGTAATGTTTGCCTGAAATCTCCTGATATAATTACAATTTTACCACCGAAGGGTTGGTTTATATCGCATAAATCTTGAAAAGGACGATCAACCGCTTCAAAAGCAAATTTTGAAGTCATGGATATTTCATCCCGAATAATTATTTGTGTTTCCTTTAATTGTTTGCCTTCTGCAGAATTAGGCTAAGCATTACAAGTTTTATAATCTGTTATATTTAACGGTAGTTTAAATGTTGTATGCACGGTTTTTCTATCGACTAATGAATTCGCTGCTATATCTGTCCAAGCTACACATGAATAATGTATGGTATGATATTTAAAATAAGCTATTAAAACGTTAAGTAAATAACTTTTTCCACTTCCACCTGGTCCATCTATAAAAATATATTTTTCTTTACTTTGGTTGTTTAAACTTTTAAGTGTAGAGTTGAATATTTGCCTTTGTTTATTATTTAAAGAATTTATTTTTTATTTCTAATTCATTAAGAATATAATTATTATGATTTAAAATTGTTTCATCATTATCTTCTTCTATAAATGTGTTTATATTAGGTAAATTAAAATCGTCAATGAAAATCCATTGACTTGTAAATTATTTTTATAACACTCAATGCAAGATTTTCACCTACATTTTTTTCGTATTTAGGGTGGTAAAATTTATCTTTATATTTTTCATATAAATCTCGTGCATTTATAGGATTATGAAAAACGCAAATAAAAGCAAATAATTCACAAAGAGCATAAGGGAATTCTGTTGAAGATGCTTCTTCCAAACATCTATCCCATTCTTCATCTTCATTAATTAATTGTTTTGCCTTAACTGCCTCATAAAACGAATTGTACATCACATCATCAACAGTACGCAAAGCTTCAAAAGACGTGTCTCCTTTAACATGTAATAGTAATAACCTAATAAAATAACGTTCTCTATCTTTCGGACTTACTAAGTATTGGTTTTCTTTTTTTCTTCTTTTTTTCCACACTTTCAGTTTTTTATCAAATGTATAAAAATTTGGTATTTCTGAATACAAGTAATTTCATGCTTTAAAATCTTCTCTATTCAATTCAAAATCTGCTGTTAATGTTGTTCCCACATTTTTTGCATGATTGTTTCTTCTTTTCCTTCTTTAAAAAATACATTTGTTGATTTTCTTCATAAACGCTTAGACGTTTTATAGTATGTGAAATAACATGTAAAGGATATTCTAATAATCTGTGCATTGCTTCAGGTAGACATAAATATCATGTATTAATGTATTGTTGGATTTCGTCATATTCATGTTCAACATTTTCACTATTGTCATTTTGAAAAGTGTCTTTATTTTCTGATTGAAAATCTACATTTACTTAATGTATTTTAATGTATGCACAATCATGACCTTTATAAGAGTATTTAAATGAATATTTAATGCATTGTACAGTGGAACAATCTTCTACGTTTATGTGTGCATTAAATTTCAATAATAAGTAAGGATTATAAGGAACAACAAATCCATTATCTGCAATCCTTCCTGTAAATTTATTTTTAAAAATAATTTTGACGTCATCATTTTCGCGTTTGTATAAAGGATACCCATTTGATTTAAATATTGTTGTATTATTAAATTTTTTGGAAAATTTTTCGTACATTGTTTCGTATTTCAATCCATATACGGGCAATTTATATTTTGCATACCAAGGACCGCTTATTTTGCATATAAGGACCGTGTACCATAAATTGTTTAACAATACTGTATAATTTTGGATAAATATCTCTATTTGGGACTTCTGCACTTATTATTTCATTAACTTTTTTGGAAATGTCAAATTTATTATTTTTATCTAAGAATAACAACATATGCATATGCGGTAATCCTTGTTTTTGAAATTACATTACATAACTATATGCAATACATTTTCATAATATTCCCTTTTTAATACTAAATTTTTTAATTCTTCTACTTTTTGATAAAATACTTTTGTTATAATATCTGGTCTATCTATTGCATTTTTATAAATTTCCAAGTTTACAGTTATTTCTTTCCAATGTGGGTTACAGGTCATAATTACAAAAAGGTCAGGTTTACCATGATAATTTACAAGTGTCATCGAATCAATGTAATTTTCTTTTAAAAATCGTAAACTTCCTGTAAAGTTTGATGGAAATTACCATTTTTCTAATTTTTAAAGAATCTAATTTTTTTTGTTATGTAAATAGTCCATAACACCTTTGAACAAATGACTTTTTAATACGCTTTGGTTTTTTCGTATGAAATATAATCTGGAGGTTTCAACTTTTGAAAACGCATCAACAATGAACTGTTGAGATGGATTAAATTCATTTCTAACACTAAATCTATAATTATAAAATTGCAAATTTTCAATATTAGATTTTCCAAATTTATTTTTCATATTTGACATCCATCTAAAACTACCATTAGGATGAATAAGCAGATATGTCATAGGATCTCTGTGTTTGCTAATTGTTAGTATACTATTTGGTTTATCAGACTTAGAGTAAAGGACAATATCACGTTCAATAGGAGGCATATCGTCTTCTTCAACGTATACAATTGCTACTTCATTACAGGTAGGTAGATTATATCTATTTTTATCCAAATTATCATTGCGGACAATAGACATAGTAATAGTTTTCAGAGGACAATTGATTTTTGCACATCGTTGTAATTCCTCTTTTCCTACTTCATGCATCATTTTCTAGGCTTATGCATGAGGGTTAATATCTCTTATTAAGTTATCTAAATGTTTTAATAATGTTAAATTTGTATTAAACTTATGTCGTTCAATCGTTGCCATTTTATTATCTAAAATATATAATTGTCCATATTTACGTGCTTCATCTTTATTAGGATGAAACGCATACACATTCTGGTAAATTTGTCCACATATTCTAATAACTTGTGGTCCTTTACTCGGCAATGTATCAAAATTGGCACCGAAACTTGTGAATCCGAAAGCATTATTGTACAACTTAACATTTCGTCGAAAATCAATACTTTCTTTTGTTAATTCAGATGCTAAAAACATTAATTGTTCTGGGTGAGGTGGATTTTCTAACAATTCTATTTTACCTTTATGACAACAATTGGAGAAATTATTACTTATAATATATTTGAAAGCAAAATGTTGCGCATCATAATAAACACATGTATTCGTCATGGAACCAATGTTATTTTCAGATATGAGATTTCCATCGAAATATATATTTGCTGTACAACCAATTAGTTTCGAATTAAATTTTTTAGTTAATATTTTTTCATTTAATTTCTTTAATTTTTTTTCTACTTTGCCCTTTATTGTTTTATCAATAACTTCGTTCAATACAATATTATGATTGTTATTATGATTATTATCATGATTTTTATTATAATTATTGTCTTTAATTTTCAATCGTTTACACTTAATAAATAATATCTTTAATTGATAAGAATTATATTTATTTTTTCGCTCTTTTTTATCTATTGGTTTATTTATTGTAGTATCATTATTAACATGTTTATGGTCATCAATGTTTATTTGTTTACACCTTGAGCGTGATTCTATTAATTGGTAACAATCATTTTTCACTTGTGTTTTTTAATAATATCGGCATTTTCCAATTTTTGATTTTCAATTTTTACCATTCTCTCATATTCATTATATTGTTCATTTATAACTTTTCTATAAGTCTCTTCTTGCGTAATTTTTCTTTTTCATGCAATTTTTTCAATTTATTAGTATCTCTATTTTCAATTGATTTTATTTTTTATATCTTGATATTTTCAATTTTTTTATATTTATTTGGTTGTTTTTCTGTCATTTTTATGTAAGCTTTTTCTTACATGTAGCTTCATTTGTACGTATTTAATCCATTTTATCAGTACCCTTTTTTATCTTTAATTTAATTTTTATTATTTTAGTATTTTTTAATTTTTCTTCATATTTATTGAGGTTGTTTTTCTTTGATTTTTATATAATCATCTTTCTTACGCAAAACTTCATTCGCACGTATTTGTACCAATTAATCAATTTTAATTTTTTCCTTGAATTTCAATTTTGATATCTTAATATTTTCAAATTTTTCTTCATATTTTTTCGGTTGTTTTTCTTTAATTTTTATATAAGCTTCTTTCTTGCGAAAAGCCTCATTCGCACGTATTTGTTCCAATTCATCAGTACTCATTGTTTCCTTGAATTGCCATTTTGTTATCTTAGTATTTTCTAATTTCTGTTTATATTTATTTGGTTGTCCTTTTTTCATTTTCATATAAGCTTTTTTCTTACGTGAAGTTTCTTGAACACGTCTTAGTTCTAATTCATCATTACTTTTGTGTTTCTCGCATTTCCATAATAATGTCTTTTTCTGAAATTTTTTAATATTTATGTGATTCTTCTGTTACCATTTTCCTATTAAGGGGTTATTGTAGCTGCATCACTTGAGTTTTGCTTTTTTTATTTTATCAATATCTTTTTAAATTCATAAATTAAACAAATATGATGACTTGTCCGTACTAAAGCTGTATTAATACAATAATTTTTGTCAAAATAAAAAATCATTCGGACTTGTTATTTTTTCATGAGCTTGGATTGGAAATCAGATATCAAGCTTGATAAACCTTATCTTAAAATACGATACATTGAAAGTTTTTATTATAACTTTATATGTCTAATATTTTGGTGGATTTTTTGAGTTGTCCGCGCTAGAGTATGATCTTACAAATTTTTGCTTTGTCGCAAAAAAACTCGATTAAACGCATCGTTCATTTATAAGTTAGGATTGGAAATATTATTAGAAGGCGGGCAGCTTCGTCATGCTTTCAAGTCCTGTTACAAATAAAGTTTCTTTTTCATGTATTTCTTTTAATTCTTTTTTTTCTTCATTTAATTGAATCTCAACTGTCCTAATTTTATTATTGTTATAATTCAAGTGGATATTATCGATTCCCAATATGTTATTATCTGGTTTTTAAAAATTTGTATTCGAAATGTCATTGTCGATTTCCACTAAAATTGTTTCATGATTCAAATTCATTTGTTTACGATACATTTCCATGATCTTTTTTTGTTCTGCCAATAAATGCATTTGTGAGTTTTTTCTAATATTTCAAGCTCGGCGAAATCTTAATTAAATGGTAATTGATTAAGACCTTGCTCATGACAAAAACTCCTTTTTATCATATCCGGTGAATTATCGTAATTAACTTTTGCATTATTATAATTTTGTAAAACTGGAAACATTTTTATTTGTTGCGTATTAAAAATTCTTTATAAACGTAATCGCATTTGAGAAACATTATATTTTGAACAGCACGGACCTGAATTATAAAGTACTGCAACAGCAAAATCAATTGCAAAAACGCTACAATCATAATTATCTGTTTGTGATTGTACTATTTCGAATACTATGCTTAATTCTGATTTGTTTGGAAATAATCTGTTTATATGAATCTTATCATATTCATTTTCATACTCATCTTGTAGATATATAAGATTTAAACTGTCATATATATAAATTACCTTATTATTATAATACACACGAATCCGGTTACCCTTTTCTAAATTTTCGGTGAATAATAACTGAATAAATTCTCCATCAATCAGTACTGAATTAACATATTGTGGTCTTTGAATTAGTGATGTTAATGCACGTTGAATGAGGTGCACTGGTTTGAAATGTTATTAAATTCTAATATATGAATATCAATTAACATGAAAGCAATTCCACTATACAATCCCTGTCCTTTAACAATCAATTTATCTTCCTCAGTCAAAACCATTATTGAAAATGAAAATTATTTTAAGAATTTTTATTCATTTTTAATGAACTTTTTCCAAAGATATCCACAAAAAATTGCTTTTATATTAACTGATTTAATTTACTGCCATTTTACTTTAAAAGCTGAAAAATAAAAGAAATTATGAAAAATGCTATGAATTAATTGTTATATGATAAATAAATGATAATGAAATTTGTAAAAATAGTATAACGATAAAAAATGATTATATTTGGCAATTATATATATATATACGTCGTCGTCTACACGTCACTAGCGCTAAACGTCTTTCGTGACGCTCTCTGTTTTAGATATTTTTTTCTGCCACAAGGCTGCCTTCAGGCTTTTTGTTACAGATCTCTTGCAAGCGCCTTAATGCAAGACAGCGTCCGTATTATAATCAGGTGGTGTGATGCTGTACTTGCATGGATATTGGAGGTTTTTTTTGAAGTTGCTGAGATTTCGAGGTTAGTTGAAACTGACTGTTTTTGCTGAAATTTGTGGAACTATCAGAAAGACGAAATTCTTAAATTTGCCACAAGAGGGTGCCATAATGGATTTGTGTGCTATATGTAAATTACCACCCACAGATACTCGTGGCACAAAAACGTTTTATAGCTGTGGTAATTGCCGTCAACGTTGTCGTGCGAAATGTATGTCTCGCACAAAGAATAGCACAAATTATATCTGCAGTAGATGTGTCGAGACAAAGACAGAGAATCGCGCCCCTACCACCAATTATAATCATGATCTTGGTTCTAACAGTCAGCAGTCGCGAGGTATTAATAAGAACGTTAAGAAGCTGCCCCCAAGTACCTCTACGCCATCAAGAAACGGCACGCAGTCAGCACTGGTCACCAGCATACAGAGGCAACCACCAAGTAACTCGAATAGCTCCATCAGATCTTCAAATGTTAAGGCGACTTCGGAGGTGGACGATATAAGTATTAACCCTACTGTACTTTCGCGAATAAGAGGCGGCACTGCGCACTCTGCCCCTACTTCTTCTTTGAAAAATTTAAAAAGTAACGTAGATTATAAAAATTCAAGCAATGGTGCTGACTTTTTTTCAGTCCAAGCTGCTTTGTCAGAGATTGAAGATGCTTTGTCTTGTGAGTTTGAAACAATTCTGAGTGCTCTCGATCGACTTTCAGGTCTCGAGAGTCACGTATTGGGTGTTGGTGATGGTTTGCATTTATTTTTTGCTCTCTTTAGGCTGGCAGCTCTGAACCTGTGTTGGTTTCTATCATTTATCGTCCTCCAGCGTTTTCATTTACCAAAGATAGTTATTTATTAGATTTTTTGAGAAAACTTACTCCTGATTTCTCACATAAAATTATAATGGGAGATCTGAATGCCGATCTCCTACGAGAAAGCAGTGATGCCAAGTTTCTTAGTAAGCTGTTGGCAGAGCTTTTGTTTCAGTTGGTCTAGCACGGTGCGACACATCACACACAGACTTCTCACACATGATTTGACCTGATTCTTCATGACGAGAACGATACTGTACTTGATGCACGTAACTTACCAGCAAATTTTTATAGTCGGCACAATTTAATTGATGTGCGTATTGCTTATAACTCTTGCATTGTGGACCATAAACATATCGACGTCTCCTAATCATAAGATTCTACTTCAGAAGTGCTCGCAACAAAATGCTATATCAAATCCAATTCAATAAAAGTCTCTTTCGAATTATAATGCAACACAATGCTGATTCCCGTAACGCGTCAACAAAATTCTCCTTCACAGACCAGTGCAACATAATTCTATTTCGGTGACCAATGCAATACAATTCTCATTCGAGCTCAGTACAATATAATTCTAACTCGTCGGACAGTGCAAGAAAATTCTACTTCGGATGTTAGAACAACAAAATTCTGTTTCGGAGAAATAAGAATTTACGATTGTTCTATATTATTAGCATGCATAATTGATAATCTATTATTATTATTAAAATATATTGTATTAAACAGTAATGATATTATATTTTAATGCTATTAATACAAAAAAATATATAGTGATATAAATATGAATATATTCAATAAGCATGTACAAAAAAACTCGGACATTCTTAAAATGTTCTACGTGAAATAACAATCTGAAAAAATTCACAGCTACTCTTTGGACTAAATAGAATCATTTTAACTTGGGACTTGTTTTTATATTTTTTTTTTCGCTCCACTCTAATATATAGGCTTGTCTCTGAAACTTTTCACTTTTCAGTTATTGAAAAAAAATTATTCAAAAACATCATGAGAAAGTTAAAAGTTTTGAAGATTTGCCGATGTACATTATATTATCAAATACATTCTTATATATAAACATACGATAATTATTTAATGAAAATAAATAATGATGGAGTTTAGAATATTCGAAAATTTATTTTATATAGTTGAAAATTGACTAGATTAATTTGTGAATATTGTAAGTAGAAATTGTACATATATATAAAATTTAAATAAGTCTGCTGTTTTTTATCGTACTTATTATCAATAGCGTCATAATACAGGATTTCATTAAATGGAATATTAAAAAAAAACAGATAAAAAAAATACATTTAATGTACAATAAAACATTCAAAATAAACAAATTTACAATATTATTTTATTAGTATTACATTATAAATAAATAACAATTTATAACTTAAATAAATAATAATTTATAACACAATAAATAAACAACATAAAAGAAAGTAAATAATATAATCTAGAAATGAACGATTACAATCAGCTTATTTTCATCAATTTTCTTCTTTTTAATTGTCACTATCTTTTTCAGCACTTGTGTTTATTGTAAATGCTTCGTAGTAGGCATGATATTTTTCAGGTATAATGTGTTTTTTGCACAAGTCCATCAAATCTTTCTTTTTTGCAGCGGAAATTCCTTGCTCGTTACTATACGCTTTATTTAAAACAAGTTTATTTAAATTAATATGTGTTTTATTTTTTCTGGTTACTAATGTTTCTGATATCTGAGAAAAGTCGGTTTTGTACAGCAACTCGTTATGATGTTCACTTAAAATTTGCACTTGTTTCCATGAAGAGATCCCAACTGGCGCAGTTGATTTTTTTCCATTTGATGTTGTGGTTTTGTTCCAATTCATTTGTTTGGCTACATCTTTAAAATCATAAATCATATCGTAGCTTACTTTTATGACTTTATATTTTGGTTCCGTTAATTTTGCAGCTTCGATAGATTGACACCATTCCTCTTTGTCATAAATTATCCTACGTCTGCAATATCTTTCGATGCAAGCATGGACATTATCACCTTCATTTTGTGTATGCCCAATTTCTAAAAAGGTATGTTTTACATTAATCCCATATTTACATGAAGCATATGCAAACATAGAGAAGACATTTTTGTTTCTATTCTGTCCACCGCAATTATCAGAAAATGAGCTGAATTCAGTAATTCCCTCTTCAACTTTTGTCTTTATGAAATTCAAAATGCAACTTGCGACTTCATTTGAGCCTTTCTTAGCATCATTTTCATCCCAAACGTAACAATAACCTTCGTGAGTGACTATATCATAAATGGTGAAGTTGTAAACACTGAGCTTTCGTTTATAGTATAGCACACTTGCCTCTGATTTTGGTGCTGTCAGTACTTTTTGAAAATCAAACGTGAAGACATAAGTATTCTGATTTTTTTTTGCATTTTTAACCTCTTCTTTTTTAATATTTCGTACTACATTTTTATTTTCAATATGACGGTTGTAATTTACTGTCAAAGAGCTTTCCATTTTGGCTTTCTTAGCGTTTTCATAACCAACACATTGATCGCACTGATCTTTTTTTGGCTTGAAAAATCCGTAGTTGCAATTATTATTAAATACATCAACGTATTGATGCTTCGTTGCCTCTACTTTTCCATTTTCATCAGCCCATTTAAGGTATAACCTGTACATCTCACTAATTGTCAAACCTTCTTCTAAATACTTTCTGTCAGATTCACTGCGTACATAATGAGCATCGACTTTTGGAAATAAATCTATATGTTCTTTGGCATTTATTAATACGTCACTATTAATCCGTTTGGGTCTTTTTTCACCTTTCCCTCTCATATCCACAGGTATTGCTGAGCCATTTCGTAACTTTCTATAAGCTGTTGTGATCATCTGACTACTAATATTTAAAGTGTTTAAAAACATTGTTTTACATACATTTATTTTGCCAGAATTGCCATTCAACTTATAAGTTCTTGAGAACTTAATCCTTGTATCCACATCTTGATTAGATTTTTTTTCATATTCTGAGACGTACATCAATATGAAGGCATATTTTCCATTTTGATCATCAATATTATGAAATGATTTAAAATTTTGATTACGTTCAGCTTCTGTTATTCTTTTTTCACATTGAAATCTACAGCCAGGACCACAACCTCTTTGAATTGAGCGTGCAGGTACATATTTTTTTGCATTAGTGGATATGTACGTTTTACCATGAGCCACACCCTTTTTGTTAATATTTCTTTGCCAGTTTTTTTCATGGCGTTGCCGTTTCCTAGATGTCGGATAATTCGAATTATTTTGTCTTTTTCTAGTACCGCTAACGAGAGTTTTCAGATCAGTGCTATCTATGCTGGATGTATTTACTGAGATACGAGTACTTTCATTTTCATTATTATACGTACAATTTTCATCACTACTATAATAAACTTTGTCTTCTTCTGATTCATTATCTTTGTGAGTGTTGCAATAAATTATATTATAAATCATTGTTTCTTCATCAACATCAGCAGAAGTATCATGATGTTGGGTAGAGTCGCCATCGGTAATTAATCGAATATTATCGGTATCTGTCATAATCTTTTCTTGTAGATTATCCATCAAAAATCTAAGTAATAGTTAAACAAAAATTAGGTTAGATTACATGTAAATAAAACCAATTACTTTAGGGTATTATTATAAATAATTATAAGGCTATTGACTTACCAAAATAAATCTGTTTCCAGAAAGGTTCACCAATATTTTAAATGTCAATCAGTCCCTCTCAATGTATCTCAATACGCCACCAGCTGTTGCAAAAATGATAACAAATTACGTATAATTATATCAAATTAAAAAACTTTGAATTACAAAAAAATCTTATTTATTTTAGTAGAAATATGCCACCTACAAAAATTTATTTCTAAAAAAACCATGAAACTTATGACAAAGATAGTGGAGAGTTGTACGTAATTTACATATAAATTTTGCTTAAGAGGAAGTCGGCATATCTCTATCCTTCTCTAATGGAAAAATTTATTTTTTAGAATAATTAATAATTGCAATCAAAACAAAGGAATAAACTCACCTCATATCATAAAAAGCAATATTTTCTTTGATAAGGAAAAATTGATTTTATCGCTTTGTTTTCAAGAAAAAGTTGAAAAATCACATAATCTGACCCAAGTTACAATTAAGTTTTTCAAGTTTTTCTTGAATACAAATGCAATTCTGTGATCTTTGGTAATTTAAGTTAATAGCATAAAACAATATATTGCCCATGCTTTCAATTTTTACGTGGGTAATTTATTCAAAAATTACGAAGAAATAAAAATTAGAAGAAAATTTAATTTAAATCTCACTATAAATTTTTGATGCACATTTTACGTTGAATTTTTATATCATTTAAACAAAGTTTTAAATAAATTATGAAGCAATTTTCAAATTCAAAAAAATTTCTTTTTAAATAACCTTGTATACTGGACGGACACTGATTCGCGACCCACTGCATATTCAAAAGGCACGAACATGGGGTCGCGAATCAGTGTCCGTTGAGTGTACAAATCATGTACAATCGCTAAGAAGTTTAAGAGAATTGATGAAAATTGATGATTAATGAACGCAGTATTCTTCATAACTTTATATATGAAAGTATCTCAAAGTTAAAAGAAAATCCAAGATCTAAAACCATTACACTCACCTTGTTAGAAGATGAGTTGAATATATTGGAAATATTCAATATATTGAAAATTCTGTTAAATCGTCTATTGTATTTTTTCGAATTCGCTGTCAAAACATACTTTTAGTACAACAACTATTCTCTTTTGTACAAAAATATATTCTCTTTCAGAAAAATTGAGATATTTCTTATTTATACTACGTATGAAAACGTATACAATTTCGTGATTTTCAAGTGACTTCGCACGGTTCATGGCAATTACATTTTACGTCGAGAGTTTATAATATACTAATAATAATTATATATTTATTCTAAAATTTAATAGAATAAACTTAATTTTATTTATTATTATTTTATGTACTTACTTTTGTGGAAATCCGGGAAAACATCGTATTGTAAACAGAACCCGACTGATGAGCAGCAATTGACAGCAAGCGTTAGATTAAAATTTATAATTGTATATAGTTTGAAGATAGGCGAGTTTAATGAAAATAAATGATGAATAAGTTTAGAAATTTTTTATCTTTTTCAGTTTATTTGGAAAACTGTTGAAAATATTAATAGCTTTGACATAGCTATTCTTACTACTAAAAGTTTGAATTTTTCGTCGTATGATAATATTTTTATGTACAGTACTGGCCAATAATTCTGAGCAGGTTATCAAATTTTTGCTCCGACTTTGAAAAAGCATATCTCCTTCAATTTTGATCCTAGAAAAAATTTTAAAAAAGCATTTTAAAGCTTTAAAGCTTACTTTAAAGTATTCTTTAAAGCTTTCTTTTTGGCTTACTTACATTTTTTTAATGATAAAAAAAAAAAAAATAGCCGCTTAGGTAATTTTAAAATTTTTTCACTTTTGCATTTTTGTTCAATCAGCTGTAGTTTTTTTAATAATTGAGCTAGAAAAAATTTGAAAAAAGATTTGAAAAGGGCTTCAAAAATTCTGTATGCAGCTACTTTTTAAAAAAATTTATACATTATTTTTTGTCAAGTTTTAAGCACTTAAACTTATAGATCTAATACTTTTGCAGTTGTAAAAAACACTTAAATAGTAAGTAGAAGGTGTACATAGGTGTAGTAGTAATTTAATTTTAATGGGAAATTATAACTATTCATTATTAATAATAAAACATAATAAAGTATGAAACAACAAAAAGATTTATTTTGTAAAAATGTTGTCGTAGAAATCAAAAGTTTTGAATTATAATAATAATAAATTGATTAATATTATAAATTAATATTTACAAAACAGAATTTTGTTGTTCTAACATCCGAAGTAGAATTTTGTTGCGCTGTTCGACGAGTTAGAATTATATTGTACTGATCTCGAATGAGAATTGTATTGCATTGGTCACCGAAATAGAATTATGTTGCACTGGTCTGTGAAGGAGAATTTTGTTGACGCGTTACGGGAATCAGCATTGTGTTGCATTATGATTCGAAAGAGACTTTTATTGAATTGGATTTGAAATAGCATTTTGTTGCGAGCACTTCTGAAGTAGAATCTTATGATTAGGAGGCATCGATATTAGATATATAAATTATGAAAAAATTTGTCCAAATTTATTGTTATCGAGGTTGGCCAGCTATGATTGGACGCCATTTACAGTTGATACAGTTGACCCAGAGTCTGCACTTAGCTGCATTTGTGACAATCTTACCACCGCAATAGTGGATTTAGCACCTGAACGTATGCTAAAATTTTCGAAAAATAGATCTTCATGGATTGATGGAAAATTGTCACAGATGCGGCGCAAAAGAGACGCCACGTATCGCAGATACAAAAGGACAAATGAGGATCAGTACCTCACTGAATTTCCAGAACTCCAGAAAACAGTGGACGAACAGACTGAACAAGCTAGAACTACTTATTACCATAACAGACTGTTCGAAGCTCTTGCAGGCGGTAATGTCTGGAAGGAGTTAAGAGAACTGGGACTCTTATCCGGACCTCAAGGGGACTTGAATGGATTTACGCCTGATAAGCTTAGTGAGCACTTTGCTGGGGTGTCAGTTTCGCCACACAATGATGTGGAAGAATGCCAAAAAATTCTTGCTGACTGTAGTAAAAATGGTTTCACTTTTAAAAAAGTTAACATTAACGATGTCATTCTCGCAATTTCACATTTCTCATCGCAGGCTCGTGGCGAGGATAGCATTCCGCAAAGTGTAATACTAAAAGCCTTGCCATTTATTGGTGAACATCTTGTGGCTCTGTACAGTTCCTTTTTTGCGCGGGGGGTCTTTCCTTGCCTTTGAAAGCGGGCACGTATCTTGCCGTTGAAAAAGTGCTCTGCACCTAAGTTACCTAAAGATTTTAGGCCTATAGCTATTTTGTGTTTTCTTTTAAAGGTCCTTGAGAAGATCGCCCATGACCAATTGCAGGAGTATATTATGACAAATAAAATACTTGATCCTATGCAGACTGGTTTTAGAAAACATCACTCGACGTAGACAGCTGTAATTAAGCTAACAGACGATATAAGAAGGGGTCTAGACAAGATATTAGTAACATTGCTTTTGTTTTTTGATTTTAGCAAGGCATTCGACACGATCTTACTTTCGAGGCTACTTTCGAAGCTTAAATCGATGGGGTTCTTCGGGGCCACACTCAAGTGGATCAGCTCCTACATTTCAGGGAGGGAACAAATGGTTTTTACACATTTAAAGGAGGAATCAAGTTGGTTAACTACCAACTTAGGAGTTCCACAGGGTTCGGTGCTGGGACCTCTGTTGTTTTGCCTTTACATTAATGACATACGTGACGCTCTTGACTTCGGTAGTGTTGAGCACCTACTGTATGCAGATGATCTGCAAATTTATACGCAAGTTTCCCGCGAGAATATGGACGAGAGTATTATTATCCTGCAGAGAGCGGAAAAAGCGGTGTCGGAGTGGGCTGCGGGCGCTTCTCTCACTTTAAATGCTAAACAAACTGAGGCAATCGTCTTCGGTGGTAGTCGTTTTGTTAACTCTTTTTATGCTAGAGAGTCCAGGACGATCGACTTTGGGGGAGGCGTCGGCATACCTTTCTCTGGCTCCGTAGTAAGACTTGGTGTTGTGCTTGACTCTAAGCTTTGTTGGGAACCACAAGTTCATATGATTACTAAAAAGTTCAATAGAGTACTATATGCTCTACGGTTTTTCCGCCAGTACACCACGGAGGTGTTGCGTAAACAGCTCGCAACCACTCTACAATACCCACATCTCGATTACTGCTCAGTGGCTCAGCTCGATGCTTCTCAGGAGTTGAGAAAACGGATACAAAGACGGCAGAATGCATGTGTGAGATACGTGATGGGTGTGAGAATGAGCGATCACGTCTCTCCTTATAGAGTTGAACTAGTTTGGCTGCGCACTGATTCGAGAAGACAGTATTTTTTGGCAGTACTTATGTACAAAATAGTGCGCATGAATTCACCGGAGCATCTAGTACGTCTCTTTACTAGATGTGTACCTAGGGCGGCTACCAGGAGAGAAATTAAGGATTTAGCGGTGCCCTATATGCGCACTAAGACTGGAAGGAATTCCTTTTAAGTTCAAGGTGCGCATTTTCGGAATTCCCTACTTGCTGAGATTAAACATCTACTATCTCTCAGTAGGTTTAAGACCGCAGTGAGGAGGTATTTGATCAACCTCGATTAATATTTTAAAAATGGAATTTATTGTTAATTTATTTTTGTGTAGCCCCGTATATAGGTTTAAGGTATGTCTGTATTTATTGTATGAATGCTAATTGGATGGTTTTCGAGTGAATGTGCTTTTTATTAAATTGACTGCGTTTATCATCATACGATACGCTTTACTGAATTTTATTGTATTAGATTTTATTTTATTTTAACGAAGTTAAATTATTTTAATGTATTATTCTATTTTAGTATTATTTTATTTCTATTGTATTGTATTTGTTTTATTGATTCACGGAGAAACCGGAGTACCATAAAAACACCTACTCAGTCTAGTACGGTAAATTTCTATACTCAGTTACCAGAAAGACATAGGGTAGGCCGATTTAAAGAGATACTAGTAGCGATATTTAAGCGACTCACATTAGTACTAATTTTTATATACCTAAGCTCGGGATTTCACCAGACTAGTACTAGAAATTCAGATACTGCTATAAGTACTTTTATTTTTACGACTATGTGCAATTGGCGGAAAGGATATTTTTCCGAATGTTAACCTCAAATGGCAACATCGCATATTTTACCGCAGGCATAAGACAATTCTAAATTATAGAACAAATTTTGCATCATCGTTACTTATTACTTAATGACATAACTGTAGTAAACAAACAATATTACTTTCTTTTTTCATTATATAAATTATAATTTTATGGAATAAAATTTTTATTTCTCAGTTCAATAATCATATAGAATCTAATATTGTTAATTTAAATTATATTTGTAATAAAATTTTTGTTGTTATTATTATATATATATGCATAAATAAACTATATGAAAAAAAAACAAATAATCATGATGCGAAACTCAATGCATGATTTGAAGTTTTCTTACGCCTGTGGTAAAATATTATTTAATTACTAACATGATTTTAAAACATAATTATTTATAAAAAATGACGAAAAATGAATATAATTCATGTTTTTGTGTACGAATCCAATAAAAGATTCTTCAAATAAGCAATCTAATGTTACTCTCGAAATAAAATGTTTTCAATATTTTTATGATATCTAGACATTTCTTGTGTTGCTAATCTTGGCTCTAATCTAGGACTTTTTAAATGAAGATAATTAATGCGATATATACTATTTTTACTTTCTACCAAACAAATAATTTTAAATTTATAATTCAATGAACTCTAATTTTTATATAAGTAGATGTCTTAATATTTTGATTGCAAAATAGATACATTTAGATAATATGGAAATTTCAAGTTTTTATTTGACCATTCAAAATATAACATTACTTATGTACAAAACTATAAAAGAAATTAATTTTTAGATAATTTCTACTAATTATTCTTACATTATGTTAAATCACAAATATTATAAAAAGTAATTACAAAATTTTAGAAACTAGATTACTATTAGATCAGTTGTGATTAAATGTAATTTTTTTCTCTAATCTAACATAACCTCTTTTTCTACTGCAAGAAATAAAATGAATGCAATAATATATAAATACATACACTTAAATAAACTGCTCAATTGGCTTAACTCCCAATCTTTTAAAATTGTACTCACAAAATCACTCATATTAAAAGTTCATTTGAAATAAGTTTTAAATCACAAAACAGGAATAACTGCGACTATGTCTCATATTTTTAGGCTACTTGAGATAGTATACGAAAAACCGGTACTATAGTATGTTGTAAATAAGTAATGGTATTTGTAAATATACTACCTATCCCTTGTTTTAAAGATACTCAAACGAGTGGACGTAATATACATACTGAGACCGTCTAAAACACTACTAGTATAATAATTTGACTGCCTTTTTGATTTCAGTATATGGTTTTATAGTACTCCGGCCTCTCCGTATTTGACTTCTTAATGTATAGTTTATTTTAATGAAATTATGACTGATAGATATTGACCGCCTGTTTTAAATTTATATTATTTTTGTTGC
Organism: Anastatus disparis; assembly: GCA_017163975.1. NCBI lineage: Eukaryota > Metazoa > Arthropoda > Insecta > Hymenoptera > Eupelmidae > Anastatus > Anastatus disparis. Next base: position 6,472,553 of record JAFFSR010000282.1, read on the forward strand.
ATGTAATATTTTACTATCATTAATCTGTGATATCACTTTTAAATTGTTGTCTTGCGTATTTAGTATTATTATTTTTAAGTTTAAATGACTGTGATATCAACTGTAAGTGCAATATTTTTATTTATATTAGTAATAAGCTTTATTTGATATATTATGTGTTTTACACGCCTTTTTGTATCTTATTACAAAATAAATGAATATCTATCTATCTATCTATCTATCTATCTATCTATCTATTTATCTATCTATATATATATATATATATATATATATATATATATATATATATATATATATATATATGAGTCAATCCACGTCAAACGGATAATGGCTCTGTCCAAAATTGTAGATCATCAAAAAAATCGAATATGGGCTCAAAATTTTCGTCTTACACTCTACTTTCTTTTGCAATGTGGCGATTTTAAAAAATTCAAAATGGCGGCTCCAATATGGCGGCTCAAATCTAGAGATTTCATAAAAAATTTTCGAAAATTAATTTTAATTTATTCGAATCAGATCCCACATATTTTTTTACATCAGAAATCAATTCAGCGTTTAATTTCGCATAGGAATATAGTATTGCACTCAAGGTAAATAAAATTTACAATATCATCAAAAGGTCATATCGGGAAATAATTGTTATTTCTCGAATTACTCATTGATCAATGTTCGTTAGTGACGAAATGAAGATACTGATAGATAACTCGAGTCACTGAATCCAAGTCTGATATCCGCTTAACCCTATAGGGTATACAAGATCTCCATCAAGGTCATTTGGAGGTCAAATCGCAAATACCTTTTATTATTTGATAAAATTAGGACACCTTCAAGTTTTACGTGCCGCCGAATCCGAATCCGGGGTCTGTTGGAGTGTCAAACGTCGTAATTACGTAAAAATTAATTAAATATTGACTAACAGAAAATTTTTGTTCTCCAAGAAACAAAAATCTCTGAGACTCTGAGAATATATTGTCTGTTACTCGAAATGTGTAAAAAAATTTTTAAGGATTTAGATTGGAAGGATCAAGAGCCATAGATTCTTGAAATTTGGAAATTTTTCAAAATTTTTGGAAAAGAACCAACTTTATGACCTTTTTTCTGAAAATCTTGATGTTTTGGAGAGAAATTCATAAGAATTCTTCTTGTTCTAAATCAAAAGGAGAGTTAGCATTATTTTTTACAGAGCTAAATTTTGAAGTTTTCTATTGGTTCTTACATGTATTACATGGTAATTGAAATTACTCATTGTTTGCTACTTCAGAGATTGCTTTTCACGGGCTTATTTCTTTCTATTTTTTATCAACTTGAAAATAAATTTTTGACTGTGTAAGAAAGAGCCACCAATAAGGAGTTATAACAGTTTGAAATATATATTTTCATGTCTTATTTATTTTTAATATAAAAATAAATCATACATGATAATATACATTTATATTCAATATGAAAAATAAATCATACATGAAAATATATACTTTAAACTGTTTTAACTCCTTGTTAATGGCTCTGACTTACATGATCAAAAATTCATTTCAAAGTTCGTGTAAAATAGAGGAAAATAAGCCCGCGAAAAAAAATTTCTAAAGTGGGGAACAATGAGTAATTTCAATTACCATGTAATACGTATAAGAACTAATAGAAAACTTCCAAATTCAGGTTTGTAAAGAATCATACTAACTCTGCTCTCCATTTACAACAAGAAGTATTCTCATGAATTTCTCTCTAAAATATCAGGATTTTTAGGAAAAAAAAATGATCAAATTGGGACTTTTCCAAAAATTTGGAAATATTTCCAAATTTCAAGGATTTATGGCTCTTAATCCTTCCAATTTAAATCCTTGAAAATGTTTTTACACATTTTGAGTAACAGACAGGATATGTTCTTAGAGTTTCAGAGATTTTTATTTTTCTGCTCTTCCAGTTGGTTTGAAATGTCCCATATATATATATATATATATATATATATATATATATATATATATATATATATTCATATATATATTTATTCATTAAAAAAAGTTTTTTGTAAAAAGAACTAAAATCAAAATCATTTTAAGTTATTTTTAATAATTGTATTTTTCAATTTATTTACAGTTATTTACGGATATTTGCAGTATCTACATTGAAATAATGTATAAATGATAATAAACAACTCAAACAGCGTGAAATATTTATGGAAGCTTCCTGGAATATTGGCAGCGAAGATTTGAAATATTTTAGGAATCTTCCATGGAATATTCCTGTAATATTCGTATATCCTTGATTCTTCCTGCATTGGAATATTCCATGGAATATTGCTGGAAGATTCTAAGAATATTTCATTGGAAGACCTAGGACATCTCACATCTTTTATTGAAGTATTTCAGGAATCTTGCAGGACTATTTCATGAAATATTCCATTGTAACATTCATTGAAAATTTCCGGTATATTGGGACGGGAGATTTGAAACATTTCATGAACCTTTCATGGGGTATGCACGAAAGATCTAAAGAATCTTTCATGAAATATTCCATGAAATATTTCTGGAAGATTTTAGAAATCTATCGTAAAATATTCCGTGGAATATTTATGGAAGATTCGCAGAATATCGGCACGGAAGATTTAGAATATTTCAGGAATCTTCCATGAAATATTCCTGTGATATCCTTATGTCTTTTTCCTACATTGGAATATTCCATGGAATACTCTTGAGAGATTTCAAAAATATAGAAATGAAAGGTTTGGGTAATCTCTCATCTTTCATGAAATTCTCCAGGAAGATTTTTGGAAAATGTGAAATGCTGTGAGGGGATAGTATATATATTATATAATAAGACATTACACTTATACATCAATACATATATGCATACATAAACATTTAGTCATAAAATCGCATTTACATATTCGCTTCGACTGTGCACATCAAAGTGCCGATACCCTTTCGCTTTTTTAGTAAGTGAGGTATCTTTCAACCACTTGGGGATAAAACTCCCATTTAACAAACATATAATATTTTACTGGAATATTCATAAACATTGTATATATATATATATATATATATATATATATATTTATATAGATATATATTATCTTATAGTAAAATATTTTATCACCTTCTATGAAAATTATTTTGTATAAATAGAATAATGCTGCGAATAAATAAATGATTATAAGAAAATATTGACAACTGTAAATAACAATAAATAAGCGTTAGGCTAGAAATAAATAATGGTTCTCACACAGCATGGAAGATTTCACTGAAATATTTCGAATTATTCCATTGGAATATTTCAATGGAACCTTTCATGCAGATTATTGAAAGACTTCACGGAATATTTCAAAATATTCCACTGGAATCTTCCATTGAAAGCTTCCAGGAATATTTCAGGAATATTATATTAAATTGGTATAATTTTGAAATTTTGATATGGGAATACTTTTTATAAATAACTTTTTAATAATTTTAAATAATGGTAAATTTTTTAAATAACTTGTGGTATTGAATACTAATTAAATTTAGTTTTAACATAAAGTTAATTATTTAGGTTAGATATATATTCAATAAAATAATTCAACTATTTATAAGTTATCACTTAATAATAATTTTTTAAACTTTTTATTCATAGTTGACAATTATATTGAATATATGATTCTCATTTTAATAGTTTTTATATGATATTATGTGAATTTTATAAGTATAAATTATTTAAAAAGATGTAAAATGCACAGCACACTTCCACCCATAAATATAGACTATATTTCTATTGTATTTTGAAATTTTGAATAAAGAGATGCATTAACATATAGTATGTATCACGAAGATTAGTCAGTTAAATTTTTACATAAATCTATTCATTAGTTATTGAAAAGTTTGAGTTCTAATATTACTTACTGAAATTTTTCCGTTTGGATTCAGAAATTCAAATATTTTGAAAACTAATGACTGGAATAAATTAACAATTTAAATGAATAATAATCATGGGCCATACTACAAGTTAATACATTCCTTTTATGGAAATTCAGCAATAGAATAAAAAGACAGTTAATTTTTTTATCTTCTTATAGTAGAATATAATAAAACTTTGACAAAAAATTTAACATAATGAAATAATTGTACTTTCAATGATTTGTATCATATTTAATACAAAGTTTAGAGTGATATTACAGAATATTATTTTTTTCCGCATTCATAATAAATGTTTCGCAAATAATAAGTAAGTTTTCTTTTGAAATGTTTACTTTTTTAGGGGAAATTCTACTTCTATCTAGACAGTTTATAAATATAAATGCATAATAATAGATATAATTAGAAACATTTATTCATATTTTATATATTGTCCTATCTTTATGATTGACTATTAAAAAAAATTTAATATCTAATAAATAATTTTTTTTAAATTGTATTTCATAAAATTTATGTTCAAACGATATTGAAAAAAATATTTTTATATCATGTAATGATAATTTTTCAAATGAGGTAATTTGATATTTTTTAAAAATTAATGTTTCTCTTATTAAAAATATTATAGCTTCAATGAAATGAATTGCTAACAATGTTTATATAAATCACAATTCATTTAAATATAAACACGTGTACAAATGAAAATGTAATTAAGGTTAAATGTATCTTATTAATAAAAAATTGTTAACAAGTAACTTTTTAAATAATATATATTCATGAAAACTAATTCAAATACCTCATTCTCTGAATGATGACTGAATACAATTTGAATTTAATAAATTTAGTTATACAATTATAAATATATAATATTTATATAACTGTTTATCAAATAAAATTATTATTTTTTTAATATATATATTAAAAAAATAATTACCGACGCATTGGCCGAGTGGTTCGGAGCGCTCCAGGCGATCTGCAAAGTTAGGCAGCATTGGCCGCGGTTAGTACTTGGATGGATGACCGCTCCAAGGAACGCTGCACGTCCAATCTGGACTTGCTTTGCGTGACGATCGCTTGGGCGTGCTGGCCACATGAAAATGTGAGCGGGAGGTATGGCAGATACGGTGTAAGTATCTTGATACAAGGATGCCTAATACCAAATCTGCTATACACACCGACCCATTTCGGAGAGGGTTTATCCAGAGTTTCCCCAGGTTTTATCCCACTGGGTTTACCTATGGGTTTTCCCCTCTCCACGAGCATCACCCCGGGCGAATGCGGAATGGGACGGGGTACAATGGAATAGGTAAAACAAAGAATTGAAAGAATAAATAAAGGTGTGGGGAATACGTTAAGATCGTAATAATGAACGTGGAAGCCACAAAATTTTAAAATTTTGTTAAAAAAATAATTATTACAATAGATTGTAGTTAAATAAAAATGTTTATTTTAATAATTATAGCGTTGAAATTTATTTTGATGAAAATGTTATTTGATTGACATTTACAGTATTATTTCAACTATTTTTGAAAAGTTACTTGTCATTAATAAAAAAATATTTAATTTTTCAAATTAATAATCTATTAATATCAAGAATTTTCTAAAAATTATAATATTTATGATATGCGAACCTTACTTGTGATACATACACTTTGTAATATTTGTATATTATTAAATTTTTATATTAGATGCAAAAAGGATTGTTAAGTTATTGCAAATAATTATTTTTTTATTTCGAAATATTCAAATTTGAAATTAACTAAAATGTTGTATTTTAAGAGGCGGTCGGAACCAAATCGGTGACTTAGTTCGGTGCTTGTAATAAATGCTTATAATAATTTATTCATTTATTAATATGGTAAAAATATAGTCATTTCCTCTAGTCATATATATAAAGAATTATTTAAAATAGTGAAAGCCACAAAAATATACAAAATATTGTTATAAAGCGAAAAATGCCACCTAACAATCGACACGACAGTTTTTTGCATGCGGTATATGTCAAGTCAGTTTGATGTTTGTAATAAATGCTTATAATAATTTATTTACTTATTCATATGGTAAAAATATAGTCATTTCCTCCAGTCATGTATATAAAGAATAATTTGAAATAGTTTAAGCCATAAAAATATACAAAATATTATCGTAAAGCGAAAAATGCTGACTTGATATATACCGCAAGTTACCGATTTGGTTCCGACCGCCTCTTAATCTTATGATTTTTTCTATTCAAATTTCGTATTTCATATATATAAAATACATTTGTGAAGATATTTCTATTAGAAATCAACACGAATTTCTTTTAAGCATGTTTCACTTATAAATTAATTTCATAATTCAAATTCATGGTCATATATTGAGGTCTGGAAATTATAGTTGTTACTCAGTTCCCAGTTCTCAGTTTATTTATATCAAATATCGTACTATCTTTGTTTTTCTAATGGAAGTAGAGTGAGAAATAGTCACTTCATGAAATAAATTATACGCTTTTGTACTTTAAGCAAATGTGTACATATATTTTTATATTATGTTTCATCAAATTATTTTCAATTTTATTCAGTACTCAAAATTAAACTAATTAAATCTTATTTACTTAAAATTAGTCATTTATACATAATAATATAATAAAAGAAAATTCAACCGAGCGACGTTCGGAGCGAAAAACTTCAATATAATTAATACCTGTTAACGTAAAACCCATTAAATTGTGTAACAATTTTCAACAGTTGATAAATATAATATAAATCATATAATATATATATCAATTTTAAATTACGAATCCTTAATTTAAAACTCAAAAGTAACTATTTTAAACTGGAATATGGAAGATAAACATGTATCGTTTCAATCCTTAAATATCACGAATTTAATTATTAATTATTAGTAATTTTAAAGTGTTATATATTATGTAAATAATTCTATATTTAATAATTTAAATAAATGACATGAAAAAAATTGTTGTATTGCTTTATATAAGGTCACATCGTATGGAAAAAAATTCAGAAATCATGCATAAAAAGCTATAGAGAACCTGTGTATTTATATGAGCCTTCATAATTAATATACGATGTATCCATAGTCTATACAGAATATGCATAAATTCGTCTAATTATGTAAATCTTATTTATAGTCAATATATTATCTCTATTTTAATTTATTTTTATTCGAAAAACCAATTTTCTTATTAGCAAAGGGCAGAAATATGATTCCTCCTCTTAAAATATATCTTTATTTTCTATAATTTTGTAATAGTATTAGATATCTCTGATGATTTCAAAGATTTATATCTACTAAGGAGATAATATTTATAACGAATGATGTTTAAATAAATTACTTTTTATTTTTGTAAAAAATTAAAGTTTCATGATTTTATGTAAATAGAAAGTATGTTTATTGTTCGGTTAAATAAACAAAAATATTAAAGATTGAATAAAAATATATGTGAATGCATAACTGATTTAGTATTTCTTTATATTTGGAATTGGACTTATATAGATTTTAAATGATTTAATTCAAATAAAATGAATTACTAATATGATTTCTTAACTTTCGTGACCATAACTATAAGGAACAAGAAGGAACAAGGGCGCTGTTGTCGTTGGGTGTAGTTGAGCATATCGTCGGGTGGAAGGAAAAAGTTCGTAATTCAGCCAAGCTCAAAAACGTAACAACTTGGCTTCGGCAACTAAGAAGTTGTAATTCAACTTAGCGTATGAAAAAATTGTAACTCGGGTTCGGCCATAAAAACGATATAACTTTTATGCTTAAACATAGGAGTTATAACGTTTATTTATAATTACTACTTTTTTGAGCGCTAAGTTGAATTAGAACCTTTTCGTGAACAAAACCAAGTTGTTACGTTTTTTAGAGTTTAGCTGAGTTATGATGTTTTTCCATCAACCCGACGATATGTTTAGTGGTTCTAGCCTACTACATACGACTGAAAATTCAATATTCTCATTATTTTATTTTCAGAAAAAAAAATAACTATATCGACATAAGTGTTTTTGAAATTTTCAAATGATTTTATATTTTATAATAATCAATAATTTTTATAAGTAAAGAATTCAAAAAATTTTGATTTTTTTTCCTTTTTTTTATTTTACGTGAAGTACTTGATGCATATGTTCTAAAATTTGCACGATATATTGATTTGCTTTTTCATTTATTAAATAAGCTTTTTTTTCATTATATTATTATTTTTTTTTTTTTTGCTAAATTTAATTATGAAACTTTATTAAGATGAGCTTTATAAAAATATTAGGAAATATTACTGGTAAATCATTTTTTATATTAGAATCCCAATAAGCACACATCTGGAAAAAAGAATTCTTTAAGAATTCACGAATGTCCGCTCTGAAGTTAATAAAATATATTAATAAAGTATTCATAAAATATTCACAAAGTATTCTTCCACAAAATTTAAATAAAAAATAACTCTTCAACGTATCTTTATAAATATTTTAAAAGGGTTAAGAAAGTATTCATAAAGAATTCTTTTTTGAAAAAGTAATCATAATCCAAAGTATTCATAAAGTAGTCAAAAAGTTTAATTTTGAAACACTGATTTCCTAGTAACTTACTAGGAGAGTATCAGACCTCCGGATCACGGATTTTGCTCAAACTTTGGGGTAAGTTTTCAGATGTCAAAATATGTAAGGAAACAGAATTTTAGATCCCAACGCTCAATATTTCCCTAGTTACAGACAATTAAAGAAAATCACTCAAAAAGTTACTAGATTTTAAAACGCACATAGTTCCTTAGCATTGATAGCTAGGAGCTTGAAACTTTTTTTTAATGAAAGCTGAGCTCAAATCCTTTCGAAATAGTAGTTATAGCATGTCAAAATATTATTTTTTCCCAAAGTTATAGCGTGATAAACATTAGACCCAATTTCAGCTTTTGTTATTAATTAATGTTTTAAAAAGAAAAATCAGGTTCAATGTTTATAACGCTATAACTTTGAGAAAAAATAATATTTTGACATGCTATAACTACTATTTCGAAAGGATTTGAGCTCAGCTTTCATTAAAAAAAAGTTTCAAGCTCCTAGCTATCAATGCTAAGGAACTATATGCGTTTTAAAATCTAGTAACTTTTTTTAGTGATTTTCTTTAATTGTCTGTATCTAGGGAAATATTGAGCGTTGAGATCTAAAATTCTGTTTCCTTTCATATTTTGACATCTGAAAACTTATCCCAAAGTTTGAGCAAAATCCGTGATTCAGAGGTCTGATACTCTCCTAGTTAGTCACTTTCAAAAATCGAAAGATGTAATGGATATTTTATCGCTTTTCAGATTGTTTTAAAATCATTTTTAATTTTGATTTTCATAAAATTCAAAATTGAAAACTTGAAATCCCTGATAATTTTATAAATTGTAAAAATTCAATTAATTAATCATTTAATAATTTAAATATTTTTTATCTATTTTAAACGAAAAAATTGTTAACATTTTATGAAACAAAATATATAAATATTTTAAGTGTGTTTTAAATAAATTCTCATTTTGAGTGTTTATGATGGATAGAGGACTGAGGCCATGGATCGGGGCATAGAATAATTAAATGCAAGCGCCCTCTGGAGTTGTTTCTTTATTTTTAGTCGAGGTCAACCTAAATTACAATTCGCAATAAGAGAACAGAAGATATATAATTTTAACACTAAATTAACTAACACATAAACTTAGGTATCGAACACCCGATTAACACCATCTAATTTGAACACTAAATTAGCTAACACAGAAACTTACGTATCGAACACACAATTAACACCACCTACAAAATTATTAAGAGAACACTAGAATAACCCTATAGACCGCACCACGGAACACAGGAAAGAATGGAGAGACTAATAATGGCCCACGCGACAAGTACGATTCGTTCACCGCTGTACACAACCGCGCACCACCGGACACAACCACACCACTTGTCCCGCAGATCCACCGCACGCAAGGCCAGAGGCCTCAGGGGAGGGAGCAGCCCGCCCGCATTCAAGCACCGGGAACAGCCCGGCCGACAACTACCGCACGTTGGGGACAGCCCGACGCGTCTACTATGGTGGGAGCAGCCCACGATTCACAAAGTCGCCAGGATCATCCTGGTCGACGTGCCACTTGACGGGAGCAGCCCGCCCACTCTTCCTCCGACGACGGATGTCGATCGCGAAATTCAAAGCACAAGCACGCACCGCGGAAAAGATCCCGAGAACTTCACACCCGCACTACGCGACTAACTGTACCGTATTTACCGAAGTTTAAGCAAGCGCAAGATCCAGCGAACCGGTCGCTTTGAGCGCCTTCAATAGACTGACTCTCCCCATACATGCAGTCCTCCCTCACAGTCCAACTGTAGCCCCCTCCACCACCGCGCGCACAACGGCCGCGCGCAAGAGTGGTCCCCAATATATAGATATTTCCTCCAACATGAGAATTTAAACAAATATCTAAATCTAAACATTCTTCAATTTAAATTAAATTAACCATGACTTCACAAAAAATTTCTTTTATTAAATTAAGGTATCTCTTAAATATTCAATAAATTTTTACTTAAATTATTCAAATAAAAATGTAGTTTGGCTAATATTATTAACCATGAATAATTAATTAACAAATTTACTAACATTTCTTATGCTTATACCAATGAACATGTACAAGTTTCGAGAATTTATTAACAGATGAGTTGGTAGCCAAGTAGGCTAAGTCATGGGCAACAGTTTTTTTTATTTTGTTTGACATCTTCAAGAACCGTGGTTCGAATCTCAAACAAATAATTTTTTTTTTTTTTAATTTAATAGCTTATTTTTAATCAATTATAACATTTTTTGTTTTTCATAATCATGTAAAATAGAAGGATTATTTATAATTTGATGATTAAAAAAAGTATTTTGAGAATGTGATTTAATCAAAAGAATTGTTTAAGAATACTTTGTGAATACTTTAAAAACTAAAGTGGTCGGACATTCGCGAATAAACAAAGCAATCATTAAGAACTCTTTATTGATACTTTCGTTTACGAAAGTATACATAAAGAATTCTTTTTTAATTCTCTCTTTGACACCGTTTGCTTGTTGGGATTACATTTAAAAAAATAAAGTCTAATTACTCGAACTTAAAGAACTCTAAATCACTGCGCTAAGGCAGTTGACAGCGTTTTTCATTTTATTTTTTTCGCGCATATACTCTCACTTATTCAACAGAAACGTGACTTACCATTATATCTAAACGAATTTGTTGATAGATAACTTATTTTAAAGGTTAGTGTTTAGCTTAACATCAAAAGCACTGTGTTAAATATGGAAAATTCGAGTTTTTATGTCATTAATAATATAGCATTTTTTAAGAAAAAATGCTATTTTCAATAAACATTAAGTCAACACCTTGGATCATTACCGAGATAACGTGAGTTTTTACGTCATATGCAATATCAAAACGCGTTTTTTGAGGTTAGTTTTCGACATTTGAGTAATATATTGTGGAAAAATGTAACCAAAAACTCATATTAGAGGATATTTTGGGTCGCTGAACTCATTTTTCATCATAGATTGTACTTTGAAATTGTTTACTCTAAAAATCCCAAAAAACGAGTGGAAATGTGAGTTTTTTATCATTTTAACAACTTTCCATTTTTTTAGAATATCTGAAAAAATTTATGGTACTAAATTTAAATAAAAAGAAGACTTAGAGGTGAACTAAAAAAAAATCCAAACAATAGTTTTTTTTCTACGCAACATAGAAATTTTCAAACCCATTTTTAGGTTATGTTTTGGTTTCAAAAACCTCTAAAAATAATAAGCTTATGTGCGCATCATGATTCCCTTTAATCTCGATTTCGAATCACCCAAATCGGTTAAAAATTCGCAGAGATATGCTTAAAAAACTGAAAATCACATTTTTTGAGGTTGGGAAGCCAATTTTCAGTCTAGCAAGCTGTAACTTTCAGGATCGGTTTTTTGACATGATGAATAAATAGGCCAAATTCTAAAAAAATCGAAGAACAGGCCATTTTAACGTACTTATCCAGCTATATACTCTTTATATGCGACATGATTTGTATGAATGATCTTTATGTATGGGTATCGACTACGAGTAAATCAACATATTTAATGGAAGTTGCATGAATCCTAAACAATTGTTCTTTGAAAATCTTTTGATTTCCGAGTATTCTTCGACCTAATCAAACAACCTTAGAATCGTAATCTAAAAGAATCTATGAGTTTCATTTGACGTAGTCCCTGCAAATGCCTGTAAACTTCATAACCGGTATGGAAAATTTCAAAATTAATTCATATAGACGACTTCCAGGTAGCCAGGATCACCTGGATATTGTGAGATGTCATCTCGGGAAACGTACATGTTATTAATAAATAATGGCTAAATTTCAAAAAATATTCTTGTAGACAATGTTTATTTTACTCGGAACATCCATGTTTAGCTAGATAACATTTGCAACAACTTCAAAGTAGTTACTAAACTATAAGTAGAATTTTAAAAGTTTTTGCTGTAGATGATGTTTAAGTTGTCATTAACACCTAGATATCCAAAAACGGCGATCGTGGGTACCACAGCATGGTGAATAACTATTTTTCAACGAGTGTCTACATCGAAAAGGTAAAGTATCTATATATATAAAGTTAAATATGTGTTTGTATGTGTGAGCGTGTGCGTGCGCGTATGAGTTGAAATTAGATGTTCCATATAAACTTGAAAAAACCTGTGTGTATATGCGATTCTACATGCAATATCCCTTATGAATATATATATATATATATATATATATATATATATATATATATATATGTTTATATCATGCTTGCGAGTTGACATAAAAAGTCCCATTTACATGAACGCGTGTGTGCATGCATGTGAATTGACATAAAACGTCTCATATATGTATAAACCTAAGGGTGCTTAGATAGGTGTGTACAAGTTGTCATGAAATGTCCCATATATGAAGAAATACCTGTGCTTGCGAGTCCGTGCGAGTTGACATGAAATGTCGCATATATATATTTATATATTATTATGTATATATATATATTCATATAGTATATATATATATATATATATATATATATATATATATATATATATATATATATACTAGGGAAATACCTGTGCTTGCGAGTACGTGCGAGTTGACATGAAATGTCGCATATATATATTTATATATTATTATGTATATATATATATATATATATATATATATACTGGGGGGGAGCAGGGGGTTCCCCCCTGCTTGCGCTGCTCACCAACCCCCGTTTATATTTACATTATGTCAGCAAGTAATGAAATTTTTACTGACCAAAAGTATTAAAAAAATTAATATTAATTATATATTTGCTCAGAGAGATTTCCACACCACCTGAAGAGGTACTGTCAATAATACCTTACAATTAATAATTTATAATATAAATCAAATAATAAAAAATGTATGGTATTATGGCGCGTTGGTTTTACTTTGTTTTATTTTTAATAATTATATAAAATCAATTATAATAATTTTAAATTATTTTAAGACATGTTGAAATTAATTAAAATTATTCCTTTTTTTATAAAATTATTCAAAATAAAACCATGGTTACCTTCGCCTATAGCCCTACACAACCATGAGAGTCTATATTCCTTCCTCCTTATACCATAGACTCTATTTACAATCCATCCTCCACCATCAGTATTACATATTTAAACAAAGTTTTAAAAGTCATTTTATAGTTTGTACAATTTGTTATTATATTATTGTTATATAACAATTGTTCAATTAATATTTATCTGTTTTACATCTTTGTTTAAGTATGTTTATTAGAATAATTATTATAACTTGATATTTTTCAATTAAATATTATTGTAACATGTCTTACAATAATATAGAACGGAAATTTTTTTATTATAATTATTCTAAATTTAAAGTTCAATACCTGATTGAATTCTATGTTTTTTAATATTATTATTATTATAAATTTTCCAATTATTTCTTATATTTGAATATTAATTATTATTATTTTTTTTATAACATTTAGTATCTTTAATTTATATACTCGAAATTAATATATTTCCTTTTTTTTAAATATTAGTTTTATTCAAAGTATATATTTTACAATAAATTTTAATATCATTATGATAATCATAATATTATTAATTAATATATTTCATGAATAAAACGATAAAATTAAATAATATAATTTTTCCTCATTTATTAATTATTTTAATTTTATTTTTAATATATCTTAATTTTATTTTTAAGTCTTTTGGATGTATAAAATATATATCTATATTGTTTTTTAATATCCTTGACTTTTTTGTTAGTATTAAAAAAGATATATTGAAATAATTTTTACAAAATTAATAGAATGTATTTTCATGTTGGTTTTTTTTTTAAATTATCGATTATTTATTTAATAATAAATAATTTTTAATATTATTCATTAATTAAAAAAATCAATATAATATAATACATAATGATATGAATTTTATTAATTTTTTTTGTTTCATTATATAATTTTTCATTTATTCTTTAAACATTTTATTATATTTAAATTCAATTAAAAATGTATAAGTTATAATAGGATTTTATTTGATTTATTTAACGTTAATACCCGTATCATAATTATAATAATATGAATTCAATTAATTACTAATCCATGTACGTCATAAATAAAATTATAAAGTGAGTATTTTATTAAATTTTATTTATTTTTTTTTAAATATATCTTAATACAATTAAGTCTTTTTGATGTATGAAATATATGTTAAATTACTGTTTTAATATATTTGATTAATTTTCCGTTATTATAAAAGATATATTTATTATTTTTATTGATTTATTACTTAAATATATTTTATATTATATTTTATAATATAAAAAAAATTATATTAGCAATACGTAATAAATATTTATAATATATTGTATTATGAGTTGTGATATAATATTCCATTATTGGATCACGTATTTCTAACTTATATTGAATAATTTTATTTGTCATATATTTATAATAATATGTTACGTTGTTCCAATTTTCAAAATGAAGTTTTTCATTTTCAATACCGATATAGTTATTAATTACATTATTCAATCTAGATAAATCCGTATTTTCATTCAAATTTTCCATATATTCTTCGTACTGCTCTTGAAACCGTTTAAATTCGTTTATTTGGTTATTTAAGTCATCTAATTCTTCTTGATGTTGTAAGTTTTCTACAACAATGTTATCATTTGAAACTGGATCCCATGCCATTTTATAATAATTCAATTATTATTAGTATTAATTAAATTGTACTTTAAATAACTTTGTTATTATTTTTCTTTTAAATATTCAAAGTTTGTTTTCATTTTTTTTTTTTTTTTATTTTATATTAATTTTTTATATAGAAAATTTAAAGTATGTTTTTATTTTTTGTTTTATTATGTTATATCTGAAAAAAACAAATGTTTTATTAGTATGTAAGAAATATAAATATATTTCTAATATTAAAAAAATTAAAGTTTTTTTTTGTTATTTCTCTAGTACTTCTTTCCATACTACATTGGTTAATTCATTTTTATTTTCTAATTCATTTTGAATATGTATTTTAGAAGGATTTTTACTTCTTGAAAGAGCAACATATAATTGTCCATGTGAAAATAAAGGTTTTTTACGAATATTCCTACGTTTTCAAAACTTTGACCTTGTGATTTATTTATAGTTATAACAAAAGCTAATACAATAGGGAATTTTTTTCTATATAAAATAAATGGTAAAGACGATGATTCATTTGTGCTTAATCTAATACGCGGTATAAAAACTTTATTTCCTTTATTTTCGCCTGTAATTGATTCAGCTTCTATATTGTATTTAAATAATCTCGTTATCTTTAATCGTGTTCCATTTCATAATTCATCTTTTATACTTAATTTAAAAATAAATGCCATAATAATGCTAATTAGAAATTGAAGTTTATGTGGAGATAATCCTTCTCTTATATTATTTAACATTTTTATTGGATAATTTAAATGAATATTATCATCTGTTTGATCAACACCCTTATATGTTGCATAATCAATACTATAATATGTCATTGTTTCATTATTAATTAAATTCAATATTTTATTATTTAAGAGTCAGCTGTATACCGACACAGTTACCTGTTTTACCGAATCTGTTTAAAATTTATTTTTAATAAAAACTAATAGCTTTAGGCAGAAATAAAGAGATGGTTTCGAATCGTGTAATAGAAAGCAATATTCTCTCTGATAAGAATAATTTAATTCCACCGTTCTATTTTCAAGAAAAGTTGGAATAACTTGAAAATCCCATTATTTGACACTAATTTCTAATTTTTCAAGTTATTCCAACTTTTCTTATAAACGAAGCAATAAAATTAATTCATACTAATCAAAGAAAATATTACATTTTATTAAACACATCGAAACCATCTCTTCATTTTTGCCTCTTGTTGCTAATTTTGGGAAAAAAGTCAATTTTTTAATTAGAAAAGGACAGAGATACAGCGGACTCTTAAAATATTCACATCTTCATTATGCGTACTTAAAATAACATTTTTCGAAAAACAATAATTATTGTTAATGTTTTCATAAATTTTATTGCAAACATCATTAGTTTTCCATTTTCATGGTATAATAAATGTATCAACTTTTCCTTCCCCGATATCTAATAAAAATGATGAAAAATTTTCATCATTAGATCTTATATTTTTTTTTAATTTGAAAATATGAAACATAGGCCATAGGGTTGAATATTTTATAGTTTGTTCTATAATTCTATTTTTATTTTCATGTTTTAATACAGGTAAAATTTGACGAAAATCTCCACCTAAAATAATAATTTTTTCTCCAAAAGTTTTATTATTATGACAGACATCTTTCAATGTTTTGTCAACTATTCCTGAAGCTTTTTTAGGAATCATTGATGCTTCGTCCCATATAATTACATTTGCTTCTCTTAATTTTTTCTTATCTGAATCAAATTTTAAAAATGCACTTTCAATATTATTTAAATCTAACGGTAATCTAAAAGTTCGGTGACTGGTTAAACCTTTTGGTAGTAAAATTGAAGCAATACCTGTCCAAGCCATTAATAAGAATTTTTTTTATTGTTATAAAATAATATATTAATGTTTTATATAAAAATGTTTTTCCAGAACCTTCTGGCCCATCTATGAAAAAAATTTTATGATTATTATTTATTATTTGTTCAAAAATATGTTTTTGATCGTTATTCAATTGTTTATACATTTTATCAAATTTTTTTTACTAAAAATTATAATTTCATCATTAATTTCTTTGTTTTCCTTGATATAGTTTTCATTTGGTTCAGGTAAACCAAAATTTTCACATGACATTTGTTCTGAATTTAATATTTGATTAATATGGGATGAAGCTTTGTTTTCTTTATTTTCTTTAAAATCTTCAATAAAATATTTTTTATATTTTTCCCAAATAATGTTATCTTGAATATTTTCACATAATAAAAAACATGCAAAAAATTTACATAATTGTACTGGTAACATAACATGGCATGCTTCTTTAAAAATATAATAAATTTGTTTTTCGTGTTCTATTAAATTCATTGCAAGAGCAGTTTCTTTATAAGTATTATAAGTTACATTTTCATAAGTTCGTAAATCTTTAAAAGATGTTGGACCTTTTACCCTGTTTAATATTAATTTAAAAAAAACGTTCACTATCTTTTGGTGATACTACATTTAATCTACCAATGGCTATATTTTTTCTAAGTTTTGATCTTTTAATCCAAAATTTAGTCTTAGAATTAAAAATATAATATTGTGGGATATTAACATATTTAATTTTTTTAGCAAAATTATCTTTTTTATTTAATTTAAACCATGCAGTCAATGTTGTTTCGCATTTGTTTAATGCTGAATGTATATTATTTTCATCAAAAATTATTTTTTGTTGATTTTCTATATGGATATTTAATCTTATTACTGTATGACTTCTACCGCATAGTGGAAATGCTTGTAATCTCCATGCGGCCTCCATTGGACTTAAATATCTTCCATCTATGTATTGAGTTATTTCATCATCAACATTATCATTATTATTTTCTTCATTTTTATCTTGTTTTATTTTACAGTAAGCTTTATCTACACCTTTATAAATATAATCATAAATATATTTTATACTTTATATTGACATACAAAGTTCAGTATTGATATGAGCATTATATTTTGCTAACAAAAAACTGTTGTAAGGAACTACCATAGAATTATCAACTAGTATAATTTTTTTATTATTTTTTAAATTATATGTATTATTATCTAAAATATTATTTCTTCTTTTGTATTGTGGATATTTGTTTTCTTCAACTATTGTAATTTCATTAAATGATTTTGGGAATTTTTTCTTACATTTACTTTTATTTTTTTCGTAACAAGGTGATTTATATGTATGTGGTCCATGTAACATTCGTTTAATTACTAGTTTTTGTAAATATTTATTTTCTGATGAAGGTATTTCTGCTAAAATATATTTATCAATATTTTCTGGAGTTAATATTTTATGATTATGATGTAACGTTATAATAATATGCGCGTGAGGTAACCCTCTTTTTTGAAATTCAATCGAAAATACATAAGCTATAACAGGACCGAAAATTTCGTTTTTTATAATATCATTCAATAACATTTTAAATTTTATATAAAATAATCTTACTGTGATATTTGGTATGTCATTGGGAGTTGTCGCTTCTGGAAAATTTTTTAAAATCTCTTTCAATTCTTTCCATTTAGGATTACACGTCATTGTTATAAATAAGTCTGGTTTTCCTACTGTTCTCATTATTGCCATGGCATCTTGATAATATTGCTGCATATATCTTGGACTACCAATATATGATGGGGGGAAAATGAAAAGATTTCCAATTCTTTCTTTGTTTTCAAAATTTGTTGAAACATTTGAAGCACTATTAATTACATGATCTAATAAACCTTGATAACATTCTATGCGTAATTGTCTTTGATTATTTCTAAAAAAATTCATTCTATTACTTTCAACCATCACATATGCATGTATAATGTATTGTTGTGTTAATCTTCCACAATATAAAATAGGGTTGAAATTTTTTTAATTTGGTCTCCAATGAATTCTATATAAATAATATTATAGTATTGTAATACAATCATTATTTTCAATATTTTCATTTTTTTTATATCCTATACTCCAACCTAAATCTCCTGCTGGAAACATTAAAGGAAAAACCATTGGATCCAGGTGATGAGATAATTTATTTAAATAAGTATGAGTAATTTCATCTTCAGAAGATAATTTCGGATATACACAAAGATCATAATTATCTGGAATTCCTGTAGCACCACATTCCGAAGTTAGTGGCTTATTATAACGATGTTGTTGTCTATCATTTTTTCGCATAAAATACAATTTATAATTTGGAATATTTTGTATATTTGATAATTGATGTAAGCTTTTGTAATTCTTAGCCATGGGATTATCATTCATTATCTGTGTTAAAATTAACATATGTTCTTTTGTTAATTTTTCATTAGTTTTTGATCGTTTCTCAATTGCTACTGTATTATTGTAAATGTATAACTGTCCACAACTAGGTTTAATGTCATTACTAGAAATTAATGTATTAGGTGCTGTATGTCAAATTTGTCCTTGAATTTTTAAATTATATATAGCTTTTCCTTGGTTTTGAATGACATTTGCATTAAAAGCTGCAAAACTAAATAAATTATTATAATATCTAATTAAATTTCTGAAAACACTATCATGTAATAATAAATATTTAAATTTTTCATTATATTTAGTTAATGGTGATAAAATAACTTTTCCTTGTTGACAACAATTGAACTTTTTTATTCCTTCTTTCCAAAATAAAGCACTACAATATTTACATTCATAACTCATTCTACCTAAATAATTTTTCAAATTTTCATCTGTTATTTTTATTGTTTATATTATTTTTTTAATTTAATTTTTTAATTGATTTTTTTTTGTCAATTTTTCATTTTTATTTATTTTATTATAAAGCTTATTTTCCTTTTATTTTTTTTTGTTTCTGTTTCTATTTTTTTGATTATATTTGTTTCATTAAATTCTTCATGTTTTAATTTTCTTTTAAGATTATAATTATTATTATTATTATTTTTATAATTTAAAATATCATAATGACCTGCATCAAACATAAGCTTAAATACAAATGAATGAATATGAAATACATGTATATAATATGAGTAAAATATGCATAGTAAAATTATTTACTTATAATCAAAAAATATATAAAAATAAAATAAGAATCGTTGTTACGACGTAACATGCCGCCTTTGAATTTTAGTAAATTGCTGATGAATCTTTGTGCTGTATCCGGCTCGAAGGACCAAAATGTTTTGTTGCGACTCAGTAGATTACCTTGTCGTATTCTCTGTGCGCCTAATTAAAATTGCACAGAACGGTTTCAATAAAATAAAATAAATGGACACAAACACTATTTTTTGAAACTTATAATATATTTATTTAATATATTATCGCAGACAATTTACATATGAATTTGAATTTGCGCGTGACTTAAAAGTATGTATATGTTAGCAACTCTTGAGTAAGTGTTGCTCTGTTGGAAGTTCGGTGAGATCTGAATGTATACAGAAAATTTCTTTAAGAGAACACTTTGATATTACAAAACTATGACTATTACATTACGTATGATTGGTTAAGGAAAATGAAGGAAGAGGGTGGGGTCTCTGCCTTGTAGTGTCCTTATGAAGTGTTTTTGGATATAGGTAAAAAGGGGAGTATTTTGGGATGTGTAATAAATGAGCAATTAAAGATTAGCCATAACAGAAATTCAGTATGAATACATGTCATAAAGTGCTTAGCCGTTATGACCGTTGCAATTATTTGTTGTGAATATGTTTAAGTGTGTAGACAGATTTGGGAAATTCTGCAGTTTGTCTATTTTCGAACATTAATACAAAATTTTTATGATTCAAACGGTACTTTACAATAAATAAGAATAAATTTTTATGAATGTCTAAGTATGAATATTGTAAGAAATATAAGTTATATTGCATAAGCTTAGATACTTTTCCTTTTACAACTGTAGCAATTTAAAGCATTTATTAAATAAAATTCAGAGCTTAAAATTTTGTTATTTTGGTTTTTATGATTATTGTAGTAGAAATTTCTAACAATATAAAAGATGTAATAAATGTTGTAGTAAATATGGTCATTGCAACTTGGAATATTTTAAACATAAGCTTAAATACAAATGAATGAATATGAAATACATGTATATAATATGAGTAAAATATGCATAGTAAAATTATTTACTTATAATCAAAAAATATATAAAAATAAAATAAGAATCGTTGTTACGACGTAACAATCCCTTTACACCATGTACTTTGTGCTGTTCTTTACAATTTAAAATGAGAAATTGTGAAAATATTTGTCAAACTCAAATTTTATTTTTTTTATATAGAGTATAAGTGATCTAATTTACATGTATTTCAAATAGAAAGCACAGAATAAGGTTCAGGCATAGTAACCGAGACTTATACCCTATCTTAAAAAATAAGGTTAAATTAAAAATTTTTTATTCACTTACAATGCACTGAAAAAAAAAACCGAATCCAACGCTGCGAAGTTGATCGTATTAGCGGGTTGCGAACAACACTCGAAGCATAAGTATACACAAAATCGTAGTAGGTTTATGCGTGACTATACTGCAGTCAATCATTGCGACCGTCTGTACAGAATAGTAACGCGAATCCGAGTGGAGCGCTGCGACTGCATTGTCGAGTCAATCGCTTCGACTCGTCGGCATCATCCATGCCGACAGCCGAAATCGGGCACAACTTTTAGCGTTGCGTGGTTGCTTGCTTCGACTCGTCGACGTCTCGCTTGCCGCAAGCCGAGACCGAGCACAGAGACAACGTTGCAAGTTCGTATACTTCGACTTTCTAGATTCTAGTACTGCGAAAGTCGATATTAATACTTTACGTCAATTTAAATTATGTGTTAATTTAATTTTCATTCATAAAGTATGTATATGATTATTAAACAAGTAAATGTTTTAATTCTTTAATATTATTTAGATTAAATTTTATTTATTTACATATTACATGAAACGTTTGTTAAATTAAATAAGGACTAATGTTTCGTTATACTTTAATATTTACTCGAATTTCAAAAATTATATATCTTGTTTAAGTATATTCATTAATCATTTATAATAAAATGAAATTGATCAATATTTTACATGAAAATATTTACTAAATCGACTTAATTAGTTAATATAATATAATGAATATCTTTCTATCTATCTAAATGATATCTGATAAAAAATGTATTCGTATATTTTCTTCAAAATTAAGGAGAGAAAAAAGATCTTATAATCAATTATAAAATTTTTTTGACTCTTTTGCAAATTAAGAAGTTTTCAGTTGTTTTCCCGTTGAAAATGAGAAAATTAATCAGGCAAGTTTTCTATTAAGTTTTTTTGTATATTGAATAATAACCTTTCACCATTCACATAAGCTAAAAAATTTACATATTGTAATTTTCAAAAATTCAATTTCATTCTATATTTTATTTATAAGAAAAATGATTCTATTAAATTTTTACTTCGGTTCGATAGTTTTGAATCAAAAATTCATTAAAACATTAATTTAAAAAAAGATTTAGAGCTCTAAAATTTATTTTTTCTAATTTGGGATCCAATTGTAACTTATTCCCTCAATTTTATCAATTTTTATTTTTTAACTGTGTCAGTGAACATGAAATATCTCATATACATATATACAAGTGTATTAATTTATTAAAAATTTATTAAATATGATAAAAGAATATTTGAATAAAACTTAATTCAAATAGAATTCAAAGATTTAAAGATAAATTTTTAAACATTCTAACTTCGTATGCAACTTTTTTGAAACAATTTTCAAATAGTTACCATTCTCTCTCATTAAAAAATACATAACTGTGTTTGCGAATAAATATATAAATTGTCCGTTTCGAAAATAATAAACAAAATTTATAAATCGAGTTTATATGGAAACATTTTGTAATTATGACAGCTTTCAAATCAATAACATCAAATGATTTTTCATTCCATAAATATGCTAATGGATAACAAATTTATGAATTTTCATTTTTGTTTTGAATTATACTTTATAAAATTATGTAAGAATTCTTTTCTAATTTCAAACAAATATTTTATTAAAACTTTATTTTATGAATGTAATTATAAATTAATATTTTTAAATTTAAGGTATCAATCATTTTAAATTACAACTTATGTATCTAAATTAATAATATTTTATTAAAATTATAAATAGATAATATTTTTTCAAATGAAATAAATATTTAGCACTGTATAATAGCCTATATTTTTAATTGAATGTTTAATGTCATTCATTTAACTAAACAGTAATTTATACGTCTCTTTAAGTTAATTACATGACAATATAATTCTTTTTCTTAATAATTGTATAGGATATATTCAATGAAAGTAATATCTCATATACTTGTGCATAGATTTAATTTTTAAATAAATTTACTAGGAGAGTATCATATCTTTGGATCACGGATTTTGCTCAAACTTTGTGATAAATTTTCAGAGAAGAAAATATAAAAAAAGCTAAATTTATAGTTACAAACGCTAAATATTTCCCTAGTCCAGTCAATTAAAGAATATCAATAAAAAATTTACTAGATTTGTAAATACTCATAGCTATTAAGCATTAATAAAACTAAAATAAAAACTATGCTCGAATCCTTTCAAAATAGCACTTGCACGATATAAAAAAATTTTTTTTGCAAAAGTCACAGCGTAATAAAGATTGGACCAAATTTCAGCTTCTATTATTAATTAAAGATTTGAAAAGAAAATTCAGATCCAACCTTTACTGCGCTATAACTTGGGGAAAAAATATTTTTATATACTGCAAATTCTATTTATAAAGGATTTGGGCTCAACTTTTATTTAAAAAGAATTTTAAGCTTGTAGCTATTAATGCTTATAAACTATAAGTGTTTGAAAATCTAATTATTTTTTTATTGATATTCTTCAATTGTCTATAATTAGGGAAATACTGAGCGTTAGTGTCTATAAATTTAGCTTTTTTCATATTTTGCCATTCGAAAACTTATCCCAAGGTTTGAGCAAATATTCGTGATCTAAAGATGCACTACTCTCCTTATTAGTGAAGTTTCATTTTTTAAAACAAAGAAATTACAATTTTAGAATAAGAAAATACTTATTCCAAATTAATTAGTGTTATTGAATATCGTTTATGTATAAAGTATATCATTATTTTACTAAGAAGTATACATAGAATTTTCAAAGAATGAAATCTTTTTTTAAATGTCAAAAATATTTTATTGACATATCTACACATTTCATTTAAAAATTTACTTCCTGAAATGAATTATATTTGACTCAAGAAAAATATATTCTTTAAGTAAAAATATTTTATTTAAATTAGCAAGTATTTGCTTTTTTTCAATTAAATGTAATTAAAAATCTTTAATGATTAAACGACCTTATTAAATCAATAAAATATCTCATCAATTATGTTTCGGTCGAAATTCTACAATTAAATTCTGGTTTTATTCCTCATAAATCTTCATCTTTTCTATTTACAATATTTTCGTCTATGCCTACATTACTTTTGTATAAGAAATGTTTTGACAACGAAAAATTTACTGCTAGAATGCATAAATTATTTTTTAATCAAACGTTTAGCTTTGTCCATTACAAAAAAAAGGAGTCTGGTTAATTAAACAATATAACAATTTCGTCAAAAAAATGTTAGTAAATTTAAAGATTTTTATAAAATATTAGAAATGCAAATTTATAATTTACAATAGGCATAATGCAAATTATAAATAAACGTTACTAAAAATGATATTAATTTAACAAAATTTATTTCTCAGAAAGAACTATCAAATGATGTTATTTGATTTTAATATGATTTTAATTTTATGACTGATAGATATTTAAGACTGTTTTTATTGTAATTTATGTTTTTATGCTTCCTGCGTGTATTTAGAGTAGTCTGTGATATCGCTTTTATATAGTGACTTACTGATACAGTATTATATATTAATTTTAATATTTGACTGTGATATCTTATCATATTATGTGCAATACTTTATACAGAATTATTATTTATTGCTTGTAATGTAATCTGATGTATTACACGCCTTTTTGTACTCTTTTACAAAATAAATTAATATCTATCTATCTATCTATCTAAATGAAAGAAATATTTTATTTACCTTCGCATGAATTCGATTTTGAAATTAACTCACAAGGAGAGCATTGCATTTGAGTTTCGGATTTTCTTTTAACTTGAGGATATTTTTTTTTAAATTATGAAATAAGCCGCGTAAATTTGGTCTAGCGCTCAATTTTTCTAAAGTTATAAGCATTTATGTCTAAATTTAAAACTTTTTCGTTTGCTTTATAGTCGTACAGTTTTTGAACTTATTATTCTCGAAGATTTGTATTAATATTCATTATTTTTTTACTAAAATATTCATTAGATAAGGGACTTAGATACATCTATTATAATTATATGTAGATTTTTAATTATCTGAAAAGAATGCTCACAAGGTACTGTGCTTTAATTTTATAAAAAATAGATAAGTACGTATTAGTCAATAATAAATTAGAAATTTATAACTTTTCATGTGCATTGAAGATTATTATTTTTATTAAAGATTTTTTCAAAGCCGTGAGAAAACATAGATTAGTAATAATTTACTGATTTGAAAAAAATTATCCAGGTGCTTCATATTCTTTTCTGACAGAGTTAAGAACTAGGTAATAGAAAATAATATTAAAATTCAAAATAAAAGTAATTTTTTTTTAATGTCACATTATAACATAAATATGTTTATTCATCCATCATAAAATTTCGACAACGAATGAACGAATATATTTAAGTCTTAAGAAGGGGCCGAACTATCTGTCTTTGTCTAATAGCGTTTTTCATCATTTATGTAAACACTATCCGGTATAATAAGAAAAAAATAGCAGCCCCCGCTAGATATTAGTATAATAAGTAAATTTTGTAATAACAACCAAATTTTTTCACTGCGTAGTTTTTGAATAATTAGAGACCTACCAAAAAAAGATAGGTTATATTCTAGATTGCTAGTAGGTCTCTAATTAGTCGAAAACTATGCAGTAAAAAATTTGGTTGTTATTACAAAATTTACTAATTATGCTAATTATCTAGCGGGGGCTGCTATTTTTTTCTTGTTATATCGGATAGTGTTTACATAATTGATGAAAAACACTATTAGACAAAGACAGATAGTTCGACCCCTTCTTAAAGATGAGACAACTGTCGTTCTTTAACAATTTTTATTATTTTTATATCAAAGGTAAATATTTTTCTTGCCTGAATAATTTTCTCATTTTCAACGAGGAAATAACTAAAAACTTCTTAATTTGCAAAAGAGTCAAAAAAATTATATAATTGATTATAAGATCTTTTTTCTCTCCTTAATTTTGAAGAAAATATAGAAAATATACGAATACATTTTTTATCAGATATCATTTAGATAGATAGAAAGATATTCATTAAATTATATTAACTAATTAAGTCGACTTAGTAAATATTTTCATGTAAAATGTTGATCAACTTCATTTTATTATAAATGATTAATGAATATACTTAAACAAGATATCTAATTTTTGAAATTCGAGTAAATATTAAAGTATAACGAAACATTAGTCCTTATTTAATTTAATAAACGTTTCATATAATATGTTAATAAATAAAATTTAATCTAAATAATATTAAAGAATTAAAACATTTACTTGTTTAATAATCATATATATACTTTTTGAATGAAAATTAAATTAATACATAATTTAAATTGACGTAAAGTATTAACATCGACTTTCGCAGTACTAGAATCTAGAAAGTCGAAGTATACGAACTCGCAACGTTGTCTCTGTGCTCGGTCTCGGCTTGCGGCAAGCGAGACGCCGACGAATCGAAGCAAGCAGCCACGCAACGCTAAAAGTTGTGCCCGATTTCGGCTGTCGGCATGGATGATGCCGACGAGTCGAACCGATTGACTCGGCAATGCAGTCGCAGCGCTCCACTCGGATTCGCGTTACTATTCTGTACAGACGGTCGCAATGATTGACTGCGGTATAGTCACGCATAAACCTACTACGATTTTGTGTATACTTATGCTTCGAGTGTTGTTCTCATCCCGCTAATACGATCAACTTCGCAGCGCTGGATTCGGTTTTTTTTCAGTGTGAACTCCACGTTATTGTCTTTAAATTAAATATAATTCTAAATATTTTTAATTAATATAATTTTAATAATTTTTAGATTTTAAAACTATATTTAAATTCTAAATGATATTTTTATTAAAGAAAAACATACAAATAAATCAATTATATGTGAAATTTGTGGTTTGATGTTAAAAAAAAAAATATTTACGAGGACATATTCAAGGACATAAAAAAAATAAAAATTATAATTGCATAAACTGTACAAAAAAATTTGCAAGAATTGATCATTTAAACAGACATTTAAAAACTCATGTACATGATAATTTTATTATTTGTAAAATTTGTGGAAAAAGATATACTAGAAAAGATAATTTTAAACGACATTATAGAACTCATAAAGTAGATAACTAGGCTAACTTAAAAACTTAAGTAATTATTTATCATTTAATATATTCAAATAATTATTGATCGTAAAATATTATCTCAGCCAAAGGATTTACAATTCAGAAAAAAAGATTGGAAATATAATTAGATTAGATTAAAATTAGTTTAAATAAAATATAGTTGAAATTTTTTAAAATTATTAAGCATGAAAGAAAAGTAACAAGTGTTTTAATTCATTTTAAATACATTTTTTTATAAAAAGTTTGAAAGTTTATAAACATCTTCACTTTGTGTACGCATGTATATAATTATATCTACTTACAAAGTACTTATTAAAAACAGGCAAGATTCGTTGTTCTTGTCTAATTGAGATTTTGGTTATTTATTCAATTATTAATCGTTATATAAATATTTTTGCAGAACAAAAAAAAAATTTTACTGCTTTCTTTTTGAAAAAAGTAAGTGATGCTGAAATGTAGGTATATGTTTATAATATTTTTGCCTGTATTAACAGAAAACAGAATACGATTTCTTCTTAACATAGAAAAATTATAATACTTATAATTTTTTTCTTATGCTTTCGAAATTTATCTTAATTCAAAAGTTTTATCTGATTAAATAAAACATTTATACTTATATCAATAATATTAGATTTTTGTGAACTGCCAATCCTTTCGTTGAGGTATTATTTTTAATATTTTATTTCTTTATTAGTAAAATGTCAAAAAGAAAAATTAATGAATAAAGATCATCTGATGAACCAGTAACTAAAAAAAGTTAAATGATGTCTTCATCTGATTTTTTAAAAAAGAAAATAAAAATTGGAGATAAATCTACGTAATATTTACAATTATTTAAAATTATTATAATCATTCTGAAAAAAAAATTAATAATTAAAATAAACATATTTTTAAATTTGATTTTAGATCACTTGTAGCTTATATTGAAGAAATTATAGACGAAGAACATTTTTTAAATAAACAAACTGATAAAGAATTTTCTTTATTAAAATTTATTATTAATTTATTATTTATAAATGAAATTTTTTTCATTTTGGCATTTTTCTTCAATCAGCTGTAGTTTTTTAAATAATTGAGCTAGAAAAAATTTTTAAAAAGATTTGGAAAGGGCTTAAGAAATGCTATTTGCAGCTGTTTTTCACAAATATTTTTTAATTATTTTTTGTCAAGTTTTAAGCATATAAAGTTATTGTTCTAATACTTTTGCAATTGTAAAAAACACTTCAATAGCAAGTAGAAAATAATCGCTGGTGAAGTAGTGATTTAATTTCAGTAGGAAATTATAACTATTCATTATTAATAATAAAACATAAAGTATGAAACAACAAAAAGATTTATTTTGGAAAAATTATATCATAGAAATCAAAAGTTTTGCACCAGCGAATATTTTTTACTTGCTATTGAAGTGTTTCTCACAACTGCAAAAGTATTAGATCGATAACTTTATATGCTTAAAACTTGACAAAAAATAATTAAAAAATATTTGTAAAAATAGCTGCAAACAGCATTTTTAAGCTCTTTCCAAATCTTTTTTCAAATTTTTTCTCGCTCAATTATTTAAAAAACTACAGCTGATTAAAAAAAAATGCCAAAATGAAAAAAATTTCAAAATTGCCAAACCGATTATTTTTTTTTTAATTATCGTTAAAAAAATGTAAGTAAACTAAAAAAAGAGCATTTAAAGAATACTTTCAAATGCTTTTTTTAAATTTTTTCTAGGATGAAAATTGAAGAAGATATGCTTTTTCAGAGGCGGAGCAAAAATTTTATAACCTGCTCAGAATTATTGCCCGGTACTGTATAATCCTGTGTGTGTGCGTGCGCATTGGCATGAAATGTCCCATTCATGTAAATCTGCATGTGCGTGCGTTGAAATTTGCATAAAAAATCCCATGTATATTAACGCGTGTGTGCATGAATAAAAATTGTCATAAAACGTCTCGTATATGTAAACCTGAAGGAACTCGGATAGGTGTGTGAGAGTTGTCATAAAATGTCGCATATATATATAGAAAAGCCTGTGATTATGAGTACGTACGAGTTGACATGAAATTTCCCATGTATATTTATATATATAATCCTGTGTGTGTGTGCGTACGCATTGGCATGAAATGTCGCATATATATAAACCTGTATGTGCGTGCATTGAAATTGACATAAAAAATCCCATGTTTATTAAGGTTGTATGGGCTATACAGTCTGTGTCAAAAGTTAGTTTTTAGGAAAATCGTCTATATTTTTCAGTAGAAAGTAATTATTCAATTTTCAGCTTAGTAACTTATTAGATAATATTAAAACAATCATTTTAAACTTTGTTTCATTTAAATATAATGAATTATTAAAGAGTTATAACATTTTAAAGTTTATAAATTTTACACAAATCTAATGCAATTATAAATAATAATGCCAAACTTTCAAAAATGATTTTATTTGACTGCAACAAAGTTTATTTTGTTCAGTTTAAAATTTAGAATCTATTGACGAGGATGGAATTTTGATTTTTATTTTTTATTAATATTTATTGCTAATTTTCTATGATAAAACAGTGAGTACCGTCTAAGACACATACATTTTTTCGCAGAAAATTAGCAATAAATTTTAATAAAAAATAAAAATCAAAATTCCATCCTCGTCAATAGATTCTAAATTTTAAACTGAACAAAATAAACTTTGTTGCAGTCAAATGAAATCATTTTTGAAAGTTTGGCATTATTATTTATAATTGCATTAGATTTGTGTAAAATTTATAAACTTTAAAATGTTATAACTCTTTAATGATTCATTATATTTAAATGAAACAAAGTTTAAAATGATTGTTTTAATATTATCTAATAAATTACTAAGCTAAAAATTGGATAATTACTTTCTACCAAAAAATATAGACAATTTTCTAAGAAACTAACTTTTGACCAGACTGTATAGCCCATACAACCTTAAAGTCTATGTGCACGCATGCGAATTGACATTGAATGTCCTATATATATAAACCTTTGTCTGCTTGCGTTTCAATTAACATGAAAAATCCCATGAATATTAACGTGTGCATGCATGCATGCGAAACGACATGAAACGTCCCAGATATATATAAACCTGTCTGGGTGTACGTTCTAATTGACGTGGAATGTGTCACGTATGTATGTAAGTATGTATGTACGTGTATATAAATATATATATATATATATATATATATATATATATATATATATATATAAATATATATAAACCAAAAAATATACGGGTCAACGAGTGCAAGTTGACATGAAACGGACCATGTATGTATATATAAATCAATTGGTCTGTATGTGTGCGTGTGGGTCGACATGAAATGTTGCATATATATGAGCCCAGGTGCGTATGTATGTGCGCGTCCACATATGCTTTTCTATATACATATATATATGATAAAAATTCCTTAGTACGTTTAATTAAAAAGGAATTGTGGAATTTTCAATTAAAGCCCTCGAATTCACAAATCATAATCATAACTGACGCTCTTTCAATTTACGATTACATTTTGATTTCTTAATTAAAATTTATTTAATTAAGGATTCCTTTTGATTTTGTAATTAAAGTCCTTTCAATTCACGATTACATTTGGATTTCTTAATTGGAATTCATTTAATTAAGGATTCCTTTTGATTTTGTCATTAAAGCCCTTTCGATTCACGATTAAATTTGGATTTCTTAATTGAAATTTATTTAATTAAGGATTCCTTTAGATTTTGTAATTAAAGCCCTTTCGATTCATGATTACATTTTGATTTCTTAATTGAAATTTATTTTATTAAGAATTCCTTTTGATTTTGTAATTAAAGCTCTTTCGATTCATGATTAGATTTTGATTTCTTAATTGAAATTTATTTAATTAAGAATTCCTTTTGATTTTTTAATTAAAGCCTTTTCAATTCACGATTAGATTTTGATTTGTTAATTAAAATATTTTTAATTATCAATTTTAAAGGAATTGTTAATTAAATAAAACTTTAATTACGAATTCAAAAAAGATTTGTGAATTAAAATTTATTTAAAGCTCAAAATGATTTAAATATTTGCAACCCTGCTGGTAGGCTGTTTTAAAGCAAAAATAAATATAGTTATTAATAATTTTTATGAACGAATATCTTATGCCATTACAGCTATAGAATTGAGTGAAATTGAAGAAATTTTATCGCCTACCCTAGCGAAAAAGATTTTAAATAATAATTAATAGAAAATGATAAAAAATAATGAAAATGAATAAAAACTTTTTGTAAGTAACAAAAAATAAAAAAGTAATAAAAATATATAAAAATGGATAAAAGTGGATAAAAATGGATAAAATACAATAACAAGTAATATAATTAAATAAAAGGGAAAAAATTGAATAAACGGAAATAAAATTGGTATAAATTCGGACATTTTATTACATTTTATCTTTTTTCATCCAATTTTATCTATTATTATTACAAAATAATATTTTTTATCCATTATTATAAGGTATTAATTTTTTTTATCAATTATTAATATTTTTTATCAGTTTTTATTCAGATATTAAATATATAATAAACAAAATTTTTGAAATAACATGCAAGTAAGAATATATATAAATAAATTGTTTTATTCTTTTGAAAATGTCTATATTTATTCGATCGCTGTGAATTAATCTGACCTATATCATATCGAACCTAATATGAACGTAACGCCGCAGAGGTCGCTAGTAAACATGCGCGCATTTTAGTAATGGTCAGATGGATCGGACTTATATACGAAGTGTACTGAACTCTCACCACTTGCAAGAGTTGGACACAAATATTAACGTCAAGTAACAGGATTTTTTGGTTTAAAATATGCTATAATCGTTAGTTTTCTTGATCGCATACGCAAGAGGTATTTAGACAAGAAGCTATAGGATTTCTCGAATGTATGACAAAAATTACTACCCCTACTGAAAAAAATGACATGAGATCTCACATGAGCTCTCACGATTGAAAATGAAACGAGATCTCATATGAGAACTCACATGAGATCTCAGGTGAGACCTCATGTGCAAAAAAAATAATTTTTCCCGATGCCCGGTCTCAAAAAAAATTTTATTTTCTCCGACACTTATAGCTGTAATCAATGTCAACGACATCAAATCGAAAATTTGGTCTATAATTCAATTAATTTTCATATATTCTAACACTACGATTAAATGATTCTACTCTACATCTACAAAACAATCGTTATCTAAAGCATGCTATTATGAATTACGGTTCTCAACTATATTCGAGCATGATTATACTTGACGATTAAATAATAATAAAAACTATCAAATTCTTTACAAAGATTTAGACGATATTTACAGGTAACAGTTAAGAAACTAGTCACTACAATTATGCATATCACCTTTTACACACGAGAAGGCCATCACTTTTCAGTGAGGTTTGAAGCGATGCCGCTCGTATACAAATGTTTGTACAGAATTTGTGTATTCACAAATTGAGTTACTTATTTCATATCATAGACGAAATTATGTATACGAGGCTCGGGGTCAGTCCACTGATTAGTGACAATTTTTCTAATAAGTAGGTAGTGTTCTATGACGCACGCTGCATCTGGTGTAGATTTACGGCATAACACGTCTTACCAATTGTTACACAATTTGCATGTCACCGTAAAAACAGTTGTAGCTTTATTTATATCTTGGAACATTATGACAAACTACCTTTAATGAACTGACAGTGACTTAGTATTTAATATTTATTTTTATCATACTGATAAATTATTTTTACATATCGTTTACAATTGCATCATACAGATTTAAATAATATAGGTTTTTAAAACTCAAGAATTATTGATTTTACTTTTATTTTAGAGTATTATCGCAATCTTATTGCTTGTTTTCCTAAATCAGTCGTGAATCTAACGTAATCTGAAAAATTATTATATCGTGCTCGAATACAATTTCAAACTATAATATATAATCATATCCATACAGACTATTCACATAGTTTTTATACTTAGAATTATATTTTTATGCAATGTAAGTCTAAATGTTAAAAGTAAGGTAATACACATATTTTATTATTATACTAATCGTTATGTTAAAGGTAAGTTTTAGACAAGGTTTAAGACATTTTTTACTGATCGAAAGTAGCGAAAAAAGTAATTCCGTTTATTTTTAATAAAAATGTCTATCAGAATTGCTTTCCCTTGTAAATAACTATTCATTGTAACAAATGAGAAACGGAAGCGTGTACATTTGTCAAAATTCAAAGAACAAGCAAAAAAAATAAATAAAATCTTTTTTAGCTACTTTCGACCGGTAAAGTTAGTCTATAGCTGATCCTTAATTGGAAAGTGTCACCATGAAATACAATGCAAATTAAATGAAGTGGCCAAAATAAGAGCTACTG
Source organism: Anastatus disparis (assembly GCA_017163975.1). Classification (NCBI taxonomy): domain Eukaryota; kingdom Metazoa; phylum Arthropoda; class Insecta; order Hymenoptera; family Eupelmidae; genus Anastatus; species Anastatus disparis. The sequence goes on from JAFFSR010000282.1 coordinate 6,506,456, forward strand.
ATGCCCTGCCAGATGCTTGGGGTCTTATGGCTCCACTAAATTAATCGAATGTGATAATGTTTTAGTGTTCGAATACGTATTTCTAATATTAATGTAATTAAATACATTAAGGGTATGATGAAACTTTCCCTTTTGATAATATTTCTGATCCCAGTTGATGAGTAAATAAAGAATTTAATCGGGTTTTTCCACTTAAATAAAAAGGTAGTAGGATTCAACTTAAGTACAGACAAGTAAAGAAATCTAACAAAATCTTATACTGAAAAAGTTATATAAAAGTTTTCAATTTATTGTATTTTGAGGTTAGGTTTGTCAACTTTTATATCTAATTTGCTATCTAAGTTCATAAAAAAATAACACCTCCAAAGGATTTTTTATTTTATTTAGAATGATTGTACTAATATAGCTAATGTCAAAATTTGTCAAAATTTAAAGAACAAGACGAAAAAAATTAATATGTAATAAATATTTTTTTCAAATTTTTTAAATTGAATAAAATATATAAGAAATTCCATGTGAGATCACATGTGAGATCGCACACGAGATTGCATATGAGATGTCACATGAAATTGCCTATGGAATCGCATATGAAATCGAATGTATATTCTTTAAATTTTTAAAATAAAATAAATATATGTGCGATCTGGCATGAGATCTCACATATATTTATTTTATTTCCAAAATTCAACGAATATATATAAGATTTCATAGGCAATTTCATATGAGATCTCACATGAGAGTTCATACAATATTTTCAGTAGGGATGATTTTTCTCGGCTTCTTCTTTAAAAATTATACATATTTACACTCTTCCGATTCTCATTTATTCAAAATAAGTTCATACCTATAAGTAGAATCGGTAGTAGCGCTGGAGCTAAGGTTCTTGGCTCATGCTGTAGTAGACCGGAGTTTAATCTTTGGAAAAATTTTGGAAAAATTTTTCTGAATTTTTCTCTATAAAATAGACCAGGAAGAACCAATTAAAAATTCCCCCTGGCCAACAAAAATTACATGATTTAGGTGAAATCACGGGTCTCAGTCCACAGCAATCAAGAAATCTACTGGCAATATAATAGAGGAGAAGATGATATCTATAATCCCTAGTGGAAATATAAAATGTGCATTACTGTTTGAAATAGTTTAAAATCATTCAAAACTGTTTAAAAATGTTTAAAACTGTTTAAAACTGTTCAAAATAGTTTATAAGTGTGAAATTTGGGACATTTAAAACAGCTATAAACAGTTTTAAACATTTTTGAACAGTTTTTAACAATACAGACTAATTTGAAACTAAAGTAAACATTTTCTCGTATATATTATATAAATTATAATATATATAAGAAAATTTTTACAAACACAAAATTATGAAACACTGTTTGAAATCATTTCGCACTTTTTAAAACTTTTTGAAACTGTTTAAAACGGTTTAAAGATGTTTGAAACTGTTTAAAACCGTTCAAAACTGTTTAAGTTATTAAAAAATAGTTCGTATTGGTTTAAAATTGTTTTGAAATATTTTGAGTATTTAAAATAATCTATAACTTTTAAACATAAAAAATTCAAAACTAATAAACACCGTTTGAAATCATTTCGAACTTTTCAAAACTTTTTGAAAGTGTTTAAAAATGTTTAAAACTTTTTGAAAGTGTTTAAAAATGTTTAAAATTGTTCATAACTGTTTTAAATGTCCTAAATTTCGCACTTATAAACCGTTCCAAACAGTTTTGAACATTTTTAAACATTTTATTTTTCCGCTAGGGATTAAAAACAATTCTGATATTTATTCATATGAAAAAAAACCAAATTTATTTTTAAACTATATTTGATCGATAAAGTATAGGTCTAAAGCAAACCCTTAAAAATTTTGTTTCATAATAGGTCATTTATTTTTGTCCTTTTCTAATCTGAATATCAACTTTATTATGTATTGTGTCATGAAACGAATTTTTAAATTAGTGTTATTCAAAAACTAAATAGTAATAAAAAGATATAATTTTTTTATAAATTATTGAATTTCTCAATACTATAGCATAAAAGAAAAAAATAATTTGACATTAGTGAGTAATAAAATAATCAATGATTGTTAATTAAAAACATGTATTATTTGTAAGATATTAAAAAAAGACAGGCACGTTCGTTCTAAATTTATCCTAGAGCAGGTCACTCATCTTTATCCTTTCATATTAAAGAAATGAAATTCTATTTTTAACTGCAGAATATTTGAAAAATAGGAAGCCTTATTTTTCACCATAAAAATAGTTATTATACATTGTTCTGAAATGATATTAAATTAGTATGTGAAAATGTTCCTTTTATTACGGAAATTTGCACAAAAATTGTGACTACACAGCGTAAAAAGTTTTTTTAACTTTAAAGGAGGTGTTTTTGAATAAGAAATGCGGTGCAAAGAAATGAATTTCTTTGAGTCGAAGAAAAATCATTCCTAAATAAATGAAATATTTTTTAAAATAAAAAAAACCTTGAAATATTTTTTAAGAAAATATTATAATTGAAAAAAAAAAATGTTCGAATTTAGAAAAATATCTTATTAACTTCAAGAAATTAATTACTTCGAAGACAGTGTTGAAAGTCAGTAAAACTTTCTTAAAAACAATTCTATATTTTTTTATTGAAAAAATTTAATATTTATTTAAAATAATTTTTATATAAAAATGAAAAAAATATCTTACATCAAATAATTTTTTAATCCAAAGACATAATTTTTAAATTGAACAAATTAGTTCATGACTTTGATAAACCTATCTCTTTTCAACAATAGAATGTTTGTTGGTGCAAAAAAGCGGTGTAATTGATTACATTTTTTTACATTAAAAAGATGATTTTGAATTGAAAAAAAAAATAATTGTCAGAATGAAGAAAATATAACTGAAAAACTTTAAACATTTTTTCATTTTAATAAAGTAATTATTATTTTGATTAAAAACGTACATTTCAGTAAAAAAAAATTTACAACAATTATTTATAAACTATAAACGAAGTGAAATCCGTTATTATCAAAGTCCTCACAATCGTCTGGCACAAAAGACACAAGAGTATCTTTTTTTTGTATTCTTCTAATACATCGGCTTTGTTCCAGATGCTTCTCGGGATTGCGCACGTCGTATTCGCAAAATCTATGTATATATCTATCTCTATATGATTGTAAGAAAAATTAAGATCTAGCCCCCCCCCCCCTTGGTCGCTCCTTGGCCCCTCCGTAAATAACGATGTAATTCGTTTAAAATTTAGCTATTTTTGAATAAGGTTGCTCCGCCTTGGTCGCTTCCTGGTCGCCCCTGGTCACTCCCTGGTCGCCCCTTGGTTTATATAATTTAATAAATTTCAATTATACTCAATACATCAAGAAAAAGTAAAAAGTGTGAAATATAGAGGTATCGTTATGGCACGTTAGGTTTTTTTTGTTAATGGAAACCCTCGCTAGGAGCCCTAAAAACCACTTTAGCTAATATTGTTTTATAATATATATTTTTAATATATTTCACTATAAATAAGTTTTCAAGAAATATATTTAATATCGGATATAAATCATGAATAAAATGAATCAAATATCTGAAATGTATTGATAATAATCAAATACAGTACCCTGCAAAAGTTTTTGGAAAAATTTTTTAAGAAAGGTAATTCTTTGAATGAAAATATCTCCGATTCTATTGATCGTAGAATAAAAAAAAAAGGGAAATTAAAGTAGAGATCAAACATTAACTTTTTATGGATCGCAAAATTTTTTTAAATCGTTTTTTCTAATATTTATACCGTTTTAAAAATTTTTTTAATTTTCGAAATTTTAAAATTTTGTTCAATTACTTGTATCTTTTTAAAAAATGAAGCTATGTAAAAAATTCAAACGAAAATTGAAAGATATCGACGAAATCTAAGAGTTTCCGCTAAGGTTTTTTTTGCTAGAATAACTTTTGAAAAAATTAGATGTGATCGAATATAGACATAGTAAAGAATTAATGTATTAAAGAACTCTTAACATTTTTTATATAATTTGTAATAGAACGCAAATTAACAATTCTATAAAAAAATTTATTTATTTTAAAGTTTGTTATTAATATTAGGTATTATACAAATATACAAATGAATGTAATTTATATGTTGACTATAAAAAAAATGTTGAATTATAAAGAAAACTAAACATTATTAATTACTAAACGGTAATATTCAATCACATCTAACTTTTTAAAAAGTCATCTGAGCAAAAAATAACCTTAGTGAAAACTTTTAAATTTCGTCGATATCTTTCAATGTTTGTTTGAATTTTTACATAGCTTTATTTTTTAAAAAGATACAAGTGATTGAACAAAATTTTTAAAACGGTATAAAAATTAGAAAAAACACCTTTAAAAAATTTAGCGATCCATAAAAAGTTAGTATTTGATCTCTACTTTAATTTTTTTTTCTTATTCTACGACTAATAGGACCGGAGATATTTTTATTTAAAGAATTACCTTTTTTAAAAAATTTTTCCAAAAATTTTTGCAGGGTACAGTATATGAATTATTTTCTTTTAATTATGTAAATAGAATCAATTTAAAAGCTCTATCGTAGGATATATTGAGAAAATAATAAATAAGAACAATAGATTTTGAATTATTCACTGAGAGAACATTGGCTCGTCTGCTGGAAACTCTAAGTACAGCCGCTGCATCGTCGATTCGTGCAGAAGCGCCACAAGATTCGGAGGCCCAGCCATCCCAAAACGACTAATATACATCAGCTGAGTTTCTCTTTTCGTCCACCAGAGGCGCTTTTCAGATATCGTAGGCGCTTTTTGTATATCATAAGCGCAAGACTAAGACGAATGCTGCACTGTTTCGGGACAGCAGCAGCACCAAATCAAAGGACGAATCAATTCATGCGTTTTAGAGTTCTGCTGTACTAGTAAGTGCAGCATTTATACCAATATTCTCTCAGTGTTGAAAATAATTATAAACAATGATGATGAACTCCGAATTTAATGCAATATATAATCAAAATATTTCATCTTTTTTATATAAAAAGTTATATTTGTAGCTAAAATGAAATAGAATAAAGAAGTGGATCTATTTTCTAAAATATAAATATATCCCATACAGCATGAAAGGACTTTGAAAGGATTCTGAAAGGATTCATGAATGGACTACAATCTTTCAGAAATATTTCACTGAAAGGATTCTGAAATAATTCTATGTCCGAGGTATTATTCTTTTAAAAATAATACATAAAAATATTTCATAAAGAATTCACAAGTCATTTCAAAATCCTTTCAATGGAAGAATTCTGTAAGGATCCATGAATTCTTTTGGTAATAATTCGTAAATCTTTTCATACATCTTCCATTGAAAGGATTCTGTAAGAATAATATAAAATATTTTTAAAATATTCCATTGTATTATTTCTAAAAGGAATATACCTCGGACATAGAATTATTACAGAATCCTTTCAATGAAAGAATTCTGTAAGGATCCATGAATTCTTTTGGTAATAATTCTTAAATCTTTTCATACATCTTTCATTGAAGGTATTCTGTAAGAATGATATAAAATATTTTAAAAATATTTCATTGTATTATTTCTGAAAGAAATATACCTCGGACATAAAATTATTATAGAATCCTTTCAATGAAAGAATTCTGTAAGGATCCATGAATTATTTTAGTAATAATGCATTAATCTTTTCATCTATCTTTAGTTGAGAGACGTGTAAAGTTCTAGAAATTTTATTCTTTCCTGTATTATTTAAGAATCAATTTAGAATTAATACACACACACACACACACACACACACACACACACACACACACACACACACACACTATATATATATATATATATATATATATATATATATAACGGATATATGATGATATAATTATTCATAGGATTACGAATAGTTTTACAGCGGTTAAAATCGAAGTTATCATAACACAGACATCGCACGCATAACAATTTATAGTTTCCATTTAAGATTCTTATTTTCCTTATATATGAAACGGGAAAGCACTCTTACCGCTTGCGAGAGTAAGAGATATCGCCATCAAGCGGATAAATTATATACTAATCCCGAAAATATTTCTAAATGATTCTGTTATCTTTCACGTTTTCTTTCATAAAGTCCTTTCAAAGTCCATTCAGTAAGGATTTATGTAATAACTTTTATTCTTATCATAAGTTATTTCATGAAATATTTCAAAAATATTTCAAAATTATTTCATGTAAGATTTCTTGAGACTTTACCAAAATATTACATGAATTATTTCATAAAAGCTTTATGGAAAAATCTTGAAATTATTCGGTAAAAGAATAACTTAGATTATTCCAAAAATCTTTCTAAATTATTTTACGACTGAAACCTTCGAAAGATTTCTGAGTTCTTTCTTGTTTCCTTTCAAGAAGTCTTTTCAAAGTCCTTTCAGTAAGGATTCATGTAATAATTTTTATTCTTATCATAAGTTATTTCATGAAATATTTCAAAAATATTTCAAAATTATTTCATTTAAGATTTCTTGAGACTTTACCAAAATATTGCATGAATTATTTCATAAAAGCTTTTTGAATGAATCTTGAAATGATTCGGTGAAAGAATACCTTAGATCATTCCGAAAATCTTTCTAAATTATTTTCTGATTTTAATCGCTGGAAGATTTCTGAGTTCTTTCTTGTTTCCTTTCAAGAAGTCTTTTCAAAGTCCTTTCAGTAAGGATTTATGTAATAACTTTTATTCTCATCATAAGTTATTTCATAAAATATTTCAAAAAGATTCCAAAATTATTTCATGTATGATTTCTTGAGACTTTACCAAAACATTGCATGAATTATTTCATGAAAGCTTTTTGAATGAATCTTGAAATGATTCGGTGAAAGAATACCTTAGATCATTCCGAAAATCTTTCTAAATTATTTTCTGATTTTAATCGTTGGAAGATTTCTGAGTTCTTTCTTGTTTCCTTTCAAGAAGTCTTTTCAAAGTCCTTTCAGTAAGGATTCATGTAATAATTTTTATTCTTATCATAAGTTATTTCATGAAATATTTCAAAAATATTTCAAAATTATTTCATTTAAGATTTCTTGAGACTTTACCAAAATATTGCATGAATTATTTCATAAAAGCTTTTTGAATGAATCTTGAAATGATTCGGTGAAAGAATACCTTAGATCATTCCGAAAATCTTTCTAAATTATTTTCTGATTTTAATCGCTGGAAGATTTCTGAGTTCTTTCTTGTTTCCTTTCAAGTAATCTTTTCCAAATCCTTTTAGTAAGGATTCATGTAATAACTTTTATTCCCATCATAAGTTATTTCATGAAATATTTCAAAAAGATTTCAAAATTATTTCATGTAAGATTTCTTGAGACTTTACCAAAACATTGCATGAATTATTTCATGAAAGCTTTTTGAATGAATCTTGAAATGATTCGGTGAAAGAATACCTTAGATCATTCCGAAAATCTTTCTAAATTATTTTCTGATTTTAATCGTTGGAAGATTTCTGAGTTCTTTCTTGTTTCCTTTCAAGAAGTCTTTTCAAAGTCCTTTCAGTAAGGATTCATGTAATAATTTTTATTCTTATCATAAGTTATTTCATGAAATATTTCAAAAATATTTCAAAATTATTTCATTTAAGATTTCTTGAGACTTTACCAAAATATTGCATGAATTATTTCATAAAAGCTTTTTGAATGAATCTTGAAATGATTCGGTGAAAGAATACCTTAGATCATTCCGAAAATCTTTCTAAATTATTTTCTGATTTTAATCGCTGGAAGATTTCTGAGTTCTTTCTTGTTTCCTTTCAAGTAATCTTTTCCAAATCCTTTCAGTAAGGATTCATGTAATAACTTTTATTCCCATCATAAGTTATTTCATGAAATATTTCAAAAAGATTTCAAAATTATTTCATGTAAGATTTCTTGAGACTTTACCAAAACATTGCATGAATTATTTCATGAAAGCTTTTGAATGAATCTTGAAATGATTCGGTGAAAGAATACCTTAGATCATTCCGAAAATCTTTCTAAATTATTTTCTGATTTTAATCGTTGGAAGATTTCTGAGTTCTTTCTTGTTTCCTTTCAAGAAGTCTTTTCAAAGTCCTTTCAGTAAGGATTCATGTAATAATTTTTATTCTTATCATAAGTTATTTCATGAAATATTTCAAAAATATTTCAAAATTATTTCATTTAAGATTTCTTGAGACTTTACCAAAATATTGCATGAATTATTTCATAAAAGCTTTTTGAATGAATCTTGAAATGATTCGGTGAAAGAATACCTTAGATCATTCCGAAAATCTTTCTAAATTATTTTCTGATTTTAATCGCTGGAAGATTTCTGAGTTCTTTCTTGTTTCCTTTCAAGTAATCTTTTCCAAATCCTTTCAGTAAGGATTCATGTAATAACTTTTATTCCCATCATAAGTTATTTCATGAAATATTTCAAAAAGATTTCAAAATTATTTCATGTAAGATTTCTTGAGACTTTACCAAAACATTGCATGAATTATTTCATGAAAGCTTTTTGAATGAATCTTGAAATGATTCGGTGAAAGAATACCTTAGATCATTCCGAAAATCTTTCTAAATTATTTTCTGATTTTAATCGTTGGAAGATTTCTGAGTTCTTTCTTGTTTCCTTTCAAGAAGTCTTTTCAAAGTCCTTTTAGTAAGGATTTATGTAATAACTTTTATTCTTATCATAAGTTATTTCATGAAATATTTCAAAAATATTTCAAAATTATTTCATGTAAGATTTCTTGAGACTTTACCAAAATATTACATGAATTATTTCATAAAAGCTTTATGGGAGAATCTTGAAATTATTCGGTGAAAAAATAACTTAAATTATTCCGAAAATCTTTCTAAATTATTTTACGACTGAAACCTTCGAAAGATTTCTGAGTTCTTTCTTGTTTCCTTTCGAGTAATCTTTTCCAAATCCTTTCAGTAAGGATTCATGTAATAACTTTTATTCCCATCATAAGTTATTTCATGAAATATTTCAAAAAGATTTCAAAATTATTTCATGTAAGATTTCTTGAGACTTTACCAAAACATTGCATGAATTATTTCATGAAAGCTTTTTGAATGAATCTTGAAATGATTCGGTAAAAGAATACCTTAGATCATTCCGAAAATCTTTCTAAATTATTTTCTGATTTTAATCGTTGGAAGATTTCTGAGTTCTTTCTTGTTTCCTTTCAAGAAGTCTTTTCAAAGTCCTTTCAGTAAGGATTCATGTAATAATTTTTATTCTTATCATAAGTTATTTCATGAAATATTTCAAAAATATTTCAAAATTATTTCATTTAAGATTTCTTGAGACTTTACCAAAATATTGCATGAATTATTTCATAAAAGCTTTTTGGAAGAATTTTGAAATTATTCGGTAAAAGAATAACTTAGATTATTCCAAAAATCTTTCTAAATTATTTTACGACTGAAACCTTAGAAAGATTTCTGAGTTCTTTCTAGTTTCCTTTCAAGAAGTCTTTTCAAAGTCCTTTCAGTAAGGATTCATGTAATAATTTTTATTCTTATCATAAGTTATTTCATGAAATATTTCAAAAATATTTCAAAATTATTTCATTTAAGATTTCTTGAGACTTTACCAAAATATTGCATGAATTATTTCATAAAAGCTTTTTGAATGAATCTTGAAATGATTCGGTGAAAGAATACCTTAGATCATTCCGAAAATCTTTCTAAATTATTTTCTGATTTTAATCGCTGGAAGATTTCTGAGTTCTTTCTTGTTTCCTTCCAAAAAGTCTTTTCAAAGTCCTTTCAGTAAGGATTTATGTAATAACTTTTATTCTCATCATAAGTTATTTCATGAAATATTTCAAAAAGATTCCAAAATTATTTCATGTATGATTTCTTGAGACTTTACCAAAATATTACATGAATTATTTCATAAAAGCTTTTTGGGAGAATCTTGAAATTATTCGGTGAAAGAATACCTTAGATCATTCCGAAAATCTTTCTAAATTATTTTCTGATTTTAATCGCTGGAAGATTTCTGAGTTCTTTCTTGTTTCCTTTCAAGAAGTCTTTTCAAAGTCCTTTCAGTAAGGATTTATGTAATAACTTTTATTCTCATCATAAGTTATTTCATGAAATATTTCAAAAAGATTCCAAAATTATTTCATGTATGATTTCTTGAGACTTTACCAAAATATTACATGAATTATTTCATAAAAGCTTTTTGGGAGAATCTTGAAATTATTCGGTGAAAGAATACCTTAGATCATTCCAAAAATCTTTCTAAATTATTTTACGACTGAAACATTCGAAAGATTCTTGAGTTCTTTCTTGTTTCCTTTCAAGAAGTCCTTTCAAAGTCCTTTCAGTAAGGATTCATGTAATAATTTTTATTCTCATCATAAGTTATTTCATGAAATATTTCAAAAAGATTTCAAAATTATTTCATGTATGATTTCTTGAGACTTTACCAAAATATTACATGAATTATTTCATAAAAGCTTTTTGGAAGAATCTTGAAATCATTCGGTGAAAGAATAACTTAGATTATTCCAAAAATCTTTCTAAATTATTTTATAAATTGAATCGTTGGAAGATTTCTGAGTTTTTTCTTATTTCCTTTCAAAAAGTCTTTTCAAAGTCCTTTCAGTAAGGAATCGTGTAATATTTCATGTCTTAACTTTCGTTTCCTTTTTGGTAATATTTTTGTAAAGACTTTGTAATCTTCCTGTGTATTATTTCATAAATTCTTTTCAAAAGAATATAGTTATCTTTTTAAGTTCTTTTTAAATGCTTTCAACGTATTATTACTTGTAATATTTCATGAAATTATTTCAAAATTCTTTCATGCTGTGTGGGATATAACAAGCGCTCTATCCAATAATATTGAGATAAAGTTATATGAGATATTTAGTAAAAATATAACCTGAAATAAGATGAAGAGAATTCCATAAGGTTTGGTTTTTGTTCTTTGAGTTCTCCTAGAATAACTTAAACAACAAAAATACTTTTGAAAATCAAATTATTTTTCAACGCTATATATTGTGTACGATTTTCTAAAATTTAAGTTTATGTGTTCATTAATTTTATAGATTATTTATCTATTAATATGTCTTGTATATTAATATATAGTCACTGTCAATATAGTGCTGACATACGACTTTCCACACCACCTTACATTTCAAACAATAATAAATACTCTATATGACATTGAATTTAACTCATTTTTTGGCGAGTGGAGCGAGCAGGGGTACCCCCCCCTAGTATATATATATATATATATATATATATATCGTACGGATGCGTTCATAGACTTTTCATTGTCTTGCTTACGAAATTACGTTTGCATACAAATAGCTGTGTTAAACACGCTTTTTGAAGTTGCGCACCAGTAATACTTAGTATATTGCTGTATACGAAAATCTACTGCATAAACTGGGGATTTCTTTATAGATAAGCTGTATCGACCAATCAGAAAGCTTCTTTAGAGCTATTTAACGCGTGATAAATTTCGTAAATACGGCGTGCGCAACCCCGAGAAGCATTTGGAACAAAGCCGATGTATAAGAAGAGTACGAAAAAATGATACTCTTGTCTTTTTTGTGTCAGACGATTGTGAGGACTTTAATAATAACGGATTTCACTTCGTTAAAAATAACCACTGTCAACTTCACTGTAATCCTAATCACAAAGGCGAATATTCGAAAGCCAACTTTTTATTTCTTGCAGGTAAGATAAAAATATTTAATCCTTTACTATGGATTTTATAAATTGAAATTATTTTCATTATTGAAATGAGTTTAAAAGTATTATTTCTAAATAAATTTAAAGTATTATTTTCATTGAAATATGTTAAAATAAATTGCTCCGTTTTTAATAAAATTTATTATAATTGAAAATAAACTGAAAAATAAATAAGAAATAGTACATTATTGACCAAGGATGCATATTGATTATTCTCGGCGAGTGCGAACTTTTGGGGCCTCGCTACGCTCGGCCTCGAAAGTTGCACGAGCTAGGATGATCAATATGCATCCTTGGTCAATAATGTACTATTTTAATCAACTTATTATTTTTTAATGAAGAAAATAGTATTTATTATTTAATCTATTTTTAATATATATTCCAACCATTCGAATTTTCATTATCATAGACGATCTAAGACTCCTACTCATAGACCTAACTCAAGTAGCGGTTGTTACTTGAACCTAATTCTGTCTTTGTCTCTCCATGATAAGAGTAAAAGATAGGCGATAGAACCGTTACTTGATCTAATAGCTACACTGGAAGAAAAAAATGCGTTTGTAACGAAAAAAATTTTATTGTATCAAATATATTCTTTCTTGCAATCAGTGAAATATTTTTTGTATCAGAATCATTTATTCCGTCAGTGAAAATAAAATTTTTAAATATCAATAAAATATTTCTCAACATGTATAAGATATTTCTTGAACTTAACAATATCTCACACTGAGAATTATTAATTTTATTTTAAATTTATATTCAAATAAAAATTGAGTTAAATAATTGAAATAAAATTTGTTTCCTTCAATAAAATACTTTTATGCATCTAAAAAATATTTCGAATTTATTAATTTCTTCGTAACAAATATTGATCTGGGGGAATTTTTAATTGGTTTTTCCTGGTCTTCTAGTACTATTTCACAGAGAAAAATTCAGAAAAATTTTTCCAAAATTTTTTCAAAGATTAAACTCCGGTCTACTACAGCATGAGCCAAGAACCTTAGCTCCAGCGCTACTACCGATTCTACTTATAGGTATGAACTTATTTTAAATAAATGAGAATCAGAAGAGTATAAATATGTATAATTTTTAAAGAAGAAGCCGAGAAAAATCATCCCTACTGAAAATATAGTATGAACTCTCATGTGAGATCTCATATGAAATCGCCTATGAAGTCTTATATATATTCGATGAATTTTGGAAATAAAATAAATATATGTGAGATCTCATGCCAGATCGCACATATATTTATTTTATTTTAAAAATTTAAAGAATATACATTCGATTTCATATGCGATTCCATAGGCAATTTCATGTGACATCTCATATGCAATCTCGTGTGCGATCTCACATGTGATCTCACATGGAATCTCTTATATATTTTATTCAATTTAAAAAATTTAAAAAATATATTTATTACTTTTTAATTTTTTTCGTCGTTAAATTTCGACAAATTTTGACATTAGCTATATTAGTACAATCATTTTAGTTAAAATGAAAAATCCTTTGGAGTTGTTATTTTTTTATTTAGATGGCAATTTGATTTTTAACTTAGATGGCAAATTAGATATCAAAGTTGACGAACCTAACCTCAAAATACTATAAATTGAAACTTTTTATATAACTTTTTCAGTATAAGATTTTGTTAGATTTCTTTACTTGTCTGTACTTAAGTTAAATCCTATTGCCTTTTTTTAAGTGCAAAAACCCGGTTAAATTCTCCATTTACTCATCAACTTGGATCAGAAATATTATCAAAAGGGAAAGTTTCATCATACCCTTAATGTATTTAATTACATTAATATTAGAAATACGTATTCGAACACTAAAACATTATCATATTCGATTAATTTAGTGGAGCCATAAGACCCCAAGCATCTGGCAGGGCATCAGTAGCTCTTATTTTGGCCACTTCATTTAATTTGCATTGTATTTCATGGTGACACTTTCCAATTAAGGATCAGCTTTAGACAAACTTTACCGGTCGAAAGTAGCTAAAAAAGATATTTAGTTTTTATTAATTTTTTTTTTGCTTGTTCTTTGAATTTTGACAAATGTACACGCTTCCGTTTCTCATTTTTTTACAATGAATAGTTATTTACACGCGAAAGCAATTCTGATAGACATTTTTATTAAAAATAAACGGAATTACTTTTTTCGCTACTTTCGATCAGTAAAAAATGTCTTAAACTTTGTCTAAAACTTACCTTTAACATAACGATTAGTATAATAATAAAATATGTGTATTACCTTACTTTTAACATTTAGACTTACATTGCATACAAATATAATTCTAAGCATAAAAACAATGTTAATAGTCTGTATGAATATGATTATATATCATGGTTTGAAATTGTATTCGAGCACGATTCAAAAAATTTTCAGATTACGTTAGATTCATGACTGATTTAGGAAAACAAGCAATATGATTGCGATAACACTTTGAAATAAAAGTAAAATCAATAATTCTTGAGTTATAAAAACTTAAATTATTCAAATCTATATGATGCGATTGTAAATGATATGTAGAAATAATTTATTAGTTTAATGAAAAAAAGATATTAAGTACTAACCAGGAGAGCATCTGAGTTGCGGGTCACAGATCTTGATGAAACTTTGGGATAAGTATTTAGGTACTAAAATACGAGTTAAGCCACAACGATACAGTCTAACGCTTCGAAAAATTGAAGTTATGGACGATTAAAGTCTTATTTTTAGAAAAATATGAAAAAAGAACTTCTAATTAAAGTGTGAATAATTTTATCTGAAAATGTCTTTAATAAATCTACAATAACTAAAATGAAAGCAGAGAAAGCAAGCTTCAAGTTGCTAGTTTCCGAATTGAAAAATAATAAATTAGAACTAAAGTTATGCTTGTTTAAAGTTAAGCAGCAAAAGAGTACTAAAAATAGTCTAAATTTTGAAGGATGGTGATTTTTTGTTTTGAAGGCTGCAGGAAGTTTGAATAGAATCTTCCACAAAATATTACTGCAAGCTTCCTGCAAGATATAATGTAATATTCCGAATAACGTTTCTGTAACATTGCATGTAATCTTTCTGGAAGCTTACTGGAAGCTATTTTGTAATGTTCCATTTAGTCCTCATGAAATATTGCATGTTAGCTTCCCTGAACCTTCCGTAAAGCTTACATGAAAGATTCCAATGGAAGCTTCCTGAAACTTTCATTAAGCTTCCGGGAAGCTTGCAAGAAGCTTACATTGAAATCTTCCTCGAATCTTTCGATGGAAGCTTCCCGAATCTTTCGTGCTATGTGGGAAGATAACGATTGTTTTGTAGATGTAGAGTCGAATCATTTAATCGTAATGTTAAAATATATAATAATTAATTGAATTATTGACCAAATTTCAGATTTGATGTCGTTTTCATTGATTCCAGCTATAGGTGTAGGAAAAAATAAATTTTTTTTGCGATCTGACATGAGATCTCTCGTGAGATCTCATGTGAGATCGGGTATCGGAAAAAATTAATTTTTTTGCACTCGAGATCTCACCTGAGATCTCACGTGAGATAGGGCATCAGGAAAAATAAAATTTTTCAGCACATGAGATCTTACGTGAGATCTCATGTGAGTTTTTATATGAGATCTCGCTTTATTTTCAATCATTAGATCTCATATCATTTTTTTCACATCCTTATGTGACCTAATAAAAATTTATAGGTGTTATAAGAATGATTGAAGGGTTCGAAATTTTACTATGTTAACATAGTCATTATTTTAATATTGTTTTGTAATAGTTGTAAAATGTACTCCCAGTCAAAAAGAAAAATTTAGAAATATAGCTTAAAATATAGGGATAGACAATACAGCTATATTGATGTGTATTATAGCTATATTCATGTGTTTTTTTAGCTGTATATCTATGAAAAATATGGCTAGATTTTCAGCTATATTTTTAGCTATAATAGGCTAAAATAGGGAATGTACCTATAAAAATAGGTAAAAATATAGCTAAAAATCTAGCTATATTCCTCATAGTTATGCAGCTAAATAATGTAGCTGTATTTTTACCTATATTTTTAGCTATATTTATAGATGTTTTTTTTTTGCAAGACTAGCATTTTTTGCTGCTTATCTTCTAAATAGTTTTTTTTGACACACGTGCACACACATACAAACACGTACACACATACAAACACGTACACACACATACAAACACGTACACACACGTACAAACACGTTCAAACACGTGAAAGCACATGCAAATACGTAAAAACACGTGCGAACACGTATAAACACGGAGACACACGTACAAACACTCACGAACATGTAAAAACACGTACTGGTAAATGGTTGGAACATTCACGAGTTATTGGCTAAATAAGTAGAAATGGTTGAACCATTTACCAGTTACCGGGTGAGTAACTGGTAAATGGTCGGACCATTTACCAGTTATTCGGTGAGTAGCTGGTAAATGGTCGGACCAGTTGGTAGTAACAAGATGAGTAACTGGTAAATGGTCGGTCCAGTTGGTAATTACTGGTTGAGTAACTGGAAATAATCGGACCAGTTGGTAGATACTAGATGAGTAGCTTGAAATGGTCGGACCATTTACAAGTCACTTGCTATGTAACTGGTAAATGTTGCGAACACTCTCAATCACTTGAATATTTTCAATGAAATACCATTTTCTTATTTACAACTTTGGTGTGGCGTATGCAATAATATTCAAAATTATGGACAATTTTTATGTTGCATACTCCAGCGTATAGTGTCCCACACAGCATGGAAGATTTGGAATATTTCCGGAATATTCCTATGTCCGCGAGAAACCCATGTAAAAACATTTCAAACATTTCATGAAAGATTTCTACATGGGTTTTTCGCGGACATAGGAATATTCCGGAAATATTCCAAATCTTCCATGCTGTGTGGGGTATTGATAATTGAATGTACTCTAGCTACAAACAGGGGGGTATGACACCCCAATACCCACTTAGCTACCTCCATAGGTATTCTACCGAAATCGACATACTGTAACATAAATAAATATACACATCTCAACTAAATATAACTCCACTTCTTTGTGAATTGAAATTTTTAATTTACAGTTTCAAGAAGGCATGTATTAGTTTGAATTTATTTTTGATACTTGTCATTTATTTATATGTACGCAGAGTACATGCATAAACACACACATACACACACATATATCTATATCTACATATTACGACAAGTATCTATTCTTGCGCAATTCCAATCTCTCGCCTAGCAGCCAAACTATTTCGAAACGATGGTTCCGAGCTCGACCACTCCGTTCGTGGTTTTACATTTAATATTCAATACGCGTATGTGTAAGATATTATAAATGTAGATTTTGATATTATAAAATATTACTATAACTACTAATTGTGTTAAAGTAAAATATTAAGACTTTGCTTTTTCTTCCATAAATATCTTTTGCATAATTTCCACATACATATATACACATACATAGGTGCACCTACACACATACACATAGAAACATTCTTACATTCACATTCACACATATACATACACTTACACACATATAAACATACACTCACACACACACACACACACACACACACACACACACACACACACACACACACACACATATATATATATATATATATATATATATATATATATATATATATATTTCCATGTACACTTTCAAATAAACATATACGCACATAAACATACACTTGCACACATACACAAACATATAAAAACATACACACACATACACACATACACACACACACATACACAAACACACACACACACACACACACACACACATATATATATATATATATATATATATATATATATATATATATATGTGTATGGGTAAAAACGTTGGAATTCAACAAATATCGAGCGCACTCAAATTTCTGATTTTGCTGAAACTTAAGTATATGAAAGTATTTGATATATTTATAAAATGTCAAATTAAGAAAAAAGATATCAAACAGGAATTATAACAAAATAATCCTCTAAATCTTAAAAATTTTAAGTATACATTTAAATATATCAAATAATACTATTGATAAATTTTACTGACAAATTTATGATTTAAAAATATTTCATTAGAAATTATCTTTTTCATTAATATTTATTATATATTGAAAATTAATAATGATAATAATATAAATTAAGAAAAAGTGAAAATATTTATAAATTCATTCTATATATATAATTATTTCACATTCAAAAAAATTTTAATTCTATTCGCAATGATAAAAATCTAAAAGATTTAAAATGTAAGGTGGTTTAAAAACCAGCTTAATCTATATGTTATAAATAATAATTAAAGTTTATTAATAATTTTTTTCAGATATTTTACATAAATAATTAATATGATGTATTTTTTTCATGTTTCTATGTTAATAATAAAAATTTAATAAAAATGTACAATTATATAATATTATGTATAATATAAAAATATATTATAATAACAAATTTTTTATATAAAACAATGCATAAATATTACATTTTATATTGACATGATACCTATTATGGGGGTTGGCAAGTAGAGCAGAGCAGGGGGTACCCCCTCTAGTATATATATATATATATATATATATATATATATATATATATATATATATATATATATATATATATATATATATATATATATATGCGACATTTCATGTCGATTGGCATGCATGCACACACACGTTAATATACATAGGATTTTTCACGTCAATTTGAACGCACATACACAGGTTAATATATATATATATATATATATATATATATATATATATGAGACATTTCATGTCTATTTGCATGCATGCACACAGACTTTAATAAACATGGGATCTTTCACGTCAATTGGAACACACGCACATACAGGTTCATATATATGGAACATTTCATGCTAATGCGCACACACACACACACACACAAGATTATATATATATATATATATATATATATATATATATATATATATATATATATGTATGGGTAAAAACGTTGGAATTCAACAAATATCGAGCGCACTCAAATTTCTGATTTTGCTGAAACTTAAGTATATGAAAGTATATTGAAAAAAAATAACTCCTGCAAAATTAGAGCTTAAATGGACGCTAGGGGCCTAATTTACCTTAACTTGACATGACCTCAAACTTTAAAAATCAGCTATTTTTCAAAGCATTGCCAAAATTCGAATCCTCTGCCAAATTTGATCCAACACAGCTTTTTTTTTTTGTTTTAATCTATACTTCAACTTAACTATTAAGCACTTTAAGTTTTATGAGAAAGATGCTGTGCTACGACGTAAAATAGAAATATAACTTTTTATTGATTTTATGATTTTTTCAAATATTTGCCAAAATTTAAGTTTTCAATATTTTCTAACGTACTACCTTATAAATTAAAGGTCTCTCTGTGGTCTTTAAATTGCAAGGTGAAACGATTTAAAATATTGGAAAACTGCTGAGTTATGTTATTTCAAAGTTATCCTCATTTTCAAAAGTGATCAACTTTAAAGTTGAATTAAAAAAATCCTTAGTTTTTTTTTTGATTAAACTTTTCAAAAAGTTAGTGTTAATATAGAAGAAAGTCCCCAAGAAGTTTAGTGGTGTTTTTTTATTTCGTTTTGAAGCTATAACTATTTAAATATCATAAAAATCGAATTTTCTAAAAATTCTCAATACGCAACATAGTCAATGCATTAACGCGGAAAACTTCATATGGATCGTATTGTGAGCACCCGAGTGTTATATATTAAAAAATTTGATCTTTAATTGAAAATATCTAAAAATGCCATTGAGTACAAATGGAAGGCAACATTTAAAGTGATATAAATTCACCTATACAGATGATGTACAAAGCTCTTTGAAAAAGTATTTGACTCTCAATGCAAGCTCTCCTTTCATGTGAAATATGTATTTCTGATTGGATAACAATCGAATGAATAAATTTTTGTCTCACAAATGATCTGTTATATCATTTAATCCAATAAATTTATTTAGAATATAAATTCTTTGTAACCACACTACTTTTTTCGTATTGAGTAGTTCGTATACTTTATCTCCAAATTTTTTAAAACAAAAATTTTTTTATTAATCCTCCGTGGGTAACCTGGATCATTAATGGCACAAACCAAATTCTCAGGTCAAATATCTCTGAAAATAAAAATTGTTATGAACAATTTTGTTTACTATAAATTATTAAATAAACTGCCAAACTGTAAGGTCAATGCAAAAATGAGTATTCCAGAGCTTTTTCAGATTTTTTTACCGGAATTTTCATAGAAAAAACATCAACAGGACTTTGATGACCCAAGTTACTCTCCATGGCCCTAAATTTATGGTAACCCACGGAGAATTGAATATTTTATCATTGTATTATAATACCCTTACTCTATTTTGTGGAACTCCCATAACACATAGGCTGGAAATTATAGTCGTTACTCAGTTTACATGTATTAATTTTACATTCTCTCCTCGTTTTTTTTTATAAAAGCAAAGTAAAATAGAATGATATTTGATACATGTAAATTGAGAACTGAGGCCTGAATTCATAGTTGTATCTTGAGGGTGAAATCAGATGGTACGGAAAGTAGGCGACGGAACGTCACAGAACGTCGATTCCGAATTTTTCGCCACTAATCATGGTAAAAGTCCATGCGATGTAAATAGTGCCACGGCCAAGAGGGCGGTAAGAAGGGCGTCATTACAAAGATCTGCAGAACAGCAAATTTTGACGCCGCAAAAAATGTTTGAATATTTGGATGAAAATTTTGAAACAACAAGGTATGAAATGAACAACCAACGATAAATATTAAATAAATTATACAATAAAATATGAATCTTCTTACATAGAAGTTCGTCTAGAAGTTTCATTCTTACTTAGAAAATCGTCAAATATTATATCTGATGTTTTCATATGAACCAGGAGAGTGTCACATCTCCGGATCACGAAATCGGCTCAAACTTCAGGATAAGTTATCAGATTACAAAATATGAAAAAAGCTAAAGTAATAGACACAAACGCTCAATTTTTCCCTAATTACAGGCAATCAAAGAATATCACTGAAAAAGTTACTAGATTTTCAAACACTTATAGCTCTCAAGCATTAATAGCTAGAAGCTTAAAACTTTTTTATGAAAGCTGAGCTCGAATTCTTTCGATGCCCTAGTTGTAGCATATCAAAATATTATTATTTTAGCTTTTATTATTTATTACTTCTTTAAAAAGGAAAATCAGATCCAACCTTTTTTACACTGGAAAATTGGGAAATATTAATATTTTGATATGCCATAACTATTATTTCGAAAGAATTTGAGCTCAGCTTTCATTTAAAAAAATTTATAAGTTTCTGGCTATTAATGTTTAAGAGCTATGTGTTTGAAAATCTAGTAACATTTTCAGTTATATCCTTTGATTGCCAGTTACTAGGGTAATATTAAGCGTTTGTGGCTATTAATTGAGCTTTTTTCATATTTTGTCATCTGGAAACTTATCCCAAACTTTGAGCCGAATCAGTGATCCGGAGATGACACTCTCCTAGTAAGTAAAATAATGTTTTCGCTTTTCAGAATTTGTTTGTCAATAATATAGGATGTGAAAATCGTCAAAAAGATTTAACTGTAAGATTCGATTGTGCCAAAACAGTTCCACTAACTAGGAAATACCATTACTTCAGACCCATCGATGATTATAAGGCAGAATTTAAAATTTTCTCTTCCGATGAAGCTAGCACAATTATTGATTTTGCTAAATAAATAACAACATCATAAGTTAAATTTATATTTAATATAGTTTAAATTTTATTAGGAATAAATATTATTGTCAAAACCTTATCGTTTGTCTGTGAATAAACTATCCTATACCCATATTCGCATTACAATTTTAAACACATATATTATTCAGTTTTCTATTGATTTTTTCGACACACCATACCCGTATTTGAATATCATTTATTAGCAGAACATAAATTATTCTTTTTTAATAAAAAAAATTGTATTACATAACATGTATAACAATATGCATTTACAATGCGTATTCCGTTGCCATGTAGTCTTTAATTTTGCAGAATTTCAATATACTTTCAATAATATGATAAGAAATCATACATATAATAATGAATATCAATTTTCTTTTTCAAAAAGCTTTGTACATCATGTGTATAAGTGAATTTATATCACCTTCAATTTTGCCTTTCATTTGTACTCAATAGAATTTTACTTTTGTTTCTCATATTGCTACTTGAGACAATTGATAATATTTAAATTGTTGTAACTTTGAATCTAAATGTTGTAGAAAGCTTTCCAACCGCGCAAATTGATGAATTGAAGATCAAATTTTTTAATATATAACACTGGGGTGCTCACAATACGATCCATATAAAGTTTCCCGCGTTAATGCATTGACTATGTCACGTATTGTGAATTTTTAGGCAATTCGATTTTTATGATATTTAAATAGTTATAGCTTCAAAATAAAATAGAAAAACACCACTAAACTTCTTGGGGACTTTCTTCTATATTAACACTAACTTTTTGAAAAGTTTAATCAAAAAAAAAACTAAGGATTTTTTTAATTCAACTTTAAAGTTGATCACTTTTGAAAATGAGGATAACTTTGAAATAACATAACTCAGCAGTTTTCCAATATTTTAAATCGTTTCACCTTGCAATTTAAAGACCACAGAGAGACCTTTAATTTATAAGGTAGTACGTTAGAAAATATTGAAAACTTAAATTTTGGCAAATATTTGAAAAAATCATAAAATCAATAAACAGTTATATTTCTATTTTACTTCGTAGCACAGCATCTTTCTCATAGAACTGAAAGTGCTTAATAGTGAAGTTGAAGTATGAATCAAAACAAAAAGAAATAAGCTGTGTTGGATCAAATTTGGCAAAGGATTCAAATTTTGGCAATGCTTTGAAAAATAGCTGATTTTTAAAGTTTGAGGTTATGTAACTCAGGCCCCTGGCGTCCATTTGAGCTCTAATTTTGCATGAGATATCCTTTTTCAATATACTTTCATATACTTAAGTTTCAGCAAAATCAGAAATTTGAGTGCGCTCGATATTTGTTGAATTCCAACGTTTTTACCCATACATATATATATATATATATATATATATATATATATATATATATATATATATATATATATATAATCTTGTGTGTGTGTGTGTGTGTGTGCGCATTAGCATGAAATGTTCCATATATATAAACCTGTATGTGCGTGTGTTCCAATTGACGTGAAAGATCCCATGTTTATTAAAGTCTGTGTGCATGCATGCAAATAGACATGAAATGTCTCATATATATATATATATATATATATATATATATATATATATTAACCTGTGTGTGTGCGTTCAAATTGACGTGAAAAATCCTATGTATATTAACGTGCGTGTGCATGCATGCCAATCGACATGAAATGTCGCATATATATATATATATACTAGAGGGGGTACCCCCCTGCTCGCTCTACTTGCCAACCCCCATAATAGGTATCATGTCAATATAAAATGTAATATTTATGCATTGTTTTATATAAAAAATTTGTTATTATAATATATTTTTATATTATACATAATATTATATAATTGTACATTTTTTATTAAATTTTTATTATTAACATAGAAACATGAAAAAAAATACATCATATTAATTATTTATGTAAAATATCTGAAAAAAATTATTAATAAACTTTAATTATTATTTATAACATATAGATTAAGCTGGTTTTTAAACCACCTTACATTTTAAATCTTTTAGATTTTTATCATTGCGAATAGAATTAAAATTTTTTTGAATGTGAAATAATTATATATATAGAATGAATTTATAAATATTTTCACTTTTTCTTAATTTATATTATTATCATTATTAATTTTCAATATATAATAAATATTAATGAAAAAGATAATTTCTAATGAAATATTTTTAAATCATAAATTTGTCAGTAAAATTTATCAATAGTATTATTTGATATATTTAAATGTATACTTAAAATTTTTAAGATTTAGAGGATTATTTTGTTATAATTCCTGTTTGATATCTTTTTTCTTAATTTGACATTTTATAAATATATCGAAATTTTTCGATTATTAATTATCAATAGTTTTATATAATGTCTAACATTTTATGTAAATAGTACATTAAATATTGAAAAAAATAATAATTAATTATTTTATTATATTTATTCAAGATAATGTTTGATATATCTAAATGTATATTTAAGATATTTAAGATTTAAAGGATTATTTGTTATAATTCCTGTTTGATATCTTTTTACTTAATTTTACATTTTAGAAATATATCAAAATTTTTTCATAAAATTTAATCATAATAAAATACATTTTATAAAAATATTAAATTTATAATTTAAATAATTATCAAATTAAAAAAAATATTATATCATAATATTTTTTTTAAAATATGTGCAATGTTATGTGCAATAAATATCTTGAATATGTTTCGTAATTTTGACTCAGATAAAATTCATTTATTGGTTCATGTAATGTTATTTTATATTCTATAATTTTATTAGTGTAATATTTATAATATTCTGGTACTTGTTTCCAATTATGAAATTCTACTTTTTCATTATCTTCACCAATACATGAATTTATTATATTATTTAAAACAGATATTTCAGTATTATGTGAACTATTATTATCAGCAAGATTTTCCAAGTAATATTCATACCCTATCTCGTAATTTAAATAATCTTCAATGTCATTATTCAAACTATCCATCATTTCTTGATCATTTACATTATTAATTATAACATATCTACCTTCAATCGCATTCCATTCCATTTTTTATTTGTTTAGAATTATATATATATATATATATATATATATATATATATATATATATTATATATTTTATATATATATATTATATATTTTATATATATATATATATATATATATATATATATATATATATATATATATATATATGAATTTTATAAATACGATACCTGTAAACAATAATAATTAAATCATACAAACAATTTTTAGAAAAATAATAACTATAATATTAACTAGCAAAAAATACCTCGCTCCCAACGTCGCTCAATTAAATTTTCATGTATTATATGATTATGTATAAATAAGCTAATTTTAAAATAAAAAAGAATCACCGCAACTTATGAATTTTGATATTGTAGTTTTGTACTAAATTAAATTTTTCTATTTTTATAAAAAAGATTAATTAAAGTTACAATGTGCATAAAAATTGTTTAAATATAAATTATATCATGGTGAATTAAGAATTTGTTCTACTAAATTGCATTAGAATCAATGAAAAAATAAAATAGGAATTCATTCTTTTTAATCACGTGTTTCAATCACAATCGAAAATTTCACATGAAATAATTGAAAACAGTATTTGGCGTTTACTAGAACTAACAACTGCACGGAGAAAGGAAAGTATTGTTAAAATAGGTTCTAAATCAAGTATATCTAATTTATGTATTAAGGTACTTAAAAAAAGAAAAAAGTATTGTTAAAATAGGTTCTAAATCAAGTATATCTAATTTATGTATTAAGGTACTTAAAAAAAGAGTAACGATATAATTTCAATTATTACTATAGCTTGAATTTTAGGGACCAATGTTGGTACTATTATGTTATGAAGTAAGAGCATGAATTTGCGATGCTTAGTGTCTTTTTTCTGGTACTAAGACTGATTTTTCACCTACTCGATTCAAGGGCAATATTTCGCAGAAAATGCAATTATTAATCTCTTTTCGTGCGTTTTTTCCTGTTATTAAAATTGAAAATTATTAAATGTAGAAATATTTACATAATATATAATACTTTAAAATTACTAATAATTAATATTTAAATTCGTGATATTTAAGAATTAAAATGATACATGTTTATCTTCCATATTCCATTTTAAAATAGTCACTTTTGAGTTTTAAGAGCAGGCCGGATTCGCTGTCCTTGTCTAATTGGCATTTTTGTTATTTACTCAAGTATTAATCGGTGTATCTGCAAATTGAAGGTTAAGCGCAATAGATATTATTATTACAAATATTTGTGCACAAGAAAAAAAAAATCTATCGCTTTGTTTTTGAGAAAAGTAAGGAACACCGAAGTAAAAGATTATGTTTATAATATTTTCGCGTTCCTTACTTTTCTCAAAAAAAAATTGGTAGATTTTTTTTTCTTGTGCATAGATATTCATAATAATAATATCTATTGCGATAAACCTTTATTTTGAAGATACACTGATTAATACTTGAGTAAATAACAAACAACTCATTTGTTACTCGGTCGGTATCAGGTTCTACTCCGGCCTGCCGTTAAATTAATGATTAGTAATTTAAAATTGATTATTATATAATTTATATTATATTTATCAACTGTTGAAAATTGTTACACAATTTAATGGGTTTTACGTTAACAGGTATTAATTATATTAAAGTTTTTCGCTCCGAACGTCGCTCGGTTGAATTTTCTTTTATTATATTATTATGTCCGCTCACCTTAAATAGGTTTACTCGGACGTGTGTTTGTTTGGGATATTTCTTGTTGGTATTGTTAAATATTTTTTATTTTTCAAAGACTGCGGGATAGAGGGGCTTAATCACTTACCTTGTCTTAACTGCTGGCTGCGTGGTCGAAAGCAAAGGAGTTTATCTACTTAATAAACTTTACACTGAAGGGCGCAGTGCTCCTCTCTGGTTGCCCGCTTGTTAATTATTTAGGCACTGGATTAATGGCATTTATGTTCGCAGAGATTATTTTTGTATATTTTTGTAAATGATATTTATTTTATTTTATTACAAATGTTATACAAGCTATTGATAAGTGAATCGCGCAGATTTACAATAATAAATCGGAAGAAACCTCGTTAGTATTTTTATTTATTTTTATTTGAAATTAAAATGGGAAATATTCCTTTTATTAACACTCTTTCCCCTAGCAGTAAGTTGTATAAAAATCGCGTTTTTATTGGACTGACTTGTTAAAATAAGCGCGCGACTAAATTAAGTTATTTCGCTTGTAATTAAATTTAAGAAGGAAATAAAGCGCGAGTTACAAGTTTTTATTGTTACGATTTTACACTTGATTTATGTGCAATTCGAAAAAGGTGTTACCCTTGCGAGCTCTAACTGCGGACTGACTGACAATAAATCTTGTTTGTTGCAAGGTAGATGCGAATTTTGAAGAAGAAAAGAGACAAAAAATATAACTTGCTAAAATTTTAAAAGAGTCCCATTGGCCAATTCGGCCGTGAGAAGCCTTCTAAAGTCTCAGATTTTTTGACAGAGGATATCTTCTTATCGCGCCTAAAAATGCTGAATAGCATTCGCGCCACGCTAACTGACTTGGTTTTTCGAATATAAAGAGACTTAAAAGTATTCCTTCAAACTAACTATCCAATATAAAATTTATTTTATTTTATTTTTATCAATATATGTTTAAAAAAATATATGTTATCGGGGGAATGAACTGCAAATATTGCATGTTTATATGCATGCATAATGTATATGCGTATATATAATTATATATACGTACGCACATTTATATGTATAACAAAAGGTTAAAGAAAAAATTAAAATGAAAAATGATTTCTCGTACATCCGTGATTATGCGGATGTAACACCCCCACCGTGAAAACAAAGCCATAAGATTTTAATTATTCTGCTTTGGAGTTCCCAACAGTTTGAGCTCGATGTCTCGGATGGTTTTTCTTGATGGTGGCATAGAGTTAGATCTTCTGAGTCCTCTTCTTGGCGGATTCAATGATTCCGTTGACCTGGTGGCTGTTCCGTGTTCTGATGTTTTATCCTTCTCTGTACGTTCGGGCTTAGCCAGGCTCGTAAGCAAATGTGTTATCGAGCCGAAAATGGCTCCCAGGAGTCTTGCACTCCATCCATATACCGTGTATAGAGTGTATCCGCGGATTATGGTGTCGAAGATTAGTTTGATTACTTGGCATATCAGGATAATCATTAATATTCCTGCCGAGATTTGGCCAAATTTTTGAAACCCGTTCCACATTTTGTTAAGTGTGGATTCCATCATTGTTTCCATTTCTTCTGACGTCAACAGGTTATTAAACTTTACAGAGCGCGTCCTTGCTTCTCTGTCGTTAAGCCGTCTCGCTATTGCTTCTAGCATCGCAGGCTTTTCGGCTGGAAAGATCGAATGTTCGCGTAGATTTTGCAGGTCTTCCGGTGTGTATATTCCATTTTCCAAGACTTCTGAGATGCTGGCGTGTTTCCAGGTCGGTTGGACAAATGGTTTTAGGGTTTGCGGTAGGTTTACTTCCGTTGCTGTAAGATGAATCTTAAACCATTTCTCGCTGATTTTGAAGATACTTGGTATAAGTGTGTTGCAATCTCTAATCGTTCCTATTTATGCTAGCACCTGGCTGATAGGTTTGGCGAAGTAAGCTTCGTCATCGCAAGTCACTGGTACTTCGTAGTAGCATTGTTCCGTTTTTCTTATTTTGCAGGATCGTGGTACACATTAAATGATGTGGGCGACTTCTCCAGCTGCTATGGCTAAATAACCTTGCTTCTTCATGACTTTCATGGCAAAAAGGTCTGGGTTTGAGAACGCCTGAGGTAGAGCATTTTCAATGATTTGCTTCTTTAATATACATCGGTGCAGGACTATGTCACGATATAGTGATCCTAGTTGTTTATCGAGATGTCTTCCGAGATTCATTATTTTTGCGTTGAAATATGTAGTAAGGATGATATCTGGTACCTCTAAGCTTTTTCGGGTAGTGAATGATTTGCCTCTTGTGGTTTCTAAAAGGAATAGCTCCGTTTGGTCTGTTTTTATTAATTTATATCCGCATAGCATCTCTTTTCCAGTTTTGGTTAGACCAAAATTTATCTTCCCAGTTGAATTACCAAAGTAGATAACGGGAGCGTTCGAATTATTATCGTGTCCCTATACCTTCATATAGGATGGTGGATTCATCGAACTTACATGTGGATCCCATTACTGGGGTCCAGAAAATGCAGCTTTCTTCCTCATCAATGCATCTACCGCTGTGTAGCTGCATCGAGTTCCAGTGCTTAGGATCACCATATTCTTTTTTTTATCTACGGTGACCTCGTAGCCTGTTGCTTTGATCTCCAGTTTCGCAGTTACGACTACTTTTTCGTATTCATATCCATTATCATTGTAAGTTGTACCCTCACAATATCCGTTTGCATCCAATCTTCCGGCGACTGTGACAGTCCTTCTATTGGTCGCGTTCACCAATAGATTATTTATTACGGAGCGTCTATATTTATATTGGCCATACCTAATGAGATCTTCGCATGCTTCTCTCGTTGCCAACTCCATGAATGTGGTAGAGCCTCCTTTTACTTTTGAGTTGTGCGAATGCATACCGCAATACGTAATTTCCTGGTCTACCTTTATTCTACATTGGTAAGCTCGGACCTTGAAATATTGAGTATGTTGTAGCAGCTGGAGGTATATTTCTTCTTCAGCAGGTTCTGCGTCGGATAGCACGCAGTCTCCGACTTCTGTAAGTGCTATAGTTGTTATGTTGAGGGTGGCAGATCCGCATTCATATGTCGTAAAAGTGACGGCAACTCGAATATAAGTGTACAAAAAGAACATTAATTTGCAGTTCATCCTCCTATAACAAAGATAAATAACTTAAGATTATTCGCAGACTCATCATGCTGATACAGGTATGGTTATTATGTTGCGTAGTTACAGTTGATTGAGGTTATAAGCATTTGTACCCAATTACTAAGATAAATTTTAAATATGCGTGATTAGGTAAAGTGAATTCACCAACTTGCTTAAGTTTCTTTATTTGTTGTTACATCCAAAGAAAAGAAAAATTTGGATATGCATACGTATCACAAAGCAAAGAAATCGGATGATAGAAAAATAAATAATACGCAGATTTACGTTAATTATCGTTATGTGTATTCACTTTAAGAAATCTTTAGTCAAATGTAGAGTTCTGATCATTATCGATCGAGCTTTCAAATCTTAGTTTCGTTAAGCGCAATTTATTTGGGTGTACAATTTTTGTAGTATTTTTAAAAGAAATTTTAATATTTCTACCATTTTCTAATATTTCGAGAATTCTATGTGGCCCGGTATATTGGGGTTGAAATTTTCCTTTTCTAGGTTCTATTAATAGCATTACGTGGTCATTAACCTTAAAATTACACGGGTTCAACTTCCTATCGTAATATTCCTTGGAACGTCTTTTTGCGTTATTTAGATTTTCTTTAGCCAATTCGTGTATTTCTAACAATTTTGATCTTAATCTAGTCAAATAGTTATAATAAGTATCGGTAGTATTTTCCCCCAATACCGCCCTCGCTGATGGAATGCGAGCTATCTTCTCATATACGCATTCGTATGGGCTGAGCTTCGTCCCTTCATGAACGCTGGTATTGTAGGAAAATGTCGCACATTCACACCATTCATCCCATTGTCGTATATTTGATACATAGT
Organism: Anastatus disparis; assembly: GCA_017163975.1. Lineage (NCBI taxonomy): Eukaryota > Metazoa > Arthropoda > Insecta > Hymenoptera > Eupelmidae > Anastatus > Anastatus disparis. The sequence continues at coordinate 6,536,620 of JAFFSR010000282.1, forward strand.
TCATTAACCATTCCTTTAGCGAGTGATGCATTCGCTCAATAGATCCATTGGATTGAGGGTGAAATGCGGTGGTAGTACATGTTTTAATTTTACACATTTTCGCGACGTTTTTCATTAATGCACTGATAAAATTTGCACCTTGATCCGTCAGGACTATCCTTGGTGACCCATGAATAAAAACAAATCGTTTCAGAAAAGCATCGGCAATTGCCGTTGACGTAGTTGAATCTAAAGGGACAGCTATACAAAATTTTGTTAGCAAATCTTGCATCGTCAAAATGTACATGTTCCCATTTCTGGTTCTATCCAATGGACCTACGATATCTAACGAAATCTTTTCGAAGATAGAACCCTGTGTGTCTGTTAACACCATAGGTTGCCTAACCTTATTTCTAACTAGTTTATTTAGTTGACAAGTGCGACAAGCGTTGAAAAAATTTTGGATTCCCGCTTTCATATTTGGCCAAAAATAGTGTTGTCTAACTCGTTTATATGTCTTTGTTATACCTTTATGGCCGTTTATTGGTGACTCGTGAATTTCGCGTATAATTTGTTCACGCAGATCTACTTCTGGTATTTGTATCAAGATTTTACAGATTATTATCTTAGTTTGAGAATCTGAAAATATATCTTTCAACAGATCGACACTTTCACTCCACGTGATATCGTCTATCTGGTCTGTTTTTGAAATTCTCAAGGATACCAGAGACGTTGTTTGGCATACGTCTAGCAGTGAAAAAATAGCATCCTTGAAAATTTCTCTATCTGTTTGTATATGCAGATTTTCTTTAATTAGCAAAGCTATCAAAATCTTTTTGTCATTTTCAATGACTTTTGCTCTTGCAAGGACAATATCTTGCAGGGGTGGAAGTCTTTGTTCTTGTTGCAGAAAAAGTGCTCCTGAGTCGAGAGGTTGATTTTTTTGTGTTATGAAATAGGTCAGATTGTCTTTTGCCATGAGAAAGTTATCCCTCATTTCGATTATATTTCGTGATGGTCGAGGTCGATTTGATTCGTCTCGACCTATCTCATACTCAACAGATAGAGGAGCTTCATTCGCCCTGGACGGATTTGAATGTAATTCGTCCCTGAGCGATTGATGATCCTCAGAAATATTTGTATTTTCATTAATAGCATCGTCAGTCACGTGAGCGTCTTCGGGTGGTTTATTTGCTGTGGTTTCTAAAGATTCCTTAAGGATGTCTAGCGTCCGTGACAGTTCGTCGGCTGGCAGTTGATATCTGTCTTGCTCGATTTTAGTCAATTTTACGTTTGTTAGTATGCTGTCGAAGGGTATCTTGTCGTCATAGTCAAAAGAATATATATGTTCGTCTCCGTCTTGGTGCGTTAACCATCGTATAGATATTACTTTATTATTTGATTTAATGTACTGTTTGCTTTGGCACAAATAAAAACTGTCCTTACTGTTTCTTACTGCTAGGAAGTTATTCTTTTTAAACAGTGTCTCAGTTGCGATTAAATCTACAGCGTTTATTTCATAGACCGGTTTACATGTATTTTCCTCGGACGTTATCTTAATGACATCTTTAGTTTCCGATTCGCGTATATTTTGCACTTCGTTATTCGGAGGGTTACGTGATAGCGCGTCGGCCACGAAATTAATTTTTCCTGGAAGATATCTGATTGTAAAGTCAAATTTGTCTCTTAATTCAAAATACCATTTTTTAAATTAATATGTACAGTCCTTTATTTTGTGCAGCCAGACGAGAGGGTGGTGGTCAGTTATAAAGGTGAAATGTCGGCCAATCAGACAATAGTCGAATTGGTCACCGCAAAATCGCATTGCGAGTAGTACCTTTTTGATAGTGCTATAATTCATCTCGGTTTTTGTAAGCAATCGGCTTGCGTAAGCTACAGGTAAATTTGAATTTTCTTTCCTTTGCGATAGGACACCACCGACTGCGTAGTCTGAGGCGTCTGTTGTTACAAAGAATTCCTCTTCGAAGTTTGGATGTTGTAAAATTGGTTCATTAATTAGGCAGTTTTTGAGCGTCTCAAAAGCTATTTCCTGTTCATCTGCCCAATTGAAAGCTACTGCTTCCTTCAAAAGGTTTGTCAATGGCTTTGCGATCGTTGCAAAATTTGGGATGAAACGTCGATAATATCCGCACAGACCAAGAAATTGGCGTATTCCGTTGACATTTTGTGGACGAGGGAATTTTTTGTCAGCTTGGGTCTTACTTGGGTCTAGTCTCATGCCTTTATGACTAATCTCGTGACCAAGAAATGTCACTGATGTTTCGTAAAATTGGCACTTCAAGGGATTTAACTTTAGGTTAGATTTCCTTAAAGTCTCTGTAAATTTCAGAAATAATTTGTCTAGATCGTTTAGATTTTCCGCAAACAGTATGACGTCATCAATATATCCTAGCTTTCGTTTTCCTTTCGAGCTTAGATCTAACGGTTTATGCCGTAATATTTTATTGGTTAATTCTTGAAAAGTACTTGCCAGTGTTCGAATTCCGAAAGGCATTCTTTTGAAATGAAAGTGACCATAAGGAGTAGAGAAGGCTGTTTTCTCTCGGTCTTCTTCTCTAATCATCACCTGATGGAAACCTGAATACATATCCACGACGATAAAATAGCGAGCCCCGCCGAGCTGCTCGACTAAATGTGTAATATATGGGATTAGATGTGGATATGGCTTGATCTTTTCATTTAATTTTCGGAAATCGACTACAACTCTCCATTGTGGCTTCCCTTTAATATCGTCTTTCTTTTTGACAACCCAGAGAGGGCTGTTAAATGGCGATTCACTTCTTTCGACTATATCTGATTCTAACAATTTACTTATTTGCTCGTAAACAACTTCTTGCAATTTTTGAGGTATTGGATACTGTCTTACGTTCACTGTTTCTTCGTCGTAGGTTTCGATTTTATGTTCGATTATGTTAGTGGCAGAAAGGGGTTCTCCTTTCAAATGAAAAACATCAGCAGTTTTTTCAATGAGTTTTTTCAATTTTCTCAAAATTTTTGTGTTTTGAACTTCGATTATCCTTTTTATATGGCTTGACGTAGAATTCAGTGACAGTATTTATGTCTATGATAGTTCTGTTGATGCATGGTTCTATATCAGAGTAATTTACATAAGTTTCTATTGGTTGATTCACCTGATTTATTTCGATATAGTCCAGCAAATTTGCACCTGGAAGGAAATCTCGAATTATTATATCTTCTTCAGTGGTTTCTGTGCTTACATTATCTGATATTTCAATTTCCCCTTTTGTTAGACTTGTGCTTACCGTGTTGCGCGGAGCTTCTTCGGGCTTAGCATAAGTCTTGTAGGTGCTATGTCGCACATTGTCATCGTCGCTCACCGTGTTGCGCGGGGCGTTTTCGGGCTTTGCGTACGATGGATTTGGATTTCGGCCGGGGGATTCGATTAAATTTGCGATAGAGTTCGGAACGTCATCGTCTACCGTGTCGCGCGAAGCATTTTCGGACTCAACGCATGACGTTGCAGAATTGGGTAACACCTGCACAGGAACCTTAGATTTAGGAATTATATTTTCTTGAATTTGAAGGTCTTCTTCGGAAGATAAGCAAATAGTACTGTCTGAGAGATTCGATCGTATTCTTCACTATATTCGAAAGTAATTAAGTCGTTGATCAGTTCATCGGCTGACCTTGAATCATCTACGTTGGCCTGCATAGAAACAAGAGAAGGTGCTTGGTTCGTGACGTTAACTTCTTTTATATCTTCTATATCCATGAAGAGAGTGCTATCTTTGTCTATAAAAATTTTCTCGTTACGATGCTGATAATATTTCTGTGCTGGTTCTAGAGTTAGCGGTGTTATTTTCAGGTCGATATCAAAGATATTGGTATTGAATGCTTCTATGTCAACGTAGCCTCCGTCGTTGATTGCCATGACGTTTCCTACCACTATGCCTTTTTCGTTAAATTTTATTTTCCTAATATAGCCATATTCTTCTTCTGGGTTATTCAACAGGAAACGTACAGTTGCGGTTGCTAGAGCAGGTATTCTCTTAACGTCTTTTAAATTTACGAAAGGCAAGGTTTTGTCCTCGAAAATTAGTGCCTTTCGATAGAAATCGAGGCTTGCACCGTGCCGCTCACAGAAGTTTGAACCTATAATTGCTTCTGTTTTCATCAGACAATCATTGGCGACTATAATGACCTCTGTTGGGGATCCATATATGTCAATGACACATGTACCAATCGAAGGTATATCGGTTCCCGATATTCCTCTTAACAATGGTCGGTTTGATTCGTTAACCATTACGTCTCCGTTAAAAATGCCTATTTTGGCTATATTGGGCTGCGCACCTGAATCAACCATAGCTTCAACGAAATTATGTAGAAATTGTGGGGATTCCACGATGACGATTGGCGTTGTTTCTTCTAAGTTGACAGTGTAGATGTAAGTTCTGTTACAATCGCGTTCACTGAATGCGTTTTCTCGGTTGCCGCTCCAGGAGCGCCCTTCGCTGGAGCGTTCGTCTCGTTTTTTCGTTGATTCTCTTTGACCCATTTTAATTTACGGCACTCTTCCTTTACATGACCTCTGTTTTCGCAATAGGCACATATTTTTATCTGATAATTGTTATTATGACTTTTGCTTCCGTCATTTGATTGGTTGTTAGTCTGGTTGTATCTCTTCTGATTAGATGTGGCACATCCGGTTTTACAGCTGCTGCTTCGTTTGTACCTCATCTATTTTCATAGAGATTTTTATTTCTTTCGTTGATCTTATATCCATGCTTCAAGTTGTCCCTATCAATCTGCTTATCTAGCGATTGCGTCGTTGAATACTTCGTTCAGAGTTAAGTTTGCTGGGTTTTTAAGCCTTTGCCTCAATTCCGGCGGTGAGCCGTCTCGAAATCCTTCGATTATATCTCCTTCGATTTCAGAAAGTTCGTCACGAGTTAATTCATTGCTGATATCGAAACATTTTCGATCGATAATAGCTTCTTTAAGGTCAACGATTCGTGTAATAGAATTAAGCAGTGACTCGTTCCTTCTCTTATAAATTTGATCAAGTTTACCTCTTGGATTGTTTAGAGTTTCTGTGGGGGCAAAAACGGATTTTAGTCTATCGACAAATTCGTCCAATGTTCCGAAATTATTGTGCTCGAACGCGATATACGCTTTGTCTTCGAGTTTATTTTTCACTAACTTTATTAACTCTCTCTTAAGGTGCTGAGGAACTATTTGAGTTGCGCGTTCGCATGCTCTGACAAAAGGTATTAAGTTTGTTCCGTCAAATTTTGGTATGCTGTTTAAGGCCTCCTTTATGTAAATGCTTGGTGGCACAGTCCAGGAATTCTGTGGTTCTGCTAGGTTATTATGAGGTCTTGATACTGGGTCTGGTGGTAATGTTTGCTGTGCTTGCGGTACGGGAGACGTTGAGCGAGTTGCACGCATTCGATCTATGTCACGGCGCATTTTTGCTAATTGAGTTATCACGTCCTCTGTCGACTGCGCGGTTCCGTCTATTGGCTTTAACTTCGAATTCGTTTTATTTTGAGATCCCAAATCTATTTTATTAGTTTGTGCTAAGGGAAAATTTGATACACTAGAGGCAGTGTCCGATATGGTAATTTCAAGATTTTCGCGGCGTTTTCTTTCTTTTTCGAGTTCCTTTTCAAGCATTTGAATGCGTTCCTCTTCTACATTTAACGAGTCCATCGCGTCCTGCTTTAACCGTTCTGCCTCACTTAGGACTTTCTTCTCACGATTCTCAAGCGCTTGTTCTAAATCCTTAATTCTTTGTTCGCGTTCTTTTAAGTTGTTAGCGTATAGTCCTAACTCCTCTTCGGTGAGCGGCAAATCTTTGTCGTTAATTCCTCCGGTAGCCATTTTATAAGATATTTAAAATCTAGGCTATTTAAAAAATAGACTATTGCTTGTGCAATTATTATTATAAATTGTTATTTATATATATATAAAGATTGATTTCTTAGGTTAATTTTGAGAAAAAGGAGGAGAAAAAGAAATTTTAAATAAAATGCTCCTTACTTATAGAAGAAAAGGAAACGCGATATAAGAAAATTTTTTTTTTTAATCGATAGTAATTAAATTATTTTCCGACTGCATATGTTGACTGGCTTGGTTAACTTGCAAGGGCGATAGCGGAGCTGGTGCGGGTTGTACTTCTTCGAGACTCAAATCGATTACAACGCGCTGTTGTTGCGGTTATTGTATCCGGGGGGAAGTCATGAAATATTTAGCTGGTGTGTCGATTACGTATGGGTCAACGACTAAACCCCTTTTTGGGCCGATTTTCTTTCTCGGTAGTAGAAATTGTGGCTCTAGATCAATGTCGTTTTCTTTGACCCACCCTATAAACCGCGCTCTGGCCTCTCCTTGCAGACTAAGCTTATCTGCTGTTTGCCTCATCTTAGGGCCAAGGCCTCTCCTTTTATTATCTGTCATTTACTGGAGAAATAAGGAGGAAAGCAGAAAAAAAAGAAATTAAAAATAAAAAAAAACTTCTTAATGTACTACGTTTTTATAATGAACCAAAAAGTATAAAATAATGTGTAATAAAATGAAAAATGAATAATGATTTGAAATAAAAAAAACGTGGGGCGCATGTTTATTATTATGTATTGTATGCGCCCCACGTTTTTTTTATTTCAAATCATTATTCATTTTTCATTTTATTACACATTATTTTATACTTTTTGGTTCATTATAAAAACCTAGTACATTAAAAAGTTTTTTTTTATTTCTAATATTATTTTATACTTTTTAGTTCAATTAAAAAACGTGGTAAATTGAAAATTTTTTTTATTTAGATATTATCTTATACATTTTGGTATTATTATTATTATTATTATTATTATTATTATTATTATTAATATTTATCGTGTTGTCCAACAGTGCATATTATATAGCATAGATATTGTTGTCAAGGGACTAAAACGCGTTTCATCTATTTTTTTTAGAGAACACGTAATCGCATGGTGAGTTTCCCGCCATTTTGATGATAATGACGCCATTAGAAATTCAACCAAGATTTATTGTTTTACGCATTGTTAGACCATAAAATGAATAAAATACAGTCTCAAATTTTATATGTAGAATACAAAATGCTGTAATTTATGTCTAATTGCAATATATGACAAGTTAAAGAATTTTAAAAATTTTCGAAGATGGTTAGACACTAATGTTAAAAGTATATCTATATATAAAATCTTCTAATCTTCAATTTTGCCAATATCTCCGTATATAATTAAATATATTAATATATTTTTCGATGGGAATATATATTTTTAATTATATTATCTAACAATGCGTGCAAAAATATAATATTGAATATATTAATATATTAATATGTCAAAAAAGGATTTTTAAAATTTTCGAAGATGTTTAGACACTAATGTTAAAAGTGTATCTATATATAAAATCTTCAAATCTTTAATTTTGCCAACATCTCCGTATATGATTGAATATATTAATATATTGTTCGGTAGATATATATATTTTTTTTATAATATTGCATTGTCATCCAGTTCTGAGCTATATTTAAAATTTCAAGTCTCTAGCTCATCGGGAAGTTAGTTTACAATCGGTTGCAAAATTTGTACCTAACAGACAGACAGACAGACAGACACCAAAGCGAGTTAATAAAAACGTAGTAAAAAAAACAAAACCAAAAAGAGAAAAAAAATGATTATTTGAAGAGAGGAAGAAAAGAAAAAAGGAGAGAAGGAGAAAAAAAAATTTACTAGAGAAAAGTTGTTCCAACACCTAATTGTCTCTTTTCTCTTTCCAAATCTTTTGCCACTGTCAAGCGATAAAAGAGAACTAGCACTATATGACGTGAGGCTCAATAGATACAAGCCCGAAATTGAAAATAAACTTTCAGATATAGGGTTAACTTGTTTCTTCCCTTTTTTATTTTCTTCAGGTTAAGCCCTTCGTGCTGTTAAACACAAACGGCAAATTGAAAGTCTTATACCGTGAGGCTCAAGACCTACAAGATCCTCAAGAAATGAAACGTTTTGGTTAGCTTATCTTACGCCTTGCGTTAGATAAGCTAATTGACTAGGTTTTTATTTTAGCTATTTATAAGGTAAAGATTGTTATTTCAGAGAAATTTTAGTTATAGAAACAGACAGAAGTAAAGTATTTACTTTTACTTAATGTTAGATTTATTGATTTGTTTGTTAATTTATGTATCAATAAATAAGAATTGAAATAAATTTTCTATGCTCATCTAAAGCAAGTATTTTGTCTAGTTATCTAGCGTTTCCCTGCGATAGAGAACGTTTCGAACAATTAATTTAGTATTCTTTCATTTTCTTTTTTATTCTTCTCCAAGTAATTGATTTATAAATAAATTAATATCTCAAACACTGGTTCTGCGCTCATCTAAGACAAGTATATTGTCTTGCGTTTCCCTGTGATAGAGAACGCTTCGAATATTTGGTTTTCGAGTAATTAATTTATAAACGAATCAAGAATTGAAAATATTAGTTCTACGTTCATCAAAAGCAAGTATTTTGTCTAGTTACCTAGCGTTTCTCTGCGATAGAGAACGTTTTGAACAATGTATTTCAAATAAGAAAGGCGTTATTAGATTTTATTTTTGATTTATCAACTTATAAATAAGTTAACAGATCGAAAAAATCTTTACTCTATGCTCATCTAAAACAAGTATTTTGTCTAATATTATTTAGCGTTTCCCTGTGATAGAGAGCATTTCAAGTGTAATTAATTAGTATAAAAAAGCCGGTTGTTAGTAATAAAAAAAATTTGTTAGTGTTTATTAGTTATTTGACAAGAAATATCCCGCCGTCGCTGTCACCATTTGTTATGTCTGGTCACCTTAAATAGGTTTACTCGGACGTGTGTTTGTTTGGGATATTTCTTGTTGGTATTATTAAATATTTTTTATTTTTCAAAAACTGCGGGATAGAGGGGCTTAATCACTTACCTTGTCTTAACTGCTGGCTGCGTGGTCGAAAGCAAAGGAGTTTATCTACTTAATAAACTTTACACTGAAGGGCGCAGTGCTCCTCTCTGGTTGCCCGCTTGTAAATTATTTAGGAACTGGATTAATGGCACTTATGTTCGCAGAGATTATTTTTGTATATTTTTGTAAATGATATTTATTTTATTTTATTACAAATGTTATACAAGCTATTGATAAGTGAATCGCGCAGATTTACAATAATAAATTGGAAGAAACCTCGTTAGTATTTTTATTTATTTTTATTTAAAATTAAAATAGGAAATATTCCTTTTATTAACACACTTTTTCCCCTAGCAGTAAGTTGTATGAAAATCGCGTTTTTATTGGACTGACTTGTTAAAATAAGCGCGCGATTAAATTAAGTTATTTCGCTTGTAATTAAAGAGTACCCCCCGTTAAGATAGGTAAAATGCCCTCCCTCATATATTTCAAAACTAATATTTTTTCTTGTTTTTATAGTAATTAAGATTAGGTTTTGTTATATTTATAGTTTCCTAACACATACCCTAACCTCAACATAACCTAAAAATCACTTTTATTATAAAATTTTTTTTTTATCTGGAAGGATGAATGATATTAATCCCGCGAAAATCATATGACTAGGACCTAGCACTCTCTTTTACTGTGATTTTTTGCAAATCCTAGAAAGCAGTTTTTCTAACCTAAAAATAACATTTAAATCATAAAATCTCCGTAACTTTGCTCAGGGAGGGGCTACAAGCAATTTTCTGGGCTTAAAATTTGTATTTTTAAAAAACAAATGAAGTTTATAATGACCAAAAATTCGATTCTGGCATGGCGCCATGGCGAAAAACTCAAAAAACTATTTTTTCATAGGTTTTCTGTCGGTTATTGGTCTCTAGCAACTCACAAATCATTTTTAAAGAAAAAAAAATAGCTTCATTGGATTCTACGTGAAAAAATACATTGAAAATGTGCATTATTACTTTAGGAATACTTGGATGCTGTTACAAAACAATTAAAAAAATAAAATAATTCTGAAATTATTACATATCTACTTTGCATCGTTGCTGCATTTTATGTTTTTATGACTTTGGTCATCTCTTTAGAGTCTCAAAGCTACTATTCAATGTATTCATAGGCAAATGACGTCCACTGTACGCGAAAAACAGAGACAAATACTAGACAGATAACTATAACTCCTATATATACATATATATATACACATATATGGAATAACTTGCTATCCCTCGTATATACATAAGGAATGGCGAGTTGTTCTTAGGGAACGCAAATTATTTTTCTTATACATAGATAAAAAACCAATGTTTATCTATTCCTGTAACTATTCTTTTTAGTGTTCTTTTTTAGCCTGTAAGAGACCTAACATGTTTTCTGTCCTCCATAAATCACGAACTCGATAGATTTGAACAATTAAATGATTCAAATTAAGTTCCAAATTCAAAAATTAAAAGATCATTATCCCTTTAGAGTTATAAAGCTACTATTCGATGTATTTACAGCTAAATTACGCCTATTGCACGCCAAAATAAGATTTTTAAACATAACTGAAGTAACGGTCGTATCATCTGTCTTTTTGTATTACAGTAGACTCTGGATACAAGAGAATCAACGGGCCTTCAGGAGAGGAATTTTCTTGAAAATTCTCTCATACAAAGAGTCCCCAACACGCTCGAGTCAAAAGTGATACCCACACCTACTGTTTTGTTGTGTGAGTTGTATCCAACATGCGGGTATATTCTGTCTCTCTCACTTTCATAGTGGTGGGATAATGAAAATACTTAGGCTCACGCCCATATTTAGAAGAAAGAGCTCGAAATCTCTTATATCGCAATCTCTTGTATCGAGAGATCACTGAATCATTAGAGAGACAAAGACGGAATAAGGTTTTAGTAACAATCGTGTTGGGTCTATAAATTCGAGCCTGAAAGTACACTTCTATGTAAGCATTTATATTCTTTGTTAGAACTGCCACAATCATGATTTGTCTTCAGGCCATTATACGCAAAAAATAGAGTAGCAACCGATATAAGAAATACATTGCTTCTACATATATGAGAATCAAGCGCGTTGTTTCTAGCAACAGCTCACTATTCTTCGTATATATATATATATATATATATATATATATATATATATATATATATATATAAATATATGAGAAGCAATAGCTCCTAGAGTTCCTAGCAATAGCTCACTATTCTTTGTATATATATATATGTATATATATATATATATATATTGTTACTAAAACCTTATTCCGTCTTTGTCTCTCTAATAATTCAGTGATCTCTCGATACAAGAGATTGCGATATAAGAGATTTCGAGCTCTTTCTCCTAAATATGGGCGTGAGCCTAAGTATTTGCGTTATCCCACCACTATGAAAGTAAGAGAGACAGAATATACACGCATGTTGGATACAACTCACACAACAAAACAGTAGGTGTGGGTATCACTTTTGACTCGAGCGTGTTGGGGACTCTTTGTATGAGAGAATTTTCAAGAAAATTCCTTTGGGCCCGTTGATTCTCTTGTATCCAGAGTCTACTGTAATACAAAAAGACAGATGATATGACCGTTACTTCAGTTATGTTTAAAAATCTTATTTTAGCGTGCAATAGGCGTAATTTGGCTGTAAATACATCGCATAGTAGTTTTATGACTTTAAAGAGATGATGATCTTTTAATTTTTGAATTTGGAACCTAATTAGAATCATCTAATTGTTCAAATCTACCAAGTTCGTGATTTATGGAGGACAGAAAACATGTTAGGTCTCTTACAAGCTAAAAAAGAACACTAAAAAGAATAGTTACAGGAATAGATAAACATTGGTTTTTTATCTATGTATCAGAAAAATAATTTGCGTTTCCTAAGAACAACTCACTATTCCTTATGTATATACAAGGGATAGCAAGTTATTCCACATATATATATATATATATATATATATATATATATATATATATATATATATATATATATATATACATATAGGAGTTAACGTTATCTGTCTAGTATTTGTCTCTGTTTTTCGGGTGTAGTGGACATAATTTGCCTATGGATACATTAAATAGTAGCTTTGAGACTCTAAGGAGATGACCAAGGTCATAAAAACATAAAATGCAGCAACGACGCAAAGTAGCTATGTAATAATTTTAGAATTATTTTATTTTTTTAATTTTTTTGTAACAGCATCCAAGTATTCCTAAAGTTATTATGCATATTTTCAATGTATTTTTTCACGTAGAATCCAATAAAGCTATTTTTTTTTCTTTAAAAATGATTTGTGAGTTGCTAGAGACCAATAACCGACAGAAAACCTATGAAAAAATAGTTTTTTGAGGTTTTCGCCATGGCGCCATGCCAGAATCGAATTTTTGGTCATTATAAACTTTATTTGTTTTTTAAAAATACAAATTTTAAGCCCAGAAAATTGCTTGTAGCCCCTCCCTGAGCAAAGTTACGGAGATTTTATGATTTAAATGTTATTTTTAGGTTAGAAAAACTGCTTTCTAGGACTCGCAAAAAATCACAGTAAAATAGAGTGCTAAGACCTAGTCATATGTTTTTTGCGGGATTAATATCATTCATCCTTCCAGATAAAAAAAAAATTTTATAAAAAAAGTGATTTTAAGGTTATGTTGAGGTTAGGGTATGTGTTAGGAAACTATAAATATAACAGAACCTAATCTTAATTACTATAAAAACAAGAAAAAATATTAGTTTTAAAATATATGAGGGAGGGCATTTTACCTATCTTAACGGGGGGTACTCTTTAAGAAGAAAATAAAGCGCGAGTTACAAGTTTTTATTGTTACGATTTTACACTTTATTTATGTGCAAGTCGTAAAAGGTATTATCCTTGCGAGGTCTAACTGCGGACTGACTGACAATAAATCTTTTTTGTTGCAAGGTAGATGCAAATTTTGAAGAAGAAAAGAGACAAAAAATATAACTTGCTAGAATTTTAAAAGAATCCCATTGGCCAATTCGGCCGTGAGAAGCTCTCCAAAGCCTCAGATTTTTTGACAGAGGATATCTTCTTATCGCGCCTAAAAATGCTGAATAGCATTCGCGCCTCGCTAACTGACTTGGTTTTTCGAATATAAAGAGACTTAAAATTATTCCTTAATACTAATTATCCAATATAAAATTTATTTTATTTTATTTTTATTAATACATGTTTGAAAAAATATGCTATCGGGAGAATGAACTGCAAATAGTGCATGTTTATATGCATGCATAATGTATATGCGTATATTATATAGTTATATATACGTACGCACATTTATATGTATAACAAAAGGTTTAAGAGAAAATTAAAATAAAAAATGATTTTTCGTACATCCGTGATTATGCGGATGTAACAATATTATTATGTATAAATGACTAATTTTAAGTAAATAAGAATTAATTAGTTTAATTTTGAGTACTGAATAAAATTGAATATAATTTGATGAAACATAATATAAAAATATATGTATACATGTGCTTAAATTAGAAAAGCGTATAATTTATTTCATCAAGTGACTATTTCTCACTCTACTTCCATTAGAAAAACAAAGATAGTACGATATTTGACATAAATAAACCGAGAACTGGGTACTGAGTTACGACTATAATTTCCAGACCTCAATATATGACCATGAATTTGAATTATGAAATCAATTTTTACGTGAAACAAGCTTTAAAAAAATCTTTGCAATTACTTAACAATCCTTTTTGCATCTAATATAAAAATTTAATGAGATACAAATATTACAAAGTATATGTATCACAAGTAAGGTTCGCATATCATAAATATTATAATTTTTAGAAAATTCTTGATATTAATAGATTATTAATTTGAAAAATTAGATATTTTTTTATTGATGACAAGTAACTTTTCAAAAATAGTTAAAATAATACTGTAAATGTCAATCAAATAACATTTTCATCAAAATGAATTTCAACGCTATAATTATTAAAATAAACATTTTTATTTAACTACAATCTATTGTAATAATTATTTTTTTAACAAAATTTTAAAATTTGGTGGCTTCCACGTTCATTATTACGATCTTAACGTATTCCCCACACCTTTATTTATTCTTTCAATTCTTTGTTTTACCTATCCCATTGTACCCCGTCCCATTCCGCATTCGCCCGGGGTAATGCTCGTGGAGAGGGGAAAACCCATAGGCAAACCCAGTGGGATAAAACCTGGATAAACCCTCTCCGAAATGGGTCGGTGTGTATAGCAGATTTGGTATTAGGCATCCTTGTATCAAGATACTTACACCGTATCTGCCATACCTCCCGCTCACATTTTCATGTGGCCAGCACGCCCAAGCGATCGTCACGCAAAGCAAGTCCAGATTGGACGTGCAGCGTTCCTTGGAGCGGTCACCCATTCAAGTACTAACCGCGGCCAATGCTGCCTAACTTTCCAGATCGCCTGGAGCGCTCCGAACTACTCGGCCAATGCGTCGGTAATTATTTTTTTAATATATATATATATTAAAAAAATAATAATTTTATTTGATGAACAGTTATATAAATATTATATATTTATAATTGTATAACTAAATTTATTAAATTCAAATTGTATTCAGTTATCATTCAGAGAATGAGGTATTTGAATTAGTTTTCATGAATATATATTATTTAAAAAGTTACTTGTTAACAATTTTTTATAAATAACATACATTTAACCTTAATTACATTTTTATTTGTACACGTGTTTATATTTAAATGAATTGTAATGCATATAAAAATTGTTAGCAATTCATTTTATTGAAGCTATAATATTTTTAATAAGAGTAACATTAATTTTTAAAAAATATCAAATTACCTCATTTGAAAAATTATTATTACATGATATAAAAATATTTTTTTCAATATCGTTAGAACATAAATTTTATGAAATACAATTTAAAAAAAAGTATTTATTAGATATTAAATTTTTTTAATAGTCAATTATAAAGATAGGACAATATATAAAATATGAATAAATGTTTCTGATTATATCTATAATTATGCATTTATATTTATAAACTGTCTAGATAGAAGTAGCATTTCCCCTAGAAAAGTAAACATTTCAAAAGAAAATTTACTTATTATTTGCGAAACATTTATTATGAATGCGGAAAAAAATAATATTCTGTAATATCACTCTAAACTTTGTATTAAATATGATACAAATCATTGAAAGTACAATTATTTCATTATGTTAAATTTTTTGTCAAAGTTTTATTATATTCTAATATAAGAAGATAAAAAAATTAACTGTCTTTTCATTCTATTGCTGAATTTCCATAAAAGGAATGTATTAACTTGTAGTATGGCCCATGATGATTATTTATTTAAATTTTTAAATTATTCCAGTCATAAGTTTTTAAGATATTTGAATTTCTGATTCCGAACGGAAAAATTTTAATAAGTAATATTGGAACCCAAACTTTTCAATAACTAATGAATTGATTTATGTAAAAATTTAACTGACTAATCTTCGTGATACATACTATATGTATCTACTAATGCATCTCTTTATTCAAAATTTTAAAATAGAATGGAAATATAGTCAATATTTATGGGTGGAAGTGTGCTGTGCATTTTACATTTTCTTAAATAATTTATACTTATAAAATTCACATAATATCATATAAAAACTATTAAAATGAGAATCATATATTCAATATAATTGTCAACTATGAATAAAAAGTTTAAAAAATTATTATTAAGTGATAACTTATTAAGGTGACTACGGAAGTTTGGTTCGATTTTATTTTGTAGTTTACAAATTACTCTTTCAGTTTCTAAAATTTTTTTAATTTTTTAATTTTCCACCATTTGTTATAATCAGTAGAATGGTGGAAAATTAAAAAATCTGAAAAATTTTACATATTGAAAGAGTAATTTGTAAACTCAAAAATAAAACCTAACCTAAAATCCGAAGTCGCCTTAATAGTTATATTATTTTATTGAATATATATCCAACCTAAATAATTAACTTCATGTTAAAACTAAATTTAATTAGCATTCAGTACCACAGGTTATTTAAAAAATTTACCATTATTCAAAATTATTAAAAAGTTATTTATAAAAAGTATTCCCATATCAAAATTTCAAAATTATGCCAATTTAATTTTTTATTCTTTACATTATAGAATTAGTTTTGATGTTGAAATTTTTTTGTGAAATGCAATATATATATATATATATTATCTCATAGTAAAATATTTCATCACCTTGTATGAAAATTATTTTGTAAAAGTAGAATAATGCTGCGAATAAACAAATGATTATAAGAAAATATTGAAAACTGTAAATAACAATAAAAAAGCGTTAGGCTAGAAATAAATAATGGTCCTCACACAGCATGGAAGATTTCACTCAAATATTTCGAATTATTCCACTGGAATATTTCAATGGAACCTTTCATGCAGATAATTTAAAGTCTTCACGGAATTTTTCAAAATATTCCACTGGAATCTTCCATTTAAAGCTTCCAGGAATATTTCAGGAATATTTCAAAGGAATGTTCGAAAACTTTTTCGAAATATTCTTTGTAATATTCACGAAAGATTTCTGAAATATTTCATAAAATATTCCATATAATGTTTATGAATATTCTATTAAAATATTTCATGAAAGATTCCAGAAAGATTTCATAAACATTTCGCTGAATGATTCCGATGAACTTTAAAATAGATAAGGGGATGTTTGTTAAATGGGAGTTTTATCCCCAAGTGGTTGAAAGATACCTCACTTACTATAAAAGCGAAAGGGTATCGACACTTTGATGTGCACAGTCGAAGTGAATATGTAAATGCGATTTTATAACTAAATGTTTATGCATGCGTATATGTATTGATGTATAAGTGTAATGTGTTATTATATAATATATATACTATCCCCTCACAGCATTTCACATTTTCCAAAAATCTTCCAGGAACATTTCATGAAAGATGAGAGATTACCCAAACCTTCCATTTCTATATTTTTGAAATCTCTCAAAAGTATTCCATGGAATATTCCAATGTAGGAAGAATCAAGCACATACGGATATCACAGGAATATTTCATGGAAGATTCCTGAAATATTATAAATCTTCCGTGCCAATATTCTGCGGAACTTCCATAAATATTCCACGGAATATTTTACGATAGATTTCTAATATCTTCCGAAAATATTTCATGAAAGATTCTTTAGATCTTTCGTGCATACCCCATGGGAGGTTCATGAAATATTTCAAATCTCCCGTTCCAATATTCCGGAAATTTTGAATGAATGTTACAACGGAATATTCCATGAAATATTCCTGCAAGATTCCTGAAATATTTCAATGAAAGACTTGAGATGTCCTAGAACTTCCAATGAAATGATCTTAGAATCTTCCAGCAATATTTCATGGAATATTCCAATGTAGGAAGAATCAATGATATACGAATATTACAGGAATATTCCATAAAAGATTCCTAAAATATTTCAAATCTTCGCTGCCAATATTCCAGGAAGCTTCCATAAATATTTTATGCTGTGTGGGTTGTTTATTATCATTTATACATTATTTAAATGTAAATACTGCAAATATCCGTAAATAACTGTAAATAAATTGAAAAATACAATTATTCAAAATAACTTAAAATAATTTCGATTTTAGTTTTTTCTGCAACAAACTTTTTTAATGAATAAATATATATATCAATATATATATATATATATATATATATATATATATATATATATATATATATATATATGGGACATTTTAAACCAACTGGAAGAGCAGAAAAATAAAAATATATCCTGTCTGTTACTCAAAATGTGTAAAAACATTTTCAAGGATTTAGATTGGAAGGATCAAGAGCCATAAATCCTTGAAATTTGGAAATTTTTCAAAATTTTTGGAAAAGTCCCAACTTGATCATTTTTTTCCCTGAAAATCCTGATATTTTAGAGAGAAATACATGAGGATACTTCTTGTTGTTTATGGAGAGCAGAGTCAGCATGATTCTTTACAAACCTGAATTTTAAAGTTTTCTATTGTTTCTTACATGTATTACATGGTAATTGAAATTACTCATTGTTTCCCACTTCAGAAATTTCTTTTTGCGGGCTTATTTTCCTCTACTTTACAAGAACTTTGAAATTTTTGATCATGTAAGTCAGAGCTATCAATAAGGAGTTCAAACAGTTTAAAATATATATTTTCATGTCTTATTTATTTTTAATATAAAAATTAATCATACATGATAATATACATTTATATTCAATATGAAAAATAAATCATACATGAAAATATATATTTTAACAGTTATAACTTATTGGTGGCTCTTTCTTACACAGTCAAAGATTTATTTTCAAGTTGATAAAAAATAGAAGGAAATGAGCCCGTGAAAAGCAATCTCTGAAGTAGCAAACAATGAGTAATTACGATTACCATGTAATACATGTAAGAACCAATAGAAAACTTCAAAATTTAGCTCTGTAATAAATAATGCTAACTCCCCTTCATATTTAGAACAAGAAGAATTCTTATGAATTTCTCTCTAAAACATCAAGATTTTCAGAAATAAAGTCATGAAGTTGGAACTTTTCCATAAATTTTGAAAAATTTTGCAAATTTCAAGAATCTATGGCTCTTGATTCTTCCAATCTAAATCCTTAAAAATTTTTTTACACATTTTGAGTAACGGACAATATATTCTCAGAGTCTCAGCGATTTTTATTTTTTGCTCTTCCAGTTGGTGAAAATGTCTCATATATATATATATATATATATATATATATATATATATATATATATATGGGTCAATCCACGTCAAACGGATAATGGCTCAGTCCAAAATTGTAGATCACCAAAAAAATCGTTTGTGTGCTCAAAATTTTCGTCTTACACTCTACTTTCTTTTGCAATGTGGCGATTTTGAAAAATCCAAAATAGCGGCCTCAATATGGCGACTCAAACCTAGAAATTTCATAAAAAATTTTCGAAAATTGATTTTAATTCATTCAAATCTGATTCTACATATTTTTCATATCAGAAATCAATTGAGCGTTCGATTTTATATGGGAATATAGTATTGCACTTAAGGTAAAAAAATTTTACAATATCATCTGAAAGTCATATCGCGATACAATAGTTATTTCTCGAATGAATCATTGATAAACGTTGATTAGTAAGAAAATGAAGATACTGATAGGTAACTCGAGTCGCTGAATCCAAATCTGATATCCGCTTAACCCTACCAGTCTCCATCAAGGTCATTTGAAGGTCAAATCGCGAATATCTTTTATTATTTGATAAGATTAAGACAGCTATAAGTTTTACGTGATGCTGGATCCGAATCCGAGGCCTGTTGCAGTGTCAAAAGACGTAATTACAGAAAAATTCGTTTCAAACTGTGCTTCCTTGGAGAACAAAAATTTTCTGTTAGTCAATATTTAATTAATTTTTACGTAATTACGACGTTTGACACTCCAACAGACCCCGGATTCGGATTCGGTGACACGTAAAGCTTGAAGGTGTCCTAATCTTATCAAATAATAAAAGGTATTCGCGATTTGACCTTCAAATGACCTTGATGGAGATCTTGTATACCCTATAGGGTTAAGCGGATATTAGACTTGGATTCAGTGACTCGAGTTATCTATCAGTATTTTCATTTCGTTACTAATCAACATTGATCAATGAGTAATTCGAGAAATAACAATTATTTTCCGATATGACCTTCCGATGACATTGTAAATTTTTTTTATCTCGAGTGCAATACTATATTTCTATGCGAAATTGAACGCTGAATTGATTTCTGATGTAAAAAAATATGTAGGATCCGATTTGAATAAATTAAAATCAATTTTCGAAAAGTTTTCATGGAATCTCTAGATTTGAGCCGCCATATTGGAGTCGCCATTTTGAATTTTTTTAAATCGCCACATTGCAAGAGAAAGTAGAATGTAAGACGAAAATTTTGAGCCCATATACGATTTTTTTGATGATCTACAATTTTGGACAGAGCCATTATCCGTTTGACGTGGATCACCTCTATATATATATATATATATATATATATATATATATATATATATATATACATATACATAGATAGATAGATAGATAGATAGATAGATAGATAGATAGATATTCATTTATTTTGTAATAAGATACAAAAAGGCGTGTGAAACACATAATATATCAAATTAAGCTTATTACTAATATAAATAAAAATATTGCACTTACAGTTGATATCACAGTCATTCAAACTTGAAAATAATAATACTGAATACGTAAGTCAACAATTTAAAAGTGATATCACAAATTAATAATAGTAAAATAATACATGCAACAAAAATAATATACATTTAAAACAGGCGGTCAATATCTATCAGTCATAATTTTATTAAAATAAACTATACATCAAGAAGTCGAATCAATAAAACAAATACAATACAATAAAAATAAAATAATACTATAATAGAATAATACATTCAAATAATTTAACTTCGTTAAAATAAAATAAAATCTAATACAATAAAATCCAACAAAGCGTTTGATATGATGATAAACGCAGTCAATTTAATAAAAAGCACATTTACTCGAAAACCATCCAATCAGCATTCATACAATAAATATAGACATACCTTAAACCTATATACTGGACTACACAAAAATAAATTAACAATAAATTCCATTTTTAAAATATTAATCGAGGTTGATCAAATACCTCCTCACTGCGGTCTTAAACCTACTGAGAGATGGTAGATGTTTTAATCTCAGCAAGTAGGGAATTCCGGAAATGCACACCTTGAACTTGAAAGGAATTCCTTCCAGTCTTAGTGCGCATATAGGGCACCGCTAAATCCTTAATTTCTCTCCTAGTAGCTGCCCTAGGTACACATCTAGTAAAGAGACCTACTAGATGCTCCGGTGAATTCATGCGCACGATTTTGTACATAAGTACTGACAAAAAATACTGTCTTCTCGAATCAGTGCGCAGCGAACCTAGTGCAACTCTAAGAGGAGAGACGTGATCGCTCATTCTCACACCCATCATTTATCTCACACATGCATTCTGCAGTCTTTGTATCCGTCTTCTTGACTCCTTAGAAGCATCGAGCAGAACCACTGAGCAGTAATCGAGATGTGGAAACAGTAGAGTGGTTGCGAGCTGTTTACGCAACACCTCCGTGGTGTACTAACGAAAAAACCGTAGAGCATACAGTACTCTATTAAACTTTTTAGTAATCATATCAACGTGTGGTTCCCAACAAAGCTTAGAGTCAAACACAACACCAAGGCTTACTACGGAGCCAGAGGAAGGTATGCCGACGTCTCCCCCAAAGTCGATCGTCCTGGACTCTCTAGCATAAAAAGAGTTTACAAAACGACTACTACCGAAGACGATCGCCTTAGTTTGTTTAGCATTTAAAGTGAGAGAAGCGCCCGCAGCCCACTCCAACACCGCTTTTGTCCGCTCTCTGCAGGATAATAATACCCTCGTCCACTTTCTCGCGGGGAACTTGCGTATAAATTTGCAGATCATCTGCATACAGTAGGTGCTCAACACTACCGGAGCCAAGAGCGTCACGTATGTCATTAATGTAAAGGCAAAACAACAGAGGTCCCAGCACCGAACCCTGTGGAACTCCTAAGATGGTAGTTAAGAAGGGGCCGAACTACCTGTCTTTGTCTAATAGCGTTTTTCATCATTTATATAAACACTATCCGGTATAACAAGAAAAAAATAGCAGCCCCCGCTAGATATTAGTATAATAAGTAAATTTTGTAATAAAAATCAAATTTTTTACCGCATAGTTTTTGACTAATTAGAGACCTACTAGCAATCTAGAATATAACTTATCTTTTTTTGGTAGGTCTCTAATTATTCAAAAACTACGCAGTAAAAAAATTTGTTTGTTATTACAAAATTTACTAATTATACTAATATCTAGCGGAAGCTGCTATTTTTTTCTTGTTATAAAGGATAGTGTTTATATAAATGATGAAAAACGCTATTAGACAGAGACAGATAGTACGGCCCCTTCTTAACCAACTTGATTCCTCCTTCAATTGAGTAGAAATCATTTTTTCCCTCCGTGAAACGTAGGAGCTGATCCACTTGAGTGCGGCCCCGGAGAACCCAATCGATCTAAGCTTCGAAAGTAACCTCGAAGGTAAGATCCTGTCAAATGCCTTACTAAAGTCAAAAAGCAGAAGCAATGTTACTAATTTCTTATCTAGATTCCTTCTTATATCGTCTGTTAGCTTAATTACAGCTGTCTGCGTCGAGTGATGTTTTCTAAAACCAGTCTGCATAGGATCAAATATTTTATTTGTCATAATATACTCCTGCAATTGGTCATAGGCGATCTTCTCAAGGACCTTTGAAAGAAAACACAAAATAGCTATAGGCCTAAAATCTTTAGGTGACTTAGGTGCAGAGCACTTCTTCAATGGCAAGATACGTGCCCGCCTCCAAAGGCAAGGAAAGATCCCCCGCGCAAAAGAGGAATTGAACAGAGCCACAAGACGTTCACCAATAAATGATAAGGCTTTAAGTATTACACTTTGCGGTATGCCATCCTCGCCACGAGCCTGCGATGAGAAATGTGGAATAGCAAGAATAACATCGTTAAAGAAGGGACCGAACTACCTGCCTTTGGCTAATAGCGTTTTTCATCATTTATATAAACACTATCCGGTATAACAAGAAAAAAATAGCAGCCCCCGCTAGATATTAGTATAATAAGTAAATTTTGTAATAAAAATCAAATTTTTTACCGCATAGTTTTTGACTAATTAGAGACCTACTAGCAATCTAGAATATAACTTATCTTTTTTTGGTAGGGCTCTAATTATTCAAAAACTACGCAGTAAAAAAATTTGTTTGTTATTACAAAATTTACTAATTATACTAATATCTAGCGGGGGCTGCTATTTTTTTCTTGTTATAAAGGATAGTGTTTATATAAATGATGAAAAACGCTATTAGACAGAGACAGATAGTTCGGCCCCTTCTTAATATTAACTTTTTTAAAAGTGAAACCATTTTTACTACAGTCAGCAAGAATTTTTTCGCATTCTTTCACATCATCGTGTGGCGAGACTGATACCCCAGCAAAGTGCTCATTAAGCTCATCAGGCGTAAATCCATTCAAGTCCCCTTGAGGTCCGGATAAGAGTTCCAGGTCTCTTAACTCCTTCCAGACATTACCGCCTGCAAGAGCTTCGAACAGTCTGTTAAGGTAATAAGTAGTTCTAGTTTGTTTAGTCTGTTCAGTCTTCAGTGACTTCGTTAGATCACCTAATTCTCTAAACTGATTTTTAAAGCATTCGTAAACAACTTTTTTGTGCCTTTCTTTCAAATTCTTGCACTATGTTTTCACCACTAGTGATGCCATTATTATTTAAATCTTCAACGGAGAGGAAAAAAACTTTTTTGTTGGACAATTTTATTTTTGATTTCACTTGTCTTATATACTTGAATATGTCAAATCGTCAATGAGAATGCAAAAAGCGAATTATCGTCACCTAGCGGTGGCATATATCAATTCCTTAAAAACTTAATTCAAATCGTAGGCGCGAAATTCAGACTGAGTAAAAAATTTTAATTTTCAACGAAAAAAAATTTCTATTTCTAAATTTAAATCGTCATAACTTCGATTCTAATCAATAAAAAAATTTGATTGGGGGTTAATTTTAAAGATTTTTGTAAATATCTTAAATAAATTAATAAATAAAAGCATAAACAAATTGTGAAAAGGCGTAATAGTTGGAAAAATGGCATGGTGCGCCATGATATCAATGCTTTAAAATCGAAAATATAAAATAACAGTTTAAAAATCTGTTTAAGGAGATGTAAAACGGACACTACACCAGTACTTATAAATATTAACTTCCTTTTCATTTTATTGCTGAATTTCTAGAAAAGAAATGCATTAGCTTGTAGTATGTATCATGATGATTATTTAGTTAAATTTTCAAATAAATTTATTTATTAGTTATTGAGAATTTTGGGTTCCAAAATTATTTATTAAAATATTTCGATTTTGTACAGGAATCCAAATATCTTAAATACCAACGAATGAATTTATTTGAAAATTTAACTGAATAATCTTTATAGCACATACTACAAGCTAATGCATTTTTTTATTGAATATTTTGCAATAAAATGAAAAGATAGTCAATATTTACGAGTACAGGTGTAGTGTCCATTTCACATCCCCTTAAAAAAAAGGCAAAATCGCATATTCTCACCTTTTCTAAAAGTTAGTATTTTTTATGTATAAAAACATAAAAATTAAAAGAAATCTAGTTTTTGAGAAAATTGCGTTTGATAAATATCGCTTTTTTCGATTTCCAATGAATAACCCAAAGAGATTAACTCGTATAGCAAAAATCAGAAGAGCATTTGAAACTAGACTAAATTCAGCACATTTGTATTTGAATAACGCCCAAAAAGGTAAAAAATTTATAGAGCTACTTCAATTCGAAAATTGAGGTTCATTTTCAATTTTTATAACTTTTTTTTACACCAACACTAAACACCCTGTAGTGAAGAAAAAACAGATTTTCGAGTGTTGAATGAGGTAAGTTTTTTCTTCATATACGTATTGGAAGGTATTTTTATCACTTAGAAAAGAAAAAAATACGATCAGTAACGGCCTGCATAATTCTGAATGGAATCAGTCATATACAGAAGAACGCCTAGCTACACTGCTGTAGTTAAGACAAGGACAGATTAAGAAGTGTGTCTATAGCCACACTGCTATAGTCAAGACAAAGACAGATAAAGAAGCGTCGCACAGTAGGGCTAAATGAAAAAAAATAAACGATCGCGGCTTAGCTTCCCCTAGTTTTTCACGCTAATGGCATTATTTAAAGTGGAAATGAAAGGTTCCTATTTATAGAATACGAAGCTGAATTCCAGAGACATGGTAAAAATCTCTTCATAACAGGCTTTCTCTCCCAAAGTGTATAATGTAACATTACGCATATTATCCATCAGAAGGTAAATATCAATGGGTTTATAAACTCATAAAATACATATATTAGCTATAAACACACACATATTCATAGACACTGACACAGATAAACTTATATACATATATATATATATAGGCAGTTCTCCTAGGAATCGAATGTCAAAAATTTTTTTTCGTTAAAAACTTTTTTACGCGTTTTTCTTAATGTTATGAATTACCCTGAAATTCTTCATAATTTTTCAGGACTGAAAAATCGATATCACAATAAAAAAACTAGTAAGAAAATGTTGGTTAACTAGCAGAAAAGTCTACAACAAAATCTGCTGCGTGAGATACAGGAATCTCTGTAGGATTTAATGCTTAATATACTACACAAAAGTCTAATGACGTGACTGCAGAAATCCTTGTAGATATTCCTGCAGGAATCTTGCCTACGTACTTTTTCTGCAGAATTTGCTACAAGTTTTTCGCAGAAAACTTAAGAAATAATCATACAAACTTCTGTAGAATTCTCTGCAACTTTAACTACAGAATTATGTGCAAATGTTTTTATTATATTCAATCCGCAGTATTGTCTGAAAGACATTCTATATAGGATTTGCTACAGATTATTCTACTGAAAAATTTTAAGGATTTCTCGTAAGATTTTTTGTAGTTTAACTTGCAGTTCTTTCGTCTGGAAGAAACGTTGTAGAATTTACGGGTTATTCTACAAAACACTTGTAAGGACTTTCTGCAATATTAAGTATATAATTCTTGTAAGGACTTTCTGCAATATCAAGTATATAATTCTTGGAGGATTTTCTGTAATCCTGGCCAGGTACTTTAACTTTTTTTTCGAAAGAAAATAAGTGTATGTGCCAATTATATCGCAACTCTTAAAAAATCCGACCTCATTGGGTATCGGTTGGTTGTTGGTCACAAAAGTGGCTGACCATCCATCGGAAGTCAAAGTTTTCGGTATGGTGGGTCTGACAGTCTAGTCTGATGTAATGTGTTAAACGGGTACTGGGCTGGACTCCCTTGACTTCACCATATAAAAAAGGTTAATCATATAGAGAAGAATATCCTTTAAATATAAATCTTTTTTTTTTTTTTTAAAGTAGGATTTTCTGTAGTTTCAGCTACAGATTTCTTTTTGGATTTCCTGCAGTTTCGACCGTACGATTCCTATAGGATATTCTGCAGTTTTAACTGCAAAATTATGTGCAAGCATTCCCACAAGTTTTCATCTAGCAATATTAGCTGAAAGAAATCCTATAGAAATTTTTCTTTAGAATAGACTACAAAATTTTCTGCAGAATTTTGGATAGCCTGATATTAATAAAATTGGCTGTATTATGATTATTTTTCTGAATTAATTTCAAGAGTTACGCGGCAATCAACTCTAACTATTTTCCTCCCAAAGAAATAACAAAAAATGAAGTAAATCTCATAACGCCCAAAGAAAGAACAAAAAATGAAGTAAATCTCATAACGTTAACTCTTCGCAGAACGAAGAGCTTCTGCGATCCAAGTTAAAGCAAGGTAACCTTATATACCTGTGGGTTGATTCATCTTTACTTTACTAGGTGACGTTTCAACTTCACGATCTCTTGTGTAATTTTTTACGGCGCAGATATATAATCTATAATACTTTAAGATATATTTTACGCGAATTAACTCTTTAGTTCAGTTTATTTTCCGTAAAGTCCTGCAGAATCTCCTGTTTATTGCTCTGCAGATTTTCCTGCATATTTTCCTATGGACTTATTTGCAAATTCATCTGCATATTATTTCCATAAGGGATATCATACATACATATTGTACATTCAATATTATTTATTTCGGTATACACATCTCTAAATGTAAATATATATTTTAAAATGTATATTCACAGTCAATCAATAAATTCTGATCGCTACGAAATTCATGACGTGCATTTTGAAAGTCTGGCAGATCTTCTGCATCTTCTTCTCGATCTTCTTCTTAGTAGATAAGCTATAGGCATACTGGCTCAGGTTCCTTCTGGATCACCCCCTCTCTCCTCAAAGTGATCTAGAATGTAATGTGTGTATAAGCCCATAAGAGTATCCCCTTCTTCGAGTGATTTTTTGAATTTTGGTTTTTATTTACGCCCACCCTTCCCTGCTCCATGTGATCGAGAATGTAATGTGTGTATAAGCCCATAAGAGTATCCCCTTCTTCGAATGATTTTTTGAATTTTGGTTTTTATTTACGCCCACCCTTCCCTACTCCGTGTGATCGAGAATCCGATGTGTGTATAAGCACATAAGAGTATCCCCTTCTCCGTGTGATTTTTTGAATTTCAGTATTTTGTTCACGCCCACCCTTCCCTACTCCATGTGATTTAGAATCCAATATGTGTATAAACCCATAAGAGTTACCTTTTTTTGTTTGATTTGTAGGTGGCCCCATACCGTAGGGAGTCCCAAGATGTTTTTTCTTTTGAAAGATTAATGTTTACGATTGCATGTTTTCCTTTTTTTCATCTCTATGACTTTTTTTTCTTTAAGCCACCTTCTTTTGATCGATAGATATTTTTCCTTTGGTCAAGGAATATTTTTCCTTATCTTTTACAAATAAGAGTTCTCTTTTTTTTTAAACAAGATGAAAAAAGATAGCTGACCCTTATAATAAATTTTTTTCTCAAAAAAGATTTTCTTTCAAAAAGATAAAGACAGTATTATATCTTAAAGGTTGCATGATTCATTATTTTCATGCACCTGCGACTCAAAAAAGAACACACACAGTGTACTGCATTAAGAGAAAGGACATTCTTTTCCTTCTCTCCTAAAAGCAGGTTAATTTTTGTGCAACGTTCAAGAAAATGCATAGTGGGCAGCGCTACAAAAAAAGACTCTCCATCCGCCGAAAAAACTTTATGTTTGCTAGTGACCCTTTCGCTTCCCCGCAGCGCCACTTAGTCGGCGCAATCAGTGTGCTGAAAATGGACTCTGATTGCTCCGATAATCTTAATGCAATCGGCGCTTTACGCAACGCTGAAGGATACATGCGGCGCCTAATGTCTTTGAGTGCAGGTATACACAAAAAAACCTCGGTCTCGTCATTGTTTACCACTGCATGTTTTTTCTTTTTCATCTCTATGACAGTTTCTTTAACCCACATGCTTCTGATCGATAGATATTTTCCCTTTGGTCACTTTCACATTACTTTACTATTCAAAGTCACTTTCTGCTTGTTCTGATAATCTTAATGCAATCGGCGCTTTACGCAACGCTGAAGGATACATGCGGCGCCTAATGTCTTTGAGTGCAGGTATACACAGAAAACCCTCGGTCTCGTCATTGTTTTACCACTGCATGTTTTTTCTTTTTCATCTCTATGACAGTTTCTTTAACCCACATGCTTCTGATCGATAGATATTTTCCCTTTGGTCACTTTCACATTACTTTACTATTCAAAGTCACTTTCTGCTTGTTCTGATAATCTTAATGCAATCGGCGCTTTACGCAACGCTGAAGGATACATGCGGCGCCTAATGTCTTTGAGTGCAGGTATACACAGAAAACCCTCGGTCTCGTCATTGTTTTACCACTGCATGTTTTTTCTTTTTCATCTCTATGACAGTTTCTTTAACCCACATGCTTCTGATCGATATATATTTTCCCTTTGGTCACTTTCACATTACTTTACTATTTAAAGTCACTTGTTTTCATTTTGTTGGAAAGAGACCTTTTTTTCCTTTTCGTAAAAATATGTTTTCTTTTACTGAGAAAAGAAACTTTGTTTTGGTTTTCATGTTTATAATCTTACAATCTTTTTTCTTTCAAAATTGAAACTTTTATTGTGCCCATTCTATATCCATGTATTAAGTTAAAATAAGGTTATTGGTGAATTTTTTTCTTTTCAGAAAAGGTTTTCTTGACAGGTTTATATTTTTGAAAGTCACCACTTATCTTATTTTATCTTTTTTTTTTTTAAAAAAAGGTCTTTTACTCTTTTCCTAAAACGATATATCGGTCATTTAATTTTGAAAACGAAGCCCTTTGCGAATGCATTCTTTTTAGATAGAAAAGAGGGCGTGGAAAATACTTGGAGGATTGTCAAAAAATTTTTTCCGCAGGTAGGTAATTTTTGTAAATTTTTTTGTATAAATACTGTGCTGCATGCAATGTTCAGTATTCAGTCTCTCAAGCTTCCTAAAGCAAGATTGAAAAATTTAAGTTTCGATTTAAATCGTATTTAAAAAAATAAAAAATGGCAAACGGAAAAAAAAATTAAGAAAACAAAACTAGTGCGAGCCTCAAAATAATGAGGAATAGAATCCAATGGTTAATGAGGAACGGCTCGTTGATCTTGTTGATGCTTGATCACGTCACATGGGCGATGGATGCAATAACATCGTGTGAGTAATATTTGATAATTTTTTTCTTTTTTCATAATTAATAGTTTTTTATATATTATTTCAATAATTAATTATTTTTGTTTTCTTTTTTTAGTGCCACCGATGCCGCAGTCTGCTTCAATGCAGCAATTATATCAAGGCTTCGAAAATATGGAAACACCGAGGGCAAGCCCGAAGCGCTCGAGAAAAAGATCATCGAGCTCGAGTTCGAGTTCAAGTTCGAGTACCAGTGGAACGTCATCGAGTTGCTCTTCATGCAGAGCAACGCCCAAGAAAGTTCCCAGAGTCAACAACGAGGATGTAAGAACTCCTCTTCGAGAGAACTCGCCGCAACCAGGGCCCTCGGGTACAAGTAAGTTAAAAAAAACGAAAAAAATATTTCATTAAAATATAAAAAGAAAAAAGATTAAAATATTTATTTTTTCTGTTTCAGGATCACAACTTCGGGAGAAGTCTCCGCAACCAGGGCCCTCGGGCACAAGTAAGTTAAAAAAAACAAAAAATATTTCATTAAAATATAAAAAGAAAAAGATTAAAATATTTATTTTTTCTGTTTCAGGATCACAACTTCGGGAGGAGTCTCCGCAACCAGGGCCCTCGGGCACAAGTAAGTTAAAAAAACAAAAAATATTTCATTAAAATATAAAAGAAAAAGATTAAAATATTTATTCTTTCTGTTTCAGGATCACAACTTCGGGAGAAGTCTCCGCAACCAGGACCCTCGGGTACAAGTAAGTTGAAAAAAACAAAAAATATTTCATTGAAAAAAAAAAAAAAAAGAAAAAAGTTTAAAATATTAATTTTTTTTTGAAAATAATAATTTTATCTAAATAAATAATTAATTTTTTTTTCCCTTTTTTCAGAAGAGAATGGCAGCGCTACTATCCAGGAGAATAGACCTCCTCCTGCAAGACGAATCTTGCAGCTTAAACATTCAGGGAAAAAGATTGTGATGAATACAAGGCTTCCTAAGTCTAACCAGGAGAATGAGAATACCAGATTCCCTAAATCAACGCAGGAGGATGAGGGAACAGTTTCGTCATGCAGTGAACTCATGATAACAGAAGACATCACATATCTTGATTGAAAAATAAATTTATGTACATGTATTTTTTATATAAATATAAAAAAGAATTTTTGTAACTGGCGGAAAAATATGTAATAAAAATTTTAATTCAATAAAAAAAAATAATAATAGTTCATAAAATCTTAATCTCGCTTATTTGATGAGCCTTCCTATATATATGTAATATAATCTATTTTATAAAAAAAATTTTTTTTCACTTAAATAAATTATTATAATTAAAAATAGTAGTTGGTTTTGGGAATATTAAATTAAATTATAATAATCATTGATAAAATTTTTATTTTTTTAAAATCACATATAATTATTTTTTTCATTTTAGAAATACAATTATTTTTTTCATTTTAGAAATACAATTATTTTTTCATTTTAGAAATACAATTATTATAGTATTTTAATAAGATAATAATAAAAAAATTTTTTAAATTTTATTCATTTGCAAAATATAAACATGTACATTTCATTTTTTTGTTTTGTTTAAAATAATTATCAACCTCATCTTTATCATTAATATTTAAGTAATTTCGTAGCCATGCTCGTATAGCAATCGTATTATTGACTGCACACACGGGTCTTTTTCTTCTTATACAGAAAACGTGGTTCAAGCAGAAGTGGTGCTTATCACCTATTATTCCTTCTAATGCTGGACAGCCGAAATCTTCAATATTTGAAA
Source organism: Anastatus disparis (assembly GCA_017163975.1). Lineage (NCBI taxonomy): Eukaryota > Metazoa > Arthropoda > Insecta > Hymenoptera > Eupelmidae > Anastatus > Anastatus disparis. Next base: position 6,567,667 of record JAFFSR010000282.1, read on the forward strand.
TTGACCTGCAAATAAAATAAACAGAATAATTAAACTATAATATAAAAGTATAAGAAAAGTATTAAAAAGTATGAAAAAAGTATTAAAAAGTATGGAAAAAGTATTAAAAAGTATGAGAAAAGTATGAAAAGTATAAAAAGTATAAAAAAAAGTATAAAAAAGTATAAAAAAGTATAAAAAAAGTATGAAAAAGTATAAAAAAAGTATAAAAAAGTATAAAAAGTATAAAAAAGTATGAAAAGTATTAAGAAAATGATTATTTTGAATATAAAAAATTTAAATATATTTTTACTTACACACTTGGTAAAAGATTTTTCAACCATTGCACTTTCTGCTCTCCTTTGACAAATAATTTTTTGATTCCTTGCGAGCAGATTTGGAAAACACGTTGTAGACGATGATATGGAATATCTCCGGAATTCCATGCTATACCGTGATGGAACCTTTCCACCCACTGAGCCATGCATTTTTCTTCTGTGTTTAGTTCCTCCCATGTAATTGGAGATTTGAAAACATAGACTGTAGGTAAAGCTGTTTTTCTAAAATTGAGGAAACTAACTCCTTTGAAAATAAAAGAATCCTCTGATATTCTTTGAAATCCTTGAATATCACATATATAAATGCTTTCTTCTTCCGCAGACTGCATGATATAATTTTTGAACAGCATATCGTAATCACGAGTTCTAGCCATCTCGTAGCGTTGGATGTTTCAGTATGAATTAATATCGGGAAATGAGAATAGAAAATTTTCAAATCGTAAGTTTATGTCAAGCAATTCCCCTCTTACTTTTTTAAGATTGGACGATGGAAAATAGCTCAGTTTTCACTGGTTAAACTAAAAGATGATAGTCACTCCCCCTCTAACTTTTTAAGATTGGACGATGGAAAATCGCTCAATCCTCATTGGTTAAAACTAAGAAATGATTTTGATAGGTTAAAAAAGGTAAAAAATTCATCCCTACCCGTGAAAACCTCTCTTTTTCTGAAAAACTTGCACTCCGTTTTACTATTGGTTAGTTAATTGAATTTTCTATCTCTCCTTTTGTTAACTTACCTTTTAAAAAGGACTGAAGGTTTCTGGATGAGCATACTTCGTCAGAGGAGTCGTGAGTGTACATAGTCATCGGGACTAAACTTTACCAATCGTGAAAGTTTGTGTTTGTGAAAGGTTATTTTAAATAAAAGAAAAAAAAATGTCTTCAATTAATTTCTTTGAACGTCTTGTGCAACTACTCCGTGATGCTTTGCAAAATGTAAATGAACTGAACAATACCGATCTCCATTATTGGATAGATATGTGCAATGGTAGTTTAGAGAAATTAAATGAAAAAATTGTCAATTCTGATCTTACAAGAGGAGAAAAGCAGAGATGTCAAACTTGTGTGTTACATCTTTCGGGTATTCAAGTTCAATTTGAACATCATCTTCAACGAGGAGGTGGTCTGCAATCTGAAGAAATAGAAGCTTCTGTTGAATGGCGAGATGTGCAGTCAGCTTTCGAAAACAGAATTAGAACTGGCGTAGTGGTAAATATAAATCATGTGGATATTTTAAGTTTTTTAAACGACGCCCAAGAACTCTTTAAAGTACATGTACAGTCATGCTTAGAAGAATATAGTGCTCTCAAAGTGAATTCAGATTTCACCGCAGAATTTTCTATACAGAAAAGTAGTGAAGAATTGACAGATATTAAATATTTTACAACCACAAGTACTTCAATTTTCATGTCAACGAATCTAGAAGAATGGTTCAAAATAAATATCAAAGATTCTATTTTGACACAGATAGAAGAATTTCAGGAAAAAGATTCTAGCTGGGCTCTAAAAAGCATTATAAGTCTGAGTATAAATATGAAAAAATATTCTCCGATCAAGGGCAGTTCGTACATTCCTTTACCACCTTTTATACAAAAGAAAAAAGCATGTGTCAATGTTCGTAACAATGACAATCAATGTTTCAAGTATGCTATCCTCTCAGCAATATATCCAAGTGAAACTAATACTAATAGAGTTAATCAATATAGCATGCATGAGAACAAGTTGAAATTTAATAACATAGAATTTCCAGTGACACTTAAAAATGTTCCAAAATTTGAAGAACTGAATAATATTTCAGTAAATGTGTACATGTTGAAGAAGTTTGGACAAAAGTTTGAAGTATCACCTTGCCACATTACATCGGATAAAAAGGAAAAGCATGTCAATCTACTCATCATCCAAGACTTTTACATCGATGAGTATGAAAAAGATAATCATTCTGATGATATTAGTTTACCCAAATACCACTACGTTTGGATAAAGAATATGTCTCGTCTTCTGAAATCTCAACTATCTAAGACACATGTAAAATCATTCCATTGTGAAAGATGTTTACAAGTCTTTTATAATGAAGAAAGATTGCAAGTTCATGAAAATGATTGTAAGAATTTGAATTATTGTCGAATTAATCTACCTGACTCGCAGAACAACATTCTGAAATTTGAAGATTATTATAAAAGCGAAAAAGTTCCTTTTATTGTTTATGCTGATTTTGAATGTTTACTGAAGCCTACAATGAATGAGATTGCCTTCCAACTTCATGAAGCATATAGCATAGGATATTATATAAAATGTAGCTTTGATGACAGCTTATCTTTTTATAAGTCATATAGAAAAAATATCGAAGATGGACAGACTCCTGCACAATGGTTTGTTCAAGAATTAAAATCAATCAGTGAGGAAATTGATAAACTCTACAAGAATCCGAAACCATTAAAACTTACGGATTTAGAAGAATTATCTTTCCAAAGGTCAACCATTTGTCACATATGCCGAAAACTAATCCGTGATGAAGAACTCGCAGTACGAGATCACTGTCATCTCACAGGACGGTAAGATATTAATTATAGTTATATTTCAATGAAAAAAAAAAATTTACTTTATCATGCAAATTTTTTTAAAATATCTATTTTTGCTTTCTCATAGAGAAAGCATTGTATCGGTAAAAAAAATTTTTTTCTATTTTTTCATTAATTTGTACATATTTGAACTCAGTGAGTCGAAAAAAGTGGTTTCCAGAAAATGTCTGTATGTATGTGTGTGTGTGTGTGTGTGTGTGTGTGGATGTATGAATTCAGTTAGTAAGCTGTATCTCGAGAACTACTCGAAGGATTTGCTTCTAATTTTGCATGGAATTTAGTTTTGTGATTAACTTGCTGGGAAGCTATTGATAATTTGGTTCTTCCACCGTAGTTTTCATTTTAAAGTTTTTTTAAAAAATAAAAAAAAAATTCGATTTTTCGTTTTTTGGTTTTTTTTTGTTTACTACTCGATGAATTTGCTTCAAAATTTGCATGGAATTTATTTCTGATTGCCCGGATAAAATAAATTTTTAAAAACTGATTTTCTTAGCTCAGTTTTAATTTTAGAGCATTTTGAAATTTTTGAAAAAAATGTTTCTATTTATTAAGCCAATAAAATCTTAAAAACTACTCGATGGATTTACTTCAAATTTTCCATACAATTCAATTTTTTGATGAACTGGTGCGGAAGCTATTGGGAATTGGTTTTCTTAGCGCAGTTTTTTTTTTAGAATCATTTTAAGAATTTTTAAAAAATTTCGATTTTTCATTTTTTTTGTATTTTACGTAAACTACTCGAAGAATTTGTTCGAAAATTTGTATGGAACTTTATTTCGACTGCCAAAATTATTAAAAATTTTGTAAACTAATTTTCTTAGCGCACTTTTAATTTTAGAGCATTTTTAAAATTTTTTAAAAAATTTTTATTTTTAATTTTTTTTTATTTTACGAAAACCATTCGATTGATTTGCTCCAAAATTTGTATGCAATTAATTTGCTACTATCTGAAGAAAACAAGCTTTGGAATACTAATTTTCTCAGCGCAGTTTTAATTTTAGAACACTTTGAAAATTTTCAAAAAAATTTTTATTTTTCATTTATTTTTTTTTTGCGTTAACCATACTATAAATTTTCTCCAAAATTTTCATACAATTAATTCGCTATTGTCTGAAAAAAATTAGCTTTTGGAAACTAATTTTCTTAGTGTGGTTACAATTTTAGAGAATTTTAAAGATTTAAAAAAAAATTTTGATTCTTCTTTTCTTATTTTTTTTTATTCTTCGTAAAGTACTCGATAGATTTGTTCTAAAAATTACAGGGAAATTATTTGCGACTGCCAAAAGGAGGGAAATTTTCAAAAATTGATTTTCATAGCGTAGTTTTAATTTTAGAGCATTTTTAAAATTTTTAAAAAGAAATTTTGAAAAGAAAATGTTATTTATTTAACCAGTTAGATCTCGAAAATTACTCTATGGATTTGCTTCAAATTTTGTATACCATCTATATTTTTGTATAACTAGGTGGGAAGCTATAGAAAATTTGTATTCATAGTGTATTTTTTTTATTATAGAGCCATTTTAAGAATTTGAAAAAATTTTCGATTTTTAATTTTTTTTTTGTATTTTACGTAAATTAATTGATGAGTTTGCTTTGAGATTTCCATGGGAATAATTTGCATCTGCCAAAAAAGGATAACTTTTATAAACCGATGTTTTTAGCGTAGTTTTCTTTTTTAGAAAATTTTAAAAATTTTCTTAAAAAATTTTCATATTTCAGTATTTTTCCATTTTACGTAAAGTACTTGATAGAATTACTCTAAAATTTGTATACAAGTTATTTGCTACTGTCTTTATAAACCAAGTTTTAAATAAATAATTTTATTAGCGTAGCTTTTTGATCACTTCTTTTGTTTTCTGAGTTACTCTTGAAAATTTATAATAGTACTACTGAATTTAATTACCGTTACTAAAATCGACTACTTGGATTTACCAAGCTTAGTCGTGATAAAAAGATATCCACAAGATAACAAAAATAATAAATTCGAACCTATGTATAAGGCTAGCTAAAGTCAACAAAATTAAACACTTTAAAAGCTAACATTTAACCCAAACAAAATGTTGAAAAGGCAATCAACTAGCATATATATTCAAAATTTATAAAGTACAAAATGAATAAATATTTATGATGGACATTTTTTTTATATTAAAATCACATTTAAATGAATATAAAAAAATAATGAAACTCAAAGAGCTCTATGAGAAAGCATTCCGCCAAAGCACTTGGCAGCGTTTTTTTACATTAGTTTCAGAGGTGCAGCACATAATTCATGTAATTTGAATTACAAGTATTCAAAATTTATTCCTGTGGTTTTTCATAACCTCAATTACGATACACACTTCATTTTGAAAGAGATAGCCACATCTTCATTGATGGGAGGACGAGTTACGCTATTGCCATATAATAAGGAAAAATATATTTCTTTTACAAAATACATAGATGGCAGTGACCTAAGTTTTAGATTCATAGATTCTTGGCGTTTTCTTCCTTCGTCATTAGAAAAACTTGCATCATACTTGGAAAATGTGCCGATATTGATAAAAGAGTTTCGAACTGATGGTTTTACAGATGAGAAAATTGATTTTCTCAAACGTAAAGGTATATTTCCATATGATTTTGTAGATGGATTGGATAAATTATTAGTTACGAAATTGCCAGAGAAAAATCAGTTTTATAACCAACTCACCGATTCTCATATTGCTGATGAAGACTATAAGCATGCTATTCAAGTCTGGAGTAAGTTCAATATAAGGACATTAGGCGAGTATTCGGATTTATACTTAAAAACAGATGTTTTACTATTGGCGGATGTATTTGAAAGTTTTCGAGAAACATCTCTCAAAGCTTACGGTTTATGTCCAGCTCACTTTTATACGTCTCCAGGCTTGACATTTTCAGCAGCGCTAAAATGACGAAGGTAGAACTGGAGCTTCTTACAGATATAGATATGTTGATGTTCATTGAAGCAGGTATTCGGGGAGGAATAAGTCAATGCTGTAATCGCTATGCCAAGGCGAACAATCCATATATGGGCTCTCCGTATGATGAAAAACAGAAAATGAAAACACTTATGTACTTTGATATTAATAATCTTTATGGATGGGCAATGGTTCAATATTTGCCAGTCGGAAAATTCAAATGGGTAGAATATGAGACAAATTCAAACTTTTACAACGCACCGCCAGATTCAGTTATTGGATATATTGCTGAAGTAGATTTGGAGTATCCTGAGGAAATACACGATGCACATCGAGATTTTCCATTCTGCGCAGAGCATAGTGCGCCACATGGCTCGAAACAAAAGAAACTTCTCACTACTTTGAAGAACAAAGAGAGATATGTTATTTACTATCGAACACTCAGACAAGTGTTGGAAAATGGACTTCGACTGAAAAAGTGCATAGAATTTTAAGTTTTGAGCAAAAGGCATGGCTTAAACCTTATGTGGAATTGAATACTCAAAAAAGAATGCAGGCTAAGAACGAATTTGAAAAACTTTTTTATAAATTGTTAATCAATGCTGTCTATGGAAAGTGCATTGAGCGAGAGCGGTCTCGAGTTGATGTCCGATTGGTAAATAAATTTACTGGTAGATATGGAGCAGAAGCACGCATAGCTCTACCAAATTTTCACAGCTGTGCTATTTTTGATGAGAATTTAGTTGCCATTCAAATGAAGAGAACGAGCATCACAATCAAGAAACCAATTTATGTTGGATTTTGCATTTTAGAATTATCAAAAACATTAGTTTATGATTTTCATTATTCGTATATGAAAAAGCGAGTTGGAGACAAATGCAAACTTTTGTATACTGATACTGATAGTCTCATATACGAAGTTGAGGATGTTGACATGTACAAAATAATAAAAGAGGACATACATAAATTTGATACTTCCGATTATGAAGAAAATAATCCGTTCGAAATTCCTCGAGTTAATAAGAAAGTTCCGGGTTTGATGAAAGACGAATGTAATGGTAAGATAATGACAGAATTTATAAGATTACGAAGCAAAATGTATAGTATTTCAATCGATGGAGGAGAAGTTATAAAGAAAGCCAAAGGTATAAAGTCCAGTGTTGTTAAAAAATCAATTACTTTTGAGGATTACCGAAGCTGTCTTCAGGATCTCACTATTATATACCGTGAACAGTGCAATATCCGTTCAAAATTGCATACTGTGCATACTGAAAAACAGAGAAAAATTGCTCTAAGTCCTCACGATGATAAGAGATTTTTATTGCCTGATAGTACAGATACTTTACCTTGGGGACATTATAAAATTGAAGAAATACAGATGGCGCAAGCTGCACTTGAAGTAGAGAGGGAACATGCAAGAAAAATGGCTGCTGAAAAAAAAAAAAAAAGTGGGAGGTAGAAATGAGGAGGGGAGATACACGAGTGGAGATGGATGCTACAGAGAATGAAAGAGAGAGGGAAATCGAGAGAAGGGATGAAGCCACCAATGAAAATAGTGCAGAGCGAGTGGGGATGTCACTTTATGAAGGCGAGCAAATTATCATTGAGTATGATGTGTTAGAGGAGTTCATGAATGACTGGCATCCATCAATGGAGGGGCAAGTTCCCAGGAAGGAGAAAAAAAGGATATATTACGAGTAGCAATGGAAAGGGCAGACATCGAAGTGGGGAATGGGCTATATCAACCAATGGACCACAATGAGGAGCGCATTCAAGTAATCGAAGAGCTTGAGGACGATCAACCTTGCACAAAGAAATCTAAAATCGACTAACTTTTTAAGTAAGTTACAATTTATTTTTTTTTACCAAAAAACATTATTTTTTTCCATCAAAATTTTTTTCTAACAGAAATTTTTAATTTTTTTTACTTTTTCTTGTTTTTAGAATGGATTTATCTGCACTAAACAAGATTGCTGGAAGCGACTTCCTGCCAAGGAAGAAAGTCACAGACTTAGAAAAAGACCAGCAGTACATGGTGACTTCACTGAAACAAGTCAAGACAAGATTTGGAACCAAGGTCGTAGCAGATTTCGACCAAAGCTTCCAAGTCTTCTTACCAGAAAAGATTTCATCTGCAATCTTAAAAGATGAAGAATTTTTCTACAATCTCTGTGATAATGCAAATAAACTGCGTTTGATTGCAATATACCTGGGAGGATCTTCTTTTAAATTCGATCGGGCTTAAAATAAATAAAAATATACTCGTCAAATTATTTTTCAAATTATTTATTGTAAATTGTACATAATAAGAATACATGAATAAATGAAAATTATTAAACATTATATAATTGATTTTATTTATCACCACCATTTATAATTATTATATTTATATTGAATCATAAAAATAAAATTTTAATAATAAAAATATTTTATATATAACTTAAATTAATGAACATAATAAAATTAAATTTTTTTCTTTTTATTTATTACACTGAAATACGTGGTAAAATACATCTTAGCTTATTCAAATAATCTCATTTTTATCTATCCAACTATTATGCTTGCTATTTAGACCTAACCACTTAACATATACACGTTTACCACTTTTCTTTAAAACTTTTTCTACCAAATAAATTTCTGGATACATAGTCTTTTGAATTTCCGTTTCATAAAAGCCGCCAGAGACTGGTTCATCATAATAATCTTTGACGTGGTAAGTTATGGGATTGGTTTTTACAACTCTTGCTATTGTGAAAATTTCAGTTGACCAATTTGGTGTATAACCTTTTTCAAAAACTTGTTTTATCTTACTTATTCGCACTTTATCTCCTACTTTGAATTTTGGTTTTTTTACAGGTCTTTTTTCAGTTGGGTAATTTTTCTTGATTTCTTTTTCATTTACCTTCGTAACGTTTTCAGGCTCGATTCCTATTGTCCGATGTTTTCTTGAATTGTATGCTTTCACTAACTCAGGCAGAATATCCAACCATTTATAACTTCCTTGTTTGCTGAATTCTAACCACATTGCATTTTTTAAAGTTCTATTAAAGCGTTCACATATGCTTGCATGAAGATTACTATGTGAAGAGTAGTGATTTATCTTGTACTTTTTCATAAGATTCTGAAAGTTTGAATTGTAGAATTCTTTTCCTTGGTCAGTTTGTAAATTCGATGGCACCCGTTCTTGTTTTAATATTGACTTCATAGCTAGAGTAACATCATTGCCACTCTTCGATTTGACTGGTACAGCCCATGCATACTTTGAAAATATATCTATGACAGTTAGTAAGTAGCGAAAACCTTTGTTTTCCTTGAAATAAGGTATCATTTCTACAAGGTCAGCTTGCCAAGTCTCATCTAATCCGCGTATGTCATATTTTCTTCGCTTGTACCTTCGACGTGCTGGCTTGTGTAGCTCTTCAACTACTCTTTGACGTTCCATCTTAAACTTCAACTTTAGCAATATCCGATCGTCTATTCATTTCTTTAATTATATATTCAATACTTGCAAAATTTCGTTGAGTCATATCATAGACATAAGTTAATTTTTCATCTATTTCTGCTTTATATATTTCAACTTTGTTCTCATATTCTTGTATAGCTTTAGCAACTTCTATAATTTTAGAAGATAAGTAATCAACTTCATTCTGTAGGATATTATTTAGTGAATTCAAACTAATGGCATCATTTGGATCATTAGCCTCTCCAATATTGCAAAGCCGCTTATTTTCTAAATCAAAATCACCATCTGATGTAACATTGAATCCAATACCTCGAGGACCACGACTCACTTGCGAGCTCTCAAGTTTTCTTCCAAACACATCGAGACTCATGATACTACTATTGATTTGAAAATTGTGTATGTCAATATATATGCCCAGCTTCACGTAGTTCCTCTATGATTGATTGGATTTCATTGTTGTGATTATTATTTCCAGCAGATCGTTCGGCTATCAATAATCGCAGTCTTTCGACAAGCTCATTCGGATCATCCCAGTAGACTAGATCTATGGAAGTATTCTTTTTTGCTATTTTATATTTAGGTATGAGACCCCCTCCGCTGGTAGACATTCTACTACGATCACTGCGGAACATTGGTGCTATGATTTTTAAATATTTTCTACTCTTCGAAGAGCGTATATTCTCACTTTTGCTATGTCTTTTTCTATGGGCATTTGTTGCTTCCAGGATAATGCGATAGTTCTTGCGATCTGTTGTACTCAAAAGATTATCATCTGGTTCTTTTTTGAAAAGCAATTCCATTAGACCACTGCTTTTAGGAAAACTTAAATCTTTCACTTTTATCATTTTATCATCAAATTGAATTTGTGAATCACCCATCATGTATACCCCACTGACTTTTCTCACTCCGTATATGTTATCGATTTTGCTGCGGCTTCCATTTAACATTGATAAAAAGTCTGTCGGTTCAGTTTCTTTATGCGCAGATACAAATGGTGAATATATAGATTTGAATGATGAATTTGCAGAATTGAATGATGAATTCATCATTGTGCTATTTATCGGAGAAAAATCATCGCCATTAGAAGCATCATTATCAAACGCCGAACCCGAGTTATTAATATCGTTTACAATATAACTTGATTCATCAAATCTCAATCTTTTTTTGCAGATTTTCTGTTACTGTCTATGGCCGAAATGTGATTAGAACGTGACACACTTTCAGTTGTCGAATCGACAAGCTTTTCAAGTGGTGTAATAACTGGTTTTAAAGTATCACCAATAACCTTTTCAAAATCATCTCTCCTTTTTTAACAAAGAGTATTTTTTTTTAATAGCCTCGCGTGCTCGTAAGAGCTCGCTAAGAACACTTTTTCTTTCTTAAAGTCAGGCATGCTGACAAGATGCTGTCTACAATCAAACTGCAAAGATTAAGATTTATACTTCCTTTTTAATGGCAAAACAGTCAAATCCTTTTCTATATCTACCATCATTTATTGCTCTATCTTTGTCAATAACAACAAATCCATACTTGTCATTCTTCCAGCATTCTGTACAAAGATTTCGAAATTCATTTAAAGTTAAGTCAGTATTCACATGGTCTTCATAGATATGTTTAAGATTAACATCATCTTGACGATAAATTACCATCAAATTAATATTGTCCCTGATGAGATGTTTCGGTATATGAGCATATGACTGACATAGATAAAAGCTATCTACACTTTTGTGTCTCCCCATACAGAAAAAAGCTCTGACGTTATCCTGCTTCTCACAAGCCACATCATCAAAAATCATAATTGAATTAGGTAGGGCTTCATCTGGAGACACTACAGATGCATGTTCACTGAACGGTAGATATGATATACCTTCAATTGGTTCTAAAACTTTTTGAAGAAATTGGTATTTCGGTTGATTTAAGGATTTAGAGTATACATACAAATTTTCAAATCTAAGACCATTAGGGTGTGTAATTAGAGCTAATAAACTATTAGTTTTTCCACAGTTCGATGGGCCACAAAATACTGCTCGTATATTATCTGGAAGTAACTCTCCATGTCGCTTTTTCCTTTTCGTTTTCTCAAAATCAAAGTTGCCGACGGGAAGTTTGACGTTCTGCTCAGTAAAATCCATGTTTACGTAACAAAGTCAAATCTAAGATTGACCTTTTCTAAATATAAACGCTTGTTTTATATTTTGATCATCAGTTGTAAATCAGCACTCGAAGAGAGATGCTCGTACACAAATCACAGAAGCACCCTAAGGGTAAAGGGTTACTTGATAAAGTAATCAATAACTTACCTATTGAAATGCATATTCCTGGATATCAATATTGTGGTCCCGGAACAAAACTGAAAAAGCGTCTAAAAAGAGGTGATACAGGTATCAATCCACTTGATCAAGCATGCAAAGAACATGACATATCTTATTTTGATAAAAATGCTGATCGAAAAGTAGCTGACATGAAGCTCGCTGATAAAGCTTGGCAGCGTGTTAGAGCCAAAAATGCAAGTCTTAGCGAAAAAGCAACTGCTTTTGTTGTTGCAAATGCTATGAAATTAAAAGGAAAGACAGGAATGGGCGTAAAATTGAGTAAATTAGTAACTGCAAGTAAAAAATCATTAAAACCAAGTAAACATTCTCGCAAAGTTATACAGTCCGCTTTAAAAGGTGCACGTGAAGCTCTCAAGATCGTTGGTGGTAAGAAAAAAATTATCATTCCACGTATTCTACCTGTTCCATCAAAAATAGGTGGCGCTCTGCCTTTTCCCATACCATTGTTTGCAGCACTAAGTGCAACTGGTGCTCTGGCTGGAGGAGCTGCTGGAATAGCTAAAGCAGTAAATGAGGCTAAAGCTGCACAGAAAAATTATGAAGAAAGTAAGAGACATAATAAAACTATGGAAGCTATTGCTCTAGGAAAAGGTCTCTATCTTAAACCATATAAAACTGGAATGGGATTATTTATGAAACCTCATATCGGTAATGGTCAAGTTAAAAAAAAAAAACTTCGATTTAACTTTGCCAAATCGTGCACTGACTGACTATGATCTTATAAAGTATGCTCGTATGATGCAAATCCCATATTTTCGAGGTGTTTTCATGAGAAATAATCTACCTTCTGATGGCCCATGGCATAACGAATCTGCTATAGTTAACTTAGATGATTTTCAAAACAAAGGCACTCACTGGGTATGTTATCGAAAACGAGGTTCTGAAGTGATTTATTTTGATAGTTTTGGTGATCTTAAACCCCCTATAGATCTCATGTTATATTTTAACGTGAAAGAAGTGAAATACAACTATAAAAGATATCAAAATTTTGACTCATTTATTTGTGGACATCTTTGTCTTCAATTCTTGTGTGAAAGACTATAAAAGAAGAGTTTTCAGACAAGCAGGATCATTCTTTTTCAAACAGTCATGGAAGATAGTTTCACTTTGAGTCTTTCAGGCAAATCTTCTATCTTAGAAGCGCAATATTTTCCTTCAATAGAACTACCACAGCATAAGAATTTTGTTTTGGGTTTAGTTGAACTTTTAACATTCAACTCGATTCCCAATGTTGACGATTCGAATAATAAACTTCATATAAACGGAGAGAAGATTATTATTATTCCTACTGGCAGTTATGAAATTGATGCTATTAATCAATTTTTGCAAAAAGATTTGAAATCTAAAGACATCGAGTTTTCCTTGAAAGCTAACAACAATACTCTCAGAAGTGAAATTTATTGCAGCCATCAGATAGATCTTAGTCCTCGCGATTCAATAGGCAGTCTTCTCGGTTTCACTCGTCGCGTTCTTCATGAAGACATTCATCACAGCTCTGATTTACCTGTGAAGATATTGAAAATAAACGCACTCAGAGTAGAGTGTAATATTACTACAGGTGCTTACATCAACGACAAAAAAGTTCACACGATCCATGAGTTTTTCCCAAAAGTTCCTCCAGGATATAAAATCATAGAAGTTCCATCGCATGTCATATATTTACCACTCAATGTTAAAAGTATAGATCATCTTCAAATCCGAATCGTTGATCAAGACGGAAATTTAGTGAATTTCCGAGGAGAGGAAATTACTGTTAGACTTCACATAAAATCTGTATAATGGGAATCGTTTATAATTCAAGTGTGCATATAAGTCAGCCATCATCATGTCAACCCACCATCAGTCGTCCAAAGGTACTCAAACCGTTAACACGGAAGAGCATCCAGTTTCTCAAAAGCATAGGTCTCAAAGTACGTGGAAAAAGATAAATTGTATCATTCTCTGCTGCTTTCAGAAAAATGGACGAAATTCTAAGCATTCAATCAGGTGTCGCATTCGATGAGTCTATTGCTCATTATGAGGTTCACGCACATCAACCATACTCCACATTAAGTTTCAATAACAGTGATGAAATCCGTATTTCTATTCAGCATCAAGATTTATGCCTCTTACCATCGTGTAGTTACATCCATGTATGTGGAAAATTACAAAAACCGGATGGACAAGCACTAACTAAAACTAATTTCGTTAACAATGGCATTTGTCATCTGTTTGATGAAATTCGATATGAACTTAATGCTGTAGAGATAGATAAAAGTAAAAATGTTGGTCTGAGTAGTCTCATGAAGGGATGCACTTCATTTAATCCAAATCAGACTTTAACATTAGAAAATGCAGGCTGGCTTGGTGTTGAAGAAGCAAACAAAACAATTGTAGATGATCATGGAAATTTTGACGTTTCTATCCCTCTAAGTATGATTTTAGGCTTCGCAGAAGATTACAAGAAAATTGTTGTTAATATGAAACATGAACTCATTCTCACAAGATCAAGAAATGACCTGAATGCTATAATACAGGAAGGTACTGTAGCCAACAATGCAACCACATATGAAACTTATCAAATAAAAATATCAAAGATAGAGTGGTTAATGCCATATGTTATTGCATCAGATAAACAAAAAATCCAGCTGTTAAATTTCATTGGCAAAGATAATCCTATTTCTATGAGTTTTCGTTCATGAGAGTTATTTGAATATCCTCTTCTTCCAACAACAAATAAACACGTCTGGACGGTAAAAACTTCAAATCAATTGGAGAAACCACGTTTCGTGATTCTTGGATTACAATCGGGAAAAAAAGGTTCAAGATCTAAAAATGCCAGTCGCTTCGACCACTGTAATATTAGTAATGTGAGACTTTTCTTGAATTCGCAATATTATCCGTACAACAATCTCAATCTTGACATATCTAAGAATCAATTTGCTATTCTCTATGATATGTATGCTAATTTTCAGAAAAGCTATTACGGAAGAGATTCACAGCCATTGTTGACAAAGTCTCAGTTTATCAACTTTGAACCACTCATAGTTATTGACTGTTCACGACAAAACGAATCTCTAAAGAGCGCTCCTGTCGATGTACGTCTAGAATTTGAGTCTCAAAATGACTTTCCAGCTAATACTTCAGCTTATTGCATGATCTTACACGATCGCATCATTCAGTACAATCCTATTAGTGGAGATGTTCGAAAGCTTGTCTGAATTATCTTAACTTTTACGTAAAAAATTAACATTTCGAAATGGAATATGCGGTAGACATGATTGGTTTTAAGCAAATGGGTGGTGAATATGTTCTAAAGGAAATAGCAATCATTCCTCTCAACGACAGTGGTGATCCTATCGTTCATCTATTCAAAAAACCTTTTTCGTGGAAAAGGCTCTCTGACGAATTACAAGAAGAAAACATTCGCCTCAAACATAATCACGGAATAGCTTGGAATACTGATGGGCTTGACTACTCTCAAATTGCAAACTTACTTCGTGAATATTTACATGATGCTACTAAAATTTTTGTTCTGAATGAATTCAAACGTAAATGGCTGTTACGATTCAAATTTCCTGCTTATAATATCAATCAATACGGCTATCCATCAAAACCATCTTTCAAGTGTGTTACCATATGCACAAACCATAATCCAATTTATAAAACTGTCTGTGCACTACACAATGTCAAACTCATGAAATTATTCTATCTCTCAGAAAATCATTTGTAAGAAAAAA
Source organism: Anastatus disparis (assembly GCA_017163975.1). NCBI lineage: Eukaryota > Metazoa > Arthropoda > Insecta > Hymenoptera > Eupelmidae > Anastatus > Anastatus disparis. Next base: position 6,582,996 of record JAFFSR010000282.1, read on the forward strand.
AGACAAAAAAAAAAAGAAAAAAAAAAAGTAGTAGAAAACGCTATAGGCATTCTGGATCACTTTCGGATTCTAGATCACTGAGGTGATCTACAATGCGTACTTTCTGGATCACTTTGAGGAGAGAGGGGGTGATCCAGAAGGAACCTGATCCAGTATGCCTATAGCTTATCTACTCTTCTTCATTCTGTTCTTTATCTTCTCTTTCATATTCTTATTGAATTTCTGATGAAATGATTAATTTTCGCATACTTGCATTTAGAGGTCTATGTTTTTTCTTTGCGAAACTTGAAGATAATGAAATTAAAGGATCTAAATACAAAAATAATCTTTGAAATATATCCTTATTAGTTGCAATCCTAATAAAAATATATGAAATAAAATTTCAGTAAACGTCATATTTTCATATTCGTTAGATAATTGATAATCAAAATACCGAGAACTTTTTCTAGTAAATCTACCCCTAACTTTTTTTATATTCTTATGATTCGAATCTTGTGCCTCTCCTGACAAAGACCTAATTGGCAATTCAAATTTGGCAATTCTAATTTGGTAATTCTATGATCATAAATTAAAATCACATGTACGGATGATGGCATATAATACTAGTTACACAATCCAACGTACTTTCTAGCTGTACTTTCACAATAACGGCGGAACACATCCACATTTATTGTATAATTAGTAGATATTACAGCTTGAATTATTCGAAACCTATTCAACAAGTCTTTATCAAAATCTGGAAAGCGTACATAATAATTATTAAGTAATGCAATATGATAATCATATCATATCATACTATTAAATGAAATTTTATATAAAAAAATTTCAAAATTATAGTACTGAAATAATAGTTTCTTGCACATACCTGTTACTTTAGCAACAATATTAATATTATTAAAAAAATTTCGAGCTATATTGCCATCATTGGTATTTCCTGCACCTTAAGTTGGAGCATCAACTAAAATTCTTAAAAGCAGCCAAACTATCTGTCTTTGTCTAATAGAGTTTTTCATCATTTATATAAACACCATCCATTGTAGCTAGAAAAAAAAGTAGCCCTTGCTAGATATTAGTATGATAAGTAAATTTTATAATAACGATCAAATTATTTCATCGCGTTATTTTCAAATAATATGAGACCTACCAAAAAAGAGGTTATATTCTAGTTTATTAGTAGCTCTAATATTATTCAAAAACTACGCGATAAAATAATTAGATTGTTATTACAAAATTTACTTATCATACTAATATCTAGCGGAGGCTACTATTTTTTTCTAGCAACAACGAATGGTGTTTATATAAATGATGAAAAACGCTATTAGAGAAAGACAGATAGTTTGGCCCCCTGTTAAGTGTTGTCTCAGTTGATGTTGAATAAACGTCTTTCTCTCTTTGATTGCATCCTGTGGTACCATAAAGAAAATATATTTATTGTTACTAAGGAGATAATTTTTCAGGTAAAATTGTTGAGAACGAAAGAATAGCGTCAACGTTATTTTCTAACTGTTTTAAGATTGATTGACAATTGTTTTTCGCACAAATTGTTTGTATAATTGAGATTACAATTCTAGTAAAAGGTCTTTTCTAATTTCATGTAAGTCTGCAGACTACTGTGTACACTCTTTATACATTTTCGGTAAATTTGCGACGTAAGAGACCGTTGTTCACGTCAATGCGTCGTACTTCAGGTTAGGTTAGATTTGTTATTATTTTTATGTAGCGAGTTCATCTGCTCTTATTTTTAACGTGTTACTTTTATAGTTTAAATTGATTGTATCAAATTAAATTATTTCTTTGAATAAAGTAAAGTAAAACAAAATTTAAATCTTAACTAGTGCACCCTATTGAAAATAATGACGTCTTTTTATAACGTCATAAAATGACGTCATTATATGACGTCATTTTATGACGTTATTTGGTATGTCATTATTTCGGATGAAAAATGACGTCATGTAATAACATCATTTTATGACGTAATTTTATGACGTTATTAAATGACGTCATAATTGAGAAAATTACGTCTTTAAAAAGAAAATTTTTGTTGAAAAAAGTACTTTTTGGCATGACTACCATTGTTTTCCGCTGCTGGGTATAGTGCCTGCATTCGCCAGCTTATTATCATTGATAGCTTAGGCTGAGAAAAATCCTGTTCTAAGTATTAAATGTTCGATTCATCTAAGGTACCCAAATATCTCGCCCTATTAAAAAATAATTACGTAACTTTATAACGTCATAAAATGACGTTATTTAACGACGTAATTTTATAACGTCATTAAATGACGTCATTTTGTTAACTTTAACCTTCGGACAGCCGGCATTTTTTCCACTGAAAAAGTGTAACTTTCTCGAAATTTTCCGTATAAATGTTTCTTAAGTAATAGTATATGTGGGCCGATCATGGAATGACGCCATATGGCGTCATCCCGGCTGTCCGAAGGTTAATAAAAATTATCACATTTTATTTCTCACTGCAAAAACTAGCACATCTAAGAAAGCTCTAACAAAAAGTAACACATTTTAAAAGCTTACCCACACAGCATGAAACCTTGCTGCAAGGTTGCAAAGATTATTGCAAGGTTTCAATGAAAGGTTGCTGTAATCTTTTTATGTCCCTTGTACATACCTTGCAGAAATGTTTTAAGAAATCTTGCTGTGAAGTTTAAACGATACATCGTGGCAAACTTCCAATGAAAGGTTCCTGCGAGGTTGCTATGAAAGGTTCTTGAAAGATTATATGAAACTATGCTGCAAGTTTGCTGCAAGATTTCAATGCAAGGTTGCTACAGCAACTTTTCATTAAAACCTTGCAACAATCTTTGCAACCTTGCAGCAACCTTGCAGCAAGGTTTCAATAAAAGGTTGCCGCAACCTTTTTATGTCCCTTGTACATACCTTGCAGAAATGTTTTATGAAATCTTGCTGTGAAGTTTAAACAATACATTGTGGCAAACTTCCAAAGTAAGATTTTTCCAAGGTTGCTATGAGAGGTTCTTGCAAGATTATATGAAACCTTGCTGCAAGGTTTAATATAATCTTGCGAGAACCTTTCATAGCAACCTTGCAGGAATCTTTCATTGGAAGTTTGTCACAATGTATTGTTTGGACTTCACAGCAAGATTTCATGAAACTTTGCTGCAAGGTATGTGCAAGTGACATAAAAAGGTTACAGCAACCTTGCACAGCAACCTTACATACTGTGTGGGATGTTCCACAAAAACTAGGACATCTGGCCGTTTTGTCATCGTAAGTCGTCGCGAACATTTATTATTGTTCGAAAGACAGCATTGAGATGTGCTATCTTTTGCAGGACAATTTGAATATGCTTTTCTTTGGCTAAGTATGGCAAATGTGCTACTTTTCACCGCAAAAGTTAACCATGCTGATGTTCAACTGAAAATTGAAATGCCCCTGTTGTAGAGAAATAGTCGAATATCTAACTGGATATTCAACTAGATGACTTGGATCTGACTTCAATTTCGTTAGATACCCAGAAGAATTATCCAGATGGATTTCTAGTAGGATATCCAGTTGGATATCTAGTTCACAGAGAAAAAAACCGTTGCGTTTGCTGTACTCAGTTCAGTAACCTTAAAAGGGCGCTTTCTCAGTTACAGCTACTAAAGATTCTACTGCACTGTCAGCTCGGTTGGAACAACGTATAATCAACTTCAGTTAAATTTACTGAACTCCTTCTTACCGATGTACTCAGGTTATGTTTACTGAAGTCTTCAGTAAGCGCAATTGTTTTTTTTTCTCTGTGAAATTTCCAGTTGGATGTCTTACTAGATATCTTACTAGAAATCCATGTGACTAATGCGCAACTGGATAATTCTTCTGGATATCCAATGGAATCCAAGTTAGGTTGAAGTCATTCAGTTAGATATCAAAGTATTTTACAAAAAGGGTGTCACTCTTTGTTAAAGACGACAATTTAATAACGTCATTTAATGTCGTTGATAAAAAACGTGATTTGATGTATCACAAATTTGAATGAAAACAAAAACGACACTCTATAAGATCATTAAATAACATCATTTACTTATTTCTGTTGTTGACATTATAAAAATACGTTATTATTTACGTTATATTCAATAGTGTTCGACTTAGATACATAAATATCTCTGTTAAAAAATGACTTTATTTAATGACGTCATTAAATGACGTTATTAAAAGACGTCATCAAATGACGTTATTACATGACGTTAAAAAAAGACGTCATTGAATGACGTTATTAAATAACATAATGATGTGATTTGATGTATCACAATATTTTCATTCAAATTTGTACTACATCAAATCACATTAATGAAATAACGTTCTTAAAAGACGTCATTGAATAACGTTATTTGATGAGTCATTTATTTCTTACGTAAATTTGGTGGCCCGCAATAACAATTATTACAATTTCGACAACGCAACATAATATTTTAATAACTATTTTATACTTTTAAAATTGTGAAATTGCACAGTAAAGATAACTTACGAACCATTTCGTACATATATTTTGTTAATTATAAGAAACGATTAACAATTTCTTTGTTAAAAAAAGAGTTTCATATAAGAACCATGTAAAATGTTATTAAAAATATAAAACTATTTTTAACAAAATTGAGAATGATGATACAACTTAAATTAAAAGAATTAACATAAGACTAAGAATAAAAGTAATATTATAGCTATAAAATGGCCAGGCCAACCCTATAAAAGTCAAACAAATGAATGGTTTCAAATCAGATTATTTATTGATCTAATAAAAAATTGTGAAAATTAATATAAAATTTTAATTCCTTTACAAGCATTCTGAAAAGTCAATCCGAAAAAATTGTTATAAATAAATGTTTCGAAAGTATTCACCATATTATTAAAACATGAATTCTATATATTTTAGAAGATATAACTTTCGAGGAGTGGGCCTGGCAAGTTCATAGCTATAATATTACTTCTATTCTTAATTTTATGCTAATTTTTTAAATCTAAGTTGTATCATTTTTAAATTTGTTTAAGATAGTTTTCAATAACATTTGACATGGCTTTTATTTTATATTCTTCTTGTAACAAAGAAATCTTTTATTAATTCTAATTATTATCAAAATTTATGTACGAAATGATTTTTAAGCATTCATATTTTAAATCGTATTAGTACTTGACCACACATTATTGTGTGATGTATAAAACATTACAAGTATGCGTGTTTTATAAAATTTTAAATGATTAAAGTTAAGCAGAATTTTAAGATTAAGTTTTGTTACTTTTTTTTTATAAAAAGGAAGAAATTAGGAATTGTTTTTATGTTTACAAAAGGCTTAAGGCGACTTCGGATTTTAGGTTAGGTTTTATTTTTGAGTTTACAAATTACTCTTTCAATATGTAAAATTTTTCAGATTTTTTAATTTCCCTCCATTCTACGGATTATAATAAATGGTGGAAAATTAAAAATTTCAAAAAATTTTAGAAACTGAAAGAGTAATTTGTAAACTACAAAATAAAATCGAACCAAACTTCCGTAGTCGCCTTAACTTAAATTATTATAAGAATTAAAGAAAACTTGGTTTACGCGTGTTAAGTTTAAATATAAAAAGCAATGTTAAGTCTTTTAAGTTAAGATTATTATTTTTGTTTTATTAACACTACACTCTTTACTTTTAAAATCTTCTTTTTTTTAAGCTATTAATTAAACATTTATTAACTGAAATCTCACTTTTAAAAAGTTTTAAGGTTACTATTAATTAACCAACACTGCACTTTTTATTTTATTTTTGAAAATGACGCGTGCACTAGTATTATGTTGTTTTCTTTAACAAACCCTTACAAGAGATTATTTAGAATTAGTTTAAGAAGATTGTATTATAAAGTAAAAGGAGGGTTGAGAAAGCCGAGGGGAAAACCTGAAAGAAAGGATAAGGCATTAGTGATTGAAAAAGTAATTGATTTATTGATAGAATAAAAATCAGGTGTGTTGAGATATTTAAAAAAAAAAAAATTAAAAAGAGGTTACAAAAAGGAAGAAATTAAAGCAAGCTAGCAAAAGGAAACCAACGACAACAAGAAGTAGAGCTCAGTAGCCTGGATCGAGAATGCGTCCAAACTCAAATCAACAATAGCATAGATTGATCCTTGGACGAAAAGTATAGGATAGGTCGTCTGAAGAAACACACCAAGAGTCGTAACCTTCTTCGGAGAAGCCCAGAGAGACAGAAGACCTAAAAACAACACAAGATTATGAGTATGCAGCACCAACACTCAAGAGTAGAATATAGGTTAGGGCGTTGTGATAGCGTCAACCTCGCGCACACGGACGACGCACACATTACAGCAAATAATCTCGGAGTAGTTAGCAACACAGATGCTAACTACAACATGTAAAAGAAGCAAAGACACAGTTCTCGATAATAAATCACGAGGAGTTAAAGATGAACGGTGACGAGAAGTACACAACGATGCGGCGTAGCAGAAACTGTCATGGCGACGGCATAAGAGCAAGAAGGATAGATAGAACGAACGACTTCAGGCTAGACACGTAGCCACATAAGTGCTGTGCCGTGCTCTGCCATATCGTACCTCAAATTTCAAAATAATTCACTGTTTCTAAATTGAGATAGGAAACTTTATAAATTGAAATTAGGACGTAAATTTGTTCAAAATTGTAATTTTATAAGTCTGTATCTTAATTTAGAAGCAGTGAATAGTTTTGAAATTGAAGGTTCAGGGCCCTAACCATCTCACTGGTGAGAAGTGAAATAGTGACCCTGTTGAAAGTATACTTAAAGTATGTACTTGAAGTACATACTTTGAGTACGTACTTCAAGTATGTACTAAAAGTATATATTTTACTTAAGTGCGTACTATTTTAGAACATTTTAATTGATACTTTTTTTGAAAAGTATATACTTTTATTGAAAGTATGTACTTCTTAAGTATATTTTGATAAATAATATTTTTTTAAATATGTACTTTATTAGACAATACCTACTATTTTGAAAGTATGTACTTTTTAAAAATATTTCTAAGTGTATTTTTATTTTAAAAATGAGTACTTTCTTGAAAAGTATGTACCCTATTTTAATATAAGTACTTACTTATATAGAAGTATATACTTTTTAAAACATTTTCATACATACTTTTTTATACTACCCGGATTTCAGTGACGTGAGAATATATATAAAGTTATAACATTTCGAGTTTGTTCGTTCAAGCTTTTCGATCTGCGGAGGGTCGATGCTTACCTTATTTTTAAGTATTTTCTTACCTTTGGAAGAAAATACTTACCAAGTTACTAACTTGAGGAATTATTAAAAATAAAAATAATCTACAACTTTTACTGACTTTTTTGTAAAATTTTATTTGTTATCTTTAAAAGTATATAATCTATTTTAAGAAAAGTGCGTACTTATATAGAAGTATATACTTTTTCGAACATTTTCATACATATTTTTCTATACAAAGTATGAACCTTCATACTCAGGTATGTACTGTAGCTAAAATAAGTAATTTTTTTTTTGGTCATTTTAGTATGTACTTTTTTAAAAATATATACTTTTTAAAAAAGTAACTACTTAAATGTTTTTAATTAGTACATACTTTAAAAAAGACGTATTTTCTAATAAAGTACATATTTTCAATAAAAGTATATACTTTTCAAAACAGTACCTACTAAAATGTTCCAAAATAGTACGTACTTAAGTAAAGTATATACTTGAAGTACATACTTGAAGTACATACTCGAAGTACATATTGGAAGTACGTACTTATTTTCAACAGCGGAGATAGAGCTCTATGATGTGAAATAGAAAACAACATATGGAGAAGGATTTTTTCATCATCTCACCAACTCACGCGGCCTATTTCATATAAATTAGTTTGAAAAGTACTAAATAATCTGAAAACATCGAGTTTGCGCATGCATAAAAACCCATTTTTGAATCCATCTTACTGTTTTACTTCTCACCAGTGAGATGGTTAGGGCCATGAACCTTCAATTTCAAAACTATTTACTGCTTCTAAATTAAGATACAGACTTATGAAATTACAATTTTGAACAAATTTACGTCCTAATTGCAATTTATAAAATTTCCTATCTCAATTTAGAAACGATGAATTATTTTAAAATTTAAGGTACGGTATGGCACAGCACGGCACAGCACTTATGTGGCTATGTTTCGAGCCTGAAGTCGTCCGTTCTATCTATCCTACTTGCTCTTATGCCGTCGCCATGACAGTTTCTGCTACGCTGCATCGTTGTGTACTTCTCGTCACCGTTCATCTTTAACTCCTCGTGATTTATTATCGAGAACAGTGTCTTTGCTTCTTTTACATGTTGTAGTTAGCATCCGCGTTGCTAACTACTCCGAGATTATTCGCTGTAATGTGTGCGTCGTCCGTGTGCGCGAGGTTGACGCTATCACAACGCCCTAACCTATATTCTACTCTTGAGTGTTGGTGCTGCATACTCATAATCTTGTGTTGTTTTTAGGTCTTCTGTCTCTCTGGGCTTCTCCGAAGAAGGTTACGACTCTTGGTGTGTTTCTTCAGACGACCTATCCTATACTTTTCGTCCAAGGATCAATCTATGCTATTGTTGATTTGAGTTTGGACGCATTCTCGATCCAGGCTACTGAGCTCTACTTCTTGTTGTCGTTGGTTTCCTTTTGCTAGCTTGCTTTAATTTCTTCCTTTTTGTAACCTCTTTTTAATTTTTTTTTTTTTTTTAATATCTCAACACACCTGATTTTTATTCTATCAATAAATCAATTACTTTTTCAATCACTAATGCCTTATCCTTTCTTTCAGGTTTTCCCCTCGGCTTTCTCAACCCTCCTTTTACTTTATAATACAATCTTCTTAAACTAATTCTAAATAATCTCTTGTAAGGGTTTGTTAAAGAAAACAACATAATACTAGTGCACGCGTCATTTTCAAAAATAAAATAAAAAGTGCAGTGTTGGTTAATTAATAGTAACCTTAAAACTTTTTAAAAGTAAGATTTCAGTTAATAAACGTCCAATTAATAGCTTAAAAAAAGGAGATTTTAAAAGTAAAAAGTGAAGTGTTAATAAAAAAAAAATAATTATCTTAACTTAAAAGACTTAATATTGCTTTTTATATTTAAACTTAACACGCGTAAACCAAGTTTTCTTTAATTTTTATAATAATTCAAGTTAAGGCGACTACGGAAGTTTGGTTCGATTTCATTTTGTAGTTTACAAATTACTCTTTCAGTTTCTAAAATTTTTTGAAATTTTTAATTTTCCACCATTTATTATAATCCGTAGAATGGTGGGAAATTAAAAAATCTGAAAAGTTTTACATATTGAAAGAGTTATTCGTAAACTCAAAAATAAAACCTAAGCTAAAATCCGAAGTCGCCTTAAGCCTTTTGTAAACATAAAAACAATTCTTAATTTCTTCCTTTTCATACAAAAAAGTAACAAAACTTAATCTTAAAGTTCTGCTTAACTTTAATCATTTAAGGGAAGACACAAGTAAAACACAAAAAAATGAGGTTTTTTAGTTTTAACTTTTGATCCGTAGCACCTACAATGTTATCCATGCGTAATGTTGTTCGAAATCATCTAAAGAATCTATAAAAAAAATTTCAGCTTGAAATATTGAAAACTGTGGGACTAGTTCCATTTTAACGCTTCCTCACTTATCACTGAATCGAGCAGTCGTTAAAATGGAATTAGTCCCACAGTTTTCAATATTTCGAGCTGAAAATATTTTTATAGATTCTTTGGATGATTTTAAATAACATTACGCATGGATAACATTAAAGGTGCTACGGATCAAAAGTTAAAACTTAAATACCTCATTTTTTTCGTGTTTTACTTGTGTCTCCCCTTAAAATTTTATAGAACACGCATACTTGTGTTGTTTTATACATCACACAATAATGTGTGGTCAAGTACTAATACGATTTAAAATATAAATGCTTAAAAATCATTTTGTACATATATTTTGATAATAATTAGAATTAATAAAAAATTTCTTTGTTACAAGAAGAATATAAAATAAAAGGCATGTCAAATGTTATTGAAAACTATCTTAAACAAATTTAAAAATGATACAACTTAGATTTAAAAAATTAGCATAGAATTAAGAATAAAAGTAATATTATAGCTATAATCTTTCCAGGCCCAGTCCTCGAAAGTTATATCTTCTAAAATATATAGAATTCATGTTTTAATAATATAGTAAATACTTTCGAAACATCCATTTATAACATTTTTTTCGGATTGACTTTTTAGAATGCTTGTAAAGGAATTAAAATTTTATATTAATTTTCACAATTTTTTATTAGATCAATAAATAATCTGATTTGAAACCATTCATTTGTTTGACTTTTATAGGGTTGGCCTGGCCATTTTATAGCTATAATATTACTTTTATTCTTAGTCTTATGTTAATTCTTTTAATTTAAGTTGTATCATCATTCTCAATTTTGTTAAAAATAGTTTTATATTTTTAATAACATTTTACATGGTTCTTATATGAAACTCTTTTTTTAACAAAGAAATTGTTAATCGTTTCTTATAATTAACAAAATATATGTACGAAATGGTTCGTAAGTTATCTTTACTGTGCAATTTCACAATTTTAAAAGTATAAAATAGTTATTAAAATATTATGTTGCGTTGTCGAAATTGTAATAATTGTTATTGCGGGCCACCAAATTTACGTAAGAAATAAATGACTCATCAAATAACGTTATTCAATGACGTCTTTTAAGAACGTTATTTTATTAATGTGATTTGATGTAGTACAAATTTGAATAAAAAAATTGTGATACATCAAATCACGTCATTATGTCATTTAATAACGTCATTCAATGACGTCTTTTTATAACGTCATGTAATAACGTCATTTGATGACGTCTTTTAATAACGTCATTTAATGATGTCATTTAATGACGTCATTTAATGATGTCATTTAATGACGTCATTAAATAAAGTCATTTTTCAACAGAGATATTTATGTATCTAAGTTGAACACTCTATTAAATATAACGTAAATAATAACGTATTTTTATGACGTCAACAACAGACATAAGTAAATGATGTTATTGAATGATCTTATAAAGTGTCGTTTTTGTTTTCATTCAAATTTGTGATACATCAAATCACGTTTTTTATCAACGACATTAAATGAAGTTATTAAATTGTCGTCTTTAACAAAGAGTGACACCCCTTCTGTAAAATACTTTGATATCTGACTGAATGACTTCAACCTGACTTGGATTTCGTTGGATATCCAGGAGAATTATCCAGTTGCGCATTAGCCACATAGATTTCTAGTAAGATATCTAGTAAAACATCCAACTGGAAATTTCACAGAGAAAAAAAAAACAATAGCGCTTACTGAAGACTTCAGTAAACTTAACCTGAGTACATCAGTAAGAAGAAGTTCAGTAAATTTAACTGAAGTTGATTATACGTTGTTCCAACCGAGCTGACAATGCAGTAGAATCTTTAGTAGCTGTAACTGAGGAAGCGCCCTTTTAAGGTTACTGAACTGAGTACAGCAAACGCAACGGTTTTTTTCTCTGTGAACTAGATATCCAACTGGATATCCAACTAGAAATCCATCTGGATAATTCTTCTGGGTATCCAACGAAATTAAAGTCAGATCCAAGTCATCTAGTTAAATATCCAGTTAGATATATGACTATTTTTCTACAACAGGGGCATTTCAATTTTCAGTTGGAAATTAGCATGATTAACTTTTGCGGTGAAAAGTAGCACATTTACCATACTTCGCCGAAAAAAAAGCATATTTAAATTGTCCTGCAAAAGATAGCACATCTCAATGCTGTATTTCGAACAATAATAAATGTTCGCGATGACTTACGATGACAAAACAGCCAAATGTGCTAGTTTTTGTGGAATATCCCACACAGTATGTAAGAATGCAGTGCAAGGTTGCTGTAACCTTTTTATGTCCCTTGCACATACCTTGCAGCAATGTTTCATGAAATCTTGCTGTAAAGTTTAAACAATACATTGTGACAAACTTCCAATGAAAGATTCCTGCAAGGTTGCTATGAAAGGTTCTCGCAAGATTATATTAAACCTTGCAGCAAGGTTTCATATAATCTTGTAAGAACCTCTCATAGCAACCTTGGAAAAATCTTTCATTGGAAGTTTGCCACAATGTATTGTTTAAACTTCACAGCAAGATTTCATAAAACATTTCTGCAAGGTATGTACAAGGGACATAAAAGGGTAACAGCAACCTTCTATTGAAACCTTGCTGCAAGGTTGCTGCAAGGTTGCAAAGATTGTTGCAAGGTTTTAATGGAATGTTGCTGTAGCAACCTTGCATTGAAATCTTGCAGCAAACTTGCAGCATGGTTTAATATAATCTTTCAAGAACCTTTCATAGCAACCTCGCAGGAATCTTTCATTGGAAGTTTGCCACAATGTATCTTTTAAACTTTACAGCAAGATTTCATAAAACATTTCTGCAAGGTATGTACAAGGGACATAAAAAGGTTACAGCAACCTTTCATTGAAACATTGCAATAATCTTTGTAACCTTGCAGCAAGATTTCATGCTGTGTGGGTAAGCTTTTAAAATGTGTTATTTTTTGTTAGAGCCTTCTCAGATGTGCTAGTTTTCGCAGTGAGAAATAAAATGTCATAATCTTTATTAACTTTTAGACAGCCGGGATGACGCCATATGGCGTCATCCCATGATCGGCCCACATATACTATTACTTAAGAAACATTTATACGGAAAATTTCGAGAAAGTTACACTATTTTAGTGGAAAAAATGCCGACTGTCCGAAGGTTAAAGTTAACAAAATGACGTCATTTAATGACGTCATTTTATAACGTTATAAAATTACGTCATTAAATAACGTCATTTTATGACGTTATAAAATTACGTAATTATTCTTCAATATGGCGAAATATTCAGGTACCTTTAGAGATGAATCGAACATTTAATACTTAGAAGAGGATGTTCCTTAGCCTAAGCACTCAATGATAATAAGCTGGCGAATGCAGGCACTATACCCAGCAGCGGAAAACAATGGTAGTCATGCCAATAAGTACTTTTTTCAACAAAAATTTTCTTTTCGAAGACGTAATGTTCTCAATTATGACGTCATTTAATAACGTCATTTTTCGTCCGAAATAATGACATACCAAATAACGTCATATAATGACGTCATTTAAGAGCAGGCCGGATTTGCTGTCCTTGTCTAATTGAAATTTTTGTTATTTACTCAAGTATTAATCGGTGTATCTGCAAATTGAAGGTTAAGCGCAATAGATATTATTATTACAAATATTTATGCACAAGAAGAAAAAAATCTATGTTTTTGTTTTTGAGAAAAGTAAGTAACGCGAAAATATTATTAACATAAACTTTTACTTTGGCGTTACTTACTTTTCTCAAAAACAAAGCGGTAGATTTTTTTTTTCATGTGCATAGATGTCCATAATAATAATAATATCTATTGCTCTCAACCTTTAATTTGAAGATACACCGATTAATACTTGAGTAAATAACAAACAACTCAATTGTTACTCGGTCGGTATCAGGATCTATTCCGGCCTGCCGTTAATGACGTTATAAAAAGACGTCATTATTTTCAATAGGGCATAGCCTTATTTTCTTGCTGATTGAATTCTATTTTTTCCCGATATTATATATTGAATATAATTCATTCTTTATCGAACGACGATATTTAGCAGAATTTTTGGGTATACGCTGTGGGTTTCGTCATACCAGACGTCCGGGTGGCAGAACTTCTAAGCAAAGTTCTGCTAGAGTATTAAATATTGCTCAACTGATTTTCATCATTAGAAAAAGATAGTCAAAGCAGATCAGCTGTATTGAACTTGGCTGGTTGACTATATACCGAAAGTAGTTTGTTTAACGGTAAGTGCACGTGTACGTAAAGAAAGTACACGTGAAACCCACACATATATTTAATTTTGTTCATTTAAATATATTCCCCGTTATAAGGTGTAGTGTCCATTTCATATTTCTTTAATTTTAATAATTTAACCATAATTTTACTGTAAAATTGCATAAAAATTATTATTTTTGTCGTAATTTTACTGTATGATGGCATGAGATTTGAAACAAAAATAAAAATTTCAATAATTTGCTGGAAGCAAGATTTAATTTTTTTAATAATGCAGTTAGGATTTCATTTATCAAGTAAGGGAAATAAAAGGCAAGGATATAATATTTTTATATGAAGTCCTCAAATAAACTTCATTAATTTGTAAAATTATAATTCAATAAATCTCACCTTTTTTATATGAAGGATAAATATCATAACCATCACTGAGAGCAGTTAATCTCATTGTATTATACGAATTTTTTGTCAAATTAGCATTTATAATAAGCGCAATAGCATTTCCTGATGACATCTGTTTAATATCAGGATTTTTCAATTTCTTTATTTTTTTTTTTAACAAACAAGTACTTTTCCCTTCTGAAACATGATCAGACAAATTGCGAATTCTCCGTCTCTGAGTTGTAATAAAAGAATTTGGGAATTCTGTAACGCAGTTTAAGTGCATGATATTGTTTTCTGAAATTTATTAATCACAAAAATGAAGTATATGCATCATACATAAACATTATCTAATGTCACAATCAAAACATAATTCTTTATAAAATTTTATTAATGATAAATATAAAGAAATTGTTTAGTAAGTATAAAGACACATAACTAAAAAAATATTAACATGAATATAAATATATATATGAACGTCCCTAAGAGTGTACTTTTGATTCAGTCTATGAACATTTTAATAAAGAGGTACATGTACACATATAATTTACATAGATATAGCAATATGTGGAATTTAGTGACGCACCAGAAAGCTAAATCACAAAACCTGACTCATTTAGAGACACCTTTTCTCAATTCAAAAGTATGCTACTATAAGTGTTTACCTCCTTCGCACAGAAAATGACTCGATTCCCATTCTAGCTCATGAGCAATTCCTTTTTTTCACTGAGAAAATCTGTTATCAGGAAATTTTCAGGGTTGTTTCGAATTATCAAAATTATTCTAACAAATAAATACAACGACCTTTCACATAAACCCCATACACACACACACATATATATATATATATATATATATATATATATATATATATATATATATATATATACTAGGGGTACCCCCTGCTCGCTCCGCTCGCCAACCCCCTATTTGTTATTTAGGTTACATTATCTTTATTTTTTCATTTTTATCAACTGCAAAAAATATAATTATTAAAATATATTAAGTTATACTCAAAAATATATTTAAATATTTATTACAAACCCATTTTTGTTTTCCTTATTTATATGATGTTATATAATAAAAGTTTTTACTGTTTATATAGAACCAATTTTTATAAATACTAATATCTTATGAATGTCCGTAGCATTAATAAATTTTTGTTTTTTTACCTAAATTATTAAATTTATAAAGTTTGTATTATAAACATATTTCTATATTTTCCACACCACTTAGTATTTTTAAATACCGAGGTATATATGTAGGTGCGTTTTTTTAGTGGTTTCCCCAGGAGGCCTATTTCCACTCACATTTTTAAAAAATGTTTTTTTTTTAAAAAATAAATAAAAAAAATAATTTTTTTATTTATATATTAAAAATAAAAAATAACATCTTTTAAATATGTTCGCTGAAATATAAAATATTAAAAATAATATGTATATTGAATTTAATATATTTAAATATACAAAAAAATATTACTTATACTTACTATTAAACAGTATTTAGAAATTCAAAAATTTTTTTAATTCATAAATTTAGAATATTGAAAAAATTTTACCTATTTTTATTATGACTAAAAATTTTGAAAACAGAAATTTAAAAAATTTTTATGTATCATCCTTTTTTTTGTCAATATACTTAGAATTTTTTTCATCTTTTTGTTCTAATTTTTGTAAATATTGTAAAATTATTTAATATAATTGTTTATAAAATTTTATATAATTTTTTACTTACTTTTATAAATAAAAAATAATATTTCTGGAAAATACTTCTTGGAATTTTTATATGTAATATTAATTATATATACATAATTCATACATATATTTTGTATAAAAATAAATTATTTTTTAGCATGTAAATTTTTGTTCCCTATTAGATTTCGTACTAAAATTTTTCTCACAATAAATACATAATTCCTTTTTTAGTACGTGAGTTCTTTCATGTCTTCTAATATTTTTAATTTTAATAAATAAGCCACATGCTCTACAACTTATAGTTTTAATATGAATTCTATTTATATGTATTTTTAAAAATTCAGATGTAGAATAAGAATTTTCGTAAAACGGGCATTGAAATACATCCATTTTTCCTATTAATATTAAGTTTAAACATTAATTTTCATTAAATAATAATTTTATAAAAAACTTGGGAAACATTTTAATTATATTTTATATATGCGGATTTATAATTTTATTTAAGTTTAATTTTATTTTGTTTCTATTATATTTAAAAAAAATAAAATATAATAAGCATAACACATTTAATAATTTACATCAATGACTTTTTAGGGTCCACCTTTGCTTTATTTGACATTTTCATTGATTGCAATTTTCTAATGTGAAAGAGAGGGAAAGAGAAAGAGTCTACTCACTCTTTACCTAGCTGCCTACCCGACACTGAAGTGGCTTTTGCTGATCGCTTGCTCTACGCACGCACTAATATTCACAGTGAAAAATTTGTTAGCTTTTGTCGACAAAAATCGCATCATGAGTAGCGTGGCTCACGAAACAGCTACCACTCCGATATTTTCGACTGATTACTTTCTGACAGCTATGCAGAAACTGTTTTAGCTTTCAATTTAATTTAAAACAAGTTTTACAAAAGAAAAAAATCTTTAATTTTAGTGAAATAAAAATAAAATACCCTTCAAGTGAATCAAATTTACACAACAAAATGAAATTTGAAAATCAATCAATCGTTAAAATTAAAGGAAATGAATTAATAAAAATGGTAAGAATTTAAATAAATTATTTATTGAAAATTTCCGTCCAAACAATGTTATCTATTTTTGATGTATCATGTAAATTATTTTGAATATAAATATTATTAAAAGTTTTACATCTTGACAAAGCAACGTACAATTGACCATGTAAAAACAATGGTCTTCTTATAAATAAGCCTACATTATCGAAACTTTGACCTTGTGATTTATTTATAGTTATTGCAAATGCTAATATAATTGGAAATTGTTTTCCGTAAAGAATAAATGGCAATGAAAAATTATTTCCTGTATTTAAAGTAATTTTTGGAATAAAAACTTTATTTCTACTTTTATCGCCTGTTATTATTTCAGCTTCAATATTATGTTTATATAAATTTATACTTTTCAATCGTGTACCATTACATAATCCTTCCGATATACTCGAATTTCTTAACAACATTACTATAGCATTAACTTTCAAATTAATTTATGAGGTGGTAAACCTTATTTAATTTATTTAAAAATTCTATTTGGTAATTCAAATAAATGTTATCATCAGTTTGATCAACACCTTTATGCGTAGCGTAATCAATACTATAATATGTTTCAGTTTTTCCATTTAATAAATTTAATACTTTTTTATTTAAATTATCAATATCTTCATTATGAGGAGCTAATATAATTTTTTCTTTGCAACAATTTTTATTAATATTTGAATAAATTTTAGCACAAATATCGTTAGTTTGTAATTTGTTTGGAATTAGGAAAGGGTTTATTTTGCCATCACCAATTTGTAATAGAAATGAAGCAAATTTTTTATTTTTAGATCGAATATTTTTTTGTTAATTTTAATATACTAAAAAATTGCCATAAATATGAACTTTTTATTGTTTCTTCTATAATTAAATTTCCATTTCCATGTTTAACAACTGGTAAAATTTGTCGAAAATCACCACCTAAAATAATTAATTTTCCACCAAAAAGAAAATTACTATTACAAACATCTTTTAATGTATTATTAACTATTTCTAATGCTTTTTTGGAATCATTGATGCTTCATCCCATATTATTATATCAGCTTCGCTTAATTTTTTTTTATCTGATTGTAATTCTAAAAATGCATTTTTAATTGTATTTAAATTTAAAGGTGATCTAAAAGTCTTATGACTTGTTATTCCTTTAGGTAATAAAGTAGATGCAATACCAGTCCAAGCCATAGACAAAATTTTTTTATTAATTGATATAAAATAAAATATTAAAGTCTTATATAAAAAAGTTTTTCCTGTTCCTCCAGGACCATCGATAAAATATTTTTTTTTATTATCTTTTTCACTTAAAATTTCAAAAATTAATTTTTGTTCATCGTTTAATTTATTATACATTAATTAAAAATTTGTTTTTGCTTTCTATTTCATCATGATGATTATTCTTCAAAGTAATTGAATTTATTTTTGGTTCAGGTAAACCAAAATCTTTACAAGATATATATTCATTAATAAAAATATTATGAAGTTCAAATAAAGCATTATTTTCTTTATTTTCACTAAAATCTTCAACAAAATAATTAGTAGTGGAGGTTGGCGCGCTTGCGCACAGGGGGCTTGCGGAATTTCCATTTCACTATGTTTGATGTCATTTATTCTTTTAAGCAATAATTGTACATTTTATAAAATTTATCATAAAAATTATTAACTTAATATGTTTGTTCTATATATTTAAAGTAAAAGCAGTAGGTGCAAACAATAAAAATTAGCACAGACTCTTTCCGTCTTACTCTTATACTCACACATCAAGCATAAAAATCTACGTTGTGCTGTGCGACTCACAACGAAGATGGATATATGCGTATACTATATTATAGTATACGAGTAATTTTTTATCCTCGTTACAAGTGGTACACTTGATTCATTAGATACCCATTAAAAATAATTCAAAGTAATAATCAAAATATTAAAAAACATTGATCTAATTTAAAATATAAAAATTATAATGTCAAAAGAACATTTTTAATTTAAAATAATTTCAATGAATTAATGTTTTACAGTTTTACTTACTAGGAGAGTATCACATCTCCGGATCACGGATTTTGCTCTAGCTTTGAGATAGGTTTTCAGATGTCAAAATATGGAAAAAGCCAGAGTTATAGACCCCAACGCTCAATATTTCTCTAGTTGCAGGCAATTAAAGAAAATCACTAAAAAAGTTACTAGATTTTCAAACGCTTATAATTCTTTAGCATTAATAGCTAGACGCTTGTAACTGTTTTTAAATGAAAGCTACGTTCAAATCCTTTTGAAATAGTAGTTATAGCATGTCAAAATGTTATATTTTCCCAAAGTTACAGCGTTATGAAAATTGTACTACATTTTAACATTTATCATTAATTAATATTCTTAAAAGGAAATTCAGCTCAAATTTTTATAACGCTGTTACTTTGAGAAAAAATAATATTTTGATATGCTATAGGTGCTTTTTCGAAAGGATTTGAACGTAGCTTTCATTTGAAAACCGTTACAAGCGTCTAGCTATTAATGCTAAAGAATTATAAGCGTTTGAAAATCTAGTAACTTTCTTAGTGATTTTCTTTAATTGCCTGCAACTAGGGAAATATTGAGCGTTGGGGTCTATAACTCTGGCTTTTTCCATATTTTGACATCTGAAAACCTATCTCAAAGTTTGAGCAAAATCCGTGATCCGGAGATGTGATACTCTCCGAGTTAGTAGTGGAGGTTGGCGCGCTTACGCACAGGAGGCTTGCGGAAACAATATTTGTATAAAATTTTATAAAATTTATCATAAAAATTATTAACTTAATATGTTTGTTCTATATATTTAAAGTAAAAGCAGTAGGTGCAAACAATAAAAATTAGCAAGAAGCTTTTGAAATGATGGAATTTGAATGAAATTGAGGATCAAAGAGGATGAGCTAAGGAGCAGCTAAGGAAGAGGAACAAAAACGTAAAATAACGTAAAATAACACAAAAAAAGGTAAAATTTGAGGATTTACCTGAGGAGGAGCAAAAATGACCTAAAATAACGTAAAAATAACGGAAAAAATTGATGGATTTTTTGAGGAAGAGAAAAGGAAGAGAAAATGAAGGCATGAGGAAACTCAAAAGAAGAGAAAAAGAAGAGGGGAGGAAGGGAAAAGGAAAAGAAAAGGAAGAGGAACAAATAACGTAAAAAATAAGGGGAAAAAAAGAGGATCAAAATTAGATATGAGGGTGAGGAAAAAAAGAGAAGGGGAGGACCTTGGTCGTAGAAAATTTCCTTACAACTATATAATATCGACGGTGGCTACGAAAACAAACACAGATGAAAAGAGCCGCGAAAAAAACACATCGAAATTGTGCCGCGAAAAAAAACACGTTTCCAAAAGTGCGGCGAAAAAAAACACATCTCCAAAAGTGCGGCGAAGAAAAACACATCTCCAAAAGTGCGGCGAAAAAAAACACATCTTCAAAAGTGCGGCGAAGAAAAACACATCTTCAAAAGTGGCGGCGAAGAAAAACACACCTTCAAAAGTGGTGGCGAAAAAAAACACATCTTCAAAAGTGGTGGCGAAGAAAAACACACCTTCAAAAGTGGCGGCGAAGAAAAACACACCTTCGAAAGTGGCGGCGAAGAAAAACACCTCTTGAAAACAGAGTGACAATTTTCAAAAAGGGTGTTTTTCTTCGCCGCACTTTTGAAGGTGTGTTTTTCTTCGACGCCACTTTTGAAGATGTGTTTTTCTTCGCCGCACTTTTGAAGGTGTGTTTTTCTTCGCCGCCACTTTTGAAGATGTGTTTTTCTCCGCCGCACTTTTGAAGGTGTGTTTTTCTTCGCCGCCACTTTTGGAGATGTGTTTTTTTTGCGTTGCACTTTTGGAGATGTGTTTTTTTTCGCGGCACAATTTCGATGTGTTTTTTTTTTTGCGTCACATTTTTGGAGACGTGTTTTTTTTGCGTCGCACTTTTGGAGATGTGTTTTTTTTCGTAGTCAATTACTCAGCTGTGATAGTTTTCGTAGCCACCGTCGATATAGAGAGATATATATATACACGTCCGTCATGTGCTTTTGCGCATCCAATGAAAAAATTGTGAGAGCTAAAAAGTTTCATTGCACAACAGCAACAGGTCGTAGCTCAAAAAATCAAAGGGTATTCAAAAGAGCAGGTGAAATACTTTAAAAATGCTATTAAGGACATTAAAAAATTTTAATTTGAGTTAGAAAAATATTTAAAAAAGCACAAAAATTTGTTTTTCTTTAACCTGTTACAGATTCAAATCCAGTAATCGTAGCTTATGAAACCAATGATTTTTAAAAGGGTATTCATTCAACTTTAAAATGAGCGGTCGTTTATCTGTTTTCGTAATTTTTTACCCAATATAGAGAATTTTTTGTTAAAAAAAATTTTTTTTTTCAAAGACGAATATTAACAAAACTAAGAGAGATAATAAAAAAAAGTTCAGAGAAAAAAAAGAGCATTTTTGTTTATAGAATACAGATCTGCAGTTAGAAATGGAATTAAAAAAAAAAAAGTATATATGCGATTCTCCTAGGAATCGAACCACAAAATTTGTTTTTCGCTAAAAACTTTTTTATATGTTGTTTTCTATGTTCTGAACTACCCGGAATCATTTCAGATTTTTTCAGGACTTATTTTGGAGGTTATAATGTTAAGTTCTGGCTTTACACCAGGACAGAATTAATAATTAATTATGTTGTTGTTATGAGGAAAATATGTTTTATTATAATATTACATAAAAGAATAAAGTTTGATTTTAAAACTTTTAGTTAACTACAAGTTAAGTTTAGTGATAGAAAAGCTCTACCAATTTTAATTGATATGAATCGTTGCTACGATTAAATATACTTGAATTGAAAGAAATATAATTATAGATCAAAATATAATTTTAATGATCTTACCTTGATTTTGGTGTAGTAGTTACAGGACGGGTACAACCAGACGATAAATGAACACGCTTGGTTAATATTTAATTAGATCGATATTTATTTCTTATTTTGAACAGTATTTATTATCAGTTGAATATAATTATTTTTTATATTTTATACTGCAATTTAATTGTATAGCGCGATTCATTTAATGTGCTCGAAATTTCTATATGGTTTTTTTTAAGTGCTCGTAGAAGTTCTTTGATAAAATGCTTTGAAAAAGTGCCTGCTTTAAAGTGCGCCCTTATCTTGATTTGATCTGTCTTTTAATATTGATGATTTCTGCTTTTGTTTGAGAATAATTGTTTTATAATTTGAATTTTGAATTAAGAGGCGGTCGGAACCAAATCGGTGACTTAGTTCGGTGCTTGTAATAAATGCTTATAATAATTTATTCATTTATTAATATGGTAAAAATATAGTCATTTCCTCTAGTCGTGTATATAAAGAATAATTTAAAATAGTTAAGAGCAGGTCGTATATCTCTGTCCTTTTCTAATCAAAGAATTAATTTTTTTGCAAAAACTAATAATTGTAGCAAAAAATAAGGAGATAGCCCCATCTCGTAAAATAAAAAGCAAGATTTTCTTTGATGAGGAAAAATTATTTTTATCGATTCGTTTTGAAGAAAACCTTGAAAAACTTAAAAAATAGAGGTTAGGATGGACAATTCAGTTTTTCAAGAATTTCTTAAAAACGAAGCGATAAAAATAATTTTTCCTCATAAAAGAGAATCTTGATTTTTATTATACGAGATGGGGCTTTCTTCTTATTTTTTGCTACAATTATTAATTTTTGTGAAAAAATCAATTCTTTGATTAGAAAAGGATAGATATACTCGACCTCCTCTTAAAGCCACAAAAATATACAAAATATTGTTACAAAGCGAAAAATGCCACCTAACAATCGACACGACAGTTTTTTGCATGCGGTATATGTCAAGTCAGATTGATATTTGTAATAAATGCTTATAATAATTTATTTACTTATTCATATGGTAAAAATATAGTCGTTTCCTCTAGTCATGTATATAAAGAATAATTTGAAATAGTTTAAGCCATAAAAATATACAAAATATTATCGTAAAGCGAAAAATGCTGACTTGATATATACCGCAAGTCACCGATTTGGTTCCGACCGCCTCTTAATGTCAATCGATGGAGCAATGCTTATTATGTATTTTGACTCTAATTGAATGATATGATTAACGTGGTAAATCTGGTTCATGTAGTCTTCATAATTGTTCTTATTTTGTTGATTCTGTAAATCGCATTAGTGCAATGGCACTTTATTTTGTTTCTTAACAAATAACCTAATTTTACAATATGCTTGCTAAGGTAAATTGGCTGATTGATCAATAACTGCATATTTTTGGAATAATAAATTTTGAAATAAAAGATGCGTCGTAACGTAATAATAAAACATCAAAGGTGCACTTTTCTATAATTTTTCAAATTTTCAACCATTTTTATTGAATTATAGTTCAATTACGAAGCATTTTTCATTATAGTGTTTTATATAGCTTTTAGAAAATTTTCTTAATTAAAAAAAAATATTTTTCAAGTCATAGAAGTTTACTGTAACTGACATATGTCGAATTTTTGGCTCAAAATCTAAAAATTTCAGAGTTTGATCGTTAGAGTCACACAAAAAAATTCATGGAGTTCATTGGAGAGTCATTTAAAACAACTTTATTGGTAAATTCTACAAAATTAGAATTTAGCTGTTTTTTGCTAAAAATGAAAATAGAAATCAAATAATGCTAGAACATACACTTAAAATCACTTTTTAGCTCATATAATTGAAAGTTCGACCACTTAGACTTGTATTAAAAAATTAACGTAAGTAGTTTTTTTAAGTACAAAAGTATTTCCATGAGTCTTAAAAGCGGAGTCAAACTGAATTCTCTATTAAAAATTAAGATAACAGTCCAACAAGACTAAAAATTACTTAGAATGACTATTTAGTTTATCTTGACTGGTTCAATTTTCACTTTCATGAATAAATTCTTAAAAAAAGTTCTTTTGATTTTCTAAGTATTTACATAATTCTGAGAATATAAGTGTACATTCAATTAAAAATTAAGCTAGTATTTCAATTATATTGAATAAGTTAAAATTACTTATTAAGACTTCGAATAGTAGTCGATTATATTGGTATATGAGTAATTTCGTCAAACTTTTAACTTTTAGCTTTAGAAAACATTTTATTTTAAATTTAGGTGCACTGCTTTCTAATTACTTTTTTCATATTTTATTAGCCTTAAATTGCCTTAATAAATTGCGTGATTTATTCTTTTTCAAAGGCATATTTTTAATAAGCTAAAAAAAATTTAACATCATACACTTTAAAAATGACCGCAAAATCAGTATCGTAACGATTTACTTTTGAAAAGATTATTAAACTTTAGTGATAATTGGTGACTGTTCACTCATGATCAGAGTAGTATTTAAACTACAATATAATTATAAAAAGAACAGCTTAAATATTGTATTGGTTAAACAAATTATAATAAAATGGTAAATTTTATGATTTTATTTAAAATAACTATGAATTGGAAAGGAAAAATTGAAAACATTTTAACTTTTCGTAATATAATACCACTTTATCTTTATAAATATTATGTTACATAAATTTTAGACCTTAACAATATTTGCAAAATAATAAAATTCACATAGTAGTCAAAAAAATTAGTTATAATTAATATTAACCAAAATTAATTTGAACCAAAAAAATAAGCTTTTTCATTCATTTTAACTTTTTTTATTTTCTCATGGTTTGTTTTTTAGTTTCTTTTACAATTGCTTGTTCGTTATTTACTCTCTTTTTTCGAGTTTTTATTTGATTCTTTGCTTTAAATTTAATTTTTGCAGAAACTTTTTTTATATTTTTAATTTTTCTTTCTTGATTTAGATTACAACTATTTGTTACTAATGAAAAATGTTGACAAGGAACATATATCAAAATATATTTATATTAGTTATATATGTTCTTTGGCCATATTCAGGTGGGATATGAATCGAGAACAATGTTTGTCGCTTGAGCTGAAGTTGCCGAGGTAGACTTCTGCTCAAGCGGCAAACATTTTTCGAGATTCAGATTACACTTTAATAAATGGCCAAAGAGGAACTATAACTTAATATTCGGATATTAATAGAATATTAATATTTTTTCAAATATTTTTTAAGTTTAATTTTAGTTTTATTGATTTTTTTTTGTTTCTTAGATTGAAATTTCGTAATGAGTATAGCTGCTATCGAAATGCGAGTCATTTTTTTTCACTAACCTCCGTTCAATATGATTGCTCTTCGACTATTAGGCAGTTTGCTATGCAAGCTCGAAGCAGGTGGCGTTCCGAGCTCTAGCGCTGTCATGGCGGTCACACTACGACAATCTTGCTATGTTAAAATGTATAAGTGTATTCATGAGTCTATCCGTGTGTATTCAATGACGTCACATCTGAAAGTAGTGGGGGAAGTCCCTTCTCTAATGGTAGAGCGTTGCGCGTCGTTGCACGCACACAGCTACACGTATATGCTCATCCATGCACACATAAGTGGAGTGTGCCGCCATGACAGCGCTAGAGCTCAGAACGCCACCTACTCTGAGCTTGCATAGCAAACTGCCTAATATTGAATGAAACATAATAGCATTGGTGATGCCATATTAATTCTTCCTGAGACATATTGAAACTTGACATATCTTAGGAGGACTTATAAATCTTGTAAAGAGTCAGGAAGCACATTTGAGACATATGCGATTACAATACAAATTTAGCATCCTCTCCACATACTGACCCGAATGCGGCCTACGAGTACATGAATGTATATATAAAGGTTGCGCATATAAAGTATAATAATATTCTTAATTTTATTGAGAAGATACTTGAAATTAAGCTTTTATATTTTTTTAGATAGTATTAACATGATGAACGTAGAATTAAAATCAAGTAAAAAAATTATAAGTGATAGTTTTTTATGTTAACCTCTCGTTATCAATTTGACATGACGTACAATGTTTTGAATAACATAAAAACTTATGATCACAGCGTGAAATTATTGTTTCCAGCTAATTTTGAGAATATACCTACAAATAATCGCATTTTTTATAACAAGTCACGTTTGCACTTATGATATTAGATGTCATATAAATTTGTGAAATAAAATGGCACACTTATCTAACATAGGTAAGTAGAAAGGGGGCGAGAACTCCAGACAGTTGTGACGTCACAGAGGCCCGCCATACTCGCCCCCGGGGGCGAGAATGCCGGTTTTGGGGTACGCGTATGCCGATTCGGTCTGCTGAGAGCCTTATCGCTCGGCCTTATCTCGCTTCTCGATAATCGGGAATTTCGTGGAAAATAAAAATAAATAATAAATGTTAATAATAAATAATAAATGTTAATAATAAATAATAAATGTTAATAATAAATAATAAATGTTAATAATAATAAATGAAAAAATAAATGAAAAAATGAAAAATGTTAAAATCAGTAGATTATTGAAAAAAAATTATTGAAAAGAATTATTGAAAAAATTAGTAAAATTGAATTTTTTAAGAAATACGGATTTTTTGAGAGTTTGTCACTTGGTATAATTTTAGAATATTTCAAGTTTTTAATATTATTGATATATTACCGATTTGTATATTTGTATATATTTACCGATTTTGTATATTTTCCTGCATTTACGAATTTAAAGAGTGATATTTAACAAGTGGAAAAAAGAGAAAAACCCTGAAAATCAACACTACATTGTACAAGTGATGTATGTATATATGTATATATGTATATATATATATATATATATAAGCTTTACAACTGTGTGTGTCTGTGTAACCAGCTAGTATTAACGTATAAGCGTGTGTACAACAACGAGTGGAGATGTACGAGTGGTGGGGGTAACAGCAGCGCCAGAAATAGAATGACCCCCGTTAGTGCGTACGCTACACTTGTGTGGGTGCATGCGTACTCCAAAACTTGGGATGTTTATATTATGACCTATATTATGCTGCACGATCAGTGCATTCGCTCTCGAGTACATTGCTTACCCGTTTTCTCTCTCTCTCTCTCTCTCTCTCTCTCTCTCGCTCGCTCTCTCTCTCTCTCTCTCTCTCTTTCTCTCTCTCTCTCTCTCTCTCTCTCTCTCTCTCTCTCTCTCTCTCTCATCGTTTCTCCTCGTCGGAAAAGCCGAAGTACGTCGTACGGCGCCGAAGACTATGCCCTATAGAATACCCAATGACCGTCTTGCCCGGTATCTCTGTCCTTTTATATCGACTTTAACATACACTTTATGCTTAGATGGTGTATGCGTTACACCAATGTATGAAAATACTTTTCTCAATTGATTATTAAAAAAAAAATATATAGTAATATACAATTCATTTTACATAATATTCCTCTTTTAGATGATAGAAAATTTTAATAATAAATGCTAATAATAAATAAATATCGATGATAATAAATTATTAAAAATTATATTTAAAAATTAGTAAAAATTGAAGAAAAATTTTAATTACAAGAATGAAATATTAACTTTAGAGAAAAAATGGTGGAAGGGGGTATAGAAATAAATAGAGATATATTTGTTTGATACATTTATTTTTATAAAATTATTACAACGACGATACAAGTATATGTTTCGGAGTAATACGACTTTGCAAGTCTTACATGTATTTTTTATTTACATATATATTTAAAATCAAAAAATATTGGAAGTTATTCACATACTCATACGTACACACGCACACACTGGCATACTCATTACATAATATTTTTTGCTTTAGACACTTGATTGCACTGGGCACATATAATTTCTTTTTTATTTTTTGTTTCTTTTTTTACATTCATGATTCGGTTAAATAATATAAGGCTTAATCTATCATTATCTTTTGTATCGGTTGAAAATAACGTACAAAACATGTTAAGAGAATAATTATGATGTGATAAGACATATTCGAAAAGAATTTCCGTTACTATTAATTTATAAACACGCGATAAGATAATTATCAAACAGAGGGATGACTAAATTTTCAGTTTTCTTTTTAAAGATGTAATTTAAAAAGTGAGATAAGAAATGAAAAGATTAAAATTTAAAGAAAGTCGAGAAAAAGTTATTTTTCATATTTTTTTAGGGTATGATAAGGTGATAAAAAATAAAAGTGTCTGGCAAGTGATTTTTTTTATTTAAAATAAGACAAAATGTATTTTACATTATTTGAGATTCAATTAGAAATTCATTAGAATTGATTTCGGTAAGTTCATCGTAAAATGATTCGTAGTGAAATACAGCTAATTCAAAATAAACAATATCAAAATAAAATTCTAGAAAAACATTGTGTATCGAAGCATCGAATTTGCTTTTTACAATATCTTTAATTTGATACATATTCTTGTATAATATATTTTTCACAATGAGATCGCCGTTTTTTTTTCGTAAATCTGAATCACTAACTAAAACTATTAATTCTTGAAGTATGTGATCCTTACAGTCATTAACTTGTTGCACAACACGTTGAATACGATTAAATCGTTCGTCGATGCACACAGTAGTGTCTCTCAATCCGTAAAATGTGCTTTTCTGCATAATTATGGCTGGTGAATAATTTTTTCTTTTCTTGCACTTATTTTCTGCATCATCCTCATCGTCTCTTTTTTTATCCAAAATAATTGATTTTGTTCCGTAAGATGTGGTGAATTTTAAATCTATTTCGTCGAGCTGAATTTTGGTTGGAGAGTTAAGACCTTCAGGTTTAAAATACATACCAATGTCTTGAAAATAATTTTGTAATTGGGACCATTTGGCCGAATCCAAAAGCAAACCATGTAAATTTTGGTTATTTCTTAATTGTATAGATGGTACAAAAGATTTATTTTCTTGATTGAAATGCAATCCAACCGTTGCTCTTTTACTGGCTGAGTTATTGAGCGGATAAGTGGTTGCAAGTAAAGTAACGTTTGAATACGTTTTCGGCCTATCATTATAAGTTTCGGTCATTATAATTTTTGGTACTTGCTTATTTTTTTCTACTTCTTGGGAAGTCTCGAGATTTATTTTTCTTTTCAGTATAGCTTGATTCATTTTAAACGAAGCAGCCACTATATTTTACTTGAAAATTTTTCACACACTTGTCTGTTAGACCACAAACCCGAAAAAGTCGTAAAATTCAGTATTTTATTATTCTACACTCGAGTAAAGTATCGAGTAATGCTAAGATGATTCTTAGAGCGGTCAAGTTGCACGACTGTTGAGGCATCAGAAAAACTATGTGACTAGACCCTATAGGGTGTAGGCATACATCGATATGCGCTGCGGAAGCGATAGAATGTTCTCGATAATCTCTTATCTAGTTTATGTATATTTTTTTATCTCGCATTCGAGTAATGATAAAAAAAAGAAGCTGGATCGAAAATTAAAAATTTATTGATCGTAAATATTATGCACCGTCTTATTGCGTAAGTGAAATATTTATCTTATATTTTAAAATTAAAGCTAAATTCAATACTTTACGACTTAAACTTTTAAGCTACGGTTTCACATCTTTTGAAAATATATTTGAAAATATATTTGAAAACTCGGAAAAAAGAGGGTCAGAGGTTATAAAAATAAGAGTGCCATAGAAAAGAGTATCAGTTCAACTCTAGACTTTACTACATTAGGAAGTGTTTTTCAAAGTTTTTTTCAAAAATTGAAAATTTTTAAAAATTTAAAAATAACAATGGCATCTAACGATCACTCTGTCGACGATATTCTCGTGATGAACGATGATGAAAAAACGGAAAAATTGCGAAGTGTCGTTGCGCGGTGCGTTGCCTTTTTGTGTATAGGCCAAGAACATTTTAGGCGTGTGTACAATGACGAGTGGTGGGATACGCTAATGTTAATGAGTTTTACAACATTAGCCGGTGAATTAGCTAAAATTTTCGATCAGCGGACAAATCCGCTTGAGCTAGCAATGATGTATGACCTAGCATTGCGTCATAGTGAAACAGCAGTTATTGTAGTCGGCGATATATTAGCTTACCGATCAAAAACGAAAAGGCACCCCTTTTACTTAAATAGACTGCTTAAAAGATACCGTGAAATAAGTGAGTAATTTTTATTGTATTTATAAAAAATATTATATTTATAAAAATATTTATTATTATTATATACTAATCTTTCTTTTATTTTTAGTGAGTAGATTTTTTGAAAACGATCCGAGGGATATACCAGATCACGCTAAAGATTTACACTTAGCGGGTGGTAAAGAAGAAGTGGTGCAGTTGTCACGCATGGTACGCCTGTTGAATGCTGTAGAAGCTGAAAATGGATTCACTTCACCGGATGAGGCAGACGAGGAGACAGAAAAACAAGTAATTAAATTAAATAGCAAAAGGAAACTAGCATCTTTCCGTACGTCATGGGACTGTGAACCGTCTACTTCAGGGTATAAAAGAATGATTAGTAATGACAAAAAGATTGCCATGGCTGTACAAAAAGGTAATTAAAAATAATTAAAAAAAAATGAATATTATAAATATAATATATTGACTTCATGCTTCTAGTTTTTCGGGATAGTCCTCGATTACCATCGGGAAATAGTTTAATAAGTACAGGCCGTGATGTAGCCGATTGGTTGATTATACAATATTATAGTCAACCTAGATTTTATCCTCCCACATCTGACGAAATAGAAAGATTATTTGAATGTTTTCGGGGAGAGCCAGAAGCTTGAAGTTAGATTTTATATTTCAATATTTTTCATTACATATAAAAAATTTATATACAAATTAAATTTTAATTATTTTTTTGTTTTCAGAAAATATCCAGCAGCAACAACAGTCGCAACAACAGGCGTCACAACAACAGCAGCAGCAAGTCCAGCAACAGCAGCAACAAGTCCAACAACAGCAGCAAGTCCAACAACAACAGCAAGTCCAACAACAGCAGCAAGTCCAACAGCAGCAGCAACAGCAACAGCAGCAGCAACAGCAACAAGAGATAGAAAGCACGTGTCATGAAGAAGAAAGTGTAACAGTGTGTGAAAATAGTGGATCTATGAAACAAAATTATAATAACTACGATAATGTGTCGTGTGTTGTGCAAGTAGGTGCAGGAAGAAATAACGAAGAGGAAGAAGAGGACGAAGAGGAAGAAGAGAACAGAATTGCTCATGGTAATGTACCAAAAATTTCTCTAATTAATGAATCTATGCGATACAATCGTAATTTTAGAATGACCTCTCGCGTTTTAGAATTAAAAATAAATGAGCCTTTACACGGCGAAAATATAATTCAGTGGTTAGAGAGTGCTATGCGCGAAATTGTAGTTAACGTTAAATCAAAGTGCGGTGAAAACTATAAAGTAGGAATTATAATTAGGTCGAAAGAATTTAATAAGGGCGATGCATATTTAAGTTTTCGACACATTACAGATTTAAATTTCGATAGCCTATGGAATTTATTTAGTAGCGTAATTCAAAGCAATAGTGATTTTAAATTAAACGAAACTTTATTATTGGATATCACGTATGTTGAGATACCGATCGGTAGAGGCGGTTCGGAAACGTATAATTTTCTAAGTAATGTTAAAAATGGGGTTTTAAAAATTTCTAATACTGATAATTTATGTTTACCACGCGCGTTAGCATGTGGGGAAATTTTTATGAAACAAAATAGTAGCGAAGAATGGAGAAAATCGTGGAAAAATATAAAAACGTCAGCACAGCAAAAACTAAGAGCATTACAGTTACTCAAAATTTGTAATATAAATTTAAGCGAAAATGAAGGATGTGGAATACGCGAAATTGCGCGTTTCCAACGTTACTTTTCTTGTCAAACTGTATGCATAAAAGTTTACGAATATGAAACGTTTGGAACAGGTGTTTCGCCGATTTATGACGGTAGCGTAGACATACAGCGCGATTATAAATATTTTATAAATATTTTGTATTATAAAACTAGTAAACATTATGATTTAATTTTAAATCTTTGGGGTATGAAGGCAAAAATGTATTACTGTAATCCTTGTAATGTAGCTTATAAAAAAATTTTAAGTCATAAGTGTAACAACGTCTGTTCTGCGTGTAATGGAACACCAAATTGTGCGAATAATAATAACATGGAAAACAAAATCCGATGCGATGATTGTGGGCGTGAGTTTTATTCCCAAATGTGCTTTACATATCATAAAAAGGTAGGATCACTTTCGCGAAATGAAAAGAAGAAAAGTAGATGTACAAAATCAATTTGTGATACCATAAAGATTTGTCAAACGTGTTTAAAATTCTGCGATGAAACAAAGGGTATCAAACACGAATGCGGGAAAAAATATTGTAAAACTTGTAAAATTACTCATGATATAAATTCATTTTGTTTTATGCCTGTTATTAATAAAAGTAAAAAAAAAATAGAAAGTCACCGGAAAATTGCTATATCTTTTACGACTTCGAAACGCGACAGGATGAACGATTGGGGGAATCTAACAATACATTTATACACATACCAAATTTATGTGTCGCACAGGTTTGTTGTGAAGTTTGTGTGGGAGAACCAGATATGTGCAGGTTGTGTAGTTTTTGTGGTGTTAGACAACACATTTTTACAGGGGACGAATGTTTAAAGAATTTTGTAAATTTTGCCGTCCGTACAACAAAAAGAAATTTTTCATCTTTTATTTGTATTGCGCATAACGCTAAAAGTTTTGATGTCCAATTTATTTTAAAATATATTATGGATCATGAGAAAAAGTTGGTTCCTCATGTAATATTAAACGGTAGGAATATAATTAAATTACAAGTAGGTTTAACTAAATTCATTGACAGTTTAAATTATATGCCAATGAAACTAGCTAATTTACCGAAAACATTCGGTCTCCCCGAAGGAGAAAAAAAAGGCTATTTTCCTCATTTATACAACACCAAAGAAAACGAAAATTATATAGGACCATACCCTCCCTCTTCTGCGTATTCGCCCGACAGCATGAGTACCGACGAGCGTATACAATTTTTCAAATGGTACGATAGCGTAGCACACGAAGAATTTGATTTGAAAAAAGAATTGATAGAATATTGTGTGCAGGACGTAAATATTTTACGACAAGCATGTATCATCTTTAGAAAAATATTTTTAGATATCGCTAACGTCGATCCGTTTAGCGAAAGCGTCACTATTGCAAGCGCTTGTTCCACAGTTTTTCGTAAAAAGTTTTTAAATGCCAACGAAATCGGAATAATACCTCAGTCTGGATATTTAAGAGGGGACAATATTCTCAAAAATGCGTAGAATGGATGCTATGGCAGGAGAATCTTTTCAAAAAAGAAATTATTCATGCCGGTAGAGCACGAGAATATTCTTTGATAGAAGGTCCGCGTGTTGATGGTTTTTTAAATGATAAAAACGGAAAAGGGACTGTGTTTCAGTACCATGGTTGTTTTTATCATGGATGCCCACGCTGTTTCAAAGAAAACAGAAACAATATATTGAATAGTGGGAAAACGTTTGCTCAACGATACGAGGAAACGCGTACCATGTCAAATAAAATAAAATCTTACGGGTATAATCTTATAGAAGCGTGGGAATGTGATTTCGATGAAAATATAAAAATTAATCCTAATATCAAAAATTATATAAAAAATCACCCCAAGGCCGGTAATGTTTACCTAAACCCTCGCGATGCATTTTTCGGCGGGCGCACGGGTAATGTGGTTACCCATTATAATGTATGTAATAGCGAAAAAATAAATTACATAGACGTGTGCTCGCTATATCCGTTTATTTGTAAGACAGCTAGTTTCCCCATAGGACACCCGCAAATTTTTTCAACTACTGAATGTTTCGATCTTACTGGTGAAAACTTTGAAAACTTTTCACAAAATGTAGAAGGCCTAGTAAAATGCGATATTTTACCACCGCAGAATTTGTTTCATCCGGTTTTACCTGTAAAAATGCACAATAAATTATTTTTCCCGCTATAGATCCTGCTGTGAAAGTTTAAATCAAGATGATTGCTTTCACAGCGCTAAAGAGCGTATATTATCCGGAACTTGGGTTTCCACCGAAATAAAAAAGCTCTAGAGTTGGGATACGTATTGATAAAAATTTATGTTATTTGGCAATATCAAGTAACAAAATACAATCCCGACACTAGATCTGGCGGCCTATTTACTGAATATATTAATACATTTTTAAAAATAAAACAAGAATCGAGCGGTTGGCCTTCCGATATAAAAACAGAGGAAGAAAAAATTAACTATTTAAATAAATATAAACAAGAAGAGGGGGTAACTTTGGATTACGAAAAAATAAAAAATAATCCTGGTATGCGATCTGTCGCAAAATTATGCCTCAATTCATTTTTGGGAAAGTTTGGGCAGCGAGACAACCTGTCTCAAACTTCGATAGTTCGGACTTTTCAAGAGTTTGTAAACTATTTGACAGATCCGGAAAAAATAATTCAACATTGTTTGCCCATCAATGAGGAAGTAATGTACATATCGTGGAAATACAAAGAAGAATGTATTTCCTCATCGCCTTGTACTAACGTAGTTATAGCAGCCTATACTACGGCACAAGCGCGACTAGAATTATACAAATATTTGTATTGTTTGGACGACAGAGTGTTGTATTATGATACAGATTCAGTCATATACCTCAGTCGTAATGATGGTAGCGAAGAATATGAACCGCCGACAGGGCCATTGTTAGGTCAAATGACGAACGAACTTGAGTGTTACGGTGAAAACGCGTATATAGAAACTTTTGTTTCAGGGGGCCAAAATTTTACGGGATGCGTATAAAAACGGCGAGCGGAGAAACTTTTGATACATGCAAAATCAAAGGAATTAGGTTGAATTATGAAAATACACTAAAAATAAATTTCGAGACTATAAAAGATTTAATTAAAAATATCATGCGTCTAACGACAACGAGAACGTAATACGAATAACAAATAACGTAATTAGAAAAACTGCTATTCACGAAGTTGTATCGCGCACTGAAGAAAAAACTTGCTCGGTCGTTATTAAAAAAAGACGTTTTATTTCTAATGATAAATCGTACCCTTATGGTTTCAAAACTTAATTTTAACAAAGGTTTTATTTTTATAGGAACTATCGAATTTCTTCGACGATATGGCGATGAAGAATGCTGTGGCGATATAAATTGTCGCGTACCAAGATGTCGTTATAGGCCCCAATATAAACAATCATTAGAAGGTATAGCCTGGCATAGAGTTATACATAATTTAATTTTATTTAAAAAAATAATCAAATGACCATGTATAAGCACATGATGAGAACCGTAGATTTATTAAAACACAATAATAATATTACTGTTTCTGTATTATTAAAAGGTTATTTTCGAAGACAAATTTGTGTAATGTGCGATAATGAAGTGTGTCGAGATCGATTTTGTTACAGACCGTTAATAACGAAATGGGACGAATGCAAAAGACTTTGTAAAGATGTTTATATATCGAAAATTGTTAACATAATCGACGAAAATAAGATCGATAGCGTTGTATTTGCGATTAACAATATAAGACGACGAGATCGTTTACTATGTAAAATGAAGGATACTCGATGTCATATACATTACTGTGTAACGCGTGATTGAATTGTTAAAGTTGCGTCTGTAAATTTACATTAAGAATATTTTGTAAAACTAATTGATAAATAATATGTAAGCCTATGTATTTTTTACATCAATGTATTTTTAAGGATAAAAAATAAATTTTTTAAATGTACCCAAATATTTTTTTATTTCTTTTATTGTTTAATATTTTATTTACAGGTTACCATCGTAATACAATTTTTCTTATAAAAATAATTCTAAATTTTCTAATAAAATTATTTAATATAAATAACATAGTCTTCATTTAAATTATTTAATATGAATATATTATTTTAATTTGAATCACTTTTTATATTTTATAAATATATTAATTATTGCACAAATATTCATTGATAAAAATTCACCATTTTTATATAATAAGTAGAAAAATAAACTTTGTGTATCAATCTTTACAACATGGATCGTTTGGCCATATAGGATGGTGAAATCCTACGACGTCCCTCACAGCTACATCGAAAGCACATAGTGCGATATTTAGATGGAGACTAGTGCCTGTATGTTTACTGGTACAAGTTAAAAAAATGTAGTAAGTATTTTCCAATATTCCTTTTTCCATAAAATACGCCTGTAAATTCTGGTTTTTTGTTAAATTTTGAAACAATTCGCATGCTCTACTCGACCATTGATATCCCGTGGATGAAAGAGGTACAATTTTTCCCAATCCGCATAAAATTGCTCTCGGAGGTAATGTTAAAAATTGATGATCTAGTTCATAAATACCGTTCTCTTCATTTGTACGATACAAATTGAACGTGATTCCTGTATCGATCATTTTACAACGTCGAGGATTTTCTTCGCAAATCAGACATCTTATCCATTTATTTCTACACTTGATTGTTATATTCATTCGAGACTAAAAGAAAAATATTGTTAATAAATTTATTTAAAATTTATTTAAAATTTATTATAAAAATTATTTACTTGAATGTACTTACTTTTAATTCCGATATTTTAAATTGTTTCAAACACACCGTGTCAGCAATTTCTGAAGTTTGAGTTTCATCTGTATCAAAAAATTTACAATTTGCAGCACCATAGTAATAATACATTTCTCTTTCCAACGAATTATATTGAATATCTTCGTCACATAACTGCACGTAAATAGACGATGGAGATGAAAAATGCGAGATCCGTACATTTTTCACTTTATCTATTAAATTTGTATGATGGCGATTTTTAATGTTTAGTAATGAAATCATATTAAAAAAGAAAAACAGTTGTGTCGACAGCGGTTAATACGTATTTTTATTTCTTCGGCTACTTATTTTGACAACTCGTGAACTATAAATTTTAACTTATCTCCCGCAGCTAGTAGGGTGTGATGTCTTTCAGAGTTTAGTGTAAACTACAAGCTATAAACTGGAGCTGTTAGTAACGCAATTTGACCCTTAGAGAGAGATAACGCGGGAGTCCCAAGCGTATCGGATAGCTTCAAGCAGCGCTGGTCGTGTGCCGTAGCTCGTATAGCTAGTAGGCGCACGCGCACGCTCGTAAGCCTTATCGTATCTAGCTCGCTGTTTGAGCCGTCCGCTTACTCGGCTGATACGCGCGCGGTTATCAGCCTTACGAACCCGCGACTAGCTTTCTTATTTCGCCGCTAGCAGTTTGAGCGTGCCCGGCCGCGAGCACCCTCCCCTATAAGGCTTACAGAGACGCTGTTTGATTATTATAATCGTATATATTATTTTATTAAAATATTTATCAGTAGCAACATGAACACTTTGCGGCGTCATCCCTTTACTTGTTTGCTGGCGGGTCCTACATGATGATTAGGGAGATATCCAGAACTGTCTTTACTTATCTAGTAAATAAATTTACTATTTTAAAACTGAAATAAGAAACAAAATTATAAAAAAAAATTTAAAGTTACAATAATTTTACAATATTTACGAAAATATAAATTTTCTATTATAAAATTTATGAAAGATGTTTTCTTTAAATTAACGCAAGAAAAATTTTAAAATGAAATACTGTGAAGAAATATTTTTATTCTTTAAATTAACGCAAAAAAAAAAATTTTTTTAATGAAAAAAACTGTAAGGAAATATTTTTTTAACTCTTTAAATTAATGAAAGAAAAATTTTTAAATGAAAAACTGTGAAGAGATATTTTTATTCTTTAAATTAACGCAAAAAAAAATTTTAAATGAAAAAACTGAAGAAATATTTTTATTCTTTAAATTAATGAAAGAAAAATTTTAAAATGAATAACTGTGAAGAAATATTTTTATTCTTTAAATTAACGCAAAAAAAATTTTTAAATGAAAAACTGTGTAAACAGATAAAATGTAATAAATACTATTATGATGTTAGTGGTTGTAAAAATTCTGACCTGAAAGAAGGTACGTGTCGCTTTATTAGCTTCTACACCGCTACCTTCGACTTCTCTAGCTACATATGTTTTTACCGATCGTTCGAGTGTTGAGAGAAAGTTTTCCCTCTACTTGATCGTTAAAAAAAGAAAATATATTTATATACCAAATTTTTAATTATATATATATACTATTTAAAATAGCTAAGTTTCAAATAATGCGAGAAAAATCATTTTAAAAAATTAAAGAAAGAGGTTGTTGAAATAAATAACCACATTCGCTAAGTTTTTATTCATTTATTTAAAAAAAAAATTTTTTAAATACAAACGGATCTTAAAATTAACACACATACACACACACAATTAAACTAAAATTAACATATATTTAAATTAAAACTAAAAATAAAAAGTTTTTAAAATACAGCCGGATCTTAAAATTAACACACATACACACACACAATTAAACTAAAATTCTTAAAATTAACATATAATTAAATTTAAACTAAAAAATAAAAAAAGTTTTTAAAATACAACCGGATCTTAAAATTAACACACATACACACACAATTAAACTAAAATTCTTAAAATTAACATATAATTAGATTAAAACTAAAAAATTAAAAAAGTTTTTAAAATACACACACACAAAAGTTAAAATTAATACACACGCTATCACCATTCACTTTCGTTGCTGGTATCCCACGTTTCCTCCATGGGATCCCACGTTTCCTCCATGGGATCCCACGTTTCCTCCATGCGATTCTCATACTGTATCTGTATGTTATTATATTTTTCTTCCTCTCGCGCTTCTTCTTCTTCTTCTTCTTCTTCTTCTTCTTCTGCATACTGTGCCTCAAACCTGTTATAGATTGTGTAGTTACGATCTAAATCATACTCGTAACTTGCAGCTTTTAACGTTTTTCGTGTATAATTACGTAATGGATCCTCTACGTAATTAAAAATTGATTTAAATTTATCGAGCATTTTTATTTCGACAAATGCCACAATACCTTCTTCGATACCATAGTCGGTATCCAGCATTTGCGTCGCGTTTAAGAATAATTCTTTCAAATTTTTGTGTTGGCTACAGATATTACCGTATCCGTAGACAGGTCTGCCGCATATTCTGAGCCTGGGGTGCTGCTCGAATCCGGTGATTTGACAGTCGCACCGATTCACAAAACTGCAAGTTATCATTTTTTTAATCCGTTTATAGATAGCTGTAATTAGACTGTTCCATTTAATCGCGAGCTTGAATGGTACCATTCTAAGCTCTGTTTTATGGTATCTCACCGATACTGCATAAAACACTTTTTTTTATATGTAGCCACGACTTTTTAAATACGCCGGATTTTTCTGGCGTATTTTCATAGTAGCTACTGAGGTTTATAATACTGTGTGCGTATCTTCCGTTTACATTTCTTTCCTCGTTTATATTGATTATACGGTTATTCACGTCTAACCGATAATCTTTACTAACGTACTCCAGTCTCGTATTCCATTTGGTGTGATTTTCGTCGCACACTATGTTGAAATAACGTACATAGCATTCTCGTAGATATAACTCGACAAACGCTACTAATCCGACGTCCATACCGTGATTATATTCAGGACCAGGATGGTCCAAGTCCACCAGGTGATATAATCCGCAGTATTGTCCCAGCATTTTCTTATGATGCGAACAATACTTTTCTTTAGCACTTATCACGATTCTCCCGCATTTTCTCGCTGGTTGCGATATACATGTAATTACACTCCCCGCACATTCTCTCACTCTTTG
Source organism: Anastatus disparis (assembly GCA_017163975.1). Classification (NCBI taxonomy): domain Eukaryota; kingdom Metazoa; phylum Arthropoda; class Insecta; order Hymenoptera; family Eupelmidae; genus Anastatus; species Anastatus disparis. Next base: position 6,622,589 of record JAFFSR010000282.1, read on the forward strand.
ACACGTGAAGACTCTTATTACCCTGTTAGCTGTCGTACTCACTATGTCGTTCCATAGCAAGACTATTCGCCCCGGGAGAAGACTCGCCTCCCACGCGTTATATTCTATGTACAACGTGAAAATTAAAGTTTTGAAAAAACAAAATAAATTGAAACTCATTTTGACGTTTTTTTTATAAAAAAAAATATTTTAAACTTGATATTTAGGATAGTGGACCCAAAGATCAGTCTGACGTCTAGTATTTTTGGAAAAATATTTAAGAGTGAAAATAGACAAAATCGAAAAAAATCCTTTACCCCTCTATTTTTCATTTTTTATAACTTACCAAAAAAAGTTTATGTGAGGGTGGGATAGGTTAGCATATGGATTTTATTACACCTTAGAACATCCTTTAAAAATTTTCAATTCCGTCTTGTCGCATACTTTTACTTTTGAACGCTCAACATGCGAAGTATTGAACGACACATGGTTAAAATTTTTTGACCATCTCAGTCAATATTTCGCATGTTGAGTGTTTAAAAAGAAAAGTATTAAGTTTTCATTATCTGTGAAAATTTTCTATCATCTAAAAGAGGAATATTGTGTAAAGTGAATTGTATATTACTATATATTTTTTTTTAATAATCAATTGAGAAAAGTATTTTCATACATTGGTGTAACGCATACACCATCTAAGCATAAAGTGTATGTTAAATTCGATATAAAAGGACAGAGATACCGGGCAAGACGGTCATTGGGTATTCTATAGGGCATAGTCTTCGGCGTCGTACGACGTGCTTCGGCTTTTCCGACGAGGAGAAACGATGAGAGAGAGAGAGAGAGAGAGAGAGAGAGAGAGCGAGAGAGAGAGAGAGAGAGAGAACGGTAAGCAATGTACTCGAGAGAGTGAGAGAGAGAGAGAGAGAGAGAGAGAGAGAGAGAAAGAGAGAGAAAGCGATAGAGCGAGCGAGAGAGAGAGAGAGAGAGAGAGAGAGAGAAAACGGGTAAGCAATGTACTCGAGAGCGAATGCACTGGTCGTGCAGCATAATATAGGTCATAATATAAACATCCCAAGTTTTGGAGTACGCATGCACCCACACAAGTGTAGCGTACGCTCTAACGGGGGTCATTCTATTTCTGGCGCTGCTGTTACCCCCACCACTCGTACATCTCCACTCGTTGTTGTACACACGCTTATACGTTAATACTAGCTGGTTACACAGACACACACAGTTGTAAAGCTTATATATATATATATATATATATACATATATACATATATACATACATCACTTGTACAATGTAGTGTTGATTTTCAGGGTTTTTCTCTTTTTTCCACTTGTTAAATATCACTCTTTAAATTCGTAAATGCAGGAAAATATACAAAATCGGTAAATATATACAAATATACAAATCGGTAATATATCAATAATATTAAAAACTTGAAATATTCTAAAATTATACCAAGTGACAAACTCTCAAAAAATCCGTATTTCTTAAAAAATTCAATTTTACTAATTTTTTCAATAATTTTTTTTCAATAATCTACTGATTTGAACATTTTTCATTTTTTCATTTATTTTTTCATTTTTTCATTTATTTTTTCATTTTTTCATTTATTTTTTCATTTTTTCATTTATTTTTTCATTTTTTCATTTATTTTTTCATTTATTATTATTAACATTTATTATTTATTATTAACATTTATTATTTATTTTTATTTTCCACGAAATTCCCGATTATCGAGAAGCGAGATAAGGCCGAGCGATAAGGCTCTCAGCAGACCGAATCGGCATACGCGTACCCCAAAACCGGCATTCTCGCCCCCGGGGGCGAGTATGGCGGTCCTCTGTGACGTCACAACTGTCTGGAGTTCTCGCCCCCTTTCTACTTAGGTAATTAAATTCGTTATATTGAAATGATTATTTTTTCATTAGGAAACATTGAAATTTCGCTAAGTTATTTATTTTCATTCCGTAAATGTAAAATAATTACATTTTTACAAAATGGAGTAACGTTTACATTCATTTTAGCAGCCTACACCAAGTAAGCATACATTTTTTGCTTAAATTTACTGAAAATATATGTCAAAAAGAGTAATTCCATATGATTTTTATTGTATTTCATGATTTGGCATTTTTTTACTGGATGATAAAAGAAAAATGTAAAATTTTATGTATTTTTATTATTATACGGAATTCCGGTAGTCAGAGGGTCAATTCTAATGATGAAATAATCTATTTTGTGCTCTATTTCATAATTACGCAAGCATGTTTAATATCAATATAATCATTAACTAATCTGTTATTGTTTGGTAACACAAAAGTTGAAGGTTTGGTGGAATTAATCATATATTAAATTAATACAGCCTCATCTTACAAAGAGAGTGCATTGCATTTGGGTCTTGGATTTTCTTCTAGCTTTGGGATCTTTTTTCTTACATAAAATCATAAAAAAAGTCGCGTCTATTCGGTCCAACGCTCGATTTTTTCCGAGTTATGAGCAGTTTTGTCTGTTTTGTTGAAAAAATTGCATCTGCTTTATAATTTTACAGTTTTCGAACTCCTTATTCTAAAAGGTTTTTACTGATTGCATATTAAAGTTCCCTGGTAGCAAACCCATCGCAATTTCGCTGCAATTTCGCTGCAATTTTGCGTGCACGCACGAAAATTTCAGCTGTCCATACATGGTCTGCTTCCGAATTCGCTTATGGTTCTGCTGCCAGAAAATTACCCTAAGAACGTTAAGCAAAAGTGCGCCAAAATTGCAGCGAAAGAGTGCTATTTTTTAAAATAAAAATATTGCACTCGCACGCGCAGCAGAATTGCAGGATGATTGATGCATGTACATACAGTAGATGAGTGCAGCATAATTGCATTAGAATTGCAAATAGAAATTGCAAATGGGAAAGAGCAGAAACGCACGCAAACATACGGCAGAAACGCATCAAGATTGCAGTGAGGGCATGCAGCAGATGCGTGCAGTAAAATTGCATGAAAATTGCAACATAGACGTGCAGTAGATGAGTGCAACATAATTGCTTCAGAATTGCTAATGGAGATTGCAAATAGGGAAGAGCAATAACGCAAGCGAACATACGGCAGAAACGCATCAGAATTGCGGTGAGGGCATGCAGCAGATGCGTGCAGTTAAATTGCATGAAAATTGCAACACAGGCGTGCAGCAGATGAGTGCAGTAAAATTGCATGAAAATTGCAACAGAGACGTGCAGCAGATGAGTGCAGCATGATTGCATCAGAATTGCAAATGGAAATTGCAAATAGGATATATCTGTAATGCACGCTAACATACGGCAGAAACGAATCAGAATTGCGGTAAGAGCATGCAGTAGATGCGTGCGGTAAAATTACATGAAAATTTTGACAGACACGTGTAGCAGATGCGCCCTGCAGGAGCGTGCAGCAAAATTCTATGTGTATTGTGACTGACGAATGGAGTAGATACGTAGACAGTAATCCAAATTGAAATTAAAAAAATGCAATTAACAATACAAGATATTAATGATGCGCATGTGTTAAATTAACGTCAGCATAAGCAAGTACGTAGAACACACACACGTATCAATAAATTAGAAGTCTATGGAAGTGTTAGTCATGTTAAGCGGAAAATGGCCCCATAAAATTCAATGTAAATTTAATGAAGTGGTTAACATGACCAATTGCTAATTGAATTTGGAAATCGTGACAAAATTAGTATGAAATATCCTTCTGCTTTCATTCGTTGCATGTATATACGCGCATGAGGTCATGTGATTTTATAGGAAAGAACATCAACAGAATAACGTTTCGTTAAGAATGAGAATATACCTTAATATAATTCCTACAACGTTTAAACTAGTTTTAACATAATTCTCAAGCAAGATAATATAAAGCCCCACAAAAGAATATTTTATTTATTGTTTAAGGTTAATTGGTAAGTTTCAATACTTTATGAAATTTTGGTTATGTAAAAAAGTTCTCAATAGCACTCATCTGCTGCACCTCTCTTTTGCTGTTTCCATGCAATTTTACTGCACGCATCTGCTGCATGCCCTCACCGCAATTCTGATGCGTTTCTGCCGTATGTTCGCTTGCGTTATTGCTCTTCCCTATTTGCAATCTCCATTAGCAATTCTGAAGCAATTATGTTGCACTCATCTACTGCACGTCTATGTTGCAATTTTCATGCAATTTTACTGCACGCATCTGCTGCATGCCCTCACCGCAATTCTGATGCGTTTCTGCCGTATGTTCGCGTGCATTACTGCTCTTCCCCATTTCCAATTTCTATTTGCAATCCTGATGCAATTATGCCGCACTCATCTGCTGTATGTACATGCACCAATTATCCTGCAATTCTGCTGCGCGTGCGAGTGCAATTTTCTCATTTATAGAACAGCACTTTTTCGCTGCAATTTTGACGCAATTATGCTGCACGCGTCTGTTGTAATCATCTGTCGGCAAAAACATAATAAAAGTCGGAAGCAGACCATGCGTGTGCAGGGCAATTTAAGTGCGGCAGATTTTGCTACCAGGGTTGAGATTAAAACCTTTCGATTGAAAAAAAACGTGTCCAAAAATCTCAAGCTGTTTACAAGTTATAAGAGAATGAAAATAGGGCAAATATTCAGTTGAAAATATTCATAGAAAATTAATGCTGTATTTTAGTCTGAATTCCATTTTAATTTTCATCCCTTCATAACTTTTGAACAACTTGAGCTTTTTGGACACGTTTTTTTTTCAATCGAAAGGTTTTAATCTCAACTTTAATATGCAATCAGTAAAAACCTTCTAGAATAAGGAGTTCGAAAACTGTGAAATTATAAAGCAGATGCAATTTTTTCAACAAAACAGACAAAACTGCTCATAACTCGGAAAAAATCGAGCGTTGGACCGAATGGACGCGGGTTTTTTTATGATTTTATGTAAGAAAAAAGATCCGAAAGCTAAAAGAAGATCCAAGACCCAAATGCAATGCACTCTCCTTGTTAATACTGAAGCTTTACTTCTGGTTGAATTATTCAAGATACATTTTCTTTTACCGTACTTTAAAAATCTTTTTTTTAAAGCTCAATACTACAGTTTATTTTATAAATAAACCAATAGTAGAAGAATTGTATAATTAATATATAAATAATTGAGTTTTTTCAAAATTATATATAATTTTTGTGAATAAACTGTGTTATATTATTTCATAATATTTATCAGCTAGTCAATTAAATTTTTAAATCAACGCATTAATTTAGATCATTAACTTTCTCTACAATGAATGTTTTGTTGAAATGTTTTCGAAAGCAAACATTAAAGTATTCTTTTAATTTTGTAGCATTTTCATTTAGATAAACTCAAAATATATCTACAATTATTTCTTAAAAAAAAGTGACTAAAATATCAGATTGAAAGCAGTACAGAATACCAGTGTTGTAATTCTACTTTTTAATTAACATTTGTATACTAAAAATATGTTATTATTATATATTGTATTCAAGTTTGAAAACTAATTAGTTAAGCATAAATGTAAGAAAAAAATTAATTGTGCTCGTACATCAAATACTTCAATAATACTACAATGCATATGTTGAAATGCATTCTAGATATAAAAATAAACTGAATTTTTTAATTATATCCTTTGTATATATGTCATTCTGTATATTATACAGTATCGGGCAAGAATTCTGAGCAGGTTATCAAATTTTTGCTCCGACTTTGAAAAAGCGTATCTTCTTCAATTTTCATCCTAGAAAAAATTTAAAAAAAGCATTTAGAAGTATTTTTTAAATGCTTTCTTTTTAACTTACTTACATTTTTTTAACGATATTTAAAAAAAAAAATAATCGCTTTGGCGATTTTGAAATTTTTTTCATTTTTGCATTTTTCTTCAATCAGCTGTAGTTTTTTAAATAATTGAGCTAGAAAAAATTTGAAAAAAGATTTGGAAAGGGCCTAAAAAATGACATTTGCAGCTATTTTTACAAAAATTTTTTAATAATTTTTTGTCAAGTTTTAAGCATATAAAGTTATTGATCTAATACTTTTGCAGTTGTAAAAAACACTTCAATAGCAAGTAAAAAATAATCGCTGGTGAAGTAGTGATTTAATTTTAGTAGGAAATTATAACTATTCATTATTAATAATAAAACATAATAAAGTATGAAACAACAAAAAGATTTATTTTGCAAAAATTATATCATAGAAATCAAAAGTTTTGCACCAGCGATTATTTTCTACTTGCTATTGAAGTGTTTTTTACAACTGCAAAAGTATTAGATCGATAACCTTATATGTTTAAAACTTGACAAAAAATAATTAAAAAAGTTTTGTAAAAATAGCTGCTTTCCAAATCTTTTTTCAAATTTTTTCTAGCTCAATTATTTAAAAAACTACAGCTGATTAAAGAAAAATGCAAAAATGAAAAAAATTTCAAAATCGCCAAAGCGATTATTTTTTTTTTTAAATATCGTTAAAAAAATGTAAGTAAGTTAAAAAGAAAGCATTTAAAAAATATTTCTGAATGCTTTTCTTAAATTTTTTCTAGGATGAAAATTGAAGAAGATACGCTTTTTCAAAGTCGGAGCAAAAATTTGATAACCTGCTTAGAGTTATTGTCCGGTACTGTAGATAAAATTTGTTTAGAGATTCGATAATATTATTTTTAATCACAACTTATAAATTATTTGACTATAAATAATCTTAAATGATATTAAATCTATCTTTTTATGTAATAAAATTATCTAATTACAAACAAAATGGAGGAAAATAAAGCAGTCAGTACAGCAATAAATGTCATTCAAAAGACTTACAAAAGCACCATTATATTGCCCCACTAAAAAGTCTAAATATATTATTGAATTTTTAAAATATTTTTAATAAACTTTAATGCAAATTTGAAAATTGTTTATTCTATTTTATTGATAAAAAATTATTTAATCATAAATATAGTTTATTTTTTCCAACGCTACTCTCTGTATATTTAAATTCAGAGAACTGAACTAAAATATCTAAGAAAATATTATACTAACTAGGAGAGTGTCGCATCTCCAGAGCACTGATTTTGCTCAAACTTTGAGATAAGTTTTCAGATGACAAAATATCGAAAAAGCTAAAGTTATAGTCACAAACGCTCAATATTCCCCTAGTTACAGGCGATTAAACACCGAAAAAGTTACTAAATTTTCAAAGTTATTGTTTTTTAGTTAAGATCTAAAGGTTCAAAACTTTTTTTAAATGAAAGATAACTCAAATCCTTTCGAAATAGTAGTTCCAGTATATCAAAATATTATTTTTTCCATAAGTTGTAGTTTAATGAAGATTGGACCTTGATTCTTTTTAGAATATCAATTAATAATAAAAGCTGAAATTTAGTCGAATGTTTATTAAGCTACGACTTTTGAAAAAATTAATATTTTAATATACTACACTGTAAGAAATTTTGTGTAATCCGTCAAATTTTATTTTGTACAAATATTTTTGTGTTAAAATTTTACAAACATGTTTGTAAAATCAACACAAAAAATTTTGTAATTTAAAAATGTATGTGTACTTTTAAAATTAACACAAAAATTTTTGTAGAATTAAGAAGCGGCCGTATCATTCTGTCCTTGTCTAATCTAAATTTTCGTTATTATAAATAAATAAAATATTTTCATAGAAAAGTAAGACAACCGCCCAATAGAGCAAAAGACAAGCAAACGATTCTTTTCTATGAAAAAATATGAAATTTTGATTATTTTTCGAATGAAGTCTGAAACGAAAAAACAGTTCAATCAACTCAATCAAGTTCGATTGTTTTTCCGTTTCAGACTTCACTTGAAAAATAATCAAAATTTCATATTTTTTCATAGAAAAGAATCGTTTGCTTGTCTTTTGCTCTATTGGGCGGTTGCCTTACTTTTCTATGAAAATATTTTATTTATTTATAATAACGAAAATTTAGATTAGACAAGGACAGAATGATACGGCCTCCTCTTATCACACGGAGTTTGTAAATTTTACAAACATGTGTGTACTTATTAATTTCAACACAAAAAAATTTGTATTTTATCTCTGACACTTATGTGTGTTAAAATTACAAATTTTTTTTTACTGTGCACAATTACTATTTTGAAAGGATTTGAGTTCATCTTTCGTTTGAAAAAAGTTTCAAGTCTATAGCTATTAATGCTAAAAAACAATAAGTGTTTAAATATTTAGGAACTTTTTTAGTGTATTCTTTAATTACATGTAACTACACTGAAAAGACATCGGTGCTCTCCCCGCCACACTGGTATATCCGTAACGGCGCTCCCTCTTTCAATCCATTACGGAGCAAGACCGGCGCTCGAGTGGTCCCGTTTTGTAGCAGCTCCTAATAAGCCGTGTGATAGACGCGGTAACTAGCGCCGCAAGAGGTCGTTTGCGGCGCTCTCAAGGCGCGGGCCGGCGCCGCTACGGTCCCGATTTCACAAACTATACAGGCTGTAGGATTCGGCGTAACTACGGTCAGGTGGGTGACTGTAGCGGTCCCTACGTCTTTTCAGTGTAGGGAAACATTGAGCGTTCGTGACTACAATTTTAGCTTATTCCATATTTTTTTATCTAAGAACCTATCTCTACCAATTTTTTTATGATAGTACACTGCAAATTTAAGTGTGTTAAAATAACACACTTACGTGTGTAATTCGGCTGTCGCCAATTTTACACACTTTTTTGTGTGTTAAATCCTCAACACATTTTAGATGTTTGATTTGACACACGTAAACGTGTAAATTTAAACGTATAATGTGTGTAAATGATTGAAATACATTAAAAATTAATTTATGGAGATTTCATTTTTTTTGTGTCGAAATTTATCTATTTTAATAAGCAATTATTTCGAGAATTAAACTAATAAAACTATATCGCCTAAAAAAACGCTTAAAAAATTTTTGACCTAACTGGGGCGCGAACCCACGACCTACGGGTTACGAGGCATTAACGCTACATATTACGCTACGGAACGCTTCTTATGGGTCAAGATAATTTTATATATTTATAGTTTATTACTATAAACATTTTATTATATGGATAATTTATTGTTAAATAATTTATTTGGTGAGGTTAAGAATATCCAACTCACTGATATATATATTTATTAATTGATTAGTGAATCTAATAACCAATTTAATAGATGCATTCGGTTTAATAAAATTATTTTTTTCATATGAAGCATTTTAATTAAGCTTCTTATTAAATAATAAATAATTATAATTAATTACTTAAGGTAATTAAAATAGAAGACTACATTAAATTTGAAATAATAAATATTGTAGTTCTTAATACAATTTAATATTAAAATATATACTTTTAGAAAAACTTTAATTAAAAATAAAAATAAAGCACAATATATATGTTAATGTACAAACATAAATTTTAAACACATAGATGTGTAGATTTATGCATTTATGTGTGTAAACTTTCACATTAACTAGATCATGCGTGTAAAAATACACATAAAATGTGTGTACTGATATTTTTACGCACATAAGTGCGTTATTTTACACACATAATAGAATTTACACACTAAAACGTGTAAAACTACACACTATCAGTGTGTGAATTAACACACATAAATTTGCAGTGTATGAATGACTAAACCTGTTATGATACCACCTAAATAGTCATTTCAAATGATTTTTGGTTTAATTAGACCTATACTTTTTTTTAACATGCAATACAATTTGACTTCTCTTCTAAAACTCATGGAAATACTTTTATACTTAAAGAAACTACTTACGTGAAATATTTAATCCAACAAGGAAAGTGCATTGCATTTGGGTCTCAGATTTTCTTCTAACTTTAGAATATTTTTTCTTACATAAAATCATGAAAAAAGCCTTTTTCCGAGTTATAATCAGTTTTGTCTGTTTTGCTAAAAAATTTGCATCAGCTTTATAGTTTTACAGTTTTCGAAGTACTTATTGTATAAGGTTTTTACTCATTGCATATTAAAGTTGAGATTAAAACCTTTCGATTAAAAAAAAACGTATCCAAAAAGCTCAAGTTGTTCAAAAGTTATGAAGGGAAGAAAATTAAAATGAAATTCAGACTATAATACAGCATTTATTTTCTATGCATATTTTCAGCTAAATATTTGCGCTATTTTTATTCCCTCATAACTTTTAAACAACATGAGCTTTCTGAACACGTTTTTTTCAATTAAAAGCTCTTAATCTCAACTTTAATATGCAATTAGTAAGAACTTTATAGAATAAGTAGTTTAAAAAATGTAAAACTATAAAGCAGATGCAAATTTTTTAACAAAACAGGCAAAACAGCTCATGACTCGGAAAAAATCGAGGTTTGGGCCGAATGGACGCGGCTTTTTTCGTGATTTTATGTAAGAATAAATATCCCAAAGCTAGAAGAAAATCCAAGACCCAAATGCAATGCACTCTTTTTATAAGTCTAAGTGGTCGAATTCTTCATTATATGGGCTAAAAAGTCATTTCAAGTGAGTTTTAGCATTATTTGACTTCTAATTCTGATTCTGCAACACGTATCGATACTTTTTTTTATAAAAAAAAGCTATTTCCATAAACTTTTTAGTGTTGGTCCATATGATAGAACTCTGAAACCTTTAGATTTCGAATTATAAAATCGACATATGTCAATTACATCAAATTCTATGATTCAGCAAATATTTATTTTTCTAAATTAAGAACATTTCTTAAAGAAACCACATAAGAGACTATACTGAAAAATACTTTGTTATGGATAAAAATAGTCTAAATTTTCAAAAATTAGAGAAAAGTCCAAATTTGATGTTTTATAACTCTCAAAAAAAGTCCTGAAAAAATATTAAGAGCATGACGAAGCTACGCGCCTCCTAATAATATTTCCAATCCTAACTTATGAATAAACGATGCATTTAATCAAGTTTTTTTACTACAAAGAAAGAGTTTGTAAGATTAAACTCTAGTGCGGACAACTCAAGAAATCCATCAAAATATTATACATGAAAAGTTATACTACAAATTTTCACTGTATCGTATTTTCAGGTTAGGTTTGTTCAGTTCGATATCTAATTTCCAATCCAAGCTCATAATAAATAACAAGTCTAAATTATTTTTTATTTTAACAAAAATTATTGTATTAACATAGCTTAAGTGTGGACAACTCATTATATTTGTTTAATTTATGAATTGGGAAAGATATTAATAAAATAAGAAAAGCAAAACTCGATTGTTGCAGCTCCGACATACCGTTAAGAAATTGAGGGTAATTCATAACACTAAAAAAAAACGTTTTTAGCGAAAAAAAATTTTTGACATTCGATTCCTAGGAGAATTGCCATATATATATATATATATATATATATATGTTTGTAGCTAATATATGTATTTTAAGAGTTTACAAACCCATTGATATTTTCTTATAGATTACCTTCTGATGGATAATATGCGGAATGTTACACACTATACACTTTGGGGGAGAAAGCCTATTATGAGGGAATTTTTACCATGTCTCTGGGATTTAGTTTCATATTCTTTGAATAGAAACCTTTTATTTCCACTTTGAATCATGCCATTAGCGTGAAAAACCAGGGGAAACTAAGGCGTGGTCGTTTTTTTTCATTTGGCCCCACTGTGCGACGGTCTGTGCATACAGTCAAGAGATTATTATATTTAGTCTTAATTTAGTTTTTCTTTATTACTATATAATTGAATAATAAAGTTTATTTCTATTAAAATTGTATTTGGTGGTGCTGTGCACTATTTTCTTTAACGGCAGGCCGGAGTAGAACCTGATACCGACCGAGTAACAATTGAGTTGTTTGTTATTTACTCAAGTATTAATCGGTGTATCTTCAAAATAAAGGTTGATCGCAATAGATATTATTATTATGAATATCTATGCACAAGAAAAAAAAAATCTACCGATTTGTTTTTGAGAAAAGTAAGGAACGCCGAAGTAAAAGATTATGTTTATAATATTTTCGCGTTCCTTACTTTTCTCAAAAACAAAGCGATAGATTTTTTTTTTCTTGTGCATAAATATTTCAAATAATAATATCTATTGCGCTTAACCTTCAATTTGCAGATACACCGATTAATACTTGAGTAAATAACAAAAAAGCCAATTAGACAAGGACAGCGAATCCGGCCTGCTCTTAAGTAATCTTGAAAAGGTTATCGGCTCGGCCATGCTTTAGTCAATTTTTTTTTTGGAGAAAAAGGAAGAGTGAGTGCCGTTCTTCAATTATCAGTGTTGTAAGTGTCAGTGTTGCAAATGAAATTTCATCTTAGATGAAAGCCTTTTATTCAGATGTGAAGTTTTGTATATTGAAAGTTCAGAGATAATTTGTTTTGTCGTTTTCTTAATTTAGAGGTGTTTTGTATTGACAAAACTTATTGAAAGAGAAGTGAAAGAAGAAAGGAAAGACGCATGCTGTGCAATTGATCGCTTTTTTTTCTCTCTTCTTCCGTTGTTTAATGCCGCGTTCAATATTCAGATTCGAGTCTTCTTTTATTTCTTTTTTCTCGTTTTTCTTTCAGACATAAAAAATATAAATAAAAAAAAATAGAAAAAAGCGTAAGTTTAAATTTGGCATATATGGGCATTGCGAGAAAGCGTAAAGAGAAAGAGGTGTGCTAACTGAGGGCGCGCGACGCACGGCTTTTCGCCATTTTTTTGTGTTACTACAATACGTTCCTTGCCTACTGGAAAGAAAGGCCGCATGCTTGAAAGTTTTTTTTTCAATTCACGCGAGTGATACTGAATTTGCATGTTTCATGAAAAAATGTATTATATCCGTCAGGTAAATTACGAAAAAATAAAAGACCTGTATCTTTTTATTTTTCAAAATATGATGAATTGCAAAAGTTATAGCCGATATAAGTTAGAATTTATGTATATATATATATATATATATCTACCTATATTATATAGTTATATTAAAAATTAACCCTCGGACCCCCCACACTCCTCCACCCCCACCCCCCACACCCCCGCACCCCTCCACAACCCTCCACAACCCCCCACACCCCTCCACAGCACCCCCACGACCCCTCCACAAAATAACGTTAAATTGTTTAAAATATTACGATATTTTTTATTTTTGCTCTTATTCTAAGTACCCTCCTTAGGGGAAGTAGATATATTTGATCCTGTAAATGCTGTAAAAATTGATTTTGAAGATATTCCAAAAAAAAAATGGATTTATTAGTAAAAATAAAACATTTACTTTGTTTTTAATTATAACTTACCCTTTCTTTCAATATATTTAATTTTCAAAATTTTTAGAAATACAAGGATATTTAAGAAATAATTTTATTCAAAAAAATAAAAATTATTTAGAATTCTTTTCAACAATAACTAATGGACAATATAAATTGGATATCTCAATATATTTATTAGAAGGCGAAACATTAAATATAGAAAGAGGAAAAAAATTAGAAATAATAGGAGATTTATTAGAAAATGGTAACATTCTATACAAACATATATGTCATAAATTTAAATTAATAAAAATAAACATTTAAAATAGGAATATCATACATGTTAAAAATAAAGAACATAGAGCATATCAAAATTATGAATGAAAAAAAAATGGATCTAAGCGATTTAATTTTAGGTTCTGAAATATTTTTAAATGGAGTATTTTATATTTATATAATTTGTGATATAATACATTGAATTTCGATAATTTAAAATTAAAAATTTTTTTTTTAGAAAAAAGAAGATGACATTGATTAATTTAAATAATTCATTAAATTAAATTTTTTAAAATATTCAAAAAATATATATAATAACTTGTAGAATTCAAGAATAATTAAAAAAGTATTAATAATTTTATTATAATTTATTATTATATATATATTATTCTTTTTTTTATCATTTAATTATATTAAAAATTATAGTTTTAAAAAAAAATAAACATATTTGGAAGAGTAAGTACTTTACTTATACCTAATTTTAAATACTTATGCTTAATTTAAAAATTTTTTTTTAAAGATAAAATTATTTTATTAAAAATTTATGATTTAAAATATTAAATTTAATAATAAAAATATATATACATAATATATATCCTTTTTTTTAGAGTTGACACAATCACATCGAAATTATAATGAATAATTCATTCATATGTTCAATTTGTCATTTAACATATTTAAGCGAAAATTATCTTAAAATTCATGTGGAAGAAAAACATAAAATAAATACTGTAATTTGTAATATTTGTGGATTAATTAATGAAAATAAAAAACATTATATAAGACATATAAATAATCATGATAAAAATAAAAAAGAAAAATATAATTGTAAACAATGTGAGAAATCATACAGTAGATTGGATCATTTAATTAGACATTCAAAAAGTCACGATGATATATGGGTAATTCTTTCATACTTTTAAAAATCATGTTACTGCGTCATTTCTCCTAAATATGAGATAGCACATCTTGTTAGCAAATGTTCACTGATTTATTGAGTTATTAGAAACTAATTTTGTTATATTTTTAATGATAATTAGACGTGTCATTTTATGGCGGATGGGGAAAAGAGGTTTTTTTTTTGAAATTTAAATGTTACCAGGCCATGTAAAATGATAAATTACCGCTATAAAAAAAATGACTACTGCTTTTTTTATTTGAAATTCACACCAAAGCTTTATCTATACACATACTTTTGGAAAATCAAGAGCATGGGTGTGTGCCTGTTAACAACAGTACTTTCTGAAAGGTTATTAAAATGTTACCAAAAATTTATATATTTTACTTTTTTCTGAAAAATACGATGCTGTAAAAAAGACTATTCAGCGGTGACATTTTAAACTACATCAAAAGGTAATATTTAGAATCACAAAGAGAAATTTTTTTATTAGGAACGTGTGCCTAGTGTAGATAAAGTTCTTTGTTCGTTTGAAATTATACTTAAAAAACGTGACTCACTTTTGAAAATAGGTTTTTATCCACAAATATGAAAACCTAAGCTTTGATTCATCTTTTCTCTGTTGTGAACTTTGTAATTTACTATTTTATAATACTCAATGTAATCTTTAAGTTGCTTTTGAAGTATTATTTCGAGTATTCTGGAAATCATTGAATTTTTCCCGGCTATTAAATTTTCCAAATTTACATCGATTACCTAGTTTCTATCAATGTTTTAATTCTAAAGAGTTTAAACTTTAAAAAGCTCAGTTTTAGTATGTATTTAATAGCTTACACCTAGAACGTTGAGTTGAATCATCACTGAAATTTCTAGATTTTAAATTTAAAATTTTTAGATTTAATGTTTATTAAATAAACTAAAATATTTGGTTAAAAGGAATATAAGTATTTTTATTCGAAAACATAAACTACACAAATCTATGTCAAATTTCATACCCTAAGATTGACAGTTTTAGCAAAAATAAATTGATATTCCACTCACTTATGATTTGTAATCAGGAATCCCAAAAGCCATTGGGTAACTAATATCACTCAATTTTAATACCCGAATCGCCAAAAATGAATTTTCCAAAAAAATTGCCATTTCTGGCATATTTTATTTATTACAAAAAATTTTGTAATTATTAATGTAAATTGCGTATTTAAATATTTTCTGTAACATATTAAACATGTAAAAATGAAAAAGCTCAATGGAAAATGATCTATTATAGCCCAAAATACTTAAAAAACTGATCTGAGATAGGTAAAATATTATACCTGGGTGTGATAATAATGAATATATTTAAATGTCTTATATTAAAAAAAGCTATCTTCAAAAGTGAGTAATGCGATTTTTTCTTTTATTATCATTTTAATATATCAACATTTAAAAAAAATAAATTTGATACATGTCTTTAATTTTTTTTAATTTATTGAAAGTAAATTTTAACACTATGAAAAATTTACTCGAAAATCTGTCTTTTGATGTTTGTTAAAAAGACTACCCTTAAAAGTGAGTAACACGATTTTTTTCTTTCATTATAATACGTCAACATTCAGAGAAAATTAGTTTTATACGTGTGCCTGTATTTTTTTTTTTTAATTTGTTGCAGGTGAAATTTTAACATTATGAAAGATTTACCCATATATTTGAATATTTGTAAATATTGTGGAAAAGGTTTCCATAGAATAGATAGTTTGAAAAGACATATTAAAATACACAAGTTTGTAAGTAATAAATGAAAATATTTATCATTTATATATATATATATATATATATATATATATATATATATATTACAATTAAATATATTTTATCAATTTAAATCATTCATAAATAAACTATAATGAAAAAATTATTTTCAGGATGATATAAATAAATAAATTTGCAAAGATACCACCAAAGACGCGTTAGGTCTTTTTATTAATGGAAGCCTTCACCAGTAGCCATAAAAATCATTTTGTTTTATAATTTATATGTTTTATTTAATTTTTTATATTATTTTGAATAATTTAAAAAATTGCTTTTTATAATCATTCTAAAATGTAAAATATATTAAATAAAAATATATTATAATACAAAAATTTATGGCGTTATATATATATATAGAGCCATGATACGTGACGTCACAACCACATATGTGATTGTGACATCACACCAATTTAACTGCTTCTATCTCTTCGAGTTTTCATTTTCTTGAAAAAAGAAACAATACGGGTCTTTTATTTTTTCATATTCTACCTGATGGATATAATACATTTTTTCACGAAATATGCTAATTCAGATGACGGATATATCCGTGTGACTGTGATTAATGTTGGACATTCTTAAGGAGAATAACCTCTCTGAAATTCTAAAATACAAGAAACTTGCATTCGGTATACTTGTATTGTCTTTGTTATCAGTGTTGGTGCCATACAAGTCTTGTGTGTTTAATGGTGTTGTGTATGTGTGAGTAATCACCTTTCTTGCATTGATAGTGTGATTGCGTTCGTCACACTCACGCCGAGAGAGCACATATACATAGTATTACGAACACACAGATAAAATATTATGTTAAAGTAACGCATTAACTTGTACGGTTTTGCATATACTAAAATATATTTTTTTTATCAAATTTAAAGAGTATGTTTGGTACTTTAAGATGTTAAGACTTTTATGCAGAAGTTAATTTTTTCTCTTGCCATCGTAAAATAAAGAGAAAATGAGTTTTTCATTTCCAATCTGTTATTTTAAATGCATTAACTTGTTGTTTGGTTGTGTACATAAATAAATAGTTTTTTTTTAAAGTTTTAAAATTTTTTTCTGAAAAAAATTAAATAAATAATTTTGCTCAAGAGTAGAATGGTTTCATTCAAATTTTTTTTCTGTAGAAAATAAAATTTTCCCTCAATCTTGAATCTTTTATTTAAAATGCATTAGCTTGTTGTACAATTATGCAATAAATAAAAAAAAATTCTTTCAGAAGTTAATTTAAATAAATATTTTCCAGAAATTTTCTTTGATTTTTCAATAATTGAAGATTTTTCTCGTCTTGAATTTTAAACATATTGTTTGATGCAATGCAATAACTTGTTGTACAGTTTTGCATGTATTGAGGAATATTATAATATTATTTAACAGCAAGTCGGAGTAGAACCTGATACCGACTGAGTAACAATTGAGTTGTTTGTTATTTACTCAAGTATTAATCGGTATATCTTCAAAATAAAGGTTGATCGCAATAGATATTATTATTATGAATATCTATGCACAAGAAAAAAAAAATCTACCGATTTGTTTTTGAGAAAAGTAAGGAACGCCGAAGTAAAAGATTATGTTTATAATATTTTCGCGTTCCTTACTTTTCTCAAAAACAAAGCGATAGATTTTTTTTTCTTGTGCATAAATATTTGTAATAATAATATCTATTGCGCTTAACCTTCAATTTGCAGATACACCGATTAATACTTGAGTAAATAACAAAAATGCCAATTAGACAAGGACAGCGAATCCAGCCTGCTCTTAAGCTAATTGTTTCTTAATCTCCTTCTTTAAAAGTTATACATAAATTAAAAGGAAGAAAACAATGCTGAAACATTAACAATAACAAGAGTAACAAAGACGTATAGATACAAAAAAATTTATCATTTTTAAAATATTAATACTTTAAACAATTATATAGAAGTTTAGACACAGCTATTTTTAATCAACAAAATCCAAACATTAAAACAAAATTTAAACGTTGGGGGTTTATATAAATAATTGTTTGTCGTCGAAGAAAACAACACTAAGTCAAAGGTGTCAATAACTTTCACAGACATTTCATCCTTCGTTCTGATTTATTCATCGGAAAGGATCAAAATGGACACGTTATACACGAAAGACATCAAAGCTGCCTAGGAGTTTATGACAGATACGTCGGATAAGGTGCAGAACTTCACCGAAGAAATGAAGGAAAAGATCACTGAAGCAGAAAATCTCACTGCTAACGTTCTGGAGGCGAAGGAGCTGAGGTATAATGCCATGTACGTAACATTTCCTGTTACGAACTCTACCACTTATAACTTCAGAGATGAAACTATACATACACTCTCCAGAGTTAACTTTTCAAATAATAATATTAATTTAGATGCTAAATAAAACATTTTAAAATATGTATAAAGCAATTCAAGGAAATACGAACAATCAGAAGCGTTTAATTAAAAGAAATTATAAGTCAACTCAAAAGACTGAATTGCATCTGTGGTTAGATTATCTAGATTCATAGTTGATGGTTTCAAACCTATTAGATGTCTTAGATCAAGAAAATATAAAAAAATTTAATTTAAGTTCAGATGAAATAAAAAAACGTAAAAGAGATCCAGCGGAGAAGCTCTCCACAGAGGAAAAGAGATTTACCTTCTACTTGGCAGTATCAGGATGTTATCCAAAGTTAAGATCAGCCTCGTTGTTAAGAAGGCAGACTAATTAGAAGGAATTGACCATTGAAGAACTAAAAAATTCTCTACTACAGCTGAAAGCTGAGAGAAAGGAGGATAAAAGTTCAGAGGTGAATATCAACACAAAATGGAACATCCCCAACCTGAATGCCCGCTTATTCAATACTATTTGTGGTTCGGTTACTATTGTAATAAAGTAAAGGACCACAATGGTACTGAATGTTTCCAGAGGAAAAGCAATACATCAGGCTCAAGGGCTGAACCATCCAGAGGAGGATATATACGAAGTAATTATCATAGCTATAAACAAGGTAGTATAAGTATAAATACTAACAAAAAGAGTAGAACAGAAAACTCTAATAAATTCAGAAGTAAGGTTTTTAAAAATACCAAAAGTAACATTACTCCAGAAAGGCTACAGAAAAAGAAATCTGTTGAAGTTTTTTTAAGAGGGAATAACAACAGAACAAATACCAATAACCAAAGAAGTAGCTTTAACTTTTTAAGAACGAAACTGGTCAATATTTCGACCACTCAAGTATCATAATATTTCCTATATTCAAAACATATTATTATCTCTACTAGTAATTTTAAGCGCGCTGCGCGCGCCTTATTTTATTTATTTATTAATTAATATGATTTATTGAAATTTCAAAGTTTATTTATTATTTCTTATAATGATATTCGAAATATTGTAATAAAAAATTCAAGATATGAGAACTCTTTTAATTTTTTTCATATCGAAGTTGAATAAATTGTCATATTTTAGGTTTATAATTAGTCGGTTAGAATATATTTGCATGGTTTGTAAATTGCAGAAAACAATCATTTGTTAGAGATAAAATAATATCCTAATTTAAATTTTATAAATTTTAAATAATTTGATTATAAAATCATTTATTTTAATATCATCACCATGTTTTCCTTCAAAATAAATATATTATTCTAAATTTCAAATTTTCGTCACTTATCTTATTTTAACCAATGAAAACTGTCTTATTGTGATGACAATTTCTTGTCATCAATTTTTTAAGAGAGATAAATCACTCAAAAATATTATGATACTTGAGTGGTCGAAATATCGATCAGTCCCGTCCTTAAAAGGTTTTAAGGGATCGGGAAGAGTCATAGAAAGCGCAAATAAAAATAAAACAGCTGACATTGCCATAGATGGAGAAGGTGACCTTATGTTGATTTCAAATAGAAACGATTCAGATATATTCAAGCTAACGAATGTGTTAGCAGCTTCAGAAGTCTCACACAATCTGATTTCACTAAGACAATTTGCAGATGTTGGTCTAGATATTCGTCTAGATGACAAAACACTAGAAATATTTGACAAATATACTAGAGTCAGATATTTAACAGGAAAATATGTAAAACCAAATTGGTTCATTTCTTTGGACATCGTAATTAAAAATGAGGATAAACTTCAAGAAAATCATAAAGTGTACGTGTGCGAAGCAAGGATAGTTTCCGTAGATGACTTCATACAACAATCTCAGTCCGAGATATTAAACGCCCCGATTGAGATTGGGAGGGAGAATGTGAAGAAATACAGACTACAAATTTAGAACATTTTCTAGAAGGAAAGACCACAGACACTGATTCGAAAATATTAGAAAATCTACTTAATATAAATGGAAATTCAAAGGTTAAGAGCAGCGAATTAGATAAAGATATGCTATGGCATATGAGACTAGGACACATGTCCTCAAGCTATTCAAAAATCTACAAAAGTCAATTGATTTCTTAAGAGGAGGTCACGTATCTCTGTCCTTTTTTAATCAAAGCATTGAGTTTTTTACAAAAACTAATAACTTTAGCAAAAAATGAAGAGAAAGCCGCATCTCGTATCAAAAAAAGCAATATTTTCTTTGATGAGAAAGAATTAATTTTATTGCTTCGTTTTCAAGAAAACCTTAAAAAACTTAAATCATAGAGGTTAGGTTGAACAATTTGGTTTTTCAAGGTTTTCTTGAGAATGAAGCAATAAAATTAATTTTTTCTTATCAAAGAAATTATTCCTTTTTTGATACAAGATGCGGCTTTCTCTTCATTTTTTGCTAAAGTTATTAGTTTTTGTAAAAAAATCATTTCTTTGATTAGAAAAGGACAGAAATACGTGACCTCCTGTTAAAAAAGGTCAAATTCAGAGACAACATATTAGACTGTGAATCATGTATATTGGGAAAAATGGAAAGTCTTCCTTTCTCAGAATGAAGAAAAAGAGCAACCAGATATCTAGAGTTAATTAATACAGATGCTATGGGTTCTATAAAACCACTACCTTACCTTAGAGAAAACAAAATCATAATCGTATTTATAGACGATTACTCCAGATTTGCCAAAGTCTATTCTATTAAACACAAGGAGACAGGAGACTGCCTAAAAAAGATTTCTCAAAACTATGAGAAACTTATTGAATGAGAACGCGAAGGTATCCTATATAAGATCAGACAACGGCACAGAATTTATACGAGGTAAATTTTCAGAAGTAATGATGAAAGAAAACATCAAAAATAATTTTGGACCATCGCATACACTACAGCACAATTGAACAGCAAAAAGGTTCAACAAGACGATTCAAAACAAAATAAGGACAATGATAATCGACTCAGGTCTACTTGGTAGTACGTGGATCCTGGCCGTAGAAGCAGCAGTATAAATATACAACAGGTCACCGCATCGTTCACTAAACTTTATTACTCTGCTTAACGTTATTCTGCCAAGCAAGAAACATCACCCACACAACATGAAACCTTGCTGCTAAGTTGCTGCAAGGTTACGTGCAAGGCTGGAAAGGTTGTTGCAAGGTTTCAATGAAAGGTTACTGCAACCTTTTTATGTCCCTTGCCCATACCTTGCAGCAATGTTGCATGAAATCTTGCTGTGAAGTTTCTACAAAATATTGCGGCAAACTTCTAATGAAAGATGTCAATATATTTTCGAAAATATGCCCATATCTTTTTTTTTAGGACCTATTAGACGAAAAGGAAAAATAAACAGGTATTTTTTAAAATTTAAATCATATTCTGCAGTTTCTGCCGAATACGTTTCTCTAAAGTAGGGATATTTTATTAACGACATAGATTGAAATTTCTTAAAAATTATGAAATTTTTATATAAATTCATTTTATACCTAATATTTCTTTAAACAATACTTAATAATAATATCTAGGTAACAATTATATGATAGTTATTATTGAATATACTAAACAAGTAATAAGTATTTAACTAGCAAAATAAATAAATACAACAGATATTTACTTTTTTTTTTGGCAAATTTCGATTTTTTTTTCGAAACAGATATAAACGCGTAAAAATTTTCTTTTTAGAGAAATAGTAAAAAGACTACAATAACTAAAAAATTTCACTAAGAAAAAGAATTTTTTGAAACCTTACTGCAAGGTTGCAGCAAGGTTATCTTCGAAAGGTTTTAATGCAGGATTGCTGCAAGGTAGCAGCAAGGTTTCAGTGTTTCTTATATTTAAAATGTTGCTGCAAGCTTGCGGTAAATCCTTACTGGAATATTTTATTGCAATGATGCAGCAACCTTTTGTGTAACGATTTTTTGAAACATTACTGCAAGGTTGCAGCAAGGTTTTTCTTTGAAAGGTTTTAATGCAAGATTGCTGCAAGGTTGCAACGAGGTTACAGTGTTTCTTATATTCGAAATATTGCCGCAAGGTTACAGTAAGACTTTGCAGCAATATTTTATTGTACCCTTGCATTGTAAGTTGCACTGCAACCTTAGAAACTGTGTAGGCATGAGGACAAAATCAGAAGATCTGGACGCCTAGCGAGGAAGGAGGGCATGTACCAAAAAAAAACGTGATTATTAAAAATAGCTATTTATAGAAAGAATTACAACGTAATCTAAGAAGGAGCTCAGTTAAGGTAGAACACAATATTAGACTAAGAAAGGCATGAGAGAAGGCTTAAGGGGAGGCAAGGTGATTTGTGGGAAAGGAGCAAGGGCTTCATTAGGAAGAGCTAAGGGGGGTCATGTACCAAAAAATAACGTAATCATCAAAAATAGTCAGTTAGAAAAAGAATTACAAGGTAATTTGAGGGGTAAGTTGAGGAAAAGCGAGGAAGGGCTAAGGGAGGGCTGAAAGGAGGGGGGGGGCGGCGAAATTTTGGTTCTAGAACTATATATATATGTATATATATATATATATATATGGGACGTTTCATGTCAACTCGACTGACAAAAAAATAGAATTTGCTGAAAATTCATGAAGAGGTTCCATTTGATACCCAAAATATACAAAAAAATTTTTAGAGGCATAGGTCAAAGGGATTACGAGTAATAAGTAATAGAATATTGTGATTTTTCAAATTTTTTTGTTAAATTACCAACTTAATTATTTTTTTCCTCAGAAACTAAGGATTTTAGAGATTCACTTATGAATATATTTATTGTTGCAAATGATGAGTAGAATCTACACAAATTTTTTTAAATCTCAGAATTGCTGTCTTCTGATTGGTTCATTTTGTACTTTCATGTAATTTTGAATTTCTGATGTTCGACCAGGTTGATTTCACTCAGGTGCACTAGGTTGCACTTTACTTTGTAATAATTATTACAAAAATATAAAAATCTCACGTGAAAAATGAATTATACTTATAAAGTATAAAATTATTTTAAATCTAAATTTTAGTTTTAACTTTAAAATATAACTTAAATAGAAATCAACAAATTCCTTAAAAAAATAATAACGTTACATTTTTAATCAGTTTAGAATTTGCTCTGTCAATGATTTGCAGCTTAGATGTAGATTCCATATTTTAATCTCATCAAGATTTTATCATTCCAAGACATTTCACAGTTTTTTAGTTTGTTATCACAAGTGATATTCTTTATTTATTTATATCGATTGATACAATCTTGTAAATAATTTTTAAAACTGGAATACTGTGATTTTCTCGTACCTTTTTGAACAAGCTTTTTTAAATAAAGATTATCTAAATATAAAATTTTGATATATTGAGAGTTATTAAAATTTATAATCTAAAGTATTTACTTTTAGCTCCATATAATTCCAAAACAGCTCTTGCAACAACATAAAAATAATGTTCACTATGAGCTTCAACGCTCATTGTAAGCCATCTATCTGATGTTTCTTGACAAGCAAGTCTTAAGAATGGTCGTTTAAAGAATTTTCCAATATCTACATCAACACTTTCAATAGCTTGTTTAAATTTTTTTTACAATGGAAAATAATTAAAATACTCTTTCTCGTCACTTTCTTTAATTTTGTGTTTTTCAGAGTTAATTCATGATAACAACAAGATACTTAAATAAGAAGATGGACCATTTTTACCTCCAAATATATTTGGGGTGTATACACACTTAGATCAACACAAGCGTGAATACTAATTAGATAAACATTTTTCCTATTTCTCCAAATTCTTTTTCTATAATTAATTCTATGTTTCTTGGAACTTTTGTGTTTATGTTATAACATATATATTAATATAACATAAACACAAAAGTTCCAAGAAACATAGAATTAATTATAGAAAAAGAATTTGGAGAAATAGGAAAAATGTTTATCTAATTAGTATTCACGCTTGTGTTGATCTAAGTGTGTATACACCTCAAATATATTTGGAGGTAAAAATGGTCCATCTTCTTATTTTAGTATCTTGTTGTTATCATAAGTTTGAAGAAATAGAAAATGTTTGTCTAATTAGTTTCCTGCTTGTGGTGATCTAAGTGCATATAAATCTCAAATATATTTAGAGATGAAAATGGGCCATCTTCTTATTTTAGTATCTTGTTGTTATCATGAATTAACTCTGAAAAACACAAAATTAAAGAAAGTGACGAGAAAGAGTATTTTAATTATTTTCCATTGTAAAAAAAATTCAAACAAGCTATTGAAAGTGTTGATGTAGATATTGGAAAATTCTTTAAACGACCATTCTTAAGACTTGCTTGTCAAGAAACATCAGATAGATGGCTTACAATCAGCGTTGAAGCTCATAGTGAACATTATTTTTATGTTATTGCAAGAGCTGTTTTGGAATTATATGGAGCTAAAAGTAAATACTTTAGATTATAAATTTTAATAACTCTCAATATATGAAAATTTTATTTTTAGATAATCTTTATTTAAAAAAGCTTGTTCAAAAAGGTACGAGAAAATCACAGTATTCCAGTTTTAAAAATTATTTACAAGATTGTATCAATCGATATAAATAAATAAAGAATATCACATGTGATAACAAACTAAAAAACTGTGAAATGTCTTGGAATGATAAAATCTTGATGAGATTAAAATATGGAATCTACATCTAAGCTGCAAATCATTGACAGAGCAAATTCGAAACTGATTAAAAATGTAACGTTATTATTTTTTTAAGGAATTTGTTGATTTCTATTTAAGTTATATTTTAAAGTTAAAACTAAAATTTAGATTTAAAATAATTTTATACTTTATAAGTATAATTCATTCTTCACATGAGATTTTTATATTTTTGTAATAATTATTACAAAGTAAAATTAAAACTTGCGTTATTATAATTATATTTAAACAAACCAAAATTGTATTATTTTTTTATTAAAAAATATTAACTAATACACATTAAACTTTAATGAACATAAGAAATCCATGATCAAATATGATTTTTAAATTTTTTCATGCTTTATTTTAAGCATTTGACATTTATAATTATTATAAGATTATGTCAAGTATGTACAATCAATTACATATTTATATCTGCTTAAAATTATCTTTATATCAAACAAAGTATGAAAACAGAAGTACAATTATTGTTTAAAAAATGAAAATTAACTTTGAATATGAAAAAATAAATGTACCTTGTATAATAAGAAAGGAGTAAAATTTTTTACAATATTCAATTATTTATATTAATAAAAATTTAAACAAAAAAGTTTAAAATTATGAGGGTGAAGAAATAAGCAGATTTGTATGTATATTTCAAAATTGAATACTGTAAAAAGCTTACCCTTAAAAAGATATATAGTGGGCAAGTATGCTTGGCGATTTATTTTAATTAATGATCTTAAACATTTTGATGTCTTTAACATATTATAAACTATTTTTAGTAATAAAATCAAACCTTGACATTAGAATTTCATGAAATCACAAATTAAATGTCAAGTATATAATAAAGGTAATAAAACTATGAGATCCCCTGGTGGAAATTGAAACGTTTCTTTTAACATTTTTTGGCCAGTAGAAATAAAAACGCTTTTTTTAACATTTATTGGCCATTTCTTTGGCATTATTATAACTAATAACCTCAAATTTTTATACACACCATTTTTAATGCTCACATTTCTACCAGGGTCTTACCATAATTTTTAACAAAAGATTTTTCAATTTTTTTTCTTTATAAATTAACGTTGAATTTCAGTAACAAAATTGTATTATTTCTTATTATCTTTTTTTTATCATTTATTTAAAAATGTTCTGAAAGTTTTCAAATTTTATTAAATATTTACAAAATTACTTGCCAGGCCAATGGGTAAATATTTTATGTCAATGTTTAAAGTTAAGAAATTTGTATATAACATATGTACATATAAACTTTCATTTTATGTAACATTACAGATATAATGGGACATAACATGTAAGTATTAAAATCATTTTCTACTTATAACACGTTTCTAATTTTCAATTTAACGGTAATATAATTCTGTAATATTATTTTAATCAATTATTGGAATTTATAGTTATCGAAATCAAATAAGAAAAAGGATCTGAATATTTTGATATCTAATATTTATAAAAATCTTGTAAAGAGCGCGGTGGCGTAATGGATAGAGCTCTTGCCTTCAACGCGGAGGGCATGGGTTCGAATCCTGGCCAGGTACCTCTAACTTTTTTTTTCGAAAGAAAATAAGTGTATGTGCCATTTATATCGCGACTCTTTAAAAAATCCGACCTCATTGGGTATCGGTTGATTGTTGGTTACAAAAGTGGCTGACCATCCATCGGTAGTCAAAGTTTTCGGTATGGTGGGTCTGACAGTCCTAGCCTGATGTAATGTGTTAAACAGATGCCGGGCGGGGGACTTCCTCGACTTCACCATATATAAAAGGTTAATCATATAGAGGACAATATCCTTTATATATTAATCTTTTTTAAAAAAAAAAAAAAAAAAAAAAAAAAAAAAAAAAAATATTTATAAAAATCTTAATTTATTGGATCACATAAAACTATTATATAAATCATCATTCCTAAATGTATTAAACGTATTTAAATAATTTTTCAATACATATGTATTATATATTTATAAACTCATCTTATTTTAAATATTTAAAATCATAATAACAATTTATTGAAGTACATAAATATGTTTTGGTTGTGAGTGTATTTTGAGGATGTCTAAATAATGAACAGTTGATATTTCAATTCAGATTCTAAATTAATACTTAAATTATTAAAAAATAGATCTCTTTTAAGATATTTAAAAATCATTTGTTCGTATATTGCATCATCTATAATCGAAGAACCAAATCCACAGTATATATGTTTTAAATTGAAAATTCTATTTTATTTTTTAATATTCAAAGTTCTATAGCTCTTCTCTCAGTTCTATGCCTAAAATGAGACAAAGCTCACTTCAAGATATTATAAAAAGACATAACATAGTGCAACCTGAGTGAAATCAACCTGGTCGAACACCAGAAATTCAAAATTACATGAAAGTACAAAATGAACCAATCAGAAGACAGCAATTCTGAGATTTAAAAAAATTTGTGTAGATTCTACTCATCATTTGCAACAATAAATATATTCATAAGTGAATCTCTAAAATCCTTAGTTTCTGAGGAAAAAAATAATTAAGTTGGTAATTTAACAAAAAAATTTGAAAAATCACAATATTCTATTACTTATTACTCGTAATCCCTTTGACCTATGCCTCTAAAAATTTTTTTGTATATTTTGGGTATCAAATGGAACCTCTTCATGAATTTTCAGCAAATTCTATTTTTTTGTCAGTCGAGTTGACATGAAACGTCCCATATATATATACCCATATGGAAAAAATTTTTGGATATAATTGTAAATAACTGTTAATAACTGTAAATAAATGTAAATAAATGTAAATAAATGTAAATAACTGTAGAAAAGTGTTAAAAAATGTGGGAATTGAGACATAAATAACAGTTATTTACAATTATTTACAATTATTTACTGTTATTTACACTTATTTGCAGTTATTTATATTTATTTACAGTTATTTACATTTATTCACTTTTTTCACAATTATTTACAGTTATTTACGATTATTTATAGTTTTTTACAATTATTTGCAGTTATTTACATTTTCGAAAATTACCACGAATTTATTCAATAATTTTATATTGCGACGAGTATACATACTCACGCATTCAAAGTTCCCGCCTGACGTCCAAGCTACTATAGAACAATAGTTCTAAGCTCAGCCGCCAGGTGGCAACCCCAAACGCCGCCACACGCATTAAGAAAAATGAGGCCGGAGTATATAAGAGGCCGAGAAGCTAAGCTCAGCACGCTGTGTAGACTATCATCTCTTCTCCCTCTTTGCCTGAGTGAGCACGCTAGGCTAAGAGAGAGTGAGAGAAGTAGTAGCTGGCTTCCTTCTTTTGTAGAAGACCTAGCTTCTCTCTCTTGCACATGAGGGTGGACCGAGTGAGCACGCTAGTCTGCACTCTAATGCATATACTGGCAGCATAGAATTACGCCGAGTGAGCACGCTGGCGTAAGGCTATGCTATCCAAGAGCACACACTAGCAACTTTTGTCCGCCGCATACCTTCCGTTGCGCCGTTAAGTTTAAGGGTGACGTCCACCCAAAATCTTGCTAGATTTTTGATAACCGCGCATTAAGTTAAATTAAGGGTGTCGTCCACCCACCGCATTTAATTATTTGCGCTCCGCCCGACCGTTGTTCTTTTTGTAATTATAATTAGATTAAGGGTGTCCTCCACCCAATCCCGCCGTAGTCTTAGTTATAATATATTAGTTCGTTATTATTATTTAAGCCTCGCGTATTTTATTAAAGCAATAAATTAAATTAGTAAATTAATCTTTTGGTTTCCTTCTTGTTTATATTGTTACAGGAAAAGGCCGTCGACGAATCACTGATCAACCCGGCCGTAATAAACGATTAAATAATTAAATTCATTGTCTCTACTTCTTAAATTCATTTTTCTTTATTTTACAAATTGAATTTTTATTTCAAAGATATTAAATAGCCGTCAAGAGGCTGATCAAAAATAAACATTAATTAATTTTGTAATTTACACTAAAGGTTAGGTTAGTTTATTTGCATTGTATAAAGACATTAGGGTTAGCTTTGATTAAACACGTTATTACTATTTCACATTTATAAGCGTCGTTGTATATGAGCATTGATAGTACAATAAAGCTACGGTGCTCCCTAGTATAACAAAACGTGTTAAACCTAGTTACTCTCCTTTACTTTCCGCCGTCCGATCCCTCCAACTCCTGCCGATCTTACCCTGGTAACTCGCTGAAGCGTCTGGCAACAGGAGTTACACGTATTTCCCCCTCCCGAAAGGGAAAAACGTTACAATATATAGGCGAAAATTTTAAAAAATGTGAATAACTGTAAATAATTGTAAAAAACTATGGAAAATTGTAAATAGTTGTAAATAATTATAAATAACTGTAAAAAACTGTAAATAACTGTAAATAACTATAAATAATTGTAAATAATTATTAATAACATTAAATTATCCACTAATTCAAAAACTTTTGAAAATGTAAATGACTGTAAATAATTATGAATAACTGTAAATAATTATGAATAATTGTAAATAATTATAAACAACTGTAAATAATTGTAAATAATTGTAAATAACTGTAAATAACAGTTAATAACAGTTAATAACTGTAAATAACTGTAAATAATAGTAATTAATAATAAATAATAGTAAATAACTGTAAATAACTATTATTAATGTCTCAATTCCTACATTTTTTAACAGTTATTTACAATTATTTACTATTATTTACAGTTTTTCACATAAATTATTTCCATATGGGTATATATACATATAAAGGGCAGCTAACTAAATAAATTCAAAAGCACAATAAAGTGCAATAAAATAAATCAAATAAAGTGAATAAAACAAAATATATAAAGTGAAAATACATAAATAAAATAAATATATAAAGTGAAGATACACAAGTGAAATAAAATATAAAGTAAAATTAAATAAATAAAATATACAAGGTGAAATTAAATAAATGAAATATATAAAGTGAAATTAAATAAATAAAACAAAATATACAAAGTGCATATAAATAATACAAATAAAAAAAAATATTATATACAAGTGCAATCAAATAAAGAGATAAATATATCGAATAAATAAATAAATATATTCAAAGCGCATATCATATCAAGTAAATAAAATAAATAATTTAATAAAATATAAGGGCATAAATAATATTAATAAATCAAATAAAAGTGCATAAATAAATAAATAAAATATTAAACGCAAATAAATTAAGTGCAATCTAAAATAAATGTTATATACAAAATATTAAATACAAAGGGCATCGATAAATAAACGAAAATAATATATGAAACAAATAAAAAAGAAATTAAATTGAAATATATTAAATATAAATAAATGTACAAATAATCATTGAATCAAAATATACAGTTTACACAAATTGTTATTCATACTTTAAAATAAAATACAAATATAAATATTAGAACTAATTTTAAAATATATTAAATACATAAATAAAATCTATGTATCAATACATAAATAAAAAAATTCAAAAGTGCTATATGAGTGAAAATAACTAAATCGACAAAAGTGACACATTTAAGAAATATTAAGATTCACGGTCAACAAAAATTGCTATTGAGCAAAATTAAGTTAAGAAAATACTATAAATTTTTGTTATCGAACTAATAATTATTAATATTAACATTTTATAGTATACTTGTAAACTATTGAGGTTTTATAATAATACACATTATAGAGTTAAAATAAGCATTATTAAATATATTACGATTTCTTTAACTAATTAACAATAATCCAATCTATATTACTAAATTTAATTCAAATTTGATACATTATCAATATTAATAATTTATAATTAAAGATAATAGTATAGTAAAAAATAGTAAAATAAACAAACTGCAAAAAAAGCAGACATTGATAATCAAAATATTATTATTACAAAGTGTATCGAACTTGTAAAAGTATAAACTCAGCGAAAATTTTTTCTTTTATGTTACGCCTTTCATATATTAACAACAGCAGTAGGTCAATATAAAAATTCGAAACACAAATCAGCAATATTCTTTGTTTTCATGCAATAATACTAGGTCAGTGTTAAAGAAATTTATTAAACACCTTTCCAATATTCTTTATTTACAAACCCAATTGTAAACAGTGTAAAAAAACATGATCAGCAATATTTATAACAATTTTTATGATTAACAGCAGGCCGGAGTAGAACCTGATCCCGACCGAGTAACAATTGAGTTGTTTGTTATTTACTCAAGTATTAATCGGTGTATCTTTAAAATAAAGGTTGAGCGCAATAGATATTATTATTATGAACATCTATGCACAAAAAAAAAAAATCTATCGATTTGTTTTCGAGAAAAGCAAGGAACGCCGAAGTAAAAGATTATGTTTATAATATTTTCGCGTTCCTTACTTTTCTCAAAAACAAAGCGATGGATTTTTTTTTTCTTGTGCATAAATATTTGTAATAATAATATCTATTGCGCTTAACCTTCAATTTGCAGATACACCGATTAGTACTTGAGTAAATAACAAAAATGCCAATTAGACAAGGACAGCGAATCCGGCCTGCTCTTAATAACGATTTTATACTAAATATCAACAAGATCATTTAAACATTATTGATACAACATGGATCATTTAATATTGATGAATAATAAAAGTATCTATAATACCATTTGCATATTAACATCAAATCACACATTTACTTAGAAATATCCTAATTAAATATATGAGATTCCCTTTACAAGAAATTAAGATATAAAAAATTATAATGGATTATGATGATGATTATTTGTTTGAACTTTTACCAGAATTCGATGGTAAAAATATATTACCTGAAGAATATATTGATAAAATGGAATTAGCAGGAAGCTTAGCACAAGATAAAATAAAACTTCTTCTGACTGCAAAATCGAAACTAAAAGGTTTCATTAGCTCTTTTATTAATTCTGCAGAAATTAACAACATAGATGACTTCATAAAAATATTAAATATTATATATCAAAACGATTTCTCTGAAAACAAAAATTTTTGTTTATTTTGTGAAATAAAAGGTCATACGAGAGAAAATTGCAAGAAATTATATGATTTACGTATAGAGTTATATAATAATACATCCTGTAACGAACAAAAAACTATATCACATAAAACCACAGAACCTAAATCACATATATTGGACGATTCAATTATTGATGATAAAACACTCACACTTTTTGACATAAGAAATACTGAAATTAATGAAAAAGAGGATAACAAAAAAATAGACATAGAAAAAAATCAAGAAAATTTTCAAGCTGAAACTACTTTATTAATCAATAAAATCACTAATGAAGTAAAATATAATGAACTTCATATTAATTTTATAAAAACAGAAGAATTTGAATGCACTCTAATTGAATCTGACAAAACAGAAAAATTACAAAGTAATCAAATTATAATACACCAAATTCCAAAAGATTTCGAAATAGTGCATTCATTTGTTCCAACTATAAATGATACAAAAATAATAAGTTGCGTGGAAAATGAAAAATTGCTCTCAAACGATTTCAAACAAAATGAATTTAAAAAATACATAATTCTTAATACATTTTGTAAAAAATTTGCAGAAGAATCAGAAATAATTTTTGATAACATTATTCCATTAAAAATTGATTGCGTAAAATATGAAAATATTACCGGAAATTTGATAACAGAACTGAGTTATCCTAAAGTAATAAAAAAATATTGTTTTTTCGAAAAAGAACTAATAATCTATAACAAAAGTAACATATTCGATGTTCATAATATTACATTAGCGGAAAAATGTTATGCAATTGAAAGTCATACATCAGGACTAAATAATCTAAATGATATAAGGATACCAGATCTTGATGAATTAATACAAGTATGTAAAAGTGAAGCCAAACTCACTACCAAAATTAATATATCTGAAATACTCATAAATTACAAAGATGATCTTCTACACGAGAATAATAAATTTTTGAAAATAAAAAAAAGCTTTAATACTTTAAATAAAGATCAATATAAAATAATATTTGATAAAAGTATCGAACAAACTAATATCATCGAAATAAAACAAGATCAATTAGATAATCAAATGTGTTTTAAAATATTTATCAACTATATCACACTTACACTTAACCAACAAGTTACAGTCATAAAAAAATTTGATAATAATATATTTAAATACACTGATATTTTACCATTAAAAATACCAAATAACATCAAACAAATGAGAACCATATTTGATCCTTATTATTATATCATGAAAAAAAATTATAAATATTTTAGAAAAAAATCTAATATCTTTTTCTCTTTTTCAGGAATATTTAAAAATATTAAGGATTTTAAAATGCCTATAACCTTTTCTAGTGATAATTCATTCATCTGGTATCTATTTGTACATATTATTAATTTTTCATTGATAAACAATTTTGATCAAATACGAGGAATCCGTAAGTTTTCAAAATGTGGCTTAGAAATTCACGAATTTTTTATTTGAGGAGCCTATTAACTTAAATTTATCATTTTAAATAATAAGAAATATTTACATCTAAATCAATTGATTTGGTAAACAATGAATGGAATCTATATTAAGAAATTTAAATCAATCAATTTAAATCAATAAGTTAGTTTATAATTTAATAAAATATGTAAAATCATTATATACATTATCTATTTAAAAAACGTATATTGTATTATAAGATTTAAACTTTAAAATTTTATTTATATCAATCTTTTTATCTATACTTTCATCTTTATTTTTCATTCAAAAGAAACATCTTGTAAAAGAAATCTAACATTTAGTTATAACTATCATTAAACTCATAAATGTATATTTTATCTTATATTTTTACTTATAAATCAACTACTTTTGTTTCTGAATTAAAGGTATGCAAACGTATATTTTCTGACATGTATTCCTCAAACTAATTTCAGTTTTCACACAAAAAAAGAAAAATCTTTAAAAACAAAAAAAAGGGGGAAAGTTACATACTTTAATCCAAATGCAACATAAATCAATATTCAAATCAATATTTGAACTTCTAAACTTATTTAGAAAATGTATTGCAAGAATAAAAAGAAATCTATCATAAAAAAAGTCTTTATCGAGACTTGAAAAAAAATTTTTTGTAAAGCAAAAAAGAAATAATGAACTTTATTATAAGTTTTATGTAGAATGAGAGAACATAGTCCAATTTTCATTCTAGACTCTAAGATTATTTAGAGAACATCTTAAGAAAAAAATTACAATTGATTAGTTGACATTTCAATCAGATTTATGTTAAAGTACTACACAAATTACAGACAAAAGCAGAACATTTTTGAGAAATTGAAATAATAACTTAACATTTTGGTTTAACTAATAAAGTTACTTTTTGACGGTCCTGAAATTAGAAAAATGATGGCTGATGACCAGTTCATTAGTTCCATGACAAACATTGAGAAAGCTGCATGGCTTAGCTTTAAGGAAGTTACTGAAAACTTTTTGGGTAATCGCAGAAGCCCAAATTACAAAGTAATTGTATCTAAAATGGTTGAGAACTATGGGAATATGGGTTGCCTAATGAATTACAAACTACATTTTCTGCACAATCACTTGGATAGTTTTCCTGAAAACTGTGGCGATTATAACGAAGAACAGGGAAAGCGTTTCCACCAAGACATTAAAGTAATGGAGAAGCGTTATCAAGGTA
Source organism: Anastatus disparis (assembly GCA_017163975.1). NCBI lineage: Eukaryota > Metazoa > Arthropoda > Insecta > Hymenoptera > Eupelmidae > Anastatus > Anastatus disparis. Next base: position 6,657,339 of record JAFFSR010000282.1, read on the forward strand.
GATGGGATGCTAGTATGCTGGCCGACTACTGCTGGATGTTGAAAAGAGATTGTAAAACTACTGGGAAAAAACGTAAAAGGAAACCTTTGCACCGATCATTTGATGAGAAACGTGTAAGGTATAGTAAGAAAAAATAAATGGCATGAAGTTTGGTTTGTTTTACAAGAATTTTGTCGATTTTACCTTCAAATAACCTTCACTATGAGGTGATGGAGTCAAACGGACCACGGATTCGGATTCGGCGACCCCAAAAACATATATGTATACTGTTAAACCTTGGTTGCCGTTAATTTTGGAAATTTGACCTTGACCTGACCTTGACCCTAAGGTGATGGGATCAAATGGACCACGGATTCGGAATCAGTGACCTCAAAAACATATATGTATACTGTTAAACTTTGGTTGCCGTTAATTTTGTAAATTTGACCTAGACCTGACCTTGACCCTGAGGTAATGGGGTCAAATGGACCACGGATTCGGAATCAGCGACCTCAAAAACATATATGTATACTGTTAAACCTTGGTTGCCGTTAATTTTGTAAATTTGACCTTGACCTGACCTTGACCCTGAGGTGATGGGGTCAAATGGACCACGGATTCGGAATCAGCGACCTCAAAAACATATATGTATACTGTTAAACCTTGGTTGCCGTTAATTTTGTAAAACTGACCTTGACCTGACCTTGACCCTGAGGTGATGGGGTCAAATGGACCACGGATTCGGAATCAGCGACCTCAAAAACATAAGGTATATATGGTCTGGTCCGTGGGTTTTGACTTTTTTTTTGTGTGGCTGTGTTATTAATAACTATAATTTATATATTTTTAATTAGTTTTAACTTTTTTTTTAATGTATTTAGCTATTGAAATTTTGTACTAAACTTACGTTCAGGTAAACTAGTTTTGCCTCTGTAAGGATTTCCATTGTAACCTATACTTTGTATAGGATTTTACTTATGGTTTAATAAATAAATAAATACTCTATAGCCACATTTAATGTATTAAGTGAAAATTTAAAAATTAGAATTTAGAAAATTTTTCTTTTCATTACTTAGTTGTCACCTGCGCAATTATCTTAAGCCGGGAGGGAAGTGAATGAATATTCACTTAGATATTCACTTTATTTTTAAACAATTATAAGAATCTATAAATTATAACAGATTGTTATTTATACAATTGGAAAGAAAAAAAAACTTGAAGAACAAAAATATCTTATTTTTCAACTTAAAGAATTGTAATTATCATGATAAATCGAATATTATTTTATACTATTCCGTAGTTATTTTTACAAAGCATTTTATTCGTTATTTTTGCTATTAAATATCGCATAAGCTATAATACAAAACTTTATTTATAAAGAAATTTTAAAATGTATAAATTAAATTAATTTAAAAAGTAATTATTAGCAAAATCATAAATAATTTCAAACGATCTCCTATTAAAAAAAAACTATATCTTATTTAAAATATTACAAGTTTGAATTAACAATATAATTTAAGAATTTTCCTTATATCTCATTACCAATACTCATACATTACTTAACAATTATATAATAGAAAAATACATCGAATAATTGTATGAAGAGATTCAAATATAATATTTTTATATTAAAATAGATTTAAGATATTTATGTAAATTGATCAATAACTGGAAAAATTGTTATTATATTTAAATTGTTTCTTTTGTTGCTTCTCGTACCGATAAGCAACATCTTGAGCCCCAAGGTGTTACGTCACGACATATCTTTTATTTCAAAATTTATCATTCCAAAAATACGCAGTTATTGATCAATTAGCTAATTTACCTTAGCAAGCATATTGTAAAAGTAAGTCATTTGTTTAGAAACGAAGTGCAATGCGATTTTCAGAATCAACAAAATAAGTACAATTACGAAGACTACATGAACCAGATTTACCACGCTAACCATATCATTCAATAAGAGTCAAAATGCATAATAAGCATTGCTCCATCGATTGACATCAATTCAAAATTCAAATTATAAAACAATTATTCTAAAACAAAGCAGGGATCATCAATATAAAAAGACAGATCAAGTCAGGATGAGGCACACTTTAGAGCAGACACTTTTTCAAAGCACTTTATCAAAGAATTTTTACAAGCACTTCAAAGATACAATTATCACAACTATATTTCTCGCACTATAATATTATTCAAATAACCCGCACTATATTCAGTTTATTGTAAAAGTAACAAATAAAATCTCTAAAATTAAAATATTAAATTAAGTGTACTTATTTACTGTCTGCCTGTATCTACTACACCGAAATCAAGGTGAGATCATTACAATGATATTTTAATCTATATTTCTTTTCAATTCAAGTATATTTAATCGTGAGAACGATTCATATCAATTAAAATTGGTAGAGCTTTTCTATCACTAGACTTAACTTTCAAATTAAACATTTTTAAATCAAACTTTTAATATTATAATTAAACATATTTTCCTCATCACAACAACAACATAATCAATCATTAATTCTGTCCTTGTGTAAAGCCAGGACTTAACAATTGTAATTAAAGTGAAAATAATTTTGAAGATTGTTATGGATGAACGTAGAAGTGATGAATATATTTTATGGGGATTTCGACTTGTACAACCTCAAAAAATATGGTATATCAATACATCCAAAACTGACATAAGTTTAATCGTATATCACTGACAATGAGAATGAATGAATTTAATATTAGTATATACCAATGTTTGTGACATGCTGATTTTAATTATTTGTTCAAACGGCTCTTAAGTTTTTATACATGATTAAATCCAATTATTGCTGTCACATCATTCAATAAATTCAAATTAAAATGAAAATCAACTCTCATAAAATGAGAATATTATTTACCAATGTGAATATAATAAGCTACTCTAAAAAGATACATCAAGAATTAGAATCAATCATTCTCTAAAACTCAACTTAAGAATATACTTTTTTACACTGTTATTTCTTTACATTTACCTGTTATTCACATTTATATTATTCATCTGTACTGTTATAAATAGAATGCTCACTCACCCCGAATCACACTATTCATAACATGTAATAAAAAAAAGTTATTACAAAGTATCAACCACTATTTCAAACAAATTTGTCAGGATATACATTCATACATGTTTTAAAGTACCCGGTTGAAAAAATTCATATGAATTTTTCTATAAATTTTCAATATAAATTTTTCATTTGAATCATTCATATATTCAATATGCATTTTTGTTTCATTTTTATACATTAAAAAATTCATATGAAAAATTTACATACAAAATTTAAATTAAAAATTCATATAAAAAATTTATATGAAAAATACATATAAAAAATTTACATAAAAAATTTATATCAAATATTTAAATGAATAATAATGATGGTGATCATCTCATTATTTTTATATGGGAAAAATATGAAAAAACTTCAAATTCCAACCTGCAATTTTTTATATGAATTTTTTAATGTATAAAAATGAGACAAGAATGCTCATTGAATATATGAATAATTCATATGAAAAATTTATACTAAAAATTCATATAAAAATTCATATAAATTTTTTCAACAGGGTACTTTAAAACATGTATGAATGTATATCCTCACAAATTCGTTTGAAATAATGGTTGATACTTTGTAATAACTTTTTTTATTACAAGTTATAAATAGTGTGATTCAGGGTGAGTCAGCATTCTATTTATAACAGTACAGATAAATAATATAAATGTGAATAACAGGTAAATGATCATATTCTTTTATAGACTTAGCGGATGATAGACACTGACTTGAATTTTATTTCTCGAGTCTTGTTGAAATTAAAGTATCTATTGATCTATATTCTTAAATTGAGTTTTAGGGAATGATTGATTCTAATTCTTGCTGTATCTTTTTAGAGTAGAGAGAATTGATTTTCATTTTAATTTGAATTTATTCAATGATGTGACAGCAATAATTGAATCTAATCATGTATGAAAACTTCGGAGCCATTTGAACAAATAATTAAAATCAGCATGTCACAAACATTGGTATATACTAATATTAAATTAATTTATTCTCATTGTCAGTGATATACGATTAAACTCATGTCAGTTTTGGATGTATTGATATACCATATTTTTTGAGGTTGTACAAGTCGAAATCCCCATAAAATATATTCATCACTTCTACGTTCATCCATAACAATCTTCAAAATTATTTTTACTTTAATTATAATAAATGTATACTAAAAACATGGAAATGCACTCTCTTAAACAATTATAAGATTTTTTTAACTTATCATTGATATGATGATTTCACAAATAGACACATAAAGTCAATTTATTTATTTTCAACTTTTGTCCCAATTCACATTAACACAGATTCGATAATTCTGAAATTGAGTGATCAATTCTATAAAAAAAAAAAATGAATTAACTAATTTTAATACAACTTGCGTAGTATCATTTTGCAAATTATTTTGAAATTATTTCAAGTTTAAAACTTAAGAAATTCATCTAAAAATTAAATTTTTTATTATTTTCATGATTTCGCAAAGAATGGGCGATATATATATATTACCTGGGTTCTCTTAGACAGCTTCTACGTAAATCCACTAGGATCGTGGCGGTAGCGTTTAATCGTGAATTGAATATCGTGATTATTAGTAAATTAAATTTTAAAGTAAATTCATTTATCAATTTTTGAGAATTTCGGATTTTAATATTTGAGGTTTTAAAACTAATAATTATCATTGAGAGCTAAAACTTTTAATAATTAACTTAACCCTTTCATGCATATAAGGAACTGACAATCATAACGTTTCTGAAACTAGAAAATTTCGATGTCCCGCATCGAGCTGAATCCAAATCTGGAGTCAGATTTTCGAAATTATAATAATTAGGTCCAATATCGAGGGAGCCCAATCTTAAGATTGAATATTTTGAAAAACAAAAAATACCAACGTATTCTGCGTAAAATTTCAAGACGAAACTGTTTTTACCATTTTTCTGATTAGACACACCAATTTCGAGTAAAAAATTATTAAACGTGTAGGATATTGGGTCTGCTTTTACTCAGGGGTCCGATATCCTAGAAATTCAATAATTTTTTACTTGAAATTGGTGTGTCTTATCAAAAAAAATGATAAGAATGATTTCTTCTTAAAATTTCGTGTAGAATACGATGGTATTTTTTATTTTTCAAAACTTTGCATTTTAAGAGTGGGCTCCCTCGGTATTGGGCCCAATTATTATGATTTCGAAAATCTGACTCCAGATTTGGATTCAACTCGATGCCGGACATCGAAATTTTCTAGTTTCAGAAACGTTATGATTGTCAGTTCCTTATATGCACAAAAGGATTAATTGTTTTCTCATAGAAAAAGCATTGTATCGATGAAAAATTTTTTTTTCTATTTTTTCATCAATTTGTACATATTTGAACTCAGGGGGTCGGAAAAAGTGGTTTCCAGAAAATGTGTGTGTGTGTGCGTGTGCGTGTGCGTGTGCGTGTGCGCGTTTGTGTGTGTGTGTGTGTGTGTGTCTGTGTGTGTGTCTGTGTGTGTGTGTGTGTGTGTGTGTGTGTGTGTGTGTGTGTGTGTGTGTGTGTGTGTGTGTGTGTGTGTGTGTGTGTGTGTGTGTGTGTGTGTGTGTGTGTGTGCCTGCGTGCGTGATTTATATTAATACTTATATGGACAAAATTTTTGGATATAATTGTAAATAACTGTTAATAACTGTAAATAAATGTAAATAAATGTAAATAACTGTAAATAACTGTAAAAAAGTGTTAAAAAATGTCGGAAATGAGACATAAATAACAGTTGTTTACAGTTATTTACAATTATTTACTGTTATTTACACTTATTTACAGTTATTAACTGTTATTTACACTTATTAACTGTTATTTACACTTATTTACAGTTATTTATATTTATTTACAGTTATTTACATTTATTCACTTTTTTCACAATTATTTACAGTTATTTACGATTATTTATAGTTTTTTACAATTATTTGCAGTTATTTAAATTTTCGAAAATTTTCACAAATTTATTCAATAATTTTATAAATAGGCGAAAATTTTTAAAAATGTGAATAACTGTAAGTAATTGTAAAAAAATTTGGAAAATTGTAAATAAATGTAAATAATTATGAATAACTGTAAATAACTGTAAAAAACTGTAAATAACTGTGAATAACTATAAATAATTGTAAATAATTATTAATAACATTAAATTATTCACTAATTCAAAAATTTTTTAAACTGTAAATAACTCCAAATAATTATGAATGATTGTAAATAGTTATAAAAAACCGTAAATAATTGTAAATAATTGTAAACAATTGTAAATAATTGTAAATGATTGTAAATAATTATAAATAACTGTAAATAACAGTTAATAACTGTAAATAACTGTAAATAATAGTAATTAATAGTAAATAATAGTAAATAACTATTATTTATGTCTCAATTCTGACATTTTTCAACAGTTATTTACAATTATTTACTATTATTTACAGTTTTTCACAGAAATAATTTCCATATGGGTATGAAATAAAAACGTAGCTAGTTCTGTAATATTTTCCTGCTAAAGATTAAATAAAAATTATTATAAATTATAGTTGTTTTTTCATTCTCACTCAATTGCGAATAATAAAATATTTTTTGTTCCTTAAAAAGGATCTTTTCTAAATTCATATAACATTTTTAACTAATTTAATAAAAATAGAAAATAAATATTAATAATTCTAATTTTATTTCAGATAAGTGGAATAGTAAATTTACCTGAAAAAATAAATAATTTTACGAATTTAAACTTCATTGAAGCGCATTTTAAATGAAAATTACATTGAATATCATTAATATTTTTAAAAATTGGACTTTTTCTTCTATTTTTTATTAAATACGAGCTTAATTTACCTCGCTCCTAACGTCGCTGGGTTAAATTTTCATATATCATATTAATACGTATAAATTAGCCAATTTTAAAAACTAAAGAATTGCCTCAATTTATAAATTTTTATATCACAGTTCTGTTTGAAATTTAGTTTTTATATGTTTGAAAAAACAAAAATTAATTAAAGTTCTAATATCCATAAAAATTGTTTAAATACAAATGATATCATCATGATGAAGTAAAAATTTTTTCTACTGAATTCCGTTTAAATTAATGCAAAAATATGATAGGAATTCATTCTTTTCAATCATGTGTTTCAGACAGAGAAACGGAGACATAGGTAATTGGTCACAATAAATTTTTAAGGTTACTTTAAAGATGATGTATTGACATTATAGTTTAGGATGGTAATAAAAAGATTACAGGAGTCTTTTTGGTCGAAAACGATTTTTTATGCTGATTCTCGTATTTTATAGGTGAATATGATATAAATCCGACTGAATATCAATATTTCGGGATTTTTTTAGATCGCTGAACGTGTTTTTGGTGTTATTTTCATGATTAGAATGCAATAGAGCCTCTAAAACGCCATAAATCTTCAAACTTTTCAGTTTTTGATATTATAGGTACTTTCCTCCATTCCTACAGTTTCACAAAAATTATGAATGATAGATTTTATGAAAAGAAAAGTTTTCAGGAGCCAAAAACGAAAATGCATGAATACAATTAATGTACTGACCATTTTGAAATTTTCAAAATTATTTTTAGGTTATGGTTGAGGCTCGAAAGGTTTTATATAGTCACTAAATATATGCGTTTTACCGTTCTCTTTCATCTCGATTTGGAATTTTAGAGAATTATTAGGAATTCACCTAATTATAGCGAAAAAACAAAAAAAAAAAACGTTTTTTGAGGTTATGAAGCCAATTTTGAGCCTAGGGATCTGAAACTTTCAGAATCTTAGTTTTTTGACAAGACAAAAGAATAGGCAAAGTTCCAGGGAAATTGCAGTAAATTTTAAAAAATTCCAGTTTAACTATTACGTATATATTTTTTTATGTTTTGACGTTTATTATAAAGTAAGTCTTTTTAAAGTATATTGCTTTCTCATAGAGAAAGTTTTGTATCAGCAAAAAAAATTATTTTCTACTTTTTCATTAATTTGTACATATTTGGTCTCAGGGAGTCGAAAAAAGTAATTTTTAGAAAATGTGTGTGTGTGTGTGTGTGTGTGTGTGTAGGTGTGTGTGTGCCTGCGTGCGTGCGTGCGTGTGCGTGTGCGTGTGTGTGTGTGTGTGTGTGTGTGTGTGTGTGTGTGTGTGTGTGTGTGTGTGTGTGTGTGTGTGTGTGTGTGTGTGTGTGTGTGTGTGTGTGTGTGTGTGTGTGTGTGTGTGTGTGTGTGTGTGTGTGTGTGTGTGTGTGAAAAACTTTTAAAAACTGATTTTCTTAGCGCACTTCTAATTTTAGAGCATTTCTAAAATTTTTAAAAAATTTTTATTTTTCATTTTTTTTCTATTTTACGAAAACCACTCGATAGATTTTTTTTAAAATTCGTATGCAAATTATTACGTACTGTCTAATGAAAACAAGCTTTGAAACATTTATTTTCTCAGTGCAATTTTAATTTTAGAAAATTTTGAAAATTTTCAATAAGATTTTTATCTTTCTTTTATCTTCTATTTTGCGTAAACCATACTATAAATTCTCTCCAAAATATTTGTACAATCAATTCGCTATTGTCTGAAGAAAATAAGTCTTCGAAAACTAATTTTTTTAGTGCGGTTACAATTTTAGAAAATTTTAAAGATTTAAAAAAAAATTTGATTCTTCTTTTCTTATTTTTTTTCATTTTACGGAAAGTACTCGATAGATTTGTTCTAAAATTTGTAGCGAAATTATTTGCGACGGCCAAAAGAAGGGAAATTTTGAAAAAGAAATTTTGAAAAGAAAATGTTATTTATTTAGCCAATTAGATCTTGAAAATTACTCGATGGATTCGCTTCAAATTATGCATACTATCTATGTTTTTGTATAAGTAGACGGGAAGCTATTGAAAATTGGTATTGATAGTCTATTTTTTTTATAAAGCCATTTTAAGAATTCAAAAAAAAATTTCGATTTTTCATTCATTTTGTATTTTACGTAAATTACTTGATGAATTTGCTTTAAGATTTGCATAGGAATTATTTGTAACTGCCAAAAGAAGAATAACTTTTAAAAACTAATTCCCTTAGAGTAGTTTTAATTTTAGAAAATTTTAAAAATTTTCTTTGAAACTTTTCCTTCTTTCAGTTTTTTTCCATTTTACGTAAGGTACTCGATAGATTTGCTCTAAAATTTGTATACAAGTTATTTGCTGCTGTCTTAATAAAACAAGTTTTAAAAAAATAATTTTCTTAAAGTAGCTTTTTGATCACTTTTTTTGATATCTGATTTAACGCTTTCACTAACTCTTTTCTTACTTCCTCACTTCCTCTCTGTCCTTCTATCTCAGATCGATCCTCATTTTTACCCTATTTTCATTCATCCTTGCCTCTCTCTCTTCCTATTTCCTAATCGCTCTCTCACTTTCACTAATTTGTTTTGAATATAAATTGTATTTTACATTGAAATCACATTTAAAAAAATAAAATTAAATTACTCTAACTCAATGAGCTCTATGAGAAAGCATCGCGCCAAAGCACTTGGTAGCATTTTTTTTCGCTTTTAAATAGGATTAAATCCTTTCTTCTTCTTCTTCTTCTTTCTTAAATTGGCCTTTTGACTTATCATCATAAGCCATCATCAATTAATTTTTTTATTAATTATTTTTGCCCCGAGGGGACTTTTTATTATTAAATTTTTGTATTGTTCCAAGGAACTCTCTATTTTGTGTTTTTTGTGTTCTTCGGGTTCTCTTTCCTACGGAAAACTACGAAAATTGTTTTTCCTAATTTTCCCAGGGAGTCAAACCCCGATCCACTAGGACGCAAGCCAGGTGCCTTTGGCAACTGAGTTACTTTTCGTCCTTTAACGACGGAGCTCGTAAGTGTGTTTATGAAAAACATAACACATGTAACAGAGGTGCTAGCTTGAAAAACAGCCGAGAGCGGGATTCGATCCACGGTCCCCTGAGAATACGAATCCAACGCTTCTATCGACTGTGCCACAGACCGGCTCATCAAAGCATTTGTTTAGGCAGGAAATAAAGGGTCAGGGTGGTCCACGGACCCGAATAATTTTTCCCCTACCTAGGGATCCTAAAAACCCCATTTTTCAGGTTTTATTTTATATCTCGCGTTCTAATTGACAAAATGACTTAAAAATTTATATAAGTATAGTTTATCTCGCTATTTTTAAGTATATTTTTTTGCTGAGTAATCAGAGGCCAACATAACCTCAAAAACATCATTTAATATTTAAAATACAATTTTGACCATGTAGATAAATTGCAACATAAATCTTTTTTAGTTCATCTTTATGAGCGGAAAAAAATACTAATTTTCTATATTTTCGTCGATTTGTTTCTACTGGTGCGTCATGTTGAAAAATGAGAAAAACCGTTTTTCGCTTATTTAAGCACTAAAATACAGCATGTTGTTATTTGTTCTTGCGTTCTAACGACTTGAAACAACTCTTAACAACATATTATGTGATTATAACTCAGTAAATTTTTTGTCTTCCAATTCAGAGTCCAACATAAAATATAATTACTTGCTCCTCAAAATGCCATTTTAATCTCTTGGATGAGCCAGAACACAAAATTCAATTTGCTCATCTTGTTGATCAGGAAAAATAGTACATTTCGTAACGGGTATGAAAAGGCTTTATTTACAAAACGACAAGTTTACGGCCCAAGCCGAAGGCGAGGGTCTTAACGAGTTTCACAGAAAAGCCTTTTCATACCAGTTACGAATCGTATTTTTTGCCATCAGAGCCAAAAAAGAGTAACGAAGTTGCGATGGTTAGAATGGCAAAAATACAATTTTTGCATATTTTTGGGAATGTTTTCAAATGTTGTGGTATGTCTTAAAAAGGAGAAAAATAGCCATGGTAATATAAGTTATCGAGGCAAATAATTGCATGCAGTCTGTTGCTTATGATTGCAACGTACTCGCAGCACTTTCTTCCGTGCACTTGCGTATGAAGCACTATTGTGCTAGAGTTGCAGTGTAGCATTGTCATATCCAACAATATTATCCTCACTTAGTACAGGTAAATATAACACCTATACGTATAATAGCTGACTTGAATTTTCAATCTCAGTCACTGTCTTCATCTTACCTAAGGTTGGATTTTATAGACCCAACTCAAGTGACGGTGTTACTTGACTATCAATGTTACTCAAGTAATATTGATACTCAAGTAACACAGTTGCTTGAGTTAGATCTATGAATTCCAACCTCAGTGACGCTAATAAAATGCCATGTATTTTTATATCTATAGATACTGATATTTTATGTATATAGATATACACGTAATCTTAAAAGTGTCTCGCAAAGCTGTTTCTCAATGTTAACGCATAATTACTCTCCTATAAGTGTCTACATCAGAGATTAGTAGAGATTGCCAATGCCGTGTTAATGAAACGTGCCGAATTCGATCATGACGATCCTTGCGGTGTTTCTGGAACTATACGCGTAAAGTCCCTTCACATCTACACGCGCACAAAGAAGCAAGCGAGAGGGAAGGAGACAAACACACGAAACACGTGACTTCTAGTGACGTAGATAAACTTACGGCAAACCCGCTTTAGCTCGATTTCGTCGTGATACGTTGGAGCTTTATTTAAATGCGATTAACTGTCTCGAAAATTCGTTGATTAATTACATATTTTTATTTGAAACATAAATATACTATTTAATAATAAAAATCGTTAAGGTAATTAAACTAATAATAGTAAATAAAATATTTTGGGGGTGATGAACATATGTAACTGTTTACCCTATTCAACTAACGTATGCGGTGGCTGTGGTCACCAAGTTTTTACGCACCTCGCTTTAGTCCTAATTATGCCAAGTTCAAACCCGATGTTCCACCTATTTTTTTTCTATTTTTATTATATATTTTAAGAATCAATTTTAATAGTGAAAAAAATAAAATTAGAAATTTATTTAACATCTTAAATTCTATTTTATTTCAAAAATAAAACAAATATATTTACAGACAGGGATAGAAAAAAATTTTAATGTCAATATTACATGGATATATAACATATCAATATTAAATAAAAACGTAGCTGATTCTGCAATTTTTTCCAGCTAAATAAAAGATATTAGAGATTGAAAAAAATTAGTATAAATTATAGTTTCTGACGCCTCAAAGCGCCCCGTTTTTCTTCCCTTTTTTATTTTTTTTAAATGTTATTAAAATTTGTATTTTTATTTGATTTTATTTTCTCATTTTTCATTAGTATTTGTTATATGTTTTACTATTAAATTATTTAAACGATTTTTTCATTTTAATTTTAATTTATTTTTTATTATTTTCAAATTATTTATTTATTTAATTCGTTATCTGCTTTCAAATTAATTATTTCTTTTAAATAATATATTTTTTTTCTTTATTAAATCATTAGTTATTCATATTTTAATTTTATTGTATTATTTTATTAATAAATTATAAGCGCATAAAGGCATAGTAAGCGCGTGACCTATATACAAGGTTGTATATACGTCAACGCAAAGCTGGCTTACAGCGCGCTTACTATGTCTTAATATTTAAGCATATAAGAGCGAGCGAGACGGAGGAATAAAACTCCGAAACTTTGTAAAGCCTGTAAGCGCGCGCAACTTTAAAAGCTCCCTACCATTGTAAGAGAGATGAAGAGAAGCTCGGCGCGTATAAAAGCCCGAGTCTCGCTGACTCGCGCGCCTTATTCTTGAATCGACTTAGACCGGTAACAATTGGGATGTACAAGCGCTTAGGCTTAACGCCCTTTGTTTACCTGAGTTAACATTTAATCAAGAACCAAATATAAATTTCTTGGCCGTAGAATATTTTTCGCTTAGCAATTGGGACATACAAGCGCTTAAGCTTAACGCCCTTTGCTTTTTAAAGCAAAAAATCAAAATAAACTTAATAAACCGATAACAATTGGGACATATAAGCGCCTAGGCTTGACGCCCTTTGTTATCTAAGGTTTTGATTAAAAAAAGAAATTCGAATTGAGCTCTATTTAACTCTGGGGACATACAAGCGCTCTAGGCTTAACCCCCCAGGTTAATATTAAGAGCTTTCAAATAAAATAAATTAAGCTTACATCTTTAAAGAGCTTTTCTTTTTCTCTCACCGGAGAGTTTTCTTTTTTTTTATTTTGTAATTACATATCTATATTTTTGCTTAAAATAAAAGAATATTTATTATAATATATACTTTCTTTTATTATTAAAAATAATAATACATTAAATACTAACAAAGGAAACGCCTAGCTTTATTAATAAGCTGGCGTTTCATTAACAAAATATTTAACAGCTACCCTCCAATCTGGCCTATTGCCCGAACGGAGCTTGTGTAATTTGTTAAAAAGGGACCTAGCAGCTACACTCCAATCCGGCCTACTGCCCGAACGGAGCTTCTTGTAGTTTGCTAGTAAAGTATTTAATAGCTACCCTCCAATCTGGCCCACTGCCCGAACGGAGCTTGCGTAGTTTATTAAATACATTAAAGAAAATTATACAAGTCGCGTACATAAAATTAAAAATCTATCGCGTTTATATTCTACGCTAATTAATCTAGCATCGAATTTGGACCATAATTTATTTTTTTTAAAAAGTAACTATTACCCACTTGGGTACGTTACAACTGGCGATCCTGCCAGGATTAGTTTCGTAAAATTTAAACGCAAAAAATATATACGTTTTAATATATACGTGATTAAAATGATACAAGACCTCGCGATAGATAGTTTCGTGCAGTCGCAAATTGCCGAGCTATTTGCACGTATCGGACGCGTTGAAGGCCTTGATGCCGATCGTTGGAATACGGTGTCTGTATTAACTGATAACGTAGAATTTTTACGCAAACAAAATATTAAATTGATCGATACCGTGGATAAACAAGCGCGAGAAATCGAGAATTTAAAAAATACAAATAAAGCTTTATGCGAAGCCGTGAGACGTCTGGGGGGTTATTCACTAACTTCTTGACGATAACGATTGACTTAACGTTTCGACGTCGAAAAGCGTTAAGGACTCTATTCTTTTAAGTAATCGATAAACACATAAAAAAATGTTTTAGTTTATTATTAAATCTTTTACAACAGACATTTACAACATAAATATTCAAAGAAATAAAAAAAATTTCAAATAATTATTACATTAAAATTAACATGATTACAAAAATAATTGCCTTAAAACATACAACACGTAACATTCATATTAGAAATATATCTGTATTCATGTTTCTATTATATATTCTTGTAACTCAACATCCCGAGTAACCTTTTCACTTCGGCGTGCAGTTGGTGCCGAACCACCCTTAGTGGCACCGAAACTCTTGCCGAATTGTCGCCGCAGTGGCTCCGAATCGGCGTGAGGTGTGGCGGTGAAAGGGGGCCCTCAGAGGGCAGCCGAATCTAGCTTATAAAATCGTAGAATTTGTGTACAATTATTTGTATAAACAAACAGCTGATTTCCAATGGTGACCAATCGATTGACTGTTCAACCAACTGTCTACTTTTTAAAATACTTTTAGTGAAAAAATTCAAGTATCTTGAGTTATTCGAGTAACACTGGTTATTCGAGTTTATATTTTTGTTGAGTACTTGATAGTTTCAAGTACTCAGCTTAAACTCTAAGAAAAAACTTGACTCGATAATTGAGTACTTGCACTTGAGGGTTACTCGAATTTTCGTTCCAAGCACTCGAAAAAATATGAATTACTCGAATTACTCGAGTACTTGAAAAAAATATGAATTACTCAATTTCCTCGAGTACCAGAAAAAATATGAATTAATCGAATAAATTGAGTACTCGAAAAAATATGTATTACTCGAATTACTCGAGTACTCAAAAAAAATATGAATTACTCAATTTCCTCGAGTACCAGAAAAAATATGAATCAATCGAATAAATTGAGTACTCGAAAAAAATACAAATTACTCAAGAAAATATAAGTTACTCGACAGAATATGAATAGCTCGAGTTACTTAAATAACTAGATTATATTATCTATGGTAATTAGTTCTCATTTCCACGAGAAAAATTAGTTTTTTACCATGTTTTTATTGATTGGTTTTAGGTTGTATTTGTCCGTGTATTTGGGCAGAATTTTAGAACTAATTTTAAACGAGTTCAACTCAAGTCGGAAGTAAATTATTTTTATTAATTTATTTACTTATTATTAATTTTCAATTAAAAATAGTGTTTACATCGTATGATAATACAATAAAAAATATTTTGTGGTTATGTAAGATACACATCGACGTTATGACAAAATCTATACAATTTTTGGCTAGCCGTCGTAGGCCCACGCTCGCCACCACGCCTCACCCATATGGCGGCCCGACTTCGGCAGCCGAAGATGGCCCAACTAAGAGAAGGTGGTTGCCGTAACGAAAAGGTTACTCGGGATTATCCAAGCCAACATTCTCATTTTGAAAGACGAAATTTTGAAGACCAATATTTTTGAGTTTTGCAGCAAACTTAACAATTCAATCGAGAAACTGTAGTTGTTGCTATAGAATATAAAATGCAAATTAAGATTAATATATAATTTTATTAAAAAACGTTTTTTATTGGTGATGAGATAAGTTTATTTAAAACAATATTTATATTATTTTTTTCTTTTCGTTTTTATTAAAGTACATATAAGTCACTTTAAAATCTGTAGATCCAATTGAATTTTAAATTGTACACAATTTATCATTTAATCGTGTATGATTACAAATAATTTTTATGATCATTATTGTAAATAATAATAAAATAATGTTCCCTTTATATATATATTTATATATATATATATATATATATATATATATATATATATATATATATATATATATATATATATACACACTGTCGTTCAATTGCTTTTGCCTACCCTAGAGTAAAATTTATTAAAATAAAAAGTTTTATATCTCCGGAACTAATGATCGCATCTTCAAAATCCAAACGGCGTTTGAAAAATTAGTCAAAAATCTTTAAAATAAAGTGAGTCCGGTATAAAAAAGTCATTTTCTAATTGCTTATAGCAATGTGAAAAAAATTTTTTTACTAATTTTTTTGGCCTACATAAAAATAAATGCCATTTTTATGGAAATTATGATATCGAGAAAAAACCAAATGGAATTTAAAACTCTAATAGTCCTCTTTAAAATGAGCTAAGTAAAATGTTTTTATGACTTTTTTAACCATAGTTATGATGATTTTTCGAAAAAAAAGACCTATTTTTCAACCATGATTATCTCATAAACTAAGAAAGATAGAAAATTTTGTATTAAAGAAAAAATGTTTTATTTTTAGTCTAGAATACATATATTTTGTGACCAATAAGTTTGGGGAAAAAAATTTTTTTTTACTTGTTTAATTTAAAATTTTTACTAATTTTTCATAAAACTTTCCTAAAAAAATAAGTAAAAAAAAATTTTTCTCCCGAAACTTATTGGTCACAAAATATATATATTCTAGACTAAAAATAAAACATTTTTTCTTTATTACAAAATTTTCTATCTTTCTTAGTTTATGAGATAATCATGGTTGAAAAAATAGGTCTTTTTTTCGAAAAATCATCATAACTATGGTTAAAAAAGTCATAAAAACATTTTACTTAGCTCATTTTAAAGAGGACTATTAGAGTTTTAAATTCCATTTTGTTTTTTCTCAATATCATAATTTTCATAAAAATGGCATTTATTTTTATGTGGGCAAAAAAAATTAGTAAAAAAAATTTTTTTCACATTGCTATAAGCAATTACAAAATGACTTTTTTTTATACCGGACTCACTTTATTTTAAGGATTTTTGACTAATTTTTCAAACACCGTTTGGAATTTGAAGATGCGATCATTAGTTCCAGAGATAAAAAACTTTTTATTTTAATAAATTTTACTCTAGGGTGGGCAAAAGCAATTGAACGGCAGTGTATATAGGTATATACATACACTGACAGAAAAGATATCTCGATCCTCTTGGATATAACTTAAAATCTGTGAAGCAAGAAATTAATTTAAACATCTAGTTACCTACATCTAAGAAATTATTTTTCCATTTGAATAATCATATCAAATCGGAGTAATTCTTTTGCTTCTAGAAATCTTTTCTGTCAATGTATATACATATGTTATGCATAATATAACGTTTTACAGTTTAACGTACGATTTACAACCAAGCTTCAAATTGGTTGTAAAATTTGTCGATAAAATCGACTTAGCGCTTCAGTTTAGAAGATTTTCGTCGTTACGTCAACATGATCTCTGATAACGTTCGCGATATTCGATAGTATTCGCTGAAAAATGATTACTGCGCATGCGCGCGTCGGCGTTAAGCTTGCCGTTAGACGTTACGGTATTACTGAATAAGCCCCCTGGCGAATAAGAAAGAAAATATTTGTGTTCGTTTAGGCATTTTTACGAGTGTCGCGATTAAAAACTTTGCTAATTATAAAATAAAAAATGAAGAGCTTGATAATAAATTAAATGAGTTAACTGCTTAAATTGCGAAATTAACTTTAAATTAACTCATAACATAAAATATAAATCAAAAAATTTCTTTTTATGTTAAATAAAATAAGCTCGGGTCTCAAATAAATCAATACCATAAAAATTTAAAATCAATTAAGAAAGTGAAAAAAAATCTTTTCATGATGTCGCACGCAAAGAAAATTCTTTGTGCACGTAACCAGGACATTCAAACGTCTTTGCGAGATGATAGTATATCTGAGGATAGTAAAAAGCATCTCGAGTGGCAAGCGGCGGTTTCTGAGGAATTTAAAACCTTAGACGAACGCCAAGATGCCCTAGACAAAAAGGTAATCGATCTAAATAAAACTGTAGATGAATTGCCTGAGAAATCCGCGTATAGATGCGATGAAAAATTCGATTCTTTAACTAATACGTTAAAAAAGGTTCAAGATGATATTGAAAAATTAAACAATAAAATTAATTCGCTTGAGAATAAAAACAAAGAAGTAACTAAAGAAAACGATAAATTAAAAGATACCTTAAACGGAATAATTAAACGTTTAGACGATAACGCCGATTTAACCGCGTTAAAGAAATATTGCTTGGAGCAAATTGATGATGCCGCGTCTAAAAGTGATAAAGACATTAAAAAACTCGAAAATAGAATTGAGAATATCACTCATATGACCCCTAACAGTACTAGTACACCAATTAATAAAGCGACTCGTAAAATAAACATCGATTTACTTAAATTCAAAGGGCTAGATACAGAAAGCCCGATGAAATTCTTGCACGAGTTAAATAAATACATAGAATTCGTTAAGCCAAACTTACACGAATTAATATGTATTATTTCACAGACTCTCGAGGACTTAGCGAAAAGCTGGTGGTTCCTTGAGCAAGATGAAGTTGAAGATTTCAACGATTTTGTAAATCGATTTAAACAGAGGTACTGGAATTCCAGTATTCAGCGCACCGCGAGGCGTAAAGTCGAGTTCGGTAGATATACACCCGGGGGAAAGTTAACACGCGTTGATTACGCGATTGAAATGTTCGGTTTAGCAAAAGAACTAGAAATTGACGAAACCGAGCAAGATTCCATCAATCGAATAACTGATCATTACGATCGAGTAGTGAGACACGCGATTATTGGCAGAAATGTCAAAGAAAAAGCTGAATTATTTAAAATCTTAGCTGATTTCGATGACGACGACAAAAAAGAAAAAGTTAAAGTCTTCTCTTTGAATAAACCGTCATTCAATCAAGAAACGGATAAAAAGCCAAGCGTATTCAATAAGCCCTGGCAATCCAAGAACGTAAATACGTTGCAAGCTTCGGGAACGGAAAAAAATCCTAGTAAAAAGGAATCAACCGCGAATAAAGAAAAAGCTCACGTAGATTCGCGTAATAAAAGTCAGAAGGACAATGATGTCATCGAAGATTTATTAAAAATTAATCCGAAAGAGACGCCAATTCCGAGTAAATGTACCATCTTGGGAAACGCAAAGTAGTTGCATCTCGTTTCTCGGGTAAAAAATTAAATTCATCGCGTGGTGCAACTAAAGTAAATAAAAAACCTAAAACTAAGTTAAATTATAATAAAAAATTTAATAAATTAAAAAACCCCCATTATGATTTAACTAAATTAAATAACAAATTATCAGACGAAAACATAATTGCTTCGATTTTAAACGATCCTCGCGAAGATTTATTATATGATATAAATCCGGAAGAATCAAACGCAAACGTCATACACTGTCCGGAAATAACTATTGAAATAGAAAACGTTTTGACTAAAGTCTTGATAGATACCGGAAGTGAGATAACGTGCATTTCTGAAGAATATTATTATTCTAACTTAAATAAATTTAAAGACAAGCCGACTCTACCAATAAGCGGGAAAATCATTAAAGGTGCTACCGGAGTAAAATCCACGCGTCTAAAATTTCAAGTTCAATTAAAAGTAAAATTCGGTACTTTAGAAAAAGAACTAATATTTATTGTAGTTCCTAAACTTGTAAAAGCATGCATTTTAGACTACGACTCGCAAAAAGCTCTTAAAATGATAATAAACACGGTAACCGAAAAAATACTCTTTGAAATCAATGGTATCGATGGAATCATCGAGTACGCAGATGTAAAGTTCGATTCAAAAGAATTTACCTCTCTGTGTATACAAGAGTCTTATGAAGATTTCTTTGAAAATGAAGAAACTTCGAAGCTCTTAAAAAACTTTAATAATCAAATTAGTAATAAAAATTTTACTAACGATTATTATTCGTACGAGCTTTCCTTAAAGGAAATCGACGAAAAAATAAACTTATGTGTAAATCTAAATGACGCACAAAAAGAAAAATTAAAACAAACAATTATTGAGTTCAAAGAAGTATTCGTAAAACGGCCCGGTTTATTAACAACTTATAAATATAAATTACATTTAAAAGACGAGTCACCGTTCTATTCTAAACCTTATCCGATTCCTTTAAATTATCGTGAAAAAGTAAAAACCGAAATAAATAAAATGCTAGAACTCGGAATAATACGCCGCTCTAATAGCCCTTATATTAATCCAATAGTTGTCGTAAAAAAATGCTTAGATGCTCGAAAATTAAACGAGCGGTTAAACGACGATTATGAGGCTCCTCCGGGTATTGAAGAGGTTTTTCAAAGATGCATTAATAGCAAATGCATGACAAGCCTCGACCTTACCAACAGCTATTGGCAGATCGAGCTTGCAGAAGAAAGCAAGAAATTTACAGCTTTCAAATGCGATAATCACGTTTACGAGTTTAACGTCGCAGCTTTCGGTATAAAGACGAGCAGTGCTGCTTTAATACGCGGTCTAGATGAAGCTATTTCTAGATTAGATGATTTTTTATTAGTATTCGTTGATGATTTACTAGTAAAATCAACAAATTTTGACGAACACTTACAGCACTTGAGAACGCTATTCCAGCGTTTACTCAAGCACAACTTGCGCTTAAATTTTAAAAAATCTAAATTTACAAGCGATCAAGTTGAGTTCCTCGGGCATATAATATCCGCTGAAGGATTAAGGCCCGATCCGAACAAAATAAGATCAATAAAAAATTTTCGTAAACCGCGAAACATTAAAGAATTGCAAAGCTTTCTCGGTTTCGTAAATTTTTATACGAAATTCGTAAAGAATTTTCCTGAAAGTGCTAAGCCTTTAATAGATTTATTAAAAAAAGGCAAAAAATATGAATGGCTTGAAGAACACGACCAAGCATTCATAAATGTAAAGAATCTATTCGATGAGAATATAATCTTAAAATTTGCAAATCCTAAGCGTCCTTATATCTTAACTATAGACGCGAGTGATTATGCTATATCAGGCGTACTTTCGCAAGTTAATGATGACGACGAAGAACAAATAATTTGCTTCATAAGCCGCACGTTAAAGGGTAGCGAATGCTTTTATTTCACTACAGAAAAAGAGCTTTTAGCGATAGTATGGTCGCTAGAAAAACTTGATTCTTACTTGCGAGGAGCTTCAAAAATTATCGTGAGAACTGATCACGAAGCACTTGCATTTTTGCGTAATAGCAAGTATAATAATGCTCGAATACGCAGGTAGATATTAGCAATTCAAGACTTTAATATTTATCCTGAGTATCTACCAGGAAAGAGAAATGTAGTCGCTGACTATTTAAGTCGTGTAGTTGACCCTGACTTTAAGAAAAATGACGCTGAAATAATAATAGCTGCGTTAAAAACGATGAAATTAAGTAAAGAATTAATAAATGATCTAAAAAATTTACGTGATTTGCAATTAAAAGATAGTTACATCCTGAAAATAATTGATAAAATTAAAACAAATGAAAGCTCTCAAAAACGTTTCATAATTGAAAATGATCTAATTTGTAAAAATACTCTTCATAGATTAAAAATCATATTACCGGAAATTGTCTTTAAAAAGCTCGTGTTGGAGATTCACGAACTTTACGGTCATGTAGGATCTAAAAAGGTTTACAAAATGATTCATGAGCATTTTTTTGCTTATAAAATGCGTAAAAAAGTGCGCTTATTCTTAAAAAACTGCGATACGTGTCAAAGAACTAAGCACTTAACTATTAAATATGAAGAGCTTTTTCAACCGATACTCGTAGAAAAGCCTAATGACTTACTTTCAATCGATTTTTACGGGCCTTTGCCGACGTCAACGGGGGGCGTACAATTCATTTTATCGACTATAGACGTTTTTTCTAAATACGTGGTCTTGTATCCATTAAAACGTGCAAATACAGTTACAGTAATTAAGAAAATTTTCAATGACTATATTGAAAAATACGGTAAACCAGAAGCTATAATAGCTGATCACGGTAGACAATTTGTATCTGATAAATGGATGAAAAAACTAAATAACGAAGAAATTCGACCGATTTTTTCGTCTATAAGACATCCGCAGAGCAACGTGGTAGAACGCGTGCATCGCGAACTTGGTCGTTTTTTCCGTACTTTTGTAGGTGACAAGCATACAAGTTGGATGAAATACGTTGATTTAATTCAACTAATCATCAACGAGACGCATCACGAAACAACGACATGTACGCCATTAGAGCTACATTTAAATAAAAAACCGATAAGGCTTTGGGAAAAATATCTAAAAATCCCAGAAGAAAAACAAGAAATATCTCAAGAAAAGAGAATCTCTTTAGCGCGAGATATCATGCAAGATAGCTTAAAAAAGCGTGCGATTAAGAAAAACTTAAACAAAAAACATTTCGTATTCCACGAAAATGATTTAGTGTTGATAAACGAACAAAATCTATCGGATGCGATTGATAGAAAGATCGCAAAATTCTTTCACGTATATAGTGGTCCTTTTTTAGTAAAAGAAAAAATAGGAATTGATAGCGGAGGCGAAACAAATTCGTTTCAATTACGAATAAAAAACCTGCCAGGGGCAGGTTTTGCGAAACGCGTCTCGGCGGTGTATTCAAACCGACGATGACGCCCCTGGTATTTCCGACTGCCGCGGAAATAGCGCTCCTTGAAGAGGAGCAGGAGAGGACAGGAAGAGTCCGAGTCCGCACGGCCAGGATACCGAATCCTTTTCGGTCACCTTCGCCTCCTACGCCGCCTCCAACGCCAACACCTTCGCCTCCTACGCCAACATCTTCGGCACCGACGTCCACGGTTGTCACTCCACTAGCTCCAGCCACAGTGGACGATAAGAAGAAAGTGGCAGCTGGAAAAAGGAGGACCGCCGCCACCATCACCTCGGCGTGCGTTGAAGCCTACGATCCAGGGCCAGGCACATCGAGCACGGTGTACGTGCCGACCCCAATAAAAAAACGAAGGGAAGAAACCTTGGACGAAGTTTTCGCGGAGTTGGAGGGCTTAGGCATACCCTCCAATCAGGACGACATTTACCTCCTGAATATCGAGGATTTTGACTATTGAGTGAAGGCCCTCAGCCCATAGTGCCTTCGTTCAATTTGAAAAAAAACAGTGATTTTTTTTTAGTGTGTTTTGTGATTTTTTATTTTAAAAAGAAAAAAGTGCGTATTTTTAGTTTAGTAAAAATAGTTATTTTTAGTAAAGGACAGTAGAATATGTAAAGTTCAAAATTCAAGAGAAAAATATGACAAGACCTGAAAGTGAAAGTGAAAGAAATGTCAGCACTTTCAGCATAAACACAAAAAGACAATGTTTTAATTGTGGGAAAAAAGGCCACAACAAGAAAGCTTGTTGAAGAGTATTTCAATTAAACTAAGGCAGAGGAACGCATACCAATCAAGGTAGAGGAGGCTACTACAACAGAGGTCGTAGTCAATGAGGATTTCAACGAGCATCTCTACGATAAAATTCAAGGGGGTATTCACAACGAGGCTTTGGACAAAAAAGATCCAGTTAGCCAAGAGAAGAATCTTCTAGTAGACGTAACGACAACCGCAATGCAGAATCATGGGTAACAATAGTAAACCATGATGAGGTAAAAGAAACAGAAATTTACGAAGGTAAAAATAAAAATGAAATAAACTGGCTTTTAGATAGTGGTTGTACTGATCATATAGTTAACAATGATAGTTATTTTGAAAAATTTATCGCATTAAAGAACCGGTTAATGTAAAATTGCCAGATGGAAAAATATTAAAAGCTACTAAAATAGGTAAAATTATAACGTATTTTAAAACTTATTATAATGAAAAGAAAGTTGATCTGAAAAATGTTTATTGTGTAAAAGAATTGAGTAGAAATTTGTTAAGTTTTTCTAAAATAACTGTAAATAACATAATTGTATCGAGAAATCTAACAGCAAAAATTTATAATAAAAATAGAAAATTAGTAGCTGTAGCAGAAAAAATAAATAATTTGTATTTAATGAAAAGTTTCATAGATGAATATAATGAAAATGTTTATGCAAATACGGTAAAATTAACAGATGAAGAAAAATGGCACAGAGCTTTAGGTCAATGAAAAATTATTGAATGGTTTACCAGATAAATTAGAATATAATAATATGAAATGTGCAAACTGTATTCAAAGTAAAATGGCTAATGTACCGTTTGAAAATAAGAAAACTAGATCTACTGAGATTTTATAATTAATTCATACAGATTCAAATGTTCCACACAGCACAGCTGGTTATAGTGGAAAAAGATATTTTTTAACATTTATAGATGATTATAGTAAATGCAGTAGAGTTTATTGTATTAAAAGTACATCTGAAACAGCAGGATGTTTAATAGAATACGTAAATTTAGTTGAAAATCAATTTAATAAAAGAGTAAAAAAGCTACAATGTGATAATATAAAAAGAGTATTTTAATCAAGAAATTTATAAATTTACTAAATATAAAGGCATTAAATCATTACTTCGTCCATCCTACGTCCATGAAATGAAGTAGCGGAAAGATTTAATAGATCAGCCATGGATATAGGCAGATGTTTAGTAAGAGAAGCCAAAATACCTATAAGATATTAGCCAGAAGTAATGAAGACAGTTTCTTATTTAAAAAACCGTACAATAGACAACACACATGAAAATAAAACTCCATACAAAATACTTTTTAAATCAAAACCAGATGTAAAAAACTTAAAAATATATGGAAGCAAAGTTTTTGTAAGGGTACCAGAAGTATTGAGAAAAAGTAATTGGGACAATAAAGCCAAATTAGGCATACTAGTAGGTTACACACATAATGGTTATAGAGTATTAATTGATAATGAAGTCATAAATGCCAGACATGTTAAAGTAATTGAAGAAGATACAGAATTAATTTGTATTGAACAAAATGATGAAAATTATATTGAATTAAATTTAGAGAAAGAGAATAGTAAAAGTAAAATCAATTCTGAAAATAAAGTGGATGAAAATGAAATAAATGATAATAAAAATTATGATAGTGAAAATTCAAATTTTAATAATAAAATAAATAATGATTCTTGCAAAGTAAATAAAAGATTTAAAAAACGAAAAGATAATTCAGAAGTTGAAAGAACTTCAACGAGAAAGAAAAGTCCTATAGAAAGATATGGTGACCCGATAACGCATTATATTTATGTAAATTATGTAAACGCTAATGTACCGAATACAGTCGAGGAGGCGATAAACTCCACAAAAAGTGAAGAATGGCAAAAAGCTATGGATCCTGAAATTAATAGTTTAAAGAAAAATAAAACATGGACTATTGTAGATAAACCAAAAGATAAGAAATTAATTGATGTTAAATGGATATTTAAAAGAAAAGGGGATAATTCATATAAAGCTAGATTAGTAGTGAAAGGCTTTCAGCAAAAGGAATATTTAGAAAATGTATACTCTCCAGTAGGAAAAATGCAAACTTTAAAAATTTTGTTAAGCTATTGTTGTGTAAATAATTTAGATATAGAACAAATGGACGTTGAGACAGCATTTCTCAATGGTACAGTAAAATCAGAAGTTTATATTTATGAACCAAAAGGTTATGAAACTGGAGCAAATAAAGTATGTAAATTACAAAAGGGACTCTATGGTCTTAGGGAAAGTCCACGAGCATGATATGAAACATTTAATAACTATGTTGAAAAATTAAATTTTATTAGAAGCAACCATGACTATTGTTTATATATAAATAACACAAGCAATGATCCTATATATTTGTCGGTATTTGTTGATGATATTTTAATATGCTGTAAAGATAAAAGCAAGATCAAGGAAATACAAAATTAATCCAAAAATTTGCTCTCACTTATATATTTTGATCGTTTGTAACTTTTGAACTTATAAGCTTTTTTGATGCAATACAGCTTAAATTGATATATTTAGGTACTTTGGCTGTATTCACAGTAGCATGAAAGTTCGGCAACTTAAAATTCCACCTGTGATAAATTAATAACGGTAAAATTTGCTCCAGTATGCTGAATCGTGGTTTATGTTTATTCTTGTATTAACCATACTATATAAATTAAAAATTTCATATTTTTTTATTTGTCAAGTATTTTATATATAATAAGAGTAAATACGTATAACAAGCCATATAGAGATACCGAGTAAACAGTTCATTATTGCACGGTAGCTTTTTTTGTGACCGCTTCATTAATTATAAAAATACTTAATATTAACCGAAGATCGTTCTAGCAAATGTAATATGCATGCAAAAAGAGCTTGCATCGATTATTCACTCTCGTGAAAAATCCCGTGGTTTCAAATCCGATTGCTACAACTAAGCGTTTAAAAGATGTATCCTCGATATACTTATATTTCATTCAAGTTCTCAGAAATAGCCCTAGCGTCAATCGCATTAGACGTACATGTATGATACGATATAACCTATCTATTTACACGTGTCTTCTTGACTCGGTATACGATTATATGCATAGTATGATACGACATAATCAAGCTATTTACACGTGCATTCATGTTCGGTATACGATTATATACAATCTGGTATACGCGTATCAATAGCTAGGTATAAGCTTGTAGTAGTATCCTCGGTATGCATATATGTATAAATAACCGAGCTATTAACACGGGCACACACACCTCAGCATAGTAATCTTAGTACGCATACACACATAAATAACCAAGCTATTTACATGTGCATACTCACCGCGGTATAAACAGCTCGGTATACTAGCATATCAACCACGCTAAATATACACCGCGGTTTAAACAGCTCGATATACTAGCATATCAACCACGCCAAATATACACCGTGGTATATACAGCTCGGTATACTAGCATATCAACCATGCTAAATATACACCACGGTATAAACAGCTCGGTATACTAGCATATTAACCACGCTAAATATACACCACGGTATAAACAGCTCGGTATACTAGTATACCGCGCTATTTACCCGCGTGTACATGCCTCGCTATATGAGCATAGGCAACGTGGCATACGTGTATAAAAATAGCTCGGTATACTAGTATGCCGCGCTATTTACCCGCGTGTACATGCCTCGCTATACGAGCATAGGCAACGAGGCAGACGTGTATAAAAATAGCTCAGTATACACGTATATACACCTCGGTTAACACATATGAACGCACGTATATATATTACGTGTGTCACGTTGATAATTTTATACTCGTCTCCAAGCTTGTCTGCATGTGTTTCTAAATGCGTGCAATCGAACTCTATTTATTAAAATTACGAAAATGAGTTAAAAAGCGCATATATCTTTATTATGCTAATTAAAATAAATAATGACTTTAAAAAATCTTATATAGACTTACTTTTTACAGGAAATAAAATTTCATAAAAATTTATGAAATAATGTTTATGAAATAACCTCACTTAAAGTATAAAAAAAAAGAGCAGAGGAGTATATATGATTTTTAAAACATTATTTTATTCAAAATATAGAAGATTTTTGTTTAAGAAAAGCATGTTACTACTTCTGTACGTGCTTAAATCAAATTTACAAAATCATTAAATTTTTTTAATTAGAAAAGTCCAAAATTATATCAATAATCCTAAATCAAATTTTATTCTCAAATATCAACCACCTTTCATTAAAACTGAATAAATAATTTAACAAACGCTATTGACTTTATAAGGCCATATTAAATAAAAGGTTTTAAAAAGCTATTAGTATATTTGATGTTTACTGAGAAAAATATTTATGAAAAAATTTTTTATATGATCTTCATGAAATAATCAAACTAATTATTTGGTTTCAAAAAAAAAGCTTCTTAAGACATTTAATGTTCTGAATAACAAAAAAAAAGTATTAATAATTTTAAATCCATTATTTTATTCACACGATAGATGTCATATGTTTGAAAAGATTAAATTACATGCTATCAATCCATCCGGTGTTTCAGAGAAATTTTTAAAACTTTTACTATTAGGATTATTTATATAATTTTGGACTTTTATATTTATATAATTTTATCCTCTGGGAGGATAAAATGATTGAAAAGATTTATCTTTGTGAAATATATGCAACCAAAAATGTGCATGTATATTTATTTTCAATGATCGTAGTTTGAGTATAAGGATTATGTCAACATTGAACTGTGAAATTCTTTATGAATTATTTTCTTGAAAACTATCAAGTTTAGAAAAAAACCTCTGAAGACAATTTGGTTAGAAATAATCTGAGAAAGAAGTGAATATTTTTTAAATTATTATATCTCTTAAAGTAAAAGTTTTTAAAATTTCTCTGAAACACCGAATGGATTGATAGCATGTAATTTAATCTTTTCAAACATATGACATCTATCGTGTGAATAAAATAATGGATTTAAAATTATTAAATACTTTTTTTTTGTTATTCAGAACATTAAATGTCTTCAGAAGCTTTTTTTTGAAACCAAATAATTAGTTTGATTATTTCATGAAGATCATATAAAAATTTTTTTCATAAATATTTTTCTCAGTAAACATCAAATATACTAATAACTTTTTAAAACATTGTATGGCTTATATTAATTTGTTACAAATTACATTAATTTAATAAAGAATAGGTCATAAGAATGAGTATATTTAAAAAAAAAAGTAAGAATAATTTGAAAAATAATAAATTTAAATCAGAGCATCCAGATTACCGATCTAGGTCGGTAATGAAGATAACTCAATATATATATATATATATAGATATAAGAAAATAAATAGAGAAATGGAATGTTCTATTTCTTTTAATAAAAATATTATTAATCTCTTATTGTTAATTACAAAATATAAACGTAAACAGAAACAGAACATTTCATTCCTATAATATGTATAAAAGAAAAAAGATTATTATGGTAGAAATTAAAATAGAAAAGATGAACTTTTTTAAATAATAAACAAAATAATTAATAAATTAAAGATTAAAATTATGTTAGCAAACAAATACTTTAATTATGAAAAATTATAGGAAGTAGAATGTTTTCTTCGAAAGCATTCTACTTCTTATTTAAAAAACGAATGTTCTATATCTCTTAATGAGAAAAGAATACTATCAATATTAAATTGATAATAATAAATAAAATAAAATATAATTGTTATGATTAAGGAAGCATTCCTTTTTTATAATAATAACCTTTGATGACTATGAGAGTAATATAATGTTATTTTTATCAATATTTTAAATTAAATTAAAGAAATAATAAATCAAAGTTATAGAACATTCTATTTCTCTTATAAGTAGATAAGCTATGCCGATTCGAATTCATGCCGATTCTAATTTACCTGAATTAGAATTGATATGAATTCGAATCGGCATAGAGGTGGGGGGCCAGTTCGAATTCACCTGAAGTAGAGGTGAAGTAGAATTAGCTTAGGATTTTTTTAAGCAAAATCGGTATAGAGGTGGGGGAACCAGTTTGAATTCACCTTGGTATGAATTCGAATCGGTATAGAGGTGGGGGGACCAGTTCGAATTCACCTGAAGTAGAAATGCAGAAAAGAGTTGGAGTGGGGAGATTGATTCTAATTCATGTGAAGCAGAATTATTTGTCCATTATCTACTTAGTTAAAAACTTATAGCTTTTTATATTTTATATCTTTAGATGACATTTGTAATTTATATTTTTCATAGTAATCTTTCCATGTTATTTTCTCATCCTTCACCTTTTTATCAGGTGGAAGAAGAGGAGTGTACTCTGAACAATTTTGAGTGGTATGACTTGGAGTCTGTCCCATGATGAAATGAATGTGAATCACGATGTGTTTGCTTTTTATAGGAAGTGATGGAAGCCCCAACCTTCGCCTCCATCTGTGAGGTACAACCAAGAATCGTCACTTGTGAACCTCTTACTCCGAGAAGTGCACCCGTGTCTCGTATACCTCTCCGTTAACTTCCAAGCGCTTATGCCAAGGAGAACTCGAGACCTTTTCCGTTGTCATCATCTAAATAATTCACAAACAACTTAAAATTTTTAATGGCCTCTTGCAACTCGAGGTAAAACTCCTTATTCTCCTGTAAGGCTCTGCATGCGCGAGATGGAATAAAAATGCACCATTCGTGATCTAAAGTTGCCATCAATCTAAACTTATCCTTACATTTAACTGGTCTAAACTCACTCACATAATAAGTCTGATCTTTCTTTAAGGGGAATATATTCCCAATGGCACGATGGACGCGTCCACGAGCTACCTCGTTGAATTTATCAAGATCCATATTTCTCTGATAAAGAATTCTAAGTTTACTTAGCAGAGTCTGATAAATGAATGACTCGAGCTGCTTCGGGAGTTCTCTTAAGTAGCGGTTGAGCCGTGACTACTGCGCAGATCTCCCCCTCCATAGGATGACATTAAACAAAAACTTTGTTTTTAGGAAGTGGTGAGAGCCCTAACCATCGCCCTCCACCTGTGAGATACATCCATTAAGCATTATCTCTCCTTTTTACTTCCTATGGTAGCATAAATCAAC
The DNA here is from genome assembly GCA_017163975.1 of Anastatus disparis. Lineage (NCBI taxonomy): Eukaryota > Metazoa > Arthropoda > Insecta > Hymenoptera > Eupelmidae > Anastatus > Anastatus disparis. Next base: position 6,687,626 of record JAFFSR010000282.1, read on the forward strand.
TTATTTATTTTTAGTAAAGTATTTTTTCATAAGTCTGACATTGTGCAGAGCACAACGAGCTTTGTATGTATCATTGTGATTAGGGCAAACAGTCACAAGCTTTATTTTATCAGTTGGTGGAAAACCCATTTCTGTGACGTCATAAACTTTAAACTTGAAGCGTTCTAGCCATTTTTTTCTTATGCTGCCCACGACAAAAATTTTGGTCGCATCATGTAAGGCTTCTCTAAGAATATTGCCTACGTCAGTATAGGGAATGGTACCAGAGTTCCATGACAAACCATGATAGTAATATTTCAACCACGTATTTTGTTCTTTGTACTCGTCCGAAAGTCTACGCCAGGAATATGGTTAGTTGAAAAGGAGTACCAGAGGTTCGGTATCATCGTTGAGCGGCATTACAGCCAACTCTTTGAGAATATAGTCATCACCAGACTGTTTGAAACCCTGCATATCCACCAAGTACTCCATGCTGATAACTTTGTTTACAGTTCTGATTCGCTGTCGGTATTTGCACGACTGTCTTCCCAGTCCATAAACCAATCACTAAAATCACTGAAATACAACTTTTGTATTGATTTAACGTTGTTAACAGCACATGTATTTTTATACATGCAATTATGATGTGAACAAGAGACTGTTTTAGTTAGCCGTTGATCAAAATGGGGAATACCCAGTTCACTAATATCCACAACTTTAAAATCAAACTTCTCTAACCACTCTTTTTTCACTTTACCAATCACAAAAACTTGTGTAGCGTTCTGCAGAGTTTGTCGAAGAATTTTTTCTATTTCAGTATACTCATGATCTCCAGAATTCCAAGCTAGTCCATGATAGCAAAGCTCGAGCCAGAGATTTTCACGCTTGTATTTCGTAGTTAACTTTTTCCATGGAAAAGGTGGTTTGAAAAGATGTACTGTAGGTTCAGCCGATTCAACGAGAGGAACAGCAGCCAACTCTTTTAAAACAAATTCTTTACCTGGCTTTTTAAAACCTTGTAAGTCCACTGTTCCATCTTGTTAAAGAATAAGATCCCAGCTCGCGCTCGCTTTCTTATATCCTACTATCCCCACTCCTTTGCAGACTATCCCCACTCCTTTAGACTAATTTTCTAACATCACCGCTTATGGCGTTGTATTCTATGATTCTGTCATGTAAGATTAGACAGTAAGCTGAAGTTCCAACTGGAAAGTTTTGTTTGGTCTCGAATTCAAGACGAACATCAACTGGAGCACTCTTCAGAGAATCATTTTGTTTTGAACAATCGATGACTATCAGTGGCATGTGATTGATATAATCTGATTTTTTCAGCATTGGCTCGGACTCCTTCCCATAGTATGCATTTCGGAAATTAGCGTACATATCGTATAATATTACATACTGATTATTGACAATATCAAGATTCATATTTCCGTAAGGATAGTATGTAGAATTGAGAAATAGTTTTACATTGCTCAAATTGCAGTGATCAAACTCACTAGCGTTAGCAATTTTTTGTCCTTTTCGATTAGTCTGGAAACCAAGAATAATAAAACGAGGCTTCTCCAGCTGATTAGATGTTTTGACTGTCCATACATGTCTCGTTGATGCCGGTAATAATGGATATTCGTATAATTCCCAGGAACGAAAACTTATTGAGATAGGTTTATTTTTCTCGATTTGTCGAAGCATGCGAATTTTACATTCATTGGATAACTGTATGTGAGGCATAAGCCACTCGATCCTTAAAAGATCAATTTTGAAATCTTCGTAAGCATTAGTAGCATTCGGTGTTTGTATTACTGCGCTAATATCGTTCCTGGATCTCGTGAGGATAAGTTCATGTTTAACATTGACTATGATTTTGCGATAATCTTCGGCAAAGCCTAAAATCATACTGAGAGGTATGAAAATATCAAAATAGCCATTGTTATTAATGATCTTCCGAGTTTTCGTTATATCAATCCAACCAGCATTTTCTATAATCAAACTCTGACTAGGGTTGAGTGATACCCAACCCTTTATAACGGTGGTCAATCCAACATTCTTAAAGCGATCGATGAGCTATTGACTCATCCAATGTTACTCCTGCCCTTATGTTTAAAATTTCCTCCATTTTTTTGAAAACAGCAAAAAATTAATTACGTAATTTTCCACCAGGAGCTCTTATTTTTAAGCCTTGGCTTTTCAAAAACTGAATGTTCGGCCGTGTTAATACTTTGACTTGTCGATGACAACTGATGTTCGAATGCCATCTTGTTTTACTTATATACCCTTTGTTATTTTTATTGTTATAAACCACTCCCATTTTTTATACTGATTTAATATGTAATCTAACTGTAATAGTTTCTCTACGAAAGTTTATTAAATTCCCGTCTTGATCGACTATGCGCACTTGTAAATGATCTATGCTCTTGACGACGACTGGAAGGTAAATGAGTTGTGACGGCACTTCAATGATCTTATATCCTGGTGGGACAGCAGGAAAGAATTCATGTATCGTGTGCACTCGTTGACCGTTTATATAGGTACCAGAGACGATATTGCGCTCGACTCGAAGAGCGTTGACCTTGAGAATAGCTACAGGTAAATCTGAATGATTCGTGACGTCAGCAGGAAGTACACGTTTTGCAAAGCCTAATAAAGGTCTTATCGAATGTTCTGGTTGAAAATCAATCGGATGATTGCATTTTATTTCACTACGAAGTGTATTATTGTTTGGTTTAATACTGATTGAGATACTTTTTGTCGTCAATGTTTCACTGAGATAGTTCTCTATACCCTCAATTTCATAACTACCAGTCGGTAAAACAATTCCTTCCTGTCCAACGTGGAATAGATTACTACCCTTGTCGATATTAGGTATAGAATTGAATGTCATGAAAGCAACTAATCCGAGAACATAATTCTTGTCAGGCGAAAGTTCAATTGGTGGAAAATACTGTTCTTCCAGTACAGACGATGAACCCGAAAGACTCAAAGTCAATGAATCTACCATGATTGTTGAACACATAATGAACAAATACTCATCATTCTTTTCTTTATATATCAAGAGTATTACTCAAGAATCTTAGACAAAGATGACCACAATTAAAAGTATCAAAGTCTTGATACCTCTCAGGATTGTACTTGATGTTGTCTACTCTCAGATATGTCATTAAATCCAAAGGAGGTTGAAGATCACCGAAGCTATCGAAATACACAACATCGTTTCCTCGTTTGCGATATGCTACCCAATGCGTTCCAGGTCCATCTGCATCATCGAGATTAACAATAGCTGATTCTCTATAGTGCGGTCCATTAATAGGCATAGCATTCCTCATAAATACTCCTCGAAAATTTGAGATTCTTAGGATTTTTGCATACTTGATGAGATCAGCATCGGTGAGTGCTCTTTGACGTAATTTTACTTTGAGGATCTTTTTTTTTTTAAAGAATCCTTTGGTTTCATACGAAGACCAAGACCAGTTTTATATGGTTTCAAGTAAAGGCCTTTACCAAGAGCTATTTCTTCCATCTTTATATTATGTCTCTTATTTTTTTCTAATTGTTGTTTAGCAGCTTTGGAATCGTTTACCGCTTTAGCGATTCCAGCGGCACCTCCAGCTATACCACCAACAGCACTCAAACCTACAAAGATTGGTATAAGAAATGGTAAGAAACCTCCTACTTTCTTTGGAACTGGTAAAGTACGTGGAATTTTTACATTCTTTTTACCATCTACTTTTTTAATAGCATTACGTGCACCTTTTAGAGCTGACAGAATGGCTTTTCGAGCACATTTAGTAGGAACAATTGATTTTGATGCAGCCTTTACTATTGTATTGAAAGTAGTAGTAGAAGGCTTCCTCCTCCTCCTCTTACCCTTCTTCTTCATGCCCATTCCGAATTTAGACTTTACTTTTATAATGTTTTTAATTGCAGATGCAGCTGCTTTCTCTCCAAAGCTAGCGTCTTTTGATGAAATCCTTTGATTAGCTTTTTTTGCTAAAATTCTATCAGAAGCGTTTCTAGCTTCTACGTTTTCACGATTCTGTGAATAAGCAATGTCGTGCTCTTTACAAGCTCTATCGAGAGGGTTAATTCCTGGATCACCTCTAGCTAAACGTTTAGCTAATTTTGTACCGGGTCCACAGTATTGGTAGCCGGGTATATGAAGTTCGATTGGAAGACTATTAAGAAGCTTGTTGACAAAACCGCGACCACGTCGTCGTTGTCTGTATATGATCATCACACTTCGAAGACTAAATGAAGACTGAGGGATTGGGTATAAAAGCCCTGTATTTATAGCTGGTCAAGCATTCGTACGTTAGACGTGCTGTCATAATGAATTTCAAAGAACAATCCGTTAAGCTACCGATAGAAAATTTTGACACTATCGTGGAGCATGAGAAGAAATTAAAAAGGCATGGAGACTTACTTCCAAACAGTATACGAGCTGTATTTTGCGGCCCATCAAATTGTGGTAAAACCAATAGTCTCTTAACACTAATAACGCATCCTAATGGTCTCAGGTTTGAAAACGTTTATGTTAACTCCAAGTCTTTAAATCAACCGAAGTACAAGTTTTTGAAGGACCTCCTAGAGCCTTTAGAAGGTGTACAATACTTTCCCTGTAGTGAGCACGAATCTGTTGTAGCCCCTGATAATGCGCTTCCAAATTCTGTCATGATTTTTGATGATGTAGCCTGTGAAAAACAAGATAATATCAGAGCTTACTTCTGTATGGGTAGACACAAAGATGTTGATTGTTTCTATCTCTGTCAATCTTATGCTCGAATTCCAAAACATCTATTTAGAGACAATGTCAATTTGTTGGTGATTTTTCGTCAAGATGACGTCAATTTGAGACACTTATACGATGATCACGTCAATTCAGACATGACTTACGCGCAATTCAAAGAATTATGCTCTAAGTGTTGGACTGATGATAAATACGGATTTTTAATGATCGACAAAGATAGTTCGATCAATTCTGGTAGATATAGAAAAGGCTTCGATTGTTTTGCTATAAATATAGCGCGCACATAGTCCTAAGAAAATAATTCATCATTGTACGCTGAAGCGTCAACATGACTGACATTAGACGAAAGAAAGATGTTCTACATCAACTTGTACAAGCACGCAATGCAGTTAAACGAAAATATAACTTGTTGAAGTTTGGAAAAGAAAATATTGAAAGAGCATTTGGCGAGACATTCAAACCTATCGTTGATCCTCTTCCTCAAGTATACAGCAAACGTGCTGTATACTTGAAGTACTCTGCGGTAGCCATAATGCTCGAGGAAGGAAGTCTTCGAAGGTGATGATTTCCGATGAACTGAGTTGCTCTCTCGAGAACGCTTTCTTATATAGGCGAAAAATCGAGTAAAATGGTGGGGAAAACCCGAGGATTGGGGAGGGGGAAACGCTACAGGATTTTACCCCCACCTTTATCCTAAACAATGCGAGCTAATTTTGCGTGTATAAAAGGAAGCGAGCTCACCAGCCGAATTTAGTTTCTACTTCGACTTCAATCTTTAAGGAGTTCAACAAGGCAACAAACAAAATGAAATACGTCGTAGACGTTCAAGGTTTTAAGATATCTTTGAACGAATTCGTTTTCAAGGAGGTTGCCATTGTTCCCCTAGAGGAAGACGCAGTACCATCGGTGTTTCTTTTCAAGCCATCGTATTCGTGGAAACACTTATAAGATAAAAATAAGTGTGAAAATCGATGGCTTGAGTTAAATTATCATGGGCTACTTTGGAGTTCCGGAATCATTCCCTATGAGGGACTTGGCAACACTCTGAGGGCAATCCTCGACGGCGCTGAGGTTTATGTAAAAGGACAGGAGAAAGTCAAGTGGCTTCGAAGATTCCTATTCGATTGGTAATTATTCATTTAACATGATATCTAAATTTAACATTAATTTTTATAATTATTATAACAGGCTAGTCCATAACATCGAAGATTTCAGATGCCCATCTCTCAAAAAACTTCCTTCGGGGGATCTAACTTCTTGCACACATCACTATGCAAGTTTGCATACAATGTGTGCCTCCCGTAACGCACACGCTATGAAGAAGTGGCTTTTAGACCAGGATGATAGAACATCACCACTGAATTTAATGTACAATTGAAACTTTTAATAATAATAAAACAAAAAAATCCCTCACCCTGGGGAGGTAAAAAGCCACTTGGGTGGTTGGTTGTACCTCACAGATGAGAGCGTTGGTTGGGGCTCTCATCATTCCCTTTAGAAAATAAGATTTTTATTTTTCTATTATGTTTGAATGAAATTGTTTTTAATAAATTACTTAAGTTAAAACCAAAAAAATTTTTTTGTTAGTTTTCATTTCACCTTTTTAAAGTATAAATTTATGTGTAGTCAAGTATGAAAATTAAAAAAAAAAATAATATTTTAAACATAAATTATGTATAACATAAATCAAATTTATTAATGCATATACATTTTATTAATAAAAGTTTTTAAAAAATCAAGTCTACGTATTTTAAGCAATTAAAAAAAAGTAACTCAAAATGAGCTCGAATACATATTTTAAGAAATAAAAAATAACTCAAAATAAGCTCAAATACATCATTCTGGAATATGAAATAAATTTATTTATATTATAATATCATATAATTTTAATATAAAAAAGTGAGAAGTGATACCTCATAATGCTAAAGTAAGATAACTATGTTGAATGTTTTTTATATAAAATAGTTCAATCTTATTGCACTAAACTATTTTATATTTAAATATTCTTAAAAAAACAATAAATGATGAGTTTTCAATTTATTAATGTATATTTTTTAATGTTTAGACTATGCGGAGAGGTTCTCTGAAACTAAGAGAGATATAGGTTTGAAAATTGGTATGCAAGTTTGTCATGTATAATAAATAAAAAAGAAAATAATTTTAAACTTCAAATCATTTATTTCTTTGTACTGAGAACATACATAAATTTGCAATCTATACATTTCATAAGTGTACATAAGTGTATGGAGACTGAAAATATGTAGCAAGCAGTCTCAGAAACAGCTTCTTTTTTATTTATTATACATGACAAACTTGCATACGAGAGTAGTATCAGAGATCTAGAAAAATAATGGAGTCGAATCTCTCCGCATAGTCTAAATATTAAAAAATATGCATTAATAAATTGAAAACTTATTATTTATTGTTTTTTTTTTAAAGAATATTTAAATATAAAATAGTTTAGTGTAATAAGATTGAACTATTTTATATGAAAAAAAAACATTCAATATAGGTATCTTACTTTAACATCATGAGGTATAACTTTTCAATTTTTATATTAAAAATCATATGACATTATGAATGATTTTTTTTTAAGATTGAAACTATAACACATGTTTTCAAGCATGAAATAGTTTGATCTTAGTGCATTAAACTATTTAATATTTATATATTCTTAAAACAGCAATAAATAATAAGATTTTAATTTATTAATATATATTTTAGAGTATTTAGACTTTTTGCAAACTACTACTGTCAGTAATTTTTCCAAATCTTTGAAACTGAGAGGGATGGAGATTTGGAAATAGATATGCAAATTTTTTTTTATGTTTAATAAACAAAAAAGAAAATAATTTTTTTACACAGGGCGTGTACAGTGGGTACTTTACCCCCTCCCAGCGAAAAGTAAAGTATCCACTGTACGCTGCCCGTGTAAAAAAATCGTATATTCACCACGGGAGTAAATGAAAAATGCCTTAAATCGTATGTTTGTCACCCTCGCCTCCGGCTCGGGTGACAATTTACATACAATTTCAGACATTTTTCATTTTTACTCCCTAGGTGAATAATATACTATCAAACTTCAAATCATTTATTTCTTTGTACTGGGAACTTACATGGACTTGTGATCTATACATTTTCATGAATTTACACAAGTGTATAAGACTGTAAAATAGAAATATATAACAAACAGTCTCAGAAATAGCTTCTTTTTTATTTATTATACATGACAAACTTACATACCAATTTTCAAACCTATATCTCTCTTAGTTTCAGAGATCTAGAAAAATAATGGAGTCGAACCTCTCCGCATAGTCTAAATATTAAAAAATATGCATTAATAAATTGAAAACTTATTATTTATTGTTTTTTTAAAAATATTTAAATATTAAATAGTTTAATGCAATATGATTAAACTATTTCATGTTTAAAAACATGTGTTATGGTTTCAATCTTAAAAAAATCATTCATTATGTCATATGATTTTTAATATAAAAATTGAAAAGTGTTACCTTATAATGTTAAAGTATATAACTAAGAGGGATGTTTTTTGACATAAAATAGTTTAATCTTATTGTATTAAACTATTTTATATTTATATATTCCCAAAAAAGCAATAAATAATATGATTTTATTTTATTTATATGTATTTTTAGCATTTAGACTATACGGTGAAGTTCGGCTCAATTATTTTTTTCCAGGTCTCTGAAACCAAGAGAGATAGAAGTTTAGAAATTGGTATGTAAGTTTATCATGTTTAATAATTAAAAAAGAAACTGTTTCTGAGACTGTTTCTTATATATTTCTCTGCGCTGTTACTCGATGAACGCCTCTGCTTGAACTGAGTATGTAAGCACGAAAGTGTCTATACTTATAGACTTTGAAGGAGCTGTTCCGCGTCAATCACTGACTAAAACTTTCGCGTAGCTACTCGTAAATTGCGACCAGTTACGCCGCACCAATCACGTATCGACCCCCTTCCTCGCGACTTGAGTTGCGTTGAATCTTTTACCTCCACACTCTTCGACCCTATTGAAAATAATGACGTCATTTAAAGACGTCTTTAGAAGACGTCTTTAAAAGACGTCTTTGGACGTGTTTGGATTTGGAACAAAAAAAGACGTTTTTAAAAGACGTCTTTTGAAGACGTCTTTTAAATCAATACGTCTTTTTTATCAAAATTTTTAAAAAAGTACTTACTAAAATGTTCCAAAAAAGTATTATTTTATTACGTTATTATTTTTAATAGGGTATCTTTCTTTAGGAATATAGAAACAAAATAAGTATCAGCTCTCTGCAGACCGAAAAACTTGAGCGAACAAACTGGAAATGTTATAACCTCATATACCGGAGTCACTAAAATTTTCGTAGGAGTTCGCGTATTAAGAAAAACGCCACCTAACAGTTAAAGACAAAATTAATAGTCGATTCGAATAATTTTTTCAGTAGTTACATTTTTAACTGTGAGGTGCCGTTTTTCTTAACTTTGCAATCCCTTATCCAAATTTCAGAGATGCAGGTATATAAGGTTATAATTTTGCGTGTTTATTCACAGTTGAAAATCAGTATACAAACTTCAATTACGTACTTCAAGTATATACACTTTAGCTTAAGTACGTTCTTTTTTGAAACATTTTAGTAGGTATTATTTTTAAAATATTGATAAAAAGACGTCTTTAAAAGACGTCTTTTTTTGTTCCAAATCCGGACACGTCCAAAGACGTCTTTAAAAGACGTCATTATTTTCAATAGGGTGAAGTATGTATACTGATTTTCAACTGTGAATAAACACGCAAAATTATAACCTCATATACCTGCATCTCTGAAATTTGGATAAGGGATTGCAAAGTTAAGAAAAACGGCACCTCACAGTTCAAAATGTAAATACTGAAAAAATTATTCGAATCGACTATTAATTCTGTCTTTGACTGTTAGGTGGCGTTTTTCTTAATACGCGAACTCCTACGAAAATTTTAGTGACGCGGGTATATAAGGTTATAACATTTCCAGTTTGTTCGCTCAAGCTTTTCGGTCTGCAGAGAGCTGATGCTTATTTTGTTTCTATATTCCTAAAGAAAGATACCCTATTGAAAATAATAACGTAATAAAATAATACTTTTTTGGTACATTTTAGTAAGTACTTTTTTAAAAATTTTGATAAAAAAGACGTTTTGATTTAAAAGACGTCTTCAAAAGACGTCTTTTAAAGACGTCTTTTTTTGTTCCAAATCCGGACACGTCCAAAGACGTCATTATTTTTAATAGGGTATATTCCTAAAGAAAGGTACCCTATTGAAAATGATAATGTAATAAAATAATACTTTTTTGGTACATTTTAATAAGTACTTTTTTAAAAATTTTGATAAAAAAGATGTTTTGATTTAAAAGACGTCTTCAAAAGACGTCTTTTAAAGACGTCTTTTTTTGTTCCAAATCCAGACACGTCCAAAGACGTTTTTTGAAGACGTCTTTTAAAGACGTCTTTAAAAGACGTCATTATTTTCAATAGGGGAATAAGGCGAAGCGCATGGTATATATTGAGGCGCTGACTTGCGAAGAGTCATTCGATCATGATATTAGGATTCGATCATGAATACATTAATTGCTTGTGTATTACACGCAAGTTAAGTGATTTATGATTCGATTGGGATTGGATTGTCGACCGCCGTTCGTGACGGACGTATCAGGATTACTCCTAGCATCTGTACAACAGCGAATCAACTAAATTGTATCCATTCATCAAAGCACCAACAAGCAACGTGTTCCCGATTAATGGGACGCGAACGCCAATCATGACCTCAATGCAGACCTCATCTCAAAGCAGCCGCGAACAATCAGCACAAGATAGTAAAGCATCTGCCTCCAGTACAAGCGTCTCCAGTCGGACAAGCCACTCAAAGCAATCCAGCAGCAGGATGAGCTATCAGTCCGAGGCTACAATAGAAGGAAGTCAAAACTTAGATGATACATTCAAATTGGTAAAATCAAACAAAAGACGTCTTCAAGACGATAACATAATCCATGACCAGGCTCAGCGAGCAAACAAAAGAACAGCACCCAATGCGGTCATCTTACCAACCGCAAACAGATTCGATCCTCTAAACTCAATCACGTCAAATCCTGACGACCTAAATAAAACGAAACAACTCTCTGCTAAAAAACCTACCGTGGCTCCGATAAACGTAATCATAAACGATGCGCCCGATAGTATGCATAAATATAGCAATCTTAGAAGCGCCCTAAATGAAAAAGATGCCAATGGCCAAGAGCTAAAATTTCCTCCAATTGTTTATGTATTAAAAAACAATATTATGTCAATTAGAGCATCGAACATTGAGGACTACCGCTTCATCTTGCATAAACTTCAAGAAAAAGGCTTCGAATTTTACTTATATCGCAAAGAGGAAGAAGCATCCAAATGCAGAATGGTCATTCGTGGACTTCCAAAATCCATTTCCACTGAGACCATTAAAGAGGAACTCCAGAACCACCAAATAGCTGTCGAAAATATCGCTCAAATGAAAAGCGGTAAAGACAAAATTCTACTCCCACTGTTCCTCATCACCATCAATGAAAGCGAGAAAGAGAAACTACTAGCGAACCAATCCATTGCCTTTATAAAAGTGCGCTATGAAAGTTACATTCCTCCAAAAGGCATTAAACAATGCTTTAAATGCCAACGCTTTAACCATACTTCCAATCACTGCCATGCCAGCCCAAGGTGTTTTAAATGCAGCGGCCCACATGATTCTAAACAATGCCAAGTCCCAAACAACGAGCTAGTCAGGAAATGCGCCAACTGCGGAAAGGATCACTTCGCAATGTACAAAGGCTGCACTAAATACCGAGAAGAAAAAATTACCTATGCCAACAAAGTCATTGCTAAAAACATTAGAATGCAAAAACCCATCTATGCGACACGCTCAGCCCCTCCACCGGCGGACAAAAGACATTATCCGAACCTACAACCGACCCAGGCTCAAAGAGATAACGCACTCAACGAAAAGAAAGAAAATTATAATGCTATACGGACCGCTCAGCCACCACTCCACACCAAACCAAAGCTAAATGCAACCATACCAATCTTCAATAATACACCCTCAAATGCTAACCTCACAAGTCAACTAAAGGATACTCTTATTGAAGCCTGCCAAGCTGTTGAAACAATCACAGACACCTCATGTGACCAAGCACATGCAGTTAAACTTGTAACAAATCTCACCATCAAACTATTGAACCTAGCACTCAGCTTACGTGAACAATCAAACAACAATGGCAGTAAACCATAAATTGAAAATATGCGCATGGAATGCGCGAGGAGGACTCTACGGCAAAAAAGCAGAAATAGACAATTTTATCAAGGAGAACGACCTAGACATTATGCTAATCAGTGAAACTCTCTTAGATAACAAGGCAAAATTCAATTTCTTTGGCTATAAAACCTATAAAAATAAATCTGTGGATAATCGAGGCACGGCTCTAGTAATAAGAGACACCCTTCCACATGATGAATTGGCTCTTAACCTTCAAAGCTTAGAAGCAACTGCTGTCACGTTACGAACTCACGGCACATCAACCACAATAGCCTCTATCTACAATTCTCCCAGTAAAAAATTTAATAAGACCGATTATGACATCGTATTTGGAACTGCACCAACAGTTATCGCTGCAGGGGACTATAACGCCAAGCATACAAGATGGGGCAGCAGATGTATCAACTCTATTGGTTCCAAATTAAGCCAATATTGCATAAAAAAAGATCTCAGCGTGCATGCACCTTCCGAATTTACCCACTTCCCAGACAACAAACGCAACAAGCCTGATATAATAGACTTCATGGTAACAAAGAATCTCACATACACGTCCAACATCACAACTCTGAATGAGCTTGACTCAGACCATCTCCCATTAGGAATAGATATTGATTTTAACACTTCATTTCATGTACCTAAATCGAAGTTCAACTTTGCAAAAACAGACTGGAAAGTCTTTACTGAGCAAGTCAACACAGGGCTCAAACCCCTCAAGGAATATGAGATTGATACCACCGAAAAGATTGACAACGCTATACAGCATATCACGGAGACGATTACAGCAGCAATAAACGCCTCAACACCACTTTGCGACAAAGCAGACCGCAGCGAACCGCTACCACCGCACATTACCAAGCTCATCAAAGAGCGAAACCACCTGCGCAACATCAACAATAAAAACCGCTCCCCAACCATCCAAACTAGGATTAATCGACTCCGGAAAGAAATAGCCATTAAAATCAAAACCTTTCGCTGCGAGTCATGGAACAGGGCTGTGCAAAAGCTAAGCATCAAGGACAACTCCATCTGGCGAATGACCAAAGCGCTAACCCGCTCCAAATCCAACATCCCTCCTCTGAAAAACAAAAATAATGAAACAAAATTCTTTTCACTAGAGGATAAAGCCACACAATTCGCCAAAACTTTTAAAAAAACCTTTTCACCTCATGATACTCCATCTGACCCTGCATCTAACAAGGAAACAGATGAGCTCGTTGGAAACTACCTAAAAGAACCCTTCCCAAACGAAATGAGCAAAGTTACAGCATGGGAATTAAAAAACTACTTTCGACGCTCAAAAAACAACAAAGCCCCCGGACCAGACAAAATCTCAAACTACGTCTTGAAGCATCTTCCCAACAAAGGCCTTATGTTTTTAGCAAATGTTTTTAACGCTTCTTTCAAACTTGCTCACTTTCCTAAACATTGGAAAAAAGCAATAATCCTAGTCTTTGCTAAAGCCGGAAAGGATCCCACGCTTCCAACAAGTTACAGGCCTATTAGCCTTCTCAACACCATGAGCAAAGCCTTGGAATCCATCATAATTAGGAGAATCAAAAAAGACTTAAACCAACGTAATTTCATCAGACCTGAACAATTCGGCTTTCGAGAGCAGCACTCAACTCAACACCAGATTCTCAGACTAACAGAATACATCACCAGAAACTTTAACTGGAAATACTGTACAGGTGCAGTCTTTCTAGACGTCGAAAAGGCTTTCGATAGCGTCTGGATTAATGGCCTAATAAGGAAATTAATAGAAGCCAATATCAGCAAACAGATAGTTCACCTCATAGCTTCATACCTTCATAGACGCTCTTTCGAAGTCTTATTAGACGGAACAAGCTCAGGCGAATACCCAATCAAAGCAGGAGTGCCACAAGGAAGTCTTTTAGGCCCACTGCTCTTCAACATCTACATCAACGACATGCCAAGCCCCAACAATCACAACATGAAAATGGGTATATACGCTGATGACACAGTTATTTTCGGGACCTCAAAGAATAACGAACTTCTAGTCGACAATCTAAACATGGCTTTAAATCAAATAAATCACTGGTGTCAGCAATGGAGAGTTAAAATCAACACCGGAAAATCCGAAGCAATTTTATTCACCAAAAAACTTAATCAAACTCGCAATCTCGAGCCTCCGTCATTCAATTCAACTCCAATTCCATGGCAAAACAGCGTCAAATACCTAGGCGTAACCCTGGACTCTAAATTAACCTTCACCAAGCATGTAATTAACACAAGGAACAAAGCAGCTGGCGCACTAGCCAAACTCATGCCCCTCATCCGTAACCACTCAGCTCTTGGTATTAAAAATGGCCTGCTCATCCTTAAAACATTCATAAGACCTATTTTGACGTACGCATCAACAGTGTGGGGTGGCACAAGCAAAAGCAACATGAACAAAATACAAGTCATGCAAAACAAAACTCTGAGGTTAATCACCAACGCCACGCGCTATACTCCTAACGAAATTATTCACAAGGAACTGGAAATCGAGTACATAAAAACCTTCATAATAAATCAAGGAAACAAATTTTACGAAGCTGCCGCAAAGTCCCAACACCAGCTAATCAGAGAACTAGGTAACTACAGCTACGATCCCAGAGACAAATACAGAAGGCCGAAGGACTTCTTAGAGATTCAGACTCTGGAGCAAACATCTAAATTAAATCTACAATCTCTCTGCTTGATTAACTCACAACATGCTAGGCAATTCTACAAATCCTAGATTAGTGCAATTATGTCCTTAAAAGGATAGAGCACAAAATTCCTCCACTGGATATACACAACACTGTGCATGGGTATAGAGGAAACCAGCACAAACTCTCTTTTATTGCTCTTTTTATTGAAGAGTCATTCGATCTTCTGAACTTTCTCCAAGAGGTATCTTTGAGAAAAAATGGATTCTTTTGACGTCCAAGTTTTTGAAGAGTATGAGGAAGTAGTGGAGTCACTCATTGCGGATTGGATCTCGATGGATGTTATAAATTTTCATCAAATAGTGGAAGATTTATTCATTCGAGAAGTTGAAACGCTGCCGTTTGAGCTTCCGCTTCTCGAGGAGGAGGAGATACAACCTGTAGAACTACTACCACCTGTTCCACCACTACCATCTGCCGAGCCAGTTGAACCACAAGGGTTAAGAACTTCAACGCCATTACCATCACTGATCCATTCACCGGATCACGTACTGTTGTATGATACATTCGAACAACAGTACGTTGAAGTTCCACGAGTTTGGCTCAACGTAGATACGCCAAATTTTTCGCTAATTAAACCAGCGGAAGATATTCCAGTCATTCAAGTTCCGGATTCTCCACCATTAATTTATATTAGTGATTCTTCTGATGAAGAGGGAGATATACAGGAGGCATCAAAAAAAAAGAAAATGCGAAGATGATGGAAAGGAGAATCTTCGACGCATCAAAAAAAAATTATCTTATTCAATTTGAATAAGAAAAATTTGAACAAAATATTGGCCCTTTTCAGGGCCAAAATAGCTTAACAATCGGCCCTTTTTAGGGCCACAATGGCTTTATATACAATTGGCCCTTTTCAGGGCCACCATGAAAAACAATCGGCCCTTTTCAGGGCCATAAATATTTAAAACGTTGGGACAGACATCTGTTCTTAAATATATAGATATTAATCCTTTTTTATGTTTAATATAATGTTTTATTTTCAGGTTTTTTTATATTTTTTATTTTCAGCATTTTTAATATATTTTATAAATTATTTAGACATTTATAATTGTTTATTGTAAATATAAATGTATTTATTTACAATAAATAATTATAAATGCCTAAATAATTTATAAAATATATTAGATCTCCTCAATTCTACTTCAGGTGAATTCGAACTGGCCCCCCCACCTCTATGCCGATTCGAATTCATATCAATTCTAATTCAGGTGAATTAGAATCGGCATGAATTCGAATCAGCATAGTTTATCTACTCTTATAGAACATCATCGGAGGTACATCAAATGGTATAAAAAGACCTGCGACGAGCCAAGAAGAATCATTCGATCTTATACCGTCAAAGGCACTCTGTGTTAAAATTTATATTATGTTGTCAAATTTATAAAATATAAATTTCTTTAATTAATAAAACACACAAAATTCAAATTTAAATGAGACTATGTCACAATTCATTTAGAATAGTACAACTCATCTCATTTCATGCATTATTTGTCATAGAATAAATAAATAAATTAACTATCGCACATTGAAAAGTATTACACTTGGATATGTCGTCGATAATAATTTATTTAGTCATTAAATAAAAGTGTTATTTATCGCACATTTAAGAGTATTGCACTCAAAGATGTCGTCGATTTAAAAACTTTTCTGCATTTTTCATATAATAAAAAAGTTCATTATCGCACTCTTTAGAGTATTGCACTCAACGGAGTCATCGATAATAACTTTTATCACTTTACCCTCTCCTCCACACGTAAAGAAAATTATAAACTATCGCATCTCCAAGAGTATTGCACTGGAGGAGATCGTCGATAAATATAATTTTCTTTGATAATATTGTTGTATGCACCTTGTATATGCATGTAATAGATTCAATTAATGAAGTAAATTTAAATTCAGTAATTAGAATATTACTTGGTGACCGTGAAAAAAGTCAAGCCCGCTTCAACCTTTTATTTAATATGGCCTAATAAAGTCAATAGCGTTTGTTAAATTATTTATTTAGTTTTAATGAAAGGTGGTTGATATTTGAGAATGAAATTTGATTTAGGATTATGATAGGTTATTTCATAAAGATTATTTCATAAATTTTTATGAAATTTTATTTCCTGTAATAAGTAAGTCATTATAAGATTTTCTATTGGCCAATTTTAACGAAATTATTCTACGTTAACGTTACACCTCTCAAATTAAAGGTTTTTTAGGTCTCTTGCAAATGCTGTTTGGTTTTTTATGCTATGACAAATCGTTAAGAAGTTATAACGATTTTTCTGAAAAAATTAGCTTTTTTCAGCTTGCTATATCTCGTAAGCTGAATTACACTGTATTAAAAAATGTCAAAAAATGCTCGTTTTTAAGTGGAGAATATGTATATAAAATTTTGTAGCTCGTGATAAACATTTTTTCATACATTTGGAATATTTGTCGATTTTTTATTAAAATCTAAAATTGTAACCGGGTGAAAAAGTGTAAAAAAAATTTCTATCACAATCTATAAAATTTTATATATTTATTCTTTAATTAAAACGAACATTATTTTTCTTTGATATTTTTTAATACGGCGTAACGCTTACGAGATATAGCGAGCTGAAAAAAAGCTAATTTTTTCAGGAAAATCGTTATAGTATAACAAACCAGACAGCATTTGAAAGAGGACTAAAAAACCTTTGATTTAAGAGGTATAACGAAAACGTAAAATAATTTCACTAGAATTCGCTCAGAATTAAAAATGAGCCAAAAATTTTTTAAATTTTTTTTTCTTTGAGCTCTATAAATATAGTTAAAAAGAAGATATTCTTAAATCAAACCATCAGCATTTGAAAGAGCTCAAAAAACCTTTTAAATCCATCTTTTCACAATTTTCGTATAGCTTATGTATTTTATGCTTTTAAATGGATCTATTACTTGTTATTATTATTATTATAAATTGTTATACGTCATTGTTACTGATTCTTTAGTGCCAGACAGGGTTCTACCGCAAGGCCAAATAAATAAGTCAAAGTCAAAGTCTCTAGGAATGTGCCGAAAATTCTCGAAGTATTGAATCTCATTTGTTGCGCACGGAGTCTGTATTGTTTCGTCCTTATAAGGATTTTTGTTAGATCTTGGTCTCTGGGCTGCCTTTCGAAATTGATCCACTGAGTCTTGATAATTCTATGTCGATCCTAACTCCCGTGGGACTCAATATTGATAGATGGTACTTCCTTAGTGTGCGTAAATGGTCACCTAAGACTACTGGTGATAATCAGAGTAATAAGGAGGTTCATATAAAAAAAAATTCACTGATGGTTCAGTGCTCATCTAGTCACGTTCGTGATTGTGTAGTCGGATTGGCCTCTAGACTACATGAGTTTCCATGCCAGCGTATTTTCAGCTGTGGTGGTAACTCCAAAATCTTTCTGCGGGCATTATGGCCTAGGAAGGTCTACTTATTGTTGAAAAAGGCTAGAGAACTGATGCTACTGACGATAAGGCATATACACCTACGCTCATCACAATGACAGTTGGCACAGAAAGGACGGAGACCGTAAACTGCCTGATATACTTTGGAGTCACCTTGGATACTAGGCTTATTCTTTGGCTACACATCCAGAGGGTAGCTGATAAAGCGACGAGACTGGTTTCCTCGCTTGGTCGCCTCATGGCAAATACGTACGGACCAAGACAGAGCAAAAGACTGCTACTCATGACGACGACTCACTTGATCATGTTGTACGGGGCGGAAATATGGGCCGACGCGCTTTGTGTTCGAAAGTACAGAAAGTGACTGACAGACGTACAGAGATAGGGGGCGCTTCGGATAGCATGCGCCTACCGAACGGTCTCTGCGGAGGCTGTTATGGTGGTTGCAGGCGTAGTCCCAACCTGAGCAGGGACCTGAGATGGTGGGCGCTATAGACTTTTAGGGAGGTAGACTTCTACCTCACTCAACTTCTGACCGGGCACGGCTACTTTAGACGTTACCTACACAAAAGATGGAAGGTGCGGCACGCGGGCTGCACCTACTGAAAACATGATAGGGACGACGTGAAGCATACATTTTTTCGATGCTTAAGGTGGGACGCTGACAGACAAACGTTGGAAAGACGGACAGGAGACGTTACGCCAGACAACATCATGAACAGGATGCTGGAAAACGCAGAAAACTGGGTGACGGTGGTGACCTTTATCACGGTCGTCTTTAAAGGAAAAAAAAAGAAGGATGTTAACTTTAAATGTAGGAGTAATATGGATATGCAGGAAGACAAAATGTCTTTGGGCCTCGCGACTCCACGTACCCGAGATGAGTGAATGGTAAGATGAAAGCATGGATGGAAGGAAGAAAGGAGATGTGTGAATACGCTGGGGGACTGAAAAGTCCTTGGGCTCAGTGATCCCACGTACTGGAGCTGAGAGAATGGTAGGCTGAGTGCATGAATGTAAGTGAGAAAGAAAATGTGTGAATAAGCAAGGGGACTGAAAAGTCCTTGGGCTCAGCAACCCCACGTACCCGAGCTAAGTGAGTATATGGAGGGGAGCAAGGTAAATGTATGCATGGTCGGACATATGAATGGACAAAGCCTAGTGCTTAGACAGACGGACGAGACGAATGACGATGGACAAGATCCGCAACGTGAAGTAATGCTAATGCAGTCCCACGTTGCGGATGAGTATGGTGGACATTACGGATCCCCGTCTGTGTAACGAGAACATTTTCTTGTCTTCGTTCCACGGTCAGGGTGAAGGGGGTTTAGACGGTCTCAGCCTGCGGATGCCTTGAGGGGGAATGTAAGCCTACCAGGCTTCTTTCTCTCTCCAAGCATCCGCAGTGTTAAAATCCCGTCACACCAGTGGTTTACACTGCGCCCGGAGATATTTGGCCGTAGCCGATGCCGCTGTAGGTCTGATAGCAGGTTTACCCGTTTTTTGACCACCAAAAAAAAAAATACTCACTTGTTGTTACTGTATACTATTCTTACTATTATTTTGCTTTTCACTTGTTATTTAATTTGAAATATTAATTTGAAATATTATTATTATTGTTATTCGTTCTATTTTCTTATTGTGCCAGACAGGATATATATTTATATATATATATATATATATATATATATATATATATACCAAGGCCAAATAAATTTTGTCTATGTCTATGCCTATGTCTCCTATCTGACTCGTAAACACATTCTGTGTCTTGTTTCCTTTCGATACAGGATTGTTTTCATTCTCTTTTTCTCTCTCTCTTGTCATCTTCGCCCGCGTGACGCTACTTATGTATATATCATTAAAATTGTGGCGTTCTTTTTTTTATTACTCAACGCATTTTCGTGACATTATTTTTTATTAATTAAGGCTTTTAACTAGAACACACGCTTCAAAGACAAAATACACGCAGTGCGCGCTATTAGCTACTTACCACCCCGAAAACGCAAGCGTAATAGGCCACTCAACCAGCTCGTATGAGGATAAAAAACAGTAATCCAACATCAATAATGTTGTAATATAAAAATGTATCTTAATTATAAGCAATGAAGATTGTCAAGTTACCATTTCGTTCTCGAAGTAGCGTTTAAGCAGTCGATATAATGTTTGAATGAATAACAAAAAATTTTATTAAACAATGACAGCAAATCCGGTCTATACTCAATATAAATTTTATGATATTTAACATACTGATCCTCCATCAGTGATCATAAATTTAGAGTCACATGCTGTAACTTGGATCACTAATGTTCAGTTTATGTTTCCTTAAAGCTCTAAAATTAAAACTACACTAAAAAAAACTAATTTTCAATAGCTTCTGTACTAGTAAATTGTAAAAATAAATAATTTGGGGAATTGGATGCAAATCCATCGAGTACTTTTTAAGATCTAAGTAACAAAATAAATACAAACTTTTTTTTCAAAAATTCGAAATGTTCTAAAATTGAAACTGCGCTAAGAATATCATTTTTCAAAATTTGTTTTCAAATTGGCGATTGAAAATAATTTCTATGAAAATTTTTAAGAAGATTCATAGAGTAGTTTACGTAAAATATAAAAAAAAAATATATAAAATTTAAAAAAATTTTTAAATGACTATTTCATAAAACTACTATGAGTAGACCAATTCACAATAGCTTCCGCACTAGTTAATCAAAAAACTAAATTGTTTGCAAAATTTGAAGCAAATCCATCGATTACTTTTCGAAATCTAATTAATTAAATAAATACAAACATTTTTTTCAAAAATTTCAAAATATT
Organism: Anastatus disparis; assembly: GCA_017163975.1. Taxonomy (NCBI): domain Eukaryota; kingdom Metazoa; phylum Arthropoda; class Insecta; order Hymenoptera; family Eupelmidae; genus Anastatus; species Anastatus disparis. The sequence goes on from JAFFSR010000282.1 coordinate 6,708,598, forward strand.
AATATTAAAACTACACTAAAGAAATCAATTTTCAGAAGTTAATTTTATTTCGAAGATCAAAAATTATTTCTATGTAAATTTTAAAGCAGATTCATCGAATAGTTTACAACAAAAAACCAAAAAAATTAAAAATTGAAATTTTTTTTAATTTTTGAAATGGTTCTGAAATTAAAACAACACTGAAAAAACCAATTTTAAATATTTTGCGCACGAGTTCGACAAAAAAATAGATTTGATGCAAAATTTGAAGTATATTCATGGAGTAGTTTTCGAGATCCAATTAAAACATTTTTTTCACAAATTCAAAATGTTCTAAAATTAAAACTGCGCTAAGAAAATCAGTTTTCGAAAGTTCACAAGTACTTGAAAACATTTCAGCCATCAAAAATAATTTCCATAAAAATTTTCAAGCAAATTCATTGAGTAGTTTACATAAAATATAAAAAAAAAATTTCCAATGGCTATTTTATTAAAACTACGCTAAGAAAACAAATTTCCAATAGCGTTCGGAAAGGTTAATTAAAAAAATTAATTGTATGGAAAATTTAAAGCAAATCAATCCATCAAAGTAATCCATCGATTACTTTTCGAGATCTTATAACTTTAACTAAATAAATACAAACATTTTTTTAAAAATTTCAAAATGCTCTAAAATTTAAAATACGCTAAGAAAATCAATTTTCAGAAGTTTATTATATTTCAGGGATCGAAAATTGCTTTCATGCAAATTTTCAAGCGAATTCATCAGGTAGTTTACAAAAAATACCAAAAAAAATAAGAAATAAAAATTTTTTTTTTAATGACTGAAATGAAATTACGCTAAGAAAACTAATTCTGAATAGCTTCCCCCCAAGTTAGACAAAAAAATAAATTGAACACACGAATAAATTAAATTGAATTGAAATATGAAACACACGTACACGAGCATACACACACACACACACACACACACACACACACGCACGCACGCACACACACACACACACACACACACACACACACACACACACACACACACACACACACACACACACACACACACACACACACACACACACGCACGCACGCACGCACACACACACACACACACACACACACACACACACACACACACATTTTCTAAAAATTACTTTTTTCGACTCCCTGAGACCAAATATGTACAAATTAATGAAAAAGTAGAAAATAATTTTTTTTGCTGATACAAAACTTTCTTTATGAGAAAGCAATATACTTTAAAAAGACTTACTTTATAATAAACGTCAAAACATAAAAAAATATATACGTAATAGTTAAACTGGAATTTTTTAAAATTTACTGCAATTTCCCTGGAACTTTGCCTATTCTTTTGTCTTGTCAAAAAACTAAGATTCTGAAAGTTTCAGATCCCAAGGCTCAAAATTGGCTTCATAACCTCAAAAAACGTGTTTTTTTTTTGTTTTTTCGCTATAATTAGGTGAATTCCTAATAATTCTCTAAAATTCCAAATCGAGATGAAAGAGAACGGTAAAACGCATATATTTAGTGACTATATAAAACCTTACGAGCCTCAACCATAACCTAAAAATAATTTTGAAAATTTCAAAATGGTCAGTACATTAATTGTATTCATGCATTTTCGTTTTTGGCTCCTGAAAACTTTTCTTTTCATAAAATCTATCATTCATAATTTTTGCGGATCTGTAGGAATGGTGGAAAGTACCTATAATATCAAAAACTGAAAAGTTTGAAGATTTATGGCGTTTTAGAGGCTCTATTGCATTCTAATCATGAAAATAACACCAAAAACACGTTCAGCGATCTAAAAAAATCCCGAAATATTGATATTTAGTCGGATTTATATCACATTCACCTATAAAATACGAGAATCAGCATAAAAAATCGTTTTTCGACCAAAAAGACTCCTGTAATCTTTTTATTACCATCCTAAACTATAATGTCAATACATCATCTTTAAAGTAACCTTAAAAATTTATGTGACCAATTACCTATATCTCCGTTTCTCTGTCTGAAACACATGATTGAAAAGAATGAATTCTTATCATATTTTTGCATTAATTTAAACGGAATTCAGTAAAAAAAATTTTTACTTCATCATGATGATATCATTTGTATTTAAACAATTTTTATGGATATTGGAACTTTAATTAATTTTTGTTTTTTCAAACATATAAAAACTAAATTTTAAACAGAACTGTGATATAAAAATTTATAAATTGAGGCAATTCTTTAGTTTTTAAAATTGGCCAATTTATACATATTAATATGATATATGAAAATTTAATCCAGCGACGTTAGGAGCGAGGTATATTAAGCTCGTATTTAATAAAAAAGAGAAGAAAAAGTCCAATTTTTAAAAATATTAATGATATTCAATGTAATTTTCATTTAAAATGCGCTTTAATGAAGTTTAAATTTGTAAAATTATTTATTTTTTCAGGTAAATTTACTATTCCACTTATCTGAAATAAAATTAGAATTATTAATATTTATTTTCTATTTTTATTAAATTAGTTAAAAATGTAATATGAATTTAGAAAAGATCCTTTTTAAGGAACAAAAAAGGTTTTATTATTCGCAATTGAGTGAGAATGAAAAAACAACTATAATTTATAATAATTTTTATTTAATTTTTAGCAGGAAAATATTACAGAACTAGCTACGTTTTCATTTCATACCCATATGGAAATAATTTCTGTGAAAAACTGTAAATAATAGTAGATAATTGTAAATAACTGTTGAAAAATGTCAGAATTGAGACATAAATAATAGTTATTTACTATTATTTACTATTAATTACTATTATTTACAGTTATTTACAGTTATTAACTGTTATTTACAGTTATTTACAATTATTTACAATTATTTACAATTATTTACAATTATTTACAATTGTTTAAAATTATTTACAATTGTTTAAAATTATTTACAATTATTTACGGTTTTTTATAATTATTTACAATCATTCATAATTATTTACAGTTATTTACATTTTAAAAAATTTTTGAATTAGTGAATAATTTAATGTTATTAATAATTATTTACAATTATTTATAGTTATTCACAGTTATTTACAGTTTTTTACAGTTATTTACAGTTATTTATAATTATTTACATTTATTTACAATTTTCCAAATTTTTTTACAATTATTTACAGTTATTCACATTTTAAAATATTTTCGCCTATTTATAAAATTATTGAATAAATTTGTGAAAATTTTCGAAAATTTAAATAACTGCAAATAATTGTAAAAAACTATAAATAATCGTAAATAACTGTAAATAATTGTGAAAAAAGTGAATAAATGTAAATAACTGTAAATAAGTGTAAATAACTGTAAATAAGTGTAAATAACAGTTAATAAGTGTAAATAACAGTTAATAACTGTAAATAAGTGTAAATAACAGTGAATAATTGTAAATAGCTGTAAACAACTGTTATTTATGTCTCAATTCCGACATTTCTTAACACTTTTTTACAGTTATTTACAGTTATTTACATTTGTTTACATTTATTTACAGTTATTAACAATTATTTACAATTATATCCAAAAACTTTTTTTCATTCCTATCTGTAAATTTTTTTTTATATTTTTGAAATAAAGTAGAATTTTAGATGTTCAATAAATTTTTTATTTTATTTTATCTGCTATAAAAATTGATTATAAAATACATAGTATTTAAAAATAAAAAAAAAAAAAAATAGGTGGAACATCGGGTTTGAACTTGGCAAGATTAAGATTAGAGCGAGGTGCGTAAAAACTCGGTGACCTCAGCCACCGCATACGTTAGTGGAATAGGCTAAAAAGTTTTATATGTTCATCGCCCCCAAAAGATTTTATTCATTATTATTTGTTTGATTACTTTAATGATTTTTATTATTAAAATATATATCTATGTTTTAAATAAAAATATGTAATTAATCAACAAATTTGCGGGACGGTTAATCACATTTAAATAAAGCTATAATGTATCATGACGAAAACAAGCTAAGAGTTTCAGAATTTATCAGCTTTAAATAATGGACTCGAGGGTGGTGGACTTAGGATCTTGGACTTAGGAGGTTGGAATGTGAGAGCATGCTATGTTTTAATTTTAGAATTTATTAGCTTAAAATAATGTACTGAAGGGTGGTGCGTTTAAGGTTTGAGAGCTTGGAAAGTAATAGCTTGTCATGTATGAATTTCAAAGTTTATGAGCTTAAAATAATTAACTCAAGGGTGGTGGGTTTCGAGTTTGGGAGCTTGGAATATGAAAACTTGCCTTGTATGGATTTTAGAGTTCATCAGCTTAAAATAACGGACTCAATGATGGTGGTTTAATGAAAAAGAGCTTAAAATATGAGAGCTTGCCGTGTAAGAGTTTTAGAATTTATCAGCTTTAAATAATGTACTCGAAGGTGGTGGACTTAAGATCTGGAAGGTTGCAATGCGAGAGCATGCCATGTTTTAATTTTAGAATTTATTGGCTTAAAATAATGTACTTAAGGGTGGTGCGTTTAAGGTTTGGGAGCTTGGAATGTGAAAGCTTGCGAATGTGATGGCTTTAGAGGGAGTTATGGGCTGACCTTTAAGTTTTTGAACTTAGTGCTTGTGAGCTTCTAATAAGTTTATTAGGAACTTTAGTTTTAGAGTTGCAGAGTTGTGATTTTTGGGTTTGAAAAGTAAGAGCTTAGTCAACTTGCCATCACTAAGCTTGGATTTTCACCTTGAAATGTGCTTGAACTTTATTTTAGTCCATTTATTTTCCAAGAAGATGCAATCTTTTCGATGCTTTTCAATTAGATTTTAGTCAAGCTGTTCTCAGTCATACCCTTGTTTACCTGTATATGCTTAGAGTCTATAGAATTTCAATAAGAAAAAAGCTCTGACTGCTAAAACAGTAAAAATGAATGTTTTTTGATTTTTTTCTATATTTTTGCAAAAATAAAAACCAGTAAGTGCATTTTAAATTCGATTTAGTCTCTGCTAACACTATTTTAAGATTCCGGTAATATTTTTTCTATACAATATGTACAATTATGAAGACAAGACAATTTTTAGGGCTTAAACAATAGAAAATGAATGTTTTTTTACGTTCTATCGCATTTTTCAGAAAAATAAAAATTATCACCTGCTTCCCAAAAGCAGATTTAGGTTTGATATATTGAAATTTTATATTTTTTAATATTTGTATACTTTATTTTTCTAAACTATAATACAGCTATAATAGCTTTGGTAGCTTGTATGGCCAAAAATGCACGATTTTCCAAATTTTATCGAGTTTTTAGGAAAAATAAAAATCAGAAAGTGCTTATTCAATTATATTACAGTTTATTTAATATTAGTTTACCATTTTTGTACTCCTCTAAGCAAAGAGTGGGTAATTATGAAAATGCAATATATTTGATGCCTAAAAAAGTCAAAAACTCACGTTTTTTTCATATTTTATCAAATTTTCCAGAAAAATCAAAATCTTTAGGTGTCACTTCTCATTAGTTCTGAGTTTGGGACATTGTAAAGTATACATTTGAGCGTTTACTTAAATAAATTTACTTATTTTTCTAAGAGCGTAGGGGAGTTTATTGCAAAATTTGGAAAAACGACCATTTTCCCAAATATTTTTCGGCTTCGGAAAATAAATTTGGGTGTTCTAATTATTTTCCTCTATTAAGTATCACGTGAACTATATGCATACTAAATTTCATCCATTTCGGACGTTTCAATCTTGAGATATTAGGTTTTTGAACAAAAAAAAGTGATATTTCCCACTGTGCGCCACTGTAAGTCGCGTGTTTTGTGTTTGTCTCCTTTCCTCTCGCTTGCTTTTCTACGCGCGTGTAAAGACGTATGCACAAGAAAAAAAATATCTACCGGTTTGTTTTTGAGAAAAGTAAGTAACGCGAAAATATAATAAACATAAACTTTTACTTTGACGTTACTTACTTTTCTCAAAAACAAACCAGTAGATATTTTTTTTCTTGTGCATAGATGTTTATAATAATAATATCTAGTCCGCTCGACCTTTAATTTGAAGATACACCGATTAAAACTTGAGTAAATAACAAAAATGCCAATTAGACAAGGACAGCGAATCCAGCCTGCTCTTAAATGTGAAATTCATATATACTGGATTCGCTCACTGCAGAGCATTGTAGAAAAAAACTACTCAAATTAAGCAGAATATATATTCAAAAGAAGTTAAGGTTAGTTAATTGAATAAAACGAAGAAAAGTTCTTTTACAGAGCAATCATTATTTCCAAGAATAATTTCTTTGTAAAAGAACAATATTTGATGAACCATGTAGATATATTAGATATTTTTGTATTCCAATGGTAGTTAGCAGGTATTCAAGCTCTATATTCAAATTATAATTTTAAGTTTTTTATGAACATTAGCTACGATTGTTCTTTTTTAATGAAATATTTAACGTTTTTTAATACTAATTTTTTTCAAATAACTAGCTTTTTATTCTTGTAATGTTTGTTTAATTTTTTGACATTTATATTTTACATGTTAACAATTATATTATAATGACCAATGATTGATTTAAAATCTAAGTAAAGTTTTGCTACTTTGTTGTAAATGAGAAAACATGTATGATGTTGGTTGTTAGAAATTGTTATATTTCAACTGTATGGAATACAGTAATGATGAATTGTTTTGAGAATCGATTTTCTGATCCGTGTAAATCTTCATAAAATAATACCAATTTGAATGCAATATAAAATTTTTTATAAGGCGGCATTGCAGATTTTGCACATTGGATCTCAGATAATGTTTATAAGTTACAAATCATCTTGTATCTTGTGATTTTTAGACATTTAAGGTCTAATATTAAATTCATGTGAGATATCATCTAATTTTATGTAAAATATTTTATAAGAAAAAGTTTATCTTCATTTCACAACCGGGAACAGATATTTCAAGATTTCTTACGTTACCTATAATAGAAACAATCAAATAATTCATTTACATATGAAAAATGTGTTTTCGTCGAATATAATTTTTTTTGTAACGCTATACAAGTATCATTTTATTATTATATTTACGATATTATGAAGAAATTGGTTTTTAACGGGATTTTAATTTAAATAATAATTTTAATATAATGTTAAATGTAAATATTGTATAATGTTTATTGTGTCGAATGCCATTTTATGATTAAATGGAAATGAACTGTAAAAATCACATATTAACTTTTAATTATCATGTAAATTATACCCAAAAAACCTTTAAAAAGATAAAATTACGGCAAGTTAGCTTAAAAAAAAAATCTTTTTCACTATCTCAAACATAAAAAATATTTTGTCAAAAATTTAAACTAATTTAATACAATCAACTATAAAAAAATCTATTATATCTCTAAAAAAAGACTTTAACATTATAGATAATAATAAAGTGGGAATTTAATTATAACAAAAATACACTTGAAAAAATACTGAAATCAATAATTTTGTGGTCAAGTTCTAATATGATTTAAAATAATACTTACAAATGATATTGTACCTATATTTTGATGATAATAATGAATCAATAGAAAATTCATTTGTTAAAAATAAAGTGTAAATAAAGCCATATAAAATGTTATTGAAAATATAAACTACCTTCAACAAAATTTAAAAAAATAACAAGTAATTAACATAAAAGTAAGAATAAAAGTAATATTACAGCTATAAACTTGCCAGGCCCACCCTTCAAAAGTTCTATTTCTTGGTGAACATACATCCATTTAAAACATTTTTTAGGATTGACTTTTTAGAATCTCGTAAGGGAATTCAAAATATATATTAACTTTCACAATTTAGTATTCAATGAAAAATAATCTAATTTTATAACATTAATGATATATTTAACTTTTGTAGAGTGGGCCTAGCAAGTTTATAGCTGTAATATTACTTTTATTCTTACTTTTACGTTAATTACTTATTATTTTTTTAAATTTTGTTGAAGATAGTTTTATATTTTAAATAACATTTTATATGGCTTTTTTTACACTTTATTTTTAACAAATGAATTTTTTATTGATTCATTATTATCATCAAAATATAGATACAATATCATTTGTAAGTATTATTTTAAATCATATTAAAACTTGACCACAAAATTATTGATTACAGTATTTTTTCAAGTGTATTTTTGTTATAATTAAATTCCCACTTTTTTATTATCTATAATGTTAAAGTCTTTTTTTAGAGATATAATAGATTTTTTTTTATAGTTGATTGTATTAAATTAGTTTAAATTTTTGACAAAATATTTTTTATGTTTGAGATAGTGAAAAAGATTTTTTTTTAAAGTTAACTTGCCGTAATTTTATCTTTTTAAAGGTTTTTTGGGGAGATATTACAACTTTTTCAAAGTCGAAAATTCTTATCTCAATAAATTCATTAACTCTACCGATAATCTGATACTTTAATATAATAACACCAATTTTATAGCTAATTGTATCAACCTAATTTTTATATATTTATTATTATTATAAAATACTAGTTTTCGGAAAAATTTTAATCTTATTTTCTTCCACACTTTCAAATTAATCAACTATTATAAAACTTATTTTGTCTAAATATCGTATGAAAAACTAATTAATTAATTAAGAATGTTTTAAAATATGCAAATATTACTTTTTCATTTGTTGTTGTTTTCATTTTTAAATACCAAATCGGTATTACCGACTTTTGAATTTCGCCACTTTCAACTGTAGAATTTTATGTACGGCACGTTTTACTGCGCACGCGCGAACTGATCACATGAACGCCCGTGATTTTGCGTCAGCTCGTCAGCTATATAGAACGAGACACTAAATTCTTATATTGCTTATTTACGCGATTTCTTTATACATTTAGCATGTTCTGAAAGCATTCGCCTGAATACATGCGTTCATTATTAAAAGATATAACTCGTGTCCTCTTTCTTTTCCTCACTCTCTATACTCTCTTTCTCTCTCTCACTTATTAGCAATCGCACAACTCGTATTCTGTCTCTTTCTCTCACATCAGACGAAAAACTCTCCGTCGTTCTCTAACATCCACCGGAAATCTGAAACAGCCCGATATAGAAAAGAAATCGACAGACTAACCTGTAATAATATAAAAAAATCATGAAAACTTGACTTTTGGCCATGTGTTTTTGTTGTCAGATAAAACATTAGATCATTTTATGTATACTTGTAATCAAATAATATGTAAATATTGAAACATAATCATTTACTCAAAGTTTTAATCTTTGAACATCACAAATTCAAAGTAAATAGGAAAAGCCGTAGCGCTAACTTCCCGTAAGGAGCGCTACCGCGCTCCCTGATTATAGTGAATTTTATTGACTACTTATATTTAATCGATTATATAAGTTGAATTTTTTGTTAAGAATTATATTCTTACATGAAATTGCAAATGTAATATTAGAATGATGCTTGTGGATCATTGCAAAGAATATTTTTTGTTTGATAACAACACGTTATCAATGCATAAATGATAATTAATAAATTATGATATTCGATTATTTTTATTTTGGATACATAAACAGATCTATAAATGATAAGGGTGGAACTTTATTATAACTAACTATATTATAACTAAAAAAAATATGAAGACTAAACAATAATATTATTATTGACTTTCAAATAATTGTCACTGTTGATGAATTTATAAACATTAATTATTTATTATTACATGATTATTCATATTTCATTATTCAAATTATTTACAAAACATATTTGTAATTATATAGGGTATTAAGCACTTTCATTACTAGAGGTAGGATGTTGAGAATACAATAAGTATATTAAAATATGCTAATATTTCTCATTATAAAACATAATTTGTTTTCATATCATATTTTTAAAAATAAAGTAATTTCTCATTATTGGATAAAAAATTTTCTTATAATTATGCACTTTTAAAAAGTGGCATATAATTATGCATACGTTAATATTCTATATTTACATATATAAACAAATAAATGTATCATAAAAGAAAAAAACAAGTGATCTTTACAGTTTTTTATTTCTTACTATATTTTAATCTTAAGTGTACTTTTAAAAGTTTTATTATGTATATATATATTTGTTTGTATTAGATACACAATATAATAGTATTGTATTGTGTCAATATTTATGGCACATAATACATAATGACTGACATATTTTATAAATAAGCTATTAAGTTGCAGAAACCAATGATTATGAATATTATATCAAAATTGAAATAAGTGTATTTGAAGAGGATCTAAGTTAAAGAGATGGAAACCAGTTTAATATCTAAGCCATGTTGATAAATAATAAATAAAAAAAAATAAAATAAACGTTGTGGAACATTTTATTTCCTAATCTATAATTCTTTAGTAGGAATAGAACTTTATAGAAGGTTTATGGAATAATATAAAAGAGCGAGAATCCAGCCAAGCTCTCTCATTCTCTCTTAGATGTTAGATCATGTAACATCTAAGATAGATTCTGTATTCATTCGATCTTATACTGTCAGAAGCGTAAGATCTAAACACTCTGTATGGAAAATTATCATGTAACTTTTGAATCTTTGTAAAATATAGATTTCCTTGATTTTTGAATAAAAAGATTCAGTATTTCAAATCAGATGAGACTATGTTCAAAAACTTATTTAGAAGAGTATAACTCATCTCATCTCATTTATTATTTTTCATAGAAATAATAAAGAAATTAATTATCGCACGTTGAAGAGTTTTGCACTTGGATATGTCGTTGATAATAATTTCTTTACTCATCTTGCATTAAATAAAAGTGTTATTTATCGCACATCTAAGAGTATTGCACTCAATGGAGTCGTCAATAATAACTTTTATCACGTTACTCTCTCCTCCTCACGCAATGAAAAAATACAAACTATCGCATCTCCAAGAGTATTGCACTGGAGGAGATCATCGATAAATGTAGTTTTTATTTTATATTATTGCTGTATGCACCTTGTATATGCATGTAATAAATCAAATTAATGAAGTAAATTTAAAATTCGGTAATTAAAATATTATTGTATGGCGAACGTGGATAAAGTCAAGCCCACTTCAATCTTTTAGGCTATGAAGCCGATAAAGTTTGGTCCGTTAAAGCTTAGAAAATATAAACTTATCCATATATTATAAAATAATAAAATATCCAAAGAATAATATACATTAATGTAGAAAGACCTTATGTGCATATTATTAAACGCTGATGTAATATTTGTCTCCGTGTTTAATAAATCACGGTCTCATCATTAAACGGGTACTGAAATTTAATAAATTACTATTCTTATTAAGTTTGTAATTTTTATATGTGAATGGAATTTTTTTTTATTACGCTATATTTGTTTAAATTGTAAAATATAATGTTCACCATAATTAATACATTATATGAATATATGAATGACATAAATGAGCATGTATTATAAACAATATGAAACAAAGATGTAATGTATGTAAAACATTTTAAATCTAAATTGAACAATGTATATTTAATAATTTAATTTAACATTTTTTCTTTTTTTCTTGGCCTCTAAATAATTTTTTAAACTTATTTTTGTTTTCTCATAGAGAAAGCATTGTATCAATAAAAAAATTTTTTTTTATTTTTTCATTGAATTTTACATATTTTTACTCAAGGAGTCGAAAAAAGTGGTTTCCAAAAAATTGTCTGTATGTATGTATGTGTGTGTGTGTATGAATTCAGTACGTCAGTTAGATCTCGAAACCTATTTGATGGATTTGCTTCAAATTTTGCATATAATTTATTTTTTTGTCTAATCAGGCGAAAAGCTATTGAGAATTGGTTTTCTTAGCGTATCTTTTTTAGAGATATTTTAAAAATTTCAAAAAAATTTCGATTTTTCATTTTTTTTTTGTATTTTACGTAAACTACTCAAAGAATTCGCTTGAAAATTTGTATGAAAATTATTTTTTTTCGCAAAAAGAAGAAAAACTTTTAAAAACTAAGCATTTTTAAAATTTTTTAAAAAATTCTTATTTTTTATTTTTTTTCTAATTTACGAAAACCATTCAATAGATTTGCTCCAAAATTTTTATCTAAGTTATTTGCTACTGTCTGAAAAAAACAAGCTTTGGAAAACTAATTTTCTTAACGCAATTTCAAGTTTAAAAAATTTAAAAAATTAAAAAAAAAATTTTCATTTTTCATTTATTTTCTATTTTGCGTAAACCATACAATAAATTTTCTCGAAAATTTTTATACAGACAATTTGCTATTGACTGAAGAAAATAAGCTTTTGGAAATTAATTTTTTTAGCGTTTACTATTTTAGAGAATTTTGAAGATTTAAAAAAAATTTTGATTTTTCTTTTTTTATTTTTTTTATTTTACGTAAAGTACTCGATAGATTTGTGCTAAAATTTGCAGGGGGATTATTTGCAACTGCTTAAAGGAGAAAAAGCTTTTAAAATTGATTTTCTTAGAGTAGTTTTAATTATAGAGCATTTTGAAAATTTTGAAAAGAAAATATTATTCATTTAAAAAATTAGATCTAGAAAATTATTTGATGGATTTGCTTAAAATTTTGCACACTATTTATTATTTTGTCTAAGTACGTGGGAAGCTATTGAAAATTGATTTTCATTAAATATTTTTTTTCATAGAACCATTTTAAGAGTTTAAAAAAAAATTTCGATTTTTCATTTTTTTGGTATTTTACTTCATAAATTTGCTTTGAAATTTGCATGGGAATTATTTGCAACCGCAAAAAGAAGGATGATTTCTAAAAACAAATTCATCAAGTGATTTACGTAAAATGCCAAAAAAAAAATGAGAAGGCGAAAATTTTTTTAAAATTCTCAAAATGGCTCTATAAAAAAAAACTACTCTATAAAAACCAATTTTCAATAGCTTCCCGCCTAATTAGACAAAATAATAGATAGTATGCTGTAATAAGTGATAAATTGAATTGAATAATATATACTAGTAACTTTTTGTTACAAGTATCTCACTTGTTATAATGTGATCAGCTGATCACTTGCACTAGCTGCTCAGAACTCGTACCTCAATCACAATACAAAATATAATAATCAAATGTGCAATTTCTTTTGTTAATACAAAAGCGTGCAAATTACCAGTTATATTTGAAATAAACTCACTACCGTTCAATTGCTTTTGCCTACTCTAGAGTAAAATTTATTAAAATAAAAAGTTTTATATCTCCGGAACTAATGATCACATCTTCAAAATCCAAACGGCGTTTGGAAGATTGGTCAAAAATCTTTAAAACAAAGTAAGTCTGGTATAAAAAAAAGTCATTTTCTAATTGCTTATAGCAATTTAAAAAAAAATTATTTTACTAATTTTTTTTTGCTCACATAAAAGTGAATGCCATTTTTATGGAAATTATGATATCGAAAAGAACCAAATGAGTTTTAAAACTCTTATAGTCCTCTTTGAAATGAGCTAAGTAAAATGTTTCTATGACTCTTTTAACCATAGTTATGATGATTTTTCGAAAAAAATACCTATTTTTTCAATCATGATTATCTTATAAACTAAGAAAGATAGAAAATTTTATGTTAAAGGAAAAGTGTTTCACTTTAAGTCTACAATATATATATATATATATATATATATATATATATTCTAGACTGAAAATGAAACATTTTTCCTTTAATATGAAATTTTCTATCTTTCTTAGTTTATGAGATAATCATGATTAAAAAAATAGGTATTTTTTTCGAAAAATCATCATAACTGTGGTTTAAAAAGTCATAGAAACATTTCACTTAACTCATTTTAAAGAGAACTATAAGAGTTTTAAAATCCATTCGGGTTTTTTTTTTTTTTTTTTTTATTATTATAAAGGCGTACCCAGACCTTTAGTTAAGGTCTATACGGCCATATACAATTCGTACATACAGTTATATATTTTATATTACAAAAAATTTTTTACTTAAAGATTACAAATATATAACTAAAGATTACAAATATATAACTAAAGATTACAAATATATGACTAAAGATTTAAGTTACACTTTTTAAGAAAATTTATAACTATTTTGATAATATTTAAATTTAAGTTCTTTAAAATATGAGTCATATCACAATTAACAATAATTTTAGCGTCTTTGAAACTTTTAAACATGTCGTAGCGTTGATCCCTGTAGAGCGGGCATTCCCATAGTAGGTGTTCTATATCTTGATAATCGTGGCCGCAGGTGCATGCTGGGGAGGAAACGATATTTTTTGTGTCCATCGATGAAGCAGAGCAGTAATGATCAGCTCTAAGACGATTTATGGTTACTATTGCACGCCTGGGAAGATTTTTGTCTTTGAACCAAGGATGTTTGGAATTATTGTTGAAGTTTTGAAGTATTTAATTCCTTTCAAATTCCATCTTCCATGTTAGATTTGCATGCGTTGTCATAGGCAAATTTTTTCCATGTTTGTCTAAAGTCTGTATAGGGCACTTCGTTGTTTTCAGATGGTCTGCTTGTGGCCATTTTGGCTAATTTATCGGCCTTTTCATTGCCTTGGATGCCTATATGTGCTGGAATCCAAACAAATTGTAACGGTTGATCTTGAGAACTATTGGACGTTATTTGATATATTTTGTTTCTTGCTTTGACTATTAGAAGGTGATTAAATGTGGTGGATTTATGGCTTTGTAATGCTTGGAGTACGCTTAGTGAGTCGGAAAATATTACATGTTTATCATATTTGGATTGAGATGCAAATTCTAACGCAGTGTTGATGGCGATGACTTCGGCAGAAAAAATTGAAGTGTGCAGGTTAGAGCTTCTTATATTACTGTTTCCAGCATCGTCGGTAATGTAGTCGGAACCCACAGATTTGGAGCCTGCAATTTTACTGCCGTCGGTGAAAATTTTACAAATTGAGTCATCGGAGTAGTATAGGTCGAGCGTCAGATCCGGATCTTTGACTGTTTTAATTAATTTACCAAGACTAAAATCTGTATTTGGTTGATGGTACATAGCTTTGAAGGGATGTGCATATATTTCATTGAGGTGGCTTATATATAATGTCTTGTTGGTTTCTGTGAGAACTTTGGAAATGCATTGAGAGATAATTCTCTTTTTTTGCGTTTACTTTTTCTATTTTTTATGTAATATAGATTCATGTTTTTGGATGCGGGATTAGATCTATTAAAGAGAGCTTTGGTGACATAGTTGCAGCCTGAATATAAGGCCCGATCCCTCATAGAGGTGAGCTTGGTTTCAGCTAAGATAACGTTTTTGGGTGTAGATGTGCGATATCCCATTACGGTCCTGACAGATGAATACTGAATTTTTTTAATGGTTTGTGCCATAGCCTTTGATTTTGGATAATAAATGATCCATAGTCCATAGTGGCTCGAATGAAGTTCTTGTAAAGAACTAATAAAGTTTGGAGATGAGCACCCCACCGCGTTCCGCATAGGTATTTAAGAATTCGATGAGCTCTTTGACACTTAATGGTGATGATCTTGACCTGTTGCTCAAACTTGAGTTGAAAGTCGAAGATAACTCCTAGAAATTCAGTGGATTTAATGTTTTCATTATTGATGGTGATGTGTGTGTCCCCAGGTGGTATATTTTTGTTGTTGAAATGGACTAGTTTAGTCTTTTTAATGCTTAAAGTGAGATCCAATTCAAATAATTTATTGCGTATGTTTTCTGTGGCCTTTTCGAGTTGTGTAGCACTTTTTTCCAATGATGATAAACTTGTGTAGAGGAGAATGTCGTCAGAAAATTAGGAAATATGTATGAATCTAGATATGTTTTTATGGATATCCTTAACGTAAATGAGATAAAGAAGGGGGCTGAGTACCCCACCCTGAGGTATACCTTTATAAGCATAACGCGGATAATCTAGATTATATTCAGTGTAGATTGAGCGCTTGATTATAAGATGTTGTACGAAGTAAAGTACTGTGCGAGAACATCCAATCTCTTTTAGTTTGCGAAGAAGAATCTGGGGGTTGACGTTGTCGAACGCTCCCTGAACGTCTAAAAATGCTGCAAGTGTATCGCAGTTCTTACTGAAGTTGTTGTCGATGTGTAGAAGAAAGTTTGTTAAGTTGTCGTAGCAGGATCTACCTTTTCGAAAGCCTGAGTTTGATGCTGGAAGAATGTTGTTGTGCTCGCAGAACCATTGTAATCTGTTTTTTACCATGAGCTCATATATCTTACAGAGACACGATGCCATAGCTATAGGTCGAAGGCCTGACCCGTCTGGTTTGCTGATGAAGTGTACAAAAGATTCTTGCCAGTTTGATGGGTAGATATTTTCCTGTTGCATCTGGTTATAAATGTCAAGCAATTTCAATTTATACTTCAGTGGAATTTTAGTGAGTGTGTAATAGTCAATGCCGTCCAGACCGCAGCCGGAGTGTTTGTTTCTAGATTCAAGGGCGGCATTGAATTCAGCAAAATCGAAAGGGTCGTCAAAGAAGGAGTCTTTGTTATTAAACGATTGAATCGAAGGCTCAATATGATTGGCTTGTAGTTGTGAGGCTATTTTGTCCATTACCACCTCTGCTTGAGATTTCACTAGTGACCTATCGTGGCTAGTTATGGGTGTTTTGACCCACTTGTTTTTGAAAATTTTGGTTTTGTTCCAAACATATGAGACGTTTTTCCGAAAATCAATGGTTTCTGCGAATTGTTTATAGTTTTGTTTTTTTTCTTCTTGAAGGTTTTCCTTAGAGTATGATCAGCTTTTAGGTAGCTTTGGTGATCAGAGGCAAGACCAGAAAATTCCCACTTCTTAAATGCGGCTTTGCGTAGTCTTTTAAGTTTATCGCACTCTGCATCCCACTAGGGGACCGGATTACGAAATCTGGAGGAGGCGACTTTTCTCTTCGCAGGTGTGTTACTTGTGATAGCATGCTTGATCTTTTCAATCCAGAAATTATATTTGTTAATGGGTAACGAATTGATGTAGTCACTATTATAAAATTCAGAGTATTGTTGGTCAAGCGTATCATTGCATTTTTGCCAATCTGTTTTTTTAGAATATAATTTGAATGACTTTCTGGCGTAGATGACTTGATCTATACTAACTTGGATGGAGATGGGGAAATGGTCAGATCCGTGTGGATCGTCAAAAACCTTGTGATTGATGCGATCAGCCATAGAGGCGGTTGAAATGACTAAATCCATATTGGATTTTTTACACCGAGCAGGATCAATGTGAGTGGACGTCTTGACATTATGGATAATTAGACCATTTCCATCAAGGAAATCCAATAAATTTATTCCATCCTTGTCATTATAACTGCAATTCCAGTTAACATGGTGCGAGTTGAAATCTCCCGAAAAAATAGTTGTCTCGCTATATATTACACTGCTGCTCATAATCTCGTTCCAAACTCTTGGAGAGAGATGTATATAAGGAGGCTTGTAGCATGCGAGTAAATTAAAAGAGTGATCTTTGGCTCTAATCCTAATGCCTCCGAGTTCAATTTCTGGTTCTGATGAGGTAATATTTAGAACTTGGAAGTTGATGTCTTTTTTAACAATAAATATGATGCCACCACCAGTGACATCTAGGTGATCGAATCTGTGTATATTGAATCCCGTAAAATTTACGGGTTTATCTGGCTTCAGCCAAGTCTCGACTCCAACGATGATGTCAAATTCAATTTTCATTTTTTCTAATTCGAGTCTTCTTGCATTTAAACTCCTGAGATTCCAGAACAAGATATTAAAATTTTTATTTTGCATGTTAATATTTTATAGATATATTTGATATGTATATATTATTATTATTTTCCTTTTTGTCAACGTGTGACTGTATGTTCTTCTTCATTTTGTAGTCCTGAGTTAAGCCTTTTGAGAAGTTTTTCAATACGGTTTTTAGGTTTAATATCCAGTATTTTGGCTTCTACTACATACAGCCACTCTACTAGGGCAGGAGTGTCCTGCGTGAATTCCTTACTAATGTTAAGGACCTCACGTTGATATTTGACTTTTTTAAGAAATTTAACTAGTTGGTCGTATTAATGAACATTGTTAAAATCAGTATTTTTGTACATATCTATGACTGGAGCTAACTGAGGAGTTATATCCTCGTCAATATCTTCGGATTGACTTTGATCATTATTTTCATCACTATTTACTTCTACAATTTTTGTTTTTTTCTTGGCTGGTTTTAAGGTTTTATTTGTCTGTATAGGGTTTGTGAACTGGTTGCTTTTTTCATTGTTTACTGAAAGTTCTGAGTTGGTGCTTTCACTAGTGGTAGAAGGAGCAGACCTTTCAAGACCATAGAACTGTGCGTTCATTATTTCATGAGGAGAGTTTTCAGCGATAGTTGACGAGGAGTTGTTTTTATCATTTAGAGGATTTTCCATGTTAAGACCGTCTGCTTGAGTGTTATCTATAGTAAAATGCGTGCGGGCATCGTTCTTATTTGATTGGTCAAGTTTTTGAGATTCAAGAGAGTCGCCATCTTTTGGAGGTGGTGAAGAACCAACGCTATTGTGGGTAACGATTTCTTTATCAGACTTTTGGCTTATCATGTGAGTGATGGCGCCATCAGTATTAGAGGCTTCATTCTCCTTGAGTACCGGACAAAATTTAGCAATGTGTCCCTGATTTTTGCAGTAGTGGCATTTTATATTTTCCGCACCAAAGAAAATCCAATAACTAATATTTTGATAGTTAATTTTAAGTTTATTTGGGACTCTTTCAAAGTCCTCTTCCTTAAAATAAAACTGCCTCCTATGGGAAAATATGTGACTTCGAGATTCATTTGCTGTGGAGGATCTGATATTAGTTATGCCCTTTTTGGAATTATGTTGATTGACTTTAAATAATCAATAACTATATCGTTGGGTATTTGTGGCAAGATATTAGAAATAACAACTCTACGATAATTTTGTACAGGTCTTCCTGGCACGTATGGAGCGAACGTGTAAGCGCGATTGTTCACTGTTATTGTTTTGCCTATAATTTCATTAGCCGCTTCCTCTGAATTTAGAGTGAAGCAGACTCTATTCTCGGAAATTTTTGAAAAGTAAATCAAATTCTTGATGTTCATGATTTTTTCAAAATGATCCATATATTGGTCGTTGGTGTAACCCTCTATAGCATTTAACACGACAGTTTGTTCAAATGTAGGTAGTGAGCTCCTACTGATAGCATTTGCATAGGAGAGCTTATATCTGTTACTTGACGTTTCAACGGCTTGAACGCCAGAATTAGAATTCTTTTCGTTTATAACTAATTGAATGAGAGCAGACCCATTGTCGCCACCGACAACCGAGCCCGATCCACGACTATGCACAGCGTCGAAGGCTGCTTTAGAACCTTTTAGACTTTGCGACGCCCCATTGCCGACACCGGCAACCGGAGCATCCGCACCATCCGTACCACCAAACATATGCAAAAAGTGCACTTCTAGCCCCCAAACGCAGCTTGAAAGCACACCCGCACAAAAAACCACCAGCACAAAATACAGCGTGCAAAACAGGTAGCAAACTAAACGAGGCGATAGAGCGCCACTGCCCACGTCTACACTGTACGGCGTCCTGCGCGCAACTGGTTTTTTTTTTTTTTTTTTTTGATATCATAATTTCCATAAAAATGGCATTCACTTTTATAAAGGCAAAAAAAAATTAGTAAAAAAATTTTTTTTTTAAATTGCGACAAGCAATTAGAAAATGACTTTTTTCATACTTACTTTATTTCAAAGATTTTTTACCAATCTTTCAAACTCCGTTTGGATTTTGAAGATGCGATCATTAGTTTCGGAGATATAAAACTTTTTATTTTAATAAATTTAACTCTAAGGTGGGCAAAAGTCATTGAACGGTAGTGTAATATATAAGATTAGGTATCCGGGTGTCGTAATACTTCACTACACCTACACATTTGAAAGGAAAATAAATGATCAAGTTTATTAAAAGTAAGAGAAATAAAACAAAGGTAAAATAGAAAGATTAAATTTTACGCTCAGGCCGAGCTTATAAAATCTTACTAATAAATTATCAAATAAACTAATAATTGCGCTGCAAAAATTCAATTATTCATTACGCGCAAACGCATACGAGGTTGCAACCAACGCACCGTTTAAATTCGGCGATCACGCATAATCAACCATAAAAAGAAGAAAAGGAAAAGCCGTTTCGCTGTCTCTCTTTTACGCACTGCTATAATATACCGAGTTTTTGTGTGGGTGGTTCCGCTATGATCAAACAGAAGATTTCGTGTCAAATATTGTGTGCAGCGATCCGCCTACACACGCAAGTATTTGACACCACTAATACACCACTTACACAACACTGCAAAACGCGTAGATATACAAATTTTATCAATCAAAACAATAAAAACTTTTCATTAGAAAGAGTGCGGCAAAAACCAAGCAAGGCTTACAATGGCGGTACGGATAATAATGAGATAGAAAAAGTGAGCTATCCTGGGCACATCTCGTTTCATAGACCTCATTTAAGCTGGCACAAGACGCTTTATACGTGGTTGTCCTAGCCTATCGTATGCTGCCCTCGCCTATCAGCTGACACAGCATACATGAAGAGTATAGTATCAATATTCGTTACATTCCCTCCCCAGACGTTGCATATCCTCGAGATGCAACTTCTGTACCTGAAATTGGGATCTAGGTATGACAAATGAATTATACGCACCACTACAAGAGACCTTAATTTATTATACAATAAAAAAAAATTTTATTTACGATGTATACATTTAGTCAGGGCCAAGCAAGAGGCCTCACAAGGGTCCTGGCTGATGCTTATCTCATCTTGGGCCCTTGTGGGTTTTCTCCAAGGCTACTTACTCCTATCACGAT
Organism: Anastatus disparis; assembly: GCA_017163975.1. Classification (NCBI taxonomy): domain Eukaryota; kingdom Metazoa; phylum Arthropoda; class Insecta; order Hymenoptera; family Eupelmidae; genus Anastatus; species Anastatus disparis. Next base: position 6,729,331 of record JAFFSR010000282.1, read on the forward strand.
CCGCCTTGTTCGGACACTTGACCAGGTCCCTGACTGCCGGTTCACCAAAGCAGTAGCAGAACTGGTTTTGCCGGGGTCCCCGGCAGTCGTGCTGGTGTTATATCCTGACGATCTTGACTTGGACCGTGCCCTGGTCCTATCCCTCGATGTTGATGGGCGGGGAACTAGGATTATGTATCGCTCGAGATCGCGGTGGGACATCAGTTGATGTCCCAGCTCGCCTGTTTAAATCTTCGAAGCTAGCTGCCGCTTCTCGAGCTTTACGCTCCTAGGCTTCCTTTTTTTGGCGAGCACGTTTGATCTCTCGCCGGAGCTTCTCAGCCCGTTGTTTTTCTTCGACTTCGCGTTTACGCCGCGCTGTCCTTTCAGCCCTCCACTTTGTTATGTGGGACGCCTCTTGTCTCCACAACGCTACACGTTCTTGAAACTCATAGGAAAGTGTGGTGGCGTCTTGATGTTGTTGGTGGAGACTGTCCCACATACTGAACGCTTTATCACGTTCTCGTTTCATGGTCACTTCTACTTCGTGAGCACGCATAAAGGCTGATTTCACTCTTTGCCACTTCGCGTCTACTGACTCTTCCGATGTTGTTGAGGTCAGTGACTCTGATGGTGGTTGCGAAGTGACGGCGCTCTGTCTCTGGCCAGGGCTTCGCAGATGAGGTATTGGCTGCGGTCTTTCTTCTGCCAGGCTTTGTTCAGGCCGTTGTGATGCTGATGGTCCAGGGATCTGCTGATCATCGAGCCTGCCCGATGTTGATACTGGGATTGGCTCGCTTCCCGGTGTTATTTGTGGCTTTGGGCCATTCTTCCAACCCATCCCACTCGACTTACAGACGTCAAAATCATTTACCACCTCGATAATCAGCTGAGACCCATTGATGTGTTCTGTCTCCACTTATTCTTCGAGCTCCTGCTCTCTTGCCATGAAAGTCTCCATGGCGCGAAAGGCGTTGGTGATGATCAACCATGTCCGCTTAGCATGGTCGGACGGGTCATCCTGCATGAACAGTCATCGAGCTCCTGTCGCTCCTGATCAGTTATGTCAGCAATGCCTACAGATGCCATTACTGACATATTCATCAATATGCTAGGAACTTTTAATTCGATAAAAGTGTTAGCATCCTTTATGTATAGCCTGCCACTGTCAGGATCTAGAACTATTCGAATATGCGTGTGAAGTTCACTCCAACTTAGTAATGGCAGCTACTGTAAATGGTAACATAACATACCCAGCTAATGTCAATTTCCTGCCATCAGCTACTCGAGCCTGATCTGAACCAGCAGGAAGGAGTTGTCTGTTGAATGTTGAGGCTATCTGTAAACTTACAGCATCCATTATTGTGCACGAGGCATCAGGATCATATAAGGCTCTAAGTCGAAACTCACCGACTGTTACCTTCAACCACCAACGAGTTCCATCTATAGCTTCCTTTGTTTGTCGTTGATTTTGCTTCTTCTGCGGTTCACCTACCAACGTCGATTCACTTTGCTGCTTAACACCTATAGCCTGAATCGTAGGTTCTTTCTCTGATCCCTGCGTCGGCTCTGGGACCTTAGGTAGTTCGGGAGCAGTTGAGATCCCGCTTAACCGCTACCTTCCTCGTTTCTTGAACACGTTGGACAGTATTTTAGCGAATAACCAAGTATGCTGGATTCACTACACTTTAATGGTCCTGACGGTACGAAATTTTTCCGTCTGGGACTACCACCTCGTCCACCATTATAAAGACTCTTCTTTTTAGAGTTAGGGCTGCCAAGTTTCGAATCCTGCTCATCCGTCTGCCCTTTCTGCGTATTTGCAGTCTGCTTATTCGTCTTTTGAGGATTAGTTTGCCTATATGATTGCTGTTGAGGCAGGTTCTTTTTGAACTTCTTAAACTTCTCATCTGAAAGTTAAGCGAACGAGTTTACAAAGTCCGAAGGTATTGTACTCTCCGGCTTTAGGGATTAACCGATGCAACCTTTGGCTTATTGACTTTTGCATCGGTCGGTGATTTATATGACATCTCTGGCAACAAACTTGCCTCTGGCGGTGGTGGTGGTCGATAGCTTCTTTCATATTCAAGAGTCTGCTCTGCTCCTCGAGCTTGATCAAGAAGCTCTTCTATTGACACCACCTCTGCCTCGTTTTACTGATCTCTGCAGGTCTGACAACATATTTCGGTGAAGCCAGTCTAATTGTCTACTAATACTTGGTATTGGTGACATCTTCTTCATGATGGCTACGAGACACGTAGTGTAGTCTCTTACTGCCTCGTTTTTGCCCTGTGTTCTCTGATTGGCTTCAGAGACGAGGCTTTGTTGGTATCTTCTACTAGCACCATACCGTTGTTTTGCCAAGGCAACAAATTGGGCCCAGGACTGCCATTTGTCCTTTTCATTGCGATAACATGTCGCTGCGGTCCCTGTAAATAATTCTGACAGAAAAGAGAGAACTTCTTTTTTTGTCAGATTTGCCAGAGCTCGACAATCTTCTACTCTAGCGAAGAAAACGTCTATGCTCTGGCTTTTGTCACCGGCAAATTTCACATTCCATTTCCGGACTATATTGCCTACGTCTCTATTGGACCATCCAGTATTATTTCTTATTGTATTCGGGATACTGGGTAGGTCAGACGGGCGTTCTCGTCCATCCTCCCGCTGATTGGTGGATAGTGGGAACTGCCTACCCGGTGTAGGACTGTCTCTAGTTCTGCGTGGAGGAGGACTATTCACAGTCAACGGATTGTGTATGTCATTAACTGTAAACGTTTCGTCCGAGAAATGTACGGTTCTAGCAGCCCGTCCATCGCTATTTTTGATGTGGGTGCTTGATGTTCTTCCTGGCATCTCAAGCTATCAAATTTCCTGCTCATCTTCACATACTTATCTCTCATTTCTGCAATGCATGCCCTCATTTCTGACATGCATTGTACGAACTCTAAGGGTATTTTAAACATTTTACCCATAGAATCCGCCATGGAAATAGTATTCTTTGCTGCAGCAGTTTGTGTTACTGACGTGGTTGCTGCGCTGGCCGGAGAAGATTGCGCATTTGTTTTATTCTCCTTGTTAACCGTAGGAGGTTGCATATGCGCTGTGGTCTCTTTGTTGAGCGCAGGAGGTTACATTTGCGCTGTGATCTCTTTGTTGACCGTAGAAGGTGGCTGTTGGTCTTCTTTACGAGTGACATTTGCCTCCTTGATCGTGACCATTGTCTTCTGCAGGTTCTTTTTGACCACCTGCTCCCCACTTATCGCCTGAAGTGGATGTACTTCAGACTCATCATGTTCAGTCTGTAGTATCCTGGTTATCGGGCGATAACAATTCTCCGCCCTTCTATGCATTGCCTTCCTCGGATCAACGTCCGGTGTGAAATCTTCCGGATCATAATTACCGGAAAACCACTTCAACATCCGGTCAGCGCGACGCAATCTGCTGCCAGTATCAAGCAGTTCTAAATTTTTGATTACGTCGGTCAATTCTGCCTCATTGATTGACCACAACCATGTCTCAATCGCATCAATAGTGGTATCAGGCATTTTATTTTCTTAGGTGTTGAGACTTCTTACTCGCTTTTGCTGCTAAATGATATTTATACACAATTTAAACAGTCTCAACTACCTTGTATGTGCAAGTTTAGTTTATAAAACTGCTCTTACTTTATTCCTCTTGCGGAGCTTCATACAAACTCAGAATTCCACGTATATCTTATTTGATGCAAGATATAAGTGTTTTGAGCAAAACACAAGATTTTTGGTTAGGTTAAAACAAAATATTTTAATATATATACAGGGTGATTGGATAATATTGGTACATATTTATATCGTTGGATTCAGCGCAATGGGCTAATCCCAAGAAAAACAATAAAAAATTTTTTTTTAATTCTACCAATATATCGCCAATATATTCGCAATGTGTTGGTAAAATTTTCTCCAAGATCGCCAATATATTAGCAATATATTGGTAAAATTAAAAAAAAATTCTTATCATTTTTTTCGGAGTCAGCTTATTGCGCTGGATCCAATGATATAAATATGTATCGATGTTATCCAATCACCCTGTATATATATATATATATATATATATGTATGTATATTTATATTTGAAAACGATTTGTCTCAACTATTTTTAACGTTAGGCCGGAGTAGAACCTGATACCGACCGAGTAACAATTGAGTTGTTTGCTATTTACTCAAGTTTTAATCGGTGTTTCTTTAACTTAAAGGTCGAGCGCAATAGATATTATTATTATGAATATCTATGCACAAGAAAAAAAATATCTACCGGTTTGTTTTTGAGAAAAGTAAGTAACGCCAAAGTAAAAGTTTATGTTTATAATATTTTCGCGTTACTTACTTTTCTCAAAATCAAACCGGTAGATATTTTTTTTCTTGTGCATAGATGTTCATAATAATAATATCTATTGCGCTTGACCTTTAATTTGAAGATACACCGATTAAAACTTGAGTAAATAACAAAAATGCCAATTAGACAAGGACAGCGAATCCGGCCTGCTCTTAACAGAGATAATTGCTTTACTCTCTGTACCCCCTCAGCATGAAACATTACTGCAAGGTTGCTGCAAGGTTTCATAAAAGTTTCGAAACTTCGCAGCAACCTTCCATGAAAACCTCACAGCAATATTTCAGGAAATGTAACAGAATTATTATTAAGGATATCGGGTAGGCAGTTCTATGGGAATAGAACCACCAATGCTGCCTAGGCCAAAGGCCCTTTGCAGCCCCATAGTTTAGTCCCACCAGCAACCCTTCACCACAACCTTATGGATGGGTTCCAGGCATGTGCGGTTAGACATAGTTAGATACGCAATGTATCGTGATCTCTTTATATAAGAAAATCACATTATTTAGAGGAAGTGTCCTGATTTTGGTAATGTCAGGGCACTCTATTTCTATGTGTTTCATTCTAGTTGTCGCTAGTTCCTCACACTCACAAAGGATGTGCTGAACCATCTCCAAGGCGGCCCCGCACCATCTGCATGCAGGAAAACCAGCTACTTTCATATTGTACATGTGGTAATTTAATTTACCATGCCCTGTCGCTATTTGTGCGACTATGTTTATATCTTCTCTGCTTAGGTTCAGACCCCGTGCCAGCCACGCATGATTAGGATCATCACCAAGCAGAGCTTTAGCTTGCTTGCAACCTGGTGTATCCCTCCAGGTTGTTCTATGTTGTGTCTCTCGCCATTGACACATTTTTTTTTTAATTTGGCTGATCTGAATTCCCAAAGCAGGCTCAGGGCCAATTAGTGGTGTTTTTGCAGACAATTTTGCTAGGTCGTCTGCTACCCTGTTGCCTTTGATTCCCACTTAACTGGGAACCCAGTAAAGTTTGAGTTTCCTGCATCTATCTCTTAAAGTATTTAGTGAGTTGATGCATTCCTCCACTAGACTAGACTTAGTTTTGTAGCTTTTTAAGGCCATGAGTGCCCCTTTGCTATCCGAACAGATGTTCACTATGTCTTGGTTGTTCGCATCTAGTGCCATCTGAGCAGAAATCAGTATAGCCACCAGTTCTGCCTGAAAAATTAAAGCCTGCTTGCCTAGCGGGACCATAGTCCCCTTCCCAAGCCTCCTTCGATAGATGCCTGCTCCAGTACCCGTTGCGGATTTTGATCCATCCGTGTACCAGATGTCGCCTGAGTTCGGTATTCTATCGTTACCTTTTCCTGACAGCCAGTCTTCTTTGGTTGGGAAAATCACCTCGAATTCATTGTCGAAGTGATATTTCGTCACCATCAAATCTGACCTCATCTTTAATAGTACATCTTGTTTAAGGCAAGGAGGGTTAGTGTGTTCACCTCTTCCTGTCCACATGTTGAGAGCAATCAGTCTGCATGCAGACCTTGTAGCAGCCTCTTGTACATACAGTTGTAAGGGTGCCACTCCCATCAAGAATCCCAGGGCTTCTATGGGAGTAGTCCTCATTGCCCCTGTCATGGCTCTCAGGACAAGTCCCCTTAGCCTATCTAGGAGCTTCGCAGTTGTTGTTTGGCTGGTGCGTTTCCACCATACCACTGCTGCGTAAGTTAGTCTAGGAATGAGAATTGTCCTAAACATCCACAGGATGGTTGAGGGTTTAAGTCCGTGATTCCTTCCAATAGTTCTTCTGCTAAGCCAAAACATATTAGTGAGCTTCCTGCAGCACTCTTCTACCTGGGGTTTCCAGTGTAGCTTGCTGTCCAGTATCACCCCCAAGTATTTGGCCTCGGATTTTGGTGTTAATACTTGGCCTCCTAGCTTTAAGGTTTTATGCAGTTTCCACTTATACCTCCTCGTGAAGACCACCACCTCTGTTTTGCTAGGGTTGATAGACAGTTTGTTGGATTTGCACCAGTTCCAAAGTCTGTCCAGTGCTGCCTGTAATACATCTGCTAGCGGTTCAAGGAAACGTCCCCTCACCACTATCATTATATCATCGGCATATCCAATGACATGGCATCCGGTTTCTTTAACACAGGTTAAGGCACCTTCTGCCACCAAGTTCCATTCTAACGGGGAGATCATACCACCTTGAGGACAGCCATTTGCGACTGTACCCCTGACCGTGGTGTCACCCCTGGTTACTTCCAATAATCGGTGACTCAGCATGTCACGGATCCAGTTCGTGATCATGTCCGGCACTCCTTTATTCTCGGCTGCTTTGCAAATAGCCTTTGTTGGGGTATTGTTGAAAGTCCCCTCTACATCCAGGAGGGCTCCTATGGCGAATCCTCCTGTTTCTATTTCTTCCTCGATTAATGACACTGCTTTGTGCAGTGCCGTTTCGGTAGATTTGCCTTCTGTGTAGGCGTGTTGTTCTGGTGATAGCGGATTCTGTGTGAGAACCGTCTCCTTGATGTATCTGTCGATAAGCCTCTCTATCGACTTAAGCAAAAAGGACATCAGACAAATAGGTCTGAAGTCCTTTGCCGTGGAGTAGCTGCTTCTTCCTGGTTTAGGAATGAGAACTAGTCTTGAACTCCTCCAGTTTTCGGGTGTATAGCCCAGCAACAAACAGGCTCTCGCCAGTCTCACGAAAGGGCCGAGGATAACCTCCGTGCCCTACTGGAGCAGGACCGGGTACACCCCGTCCACCCCGGGAGACTTTAACGGCCCAAAGGAGATCCAGGACCACCTGACACGGTCTGGAGAGACAATCCCGGCTGCAAGCTTCACCCTAGCTGACTTGTCAGCGGGTCCACCGCAACCAGGACCCCAATTCACCCGTGAAGGGTTATCAGGTTGATCACTCTCCCCACTCTCCAAGTTAATAAAACCCGGAAAGTGCGTCCTCATCAGGCAGCCCAAGGTCTCCCTGTCCGTCACTGAGTAACCACCCTCTGGAAGTCTAATGGCACCCAACCATGCCTCCGGATTCCGTGCAAACAGTTTGTCAAGTCGGGATGCCTCCGGACCTTGTTCCACTTCCGAACAGAACTTCCTTCATCCTTTCGTGTGGGCCCTTCTGACCTCCCTTCTGTATTCTTTCTGTTTGTCTCTCCACTTCTGCCAAGGTAACTCCTCTTTGGATTTCTTGGCCTTTTTGAACAATCTTTTGACTGTCTCTTTAAGAGTTTCCAGTTTGTGATTCCACCATGGAGACTCATATTCTGTCCTCGCTTTCTTGAGAGGACAGCTCTTAGAGTATACCGAGATGATAGACTGTTGGAGCATTTTCGCCGCCCCTTCTATCTCTTCCCTGTTCCCAATATTTTTAGGGAATTCTCTCATTGCTAATGAGAGTTCCTTTTTGTATGTACCCCAGTCCGTATTTCTTGGGTTCCTAATCCATTTGACCTCCTGAAACAGAAAACAAATATTAAACGTGATCTGTGCATGATCAGAGAGTGTCGGTTCTTCCGACACTCTCCAATACCGCACAGCATGAATAAAGTTTTGTGAACACAGTGTTAGGTCGATCACCTCTCTTCTCTTTATAGCAAAGAAGGTAGGTTCCGACCCCCTATTAAGAATATCTAGTTCAGTGGTAGCTAAGTACTCGAGTAGGGCCGATCCTCTAGCATTCGTGTCCGTGCTGCTTCACACCATATGGTGCGCATTGGCATCACATCCCAAAACCAGAGGGAGACCCCTCTCGCCACAATAGTCCACTAACTTAATTACCTCTTTTGTAGGAATCTCTTCCTCATAGGGGAGATAGACTGAAGCTAGTACTACCTCCTTTGAAACACCTCTTATGAAGAGTTTTACCTTAGAAGCCACTACATCTCGAGTAATGACTGCCATAAGTGGCGTGTTTTCTAGACCTTTGATCCAGATACACGCTCTGGGTTTGACTGCTGTTGGATCTTTGACAATTTTGCCACCTCTTCCAAGTCCTTAATTAGAGCCTTTGACGGTCCATGGTTCTTGTATCAATGATACATATGTGTGCGCCGCAGACTGACTCCTCGCAAGAAAAGCTGAGGAGTCTTTACTGTGGTGCAAGTTAATCTGAGTAATTTTAAGGATCCCCTCCATTTGGAAGTTCCCCTATTGATTACTTGATGCTTCCACGGTCTTGACAGAGTATCCAAATTCAACTCTGCCCATACCGTAGTAAGCCTTGTTGTCTGATGAACTTAGACTTTTGATGGACGATTCGGGAATGCCGACAATAAGCATCATTCCCTCCTCGTCTGACTTACCTTCTGACTGCTCCTTTGACCCTTGGTCCGGTTGCGTCTTTTGCTGGTCCTTTGGTTCTGCTGGACCCTGTTGTTGCTGCAGTTTGCTTGGCTTCCGGGTTTCTGAGATCGCGTACAGCCTCCAGCCATCCACCTTGAGTGACGGATTTAGCCTCCCCAGCCTCTTCAGGGCCACTCCCGCTTCTACCTTTGCAGGTAGAAGGATCGTGGCTCTAATCAGACGCTGGAGGAGCTCAATCCCCTCTACTCTGAGGATGGGAGCACCTGGCGGACTCTTCTCGCCCATCTGCCGCACAAACCACTCCCTACTGAATCGGTCCGCTGGCACGACGACCATTGCACCGTTCTTTACCATAGAGTCTTCGAACCTTGGCAGTTCTCCGTCCTCTATTTAGTCGACACGCTCCTCAATCTCCTTACGAAGATTCATCAGATCACTTGATGAGAAGCATTTATCTGGATACTCCACCGGAACCACCACTACCGTGAGTGGGTTTGTCCTTTGTGCAATTGGCAGGGAGCCTTCTCCCGGTCCAACGTTGTTTCTTTTAGGGGGTCTTTGCCCCTCCGGTGAAGTATCGCTTGATGTTTTGGGTCTCTTGACTCCTTTGGTATGAGAGGGGGTCAAGGGCAAAGAGGAGGAGGGCGTGTTTTCTTGACGTTTTTTCTTCCTCCTCTGCTTGTTCCCCATTCTCTTTGTTTTATTGACAGTTCCCCTTACCAGGTTCACCAGCATAGTTCCGGTTCCTCTTTCCAGGTTCACCGGCGTAGTTCCGGTTCCCCCTTCTAGGTTCACCGGCGTGTTATGGGTTCCCCCTTCCAGGTTCATCGACGTATTAGCAGGCACTGGTTGCCTGCTAATACGTCGGTTACCAGGTTACGTAAGGTTATTATTTTTATTCTGAACATTAATTTTGAGTCCCACGAGTAGCTAGGGAAAGGTTGGTCCACCTCCACAGAGCCCCGCATGCAGAGGTAAGGCATTAATACTCGTAGAGGTCGCCCGGTATCTACGAGTCGGGGGGTTGTTTCTTAGTCACCTCGGGCTGCTGAGCCATCCTAGATTCAGCTAGGCAAACCCTTGGACTGACGATGCCAACCCGGAATTCCCGCGCCCCCGACGCCCGTACCCTAGGCGCCCCGCGGCTCTTAACCGCCAGGACCCTCAGAAGCCGTCAGCACCAGCAGCACGAGCGCCCCCACCCCACGTCCCCAGAGCCTGCCTAGCAGGATGAGACGGAAGCAGAGAGGCACCGATCCAACATCCCCCGCACGAGAAGCCTCCCAAGCCTCCAAGGCTAAGCTTCCCCACCGTCCTCTTACGAGGCACCCTACAAGGTCCTACAACCCCTAGAGGAAGAATGTAACAGAAACATTTCAAGAAACCTTGCAGCAATCTTTTTAACACCTCGCCGCAACCTTGCAGGAAACCTCGCAGCAATCTTTTAGAAAATGTAACATAAACATTTCAAGAAACCTCACAGGAATCTTGCGGGAAAAATAGCAAAAACATTTCAAGCAACCACACAGCAATTTTTCAGAAAATCTCGCCGTAACCTTGCAGAAAACCTCGTAGCAACCTTTTATGAGATATTGCAGCAACATTTATATGTCCGCGCTAGAACCCGGTTGAAATATTTCTAAAAACCTCGCAGCAACCTTTCATGAAAAGCTCGCAGCAACATTTCAAGAAACCTTGCAGCAATCTTTCATGAAAGGTTTCTCGTAATATTTCATGAAATTTTTCCCAAATTTTGCCGCGAATAACGCTCATACCTTCCCGTATGGTTTCCTGCAATATTTTGTAAAATATTTCTTAAATCTTGCCAAAAGCTTGCTGCAGTAATATTTAATAGTAGGCAGGATTTTCTATCCTTGTGTGATAAAGTTTTTCTTATTTGCTTAAGTATCAATCGTTGTATCTATAAATTACTAGTTTAGCGCAATAGTATTATTATCAATATTTGTGCACAAGAAGAAAAAATTCCTCAGCATCGTTTTTGAAAAAAGTAGAGAATATTGAAATAAAAGGTTTTGTTTCTAATATTTATGCTTTCTTTACTCTTTTCAATAACAATGCGATGAATTTTTTTACCATACGCATAAATATTTATAATAATAGCATACTTATTGCGCTAAATTTCCCGTTTACAATACAACTACAGCAATAAATACTTGAGTAAATAACAGGAAACCAAATATAAGGCAAGAACAGCGAATCTGGACTGCTCTTAGAATCTTTTATAAAAACTTGCGGAATTATTGCTGAAACTGTTTATGAAAGGTTTGCTGCAATTTCATTTTGAAATTATTCATGAAATTTTGCTGATACTTTTTGTGAAACGCTTTTCTGGAATATTTTATAATGATTGCCAAAAATATGGTAATAACCATTGGCGAAATATACATAGCAATATTTTTTGTGATATCTTAGAAATCTTGTCAAAAACCTTGCAGAAATCTTACTGCAACTTTTAACAAAAGATACCTCGTAATATTTCATAAAATATTCATCAAATTTTGCTGGAAACCTCGTTGAAACCTTTCATAAAAGGTATCTTGCAATATTTCGTAAAATGTTTCTAAAATCTTGCACGAACCTCGCTGCAACCTTTCATCAAAGGTCTCTTGCGATATTTCGTAAAATGTTCCCCAAATCTTGCTAGGAACCTCACTGAAACCTTTCATGAAAGGTTTCTTGCAATATTTCATAAAATGTTTCTAAAATCTTGCAGGAACCTCGCTGCAATCTTTCATGAAAGGTTTCTTGCAATATTCCATGAAAAGTTCCCCAAATCTTGCAGAAACCTTGCTGCAACCTTCCGTGAAAGGTTTCTTGCAATATTTTATAAAATGTTTCTAAAATCTTGCAGAAAGTTCGCTGCAATTTTTCATAGAAAGTTCGATGCAATATTCCATCAAAATGTTGTCTAAATCTTGCTAAAAATCCCGCTGAAACATGTAATAAAAGTTTTCTTGCAATATTTCATGAAATGTTTTTAAAGTCTTACAGAAACCGCGCTGCAACCTTTCATGAAAGGTTTCTTGCAATATTCCATGAAATATTCCTAAAATCTTTCAGAAACCTCGCTGCAACCTTTTATGAAAGGTTTCTTGCAATATTCTATGAAATTTTTTCTAAATCTTGCTAAAAATCCCGCTGAAACATGTAATAAAAGTTTTCTTGCAATATTTCATGAAATGTTTTCAAAGTCTTACAGAAACCGCGCTGCAACCTTTCATGAAAGGTTTCTTGCAATATTTCATGAAATGTTCCTAAAATCTTTCAGAAACCTCGCTGCAACCTTTCATGAAAGGTTTCTTGCAATATTCTATGAAATGTTTTCCAAATCTTGCTGGAAACCTCGCTGAAACATGTCATGAAAGTTTCCTTGCAATATTTCATGAATGTTTTATAAAACCTTGCAGAAACCTCGCTGCAACCTTTCATGAAAGGTTCCTTGCAATATTGCTTGAATTATTTTCTGTAATTTTGTAGCAAGTTTGCAGCAATATCACACTGAAATGTTTCATAAAACCTCTTAGCAATGTTAAGACAAGATCGCTGCAATCTTGTGACAATATTTCAGCACAATATTTCAGTGAAAGTTTCACTGCAATATTTCATGCTGTGTGGGTATTTACAATTATATTGCCAACACTAACTCTTCATTTTAACAATTTATAATATGTAACAATAACAATTTCCTTATATCAACGGCTCTTATTTGCCACGAGTTTGCGAGACAATCGCTATTTGTTATTTTTAATGGAGTACGAATTTATTTGTTGATCCATTAACCGAGCAATTATAGATCGGGCAACCAGTTCAGCAATCGCTCCCAATCAAAAATTTAAATTGGCCAGGTTAGATTACGAAACAAACCAATTGTTGAAATTCCTCGTATAGAATAATCATCGATCGAAGGAACCTCAGCGATTGTGTCAACACGGGTATATATATAAAAAAACGCTACTAAGTAATTCTCAAAACAATAATACTTTAATATAATATTAAATGAATAACTTGTTAACACAACTATGTCCGACCTGGTTTATAAAACCCGTGAACAAATCAGTGCTTCCAAAAACAAAAAACTAAATCTAAAATTCTTCCAACTCCTCTAATATGTATATATACAAGGGTAAGGATATTAAAATAGGTATAATACTTTTTGTATTACCCTGATTACTTACCTACTCTAAAAAAATCTAATTACAAAAACAATTTACAATAATTTGTATATGTAAAATTACTTCATATTTAATAAGGCTAAATCAAGTCCTATTGTTAAAATTAATATGAAAAACAATTCGAAATTTATTGGAAGAAAAAAAGAAAAAATAATAAAAAATTTAATAATAAATTAAAACAATAAGGAAAAATCCAAACAACAAAAAAATAAAATTGTGTAAAGGTTAAATCCAAGTTAAATGAACAAAAACTATTCCTTGCTTGGCCTGTTACAGAGATTACTTATGACTTAATACAAATAATAAAATCACTACTCTAAACAGGTGGATAAAGTCAAGAAATTGAAACAATTTTATTTCCTAATAAGTTTATTTTGTCACCGAAAATCTCGGAACTGACTTGCACACACTATACAAATCCACGTTTTGTAGAGCTTTGCTCAACACATATTCTCTCCCTAAGTTTTGCTTCTTTGCAAAAAAACTTTCTTGCTCGGCCTGGGTTCTACCTTATTGGAGTAACGTATCAACGCATATATCACACTTGTGTGGACCTACACGTCACTCCAATATACTATATTTTGCTTGATCTTGACTAAGGGGCTTTTCAAATAAAAGTTTATATACTTTTATTAACCCTAGATACCAAAAAACATGCACTTTTGGAGCAGAGTTGCTGTATCAATGGGTTTGCCGAAAAAAAAAAAAATTTACTCCAAAACGGCTTAATTTGATAGATAGATAGATAGATATTAATTTATTTTGTAAAAGAGTACAAAAAGGCGTGTAATACATCAAGCAATGAATAATAATTCTGTATGAAGTATTGCACATAATATGATAAGATATCACAGTCAAATATTAAAATTAATATATAATACTGTATCAGTAAGTCACGATATAAAAGCGATATCACAGACTACTCTAAATACACGCAGGAAGCATGAAAACATAAATTACAATAAAAACAGTCTTAAATATCTATCAGTCATGAAATTAAAATCAAATTAAAATCAAATAACACAATTTAAAAGATAAAGCATAAAGCATAGTTATGACATCAAATAAAAATAAAATTGGACAAAACAATGCAACAATAAATAATAAAAAATAATATAATAATAAAATTCAAAGAATAAAAACTTGATACCGAAGATGTCATGACTATTAATAAAAAAAAACAGAATCACTCATTCTTTCTGCATTCATTCAACCATCATTCGCGCTAATAAATACATTCACACCTTAAATCTATATATGAGACAAAACAAAATAAATTAACATAAAATTAAAATACTTAAAATTAAGATCATTCGAGGTCGAGTAAATACCTCCTAAAAGCCGACTTAAACCTGCCGAGCGATGGAAGATTTTTTATATCGGCAGGCAGGGAGTTCCGAAAATGCGTACCTTAAACTTGAAAGGAATTTCTTCCAGTCTCAGTACGCATGAAGGGCACTGCAAAGTCCTTAATCTCTACTCTAGTGGCTACCCTAGGTACATATCTAGTAAAGAGACTCACTAGGTACTCTGGAGTATTCATGCGCACGATTTTGTACATAAGAACAGCCATAAAATACTGTCTCCTTGAATCAGTACGTAACCAACGAAGAGCAGCTCTATGAGGAGAGATATGATCACCCATTCTCACACCCATTACATATCTCACACATGAATTTTGTAGTCTTTGTGAACGTCTTCTCAGCCCCTGCGAAGCATCGAGCAAAACTACTGAGCAGTAGTCGAGGTGCGGAAACAGCAAGGCGGCTGCAAGTTGTTTACGCAGGGCCTCAGTGGTGTACCGACGGAAAAACCGCAAACTATACATTATCCCATTAAATTTTTTAGTCACCATATTAATGTGCGACTCCCATGACAACCTAGCGTCAAGCACAACACCAAGGCTCACAACGGTATCACAGAAAGATATGTCGACACCACCCTCAAGCTCAATCGTTCTCGACTCACCAGTATAAAAGTCATAAATAAATCGACTACTGCTAAAAACAATTGCTTTAGTTTTGCTTGCATTTAATGTGAGAGAAGCATTGACAGCTCACCCCGACACCGCCCTGGCCGCCCTCTGCAAAATACGAATACCTTCATTCACATGTTCATAAGGGACCTGAGTATAGATTTGGAGGTCATCAGCATATAATATGTGCTCGATGAAACAGGAGTCGAGTGTGTCACGTATGTTATTAATGTAAAGGCAAAACAACAGAGGCCCCAGCACTGTGGAATTCCTAGATTGGTTGTTAGCCAATCTGAATCCTCTTTTAAGTGTGTAGAAACCATTTGTTTCCTACCTGATAAATAGGAGCTAATCCATTCAAGTGCAGCCCTGGAAAGCCCCATCGATCTAAGCCTTGCAAGCAATTTGGAGGGGCATTTGCCTCAAAAACGATTTTAAATTCACTTAAAATAAAAAATTTCTGCCTTTAAAAATTTTCAAAATTTTATAAAAATTTTGTCTTACAAAAATTTTGAACTTTCACATATAAAAAAAATATACTTTAAATCATTAAATCAAGTAAAATTAGACTCACTGACACTGAAAAAATTTTTTTACAAACTAATACTTTTTCAATTTCCGAAAAAAATTTTCCGGAAAAATCGCTCTAAAATTGCTTAAAATGTCTAAAAACACTAAAATTATTTTTTTTTAATTTTCAATTTTTAAGAGAATTTCCTCTTGTCCCAAGAATAAATCTCTGCCAGAATCAAACAAAATAATACTAAAAAATTTTCAAATAAACTCTTAATACAAAAAAAAAAATTTGATTGTCTACACAGTATCGATACTCGTTACAATGCAAAATTTTAAGCGAATCGATTGATTTTCTAGATTTAATTTTTCTAATAATATTCTTTTGAAAATTTTCAAAATGCTCTAAAATTGAAACTGCACTGAGAAAATTAGTTTTCCAAAGCTTGTTTTCTTCAGACAGTAGCGAATAACTTGCTTACAAAATTTGGAGCAAATCTATTGAATGATTTTCGTGAAATAAAAAAAAATAAAAAATAAAAATAAAAAAAAACAATTTTCAAATGCTCTATCATTAAAACTAAGCTAAGAAAATTAGTTCTCAAAAGTTTTCCTTTTTTTTGGCAATCGCAAATAATTTCCATGCAAATTTTCAAGTAAATTCTTCGAATAGTTTACGTAAAATACAAAAAAAATTAAAAATCGAAATTTTGAAAAAATTTTTATGATGGCTCTGAAATTAAAACAACGCTAAGGAAACCAATTTTAAATATTTTTCGCATGAGTTAGACAAAAAAATAAATTGTATGCGAAATTTGAAGCATATCCATAGAGTAGTTTTCGAGATCCAATCGGGTAAATGAATACACACATACACACATACGTACAGACATTTTCTAAAAACCATTTTTTTCGACTCCCTGAGTACAGAAATGCACAAATTAGTGAAAAAGTAGAAAAATAATTTTTTTTATCGATACAAGGCTTTCTTTATGAGAAAACGAAAATAAAATGAAATTACTTCAACTCAATGAGCTCTATGAGAATGCATTGCGCCAAAACACTTGGCAGCGTTTTAAATACATACAATAAGAATTCAAATATATGTATTTAGTGTTACAGGTTATAATGACAAAAAATAACTTTTCAGCTATAATATGTTAATTTTTCTATTTACTTGTTAAATTGTTGATGATTTTTATTTTTATTGATATAGCCACAAGATGTTGCAAATGTGGAAACCTACTTCACAAAAATAATCGAAAAGGTTTAATTAAATTAAGACAAAGGATGAGGCTGAAAATTTTTCCGAAACTTATGACTCTAATGTTCAACCAAATGATATTTTATGCTTAAAATGTTTTTTAAGATTAGGATATAGAATGTTCATACAATCTTAAAATGTTAGCACTGCAGATCAAAGTCTTAGTAATAAGACTTCAATAATTAATGAGCCAGAACAAACTCTAACTGAAAAAGTATCTCCCGAACTATCTCAAGTTTCAATAGATCAAAACGAAATAAAAACATGTAATACTCGGTCAACACAAAAATCCAATCGATTTTCACAAGGATCAAACTTTTCGATTTCTGAGTCAAAAGTGTAGTAATTTTTCAAGTTACCATCCAACGGATAAATCTGATTCTAAGGAAATTGAATATATTACTCTGCCTTTTAAAACAGTAATAATTACAGAAGCATATTGTTCTATATATAGATAAAAAAATACTATCATTGACTTACCACTTGAGGCTCGTCTTCAAGTTTTCAAGAAAAGACGTATACATACCTAATCGAAACCGATGCTGTCCTAATCATCCAATAAAAAATCGATTCTTTCAAAACCTAATTCCCACGATGTCTGTCTATTCATCAAAAACTATGATTGAAGCTGAAGAAATTAAAAAATTTATCGATCTATTATCAGATCAAGTTAATATAAGACTACACGATAATATTGGTGCCTATTCTTTATCAGAGGAACGTATAAAAGCATTTACCAGTCATTCATAGAATGGAATTTTAATGATCTAAAATATGTTAACATCAATGAGACAATCTCACAAGAGAAATATTACTTAAGCTCTGGTAATATTCTTATTTAAACTGAGATCAGGAAATTCAAACGCATTAATAGCTGCTATTTTAGAAGTATCTGAAAATATCGTCCAAGATTCGATTCATTCTGTCTTAAAATGTTTTGGAGAACAAGTATTTCCAAATAATTTTGGAGTTGCAGCTCATAATCGAGACTTTTTTCTCCAAGAACAGGGAAAAGATGCAGAAATGCTATATAATCTTGACAATACCTTATTTGTTATTTGCGATGGCACTTATTTACGACACAAAAAGAGTTCAAACAATGCCTATCAAAGAAAATCTTATTCTGATCAGAAAAAAGCTCCATTGTGTAAGCCATTTACCATTTGCACTGCTAATGGGTATATTATTGATCTAGCAGAGCCATTTGAGGGAACTGTCAATGATGCACAAATACTTAAATATGTACTGCAAGATTTGAATGGACTTGCAAGTATTTTAAAAAAAGTAGATATTATTATTTTAGGTCGTGGACTTAGAGATGTTTTAAATTTTTTCTACAACCGAAACTTTGTTAGGTTGTAGAAGCTAAGCACGGAATCATTAGGCAAAAGTATATGCTCTTACATCTTCAGTTTAGTAATAAAGCTCTTCCAAGTGCTGAAACGTATTGTAAAATTGCTTGTTTCATCGAAAACATGACTGGAAAGCGACTTAATTCGGATGAAGATAAATTAACGTTAATTATTGAGAGAATGAAGTCACAGAAAAACATAGTAAATCATTCAGTTATGGCCGTATGGACCTTAACTAAAGGTCTGGGTACGCCTTTATAATAAAGAAAAAAAAAATCATTCAGCTTAAATGGTAGAAGATTTTAATTATAATAAGAAATCGGCACCTCTCCAAAGAATAACTTCATCTGATTTACTTGATTTTCTAGAATTAACTTTTAATAAACTAGAACTCATTTTCACTGGATCGTATCAATTTAAATAAGCTATTTCCTACCTAGGAGAAATGCTGGATGATGACAGCACTTTGAATATAAGTTATTTGAAAAAAAATTCTGAAATAATGAAGTTCGAGGTGAAATCACGACGTATGAACCGTAAAACTTATAAATATTACATTCAGTATCATCCGAATGGTGATGGTATAAATGCAATTAAAGGATACTGCTGCACTTCCCAGACAAAAAAATCCAGCTGGATATCCCAGTCCGATTTTCCAACTAGATTTTCTAGCTGGAAACTAGATTCTAGCTGGATTTCACTAAATTTCCTGAAGGATTCCCAGTTAGACAATTCACGTATATTTATTCCTGGATGTCCTACTATTTTCAACTGGATTTATAGATAGATCTCCAACTCGATTTTCAAGCCTTAAATCAGGAAATCTAGTGAAATCCAGCTGGAATCTAGTCCTTCCCAGCTAGGTTAGGAAATCCAACTGAGAAATCAATCTGGATTTTTTGTCCGGGTTGTGCCAATGGTCAGCAAACAATTGGATGTTTCTAACATATTGCTGCACTTTTGTGTCATTTATCACATGGTAGATACTTATCAGATGTAATTTGGCCCGCTGAGATACTGAGGAATCTTTTCGAAATCGATAATGTATATTCTGTAATTCAAGTCAGCTATTATACGTATAAGCATTATGTTTATCTATATTAGGTAAGGATAATATTGTTAGATATGACAATGCATATAAAAGTTTATTTTTTTGCAGTTCACTTAACGAAAACAAAATCAACTTTGACCACCATAGAGGCTTAAGCCAAACATCCGTGGAGTCCATATGAGGGCAGTGAATTCTATGCTACCAATATGCATATACGAAAACTTAGATCAATAATTATAAATCATAATGTGAATAGTATAACTATGTTTCAATAGCAATTTTATTTCAAATGTAATGAACAAATTATTTTTAATTTCTAATATTCATATGATAATATTTGTTTTAAACGGATATATAATTCTCATTCTTACAATTAACTATAATCTATAACTGAAATATAAATAACTGTAAAATATGACATAAAAACATTATTTTATTACTTTATGTATGGTAGGCGTACTTTTTCTGCACTCGAACTTCCTAAGGTCTGAGAATTTTATAATACACCGCGATTATAGCACAATAGTGCTTTACACGCACGTGCACGAAAGAAAGTGCTGTGAGTACGTTGCAATCATAGGCCAACAGACTATATAATTATTTGCTTCGATGGTTTATATTACCATGACCATTTTTTTCCTTTTTAAGACATACCACAATATTTGAAAACATTCCCAAAAATTTTTAAGAATCGTATTTTTGCCATTCTAATTCTAAAATCGCAAATTCGTTGCTCTTTTTTGGCTTTCATGGCAAAAATACGGTTTACAACTGGTATGAAAAGGCTTTTATACGAAACCCGTAGACTTCTCGATTCGTAAATAAAGTCTTTTCATACCCATTACGAAATGTACTTCTTTCCTACTCTACAAGATAAGCAAATCGAATTTTATGCTCCGGCTCATCTAAGTGATTAAAATCGCATTTTAAGGAGCGAGTAATTTTTTTTAGGCTATGTTGGGCTTTGAATTGAAAAAAAAATTGACTTAATTATAATCACATAATATGTTGTTAAGAATTGTTTTCAGTCGTTAGAACGCAAGAACAAAAAACAAAATGCTGTATTTTAGAGCTTAAATCAGTGAAAAACGGTTTTTTCATTTTTTAACATTCACACCAGTAGAATCAAATCGACGAAAATATAAAAAATTTGTATTTTTTCCGCTCCATAAGATAAAATAAAAAAGATTTATGTTGCCATTTATCTACATGATCAAAATTGAATTTTAAAAATCGAATGATGTTTTTTGAGGTTATGTTGACTTCTGATTACTTAGCAAAAAAATATACTTAAAAGTAGTGAGATAAACTATACTCATATAAATTTTCAAGTCGTTTCGTTAAGAGCAGGCCGAACTATCTGTCTCTGTCTAATAGAGTTTTTCATCATTTATAGAAACATCATTCGTTGCAGCAAGAAAAAAATAGTAGTTCCCGCTAGATATTAGTATAATAAGTAAATATTGCAATAACAAGAAAATGATTTTATCGCGTAGCTTTTAAATAATATGAGACCTACGAACAAACAAAATATAACCTATCTTTTGTAGTTGGTCTCATATTATTCAAAAACCACGCAATAAAATAATTTGATTGTTATTACAAAATTTACTTATTATACTAATATATCTAGCAGGACCTACTATTTTTTTCATGCTACAATGGATGGTGTCTATATAAATGATGAAAAACGCTATTAGTCAAAGCCAGATAGTTGAATGAAGAAAAATTATTTTTATCGCTTTGTTTTCAAGAACACCTAGAAATACTTGAAAAATAGAGGTTAGGATAGACAATTTGGTTTTTAAAATTCTTCTTCAAAACAAAGCGATAAAAATAATTTTTTCTCATTAAAGAAAATATTGCTTCTTATGATACAATATGGGGCTTTTTCCTTATTTTTTTTCCTTATTCGTTTTTAGCTATGATGACCGAAACATGAAATAGAACATTGAGTTCCACTTTATTATTGTTTATTTTAGACCTGATAATGACGAATGAGAACAAAATGTTAAAATATCACGTCCTCTGAGACGTTTCAAGCCGCAGTTTCAATAAGAAAGGAAAGGTGATTCTAAAAAAATTCTAGATAAAAATACACATGCTAAAGACGACCTGTACCAAATTTGGTTACAAAAAATCAGTTTTTAAATATTTAGGTAGCGTGGATTATATGGAATGCATAGTATATATTCTCACACGTTCACTTATATAATGAATAATCACATTAGAAAATCTTAAATTAACAGGACATGGTAATTGTAACTATAAATCTATGTATAATATATTTGAATTTATTTTAGGATATCCACCATTTTGTAGTGAAAATCCGCAGGAAACTTACAAGAAGGTTATGAATTGGAGGGAAACTCTTGTTTTTCCTCCAGAAGTACCTATTAGTGAAGACGCTAAGGAAACAATAATTAAATTTTGTTGTGAAGCTGATCGACGATTAGGTACGTATACTGTATGAACTTGATTTAAACGTAGCTCTATTTGATACATCTTATCTACTAATTTTTTTAATTTTAAATATTTCTTTTGCTAACTGTTCAACAATAGTCACATAGCATAAAATATTTATGAAATATTTATGCAATATTTGTAATCAAGGTTTGAAATGTTTTATAAATCTATCATTTGAATGTTGTTAACCGTTCACAATGTCCGTCTTTGTGCAATGGTAAATAAATATACCTTTAAAAGATTTATGAATACATTTAAGATTTCCGTAAAAAATGCTAATGAATATTGAAAAAATATTGATATGATATCTCATTACAACATTCAGTTAACAACATAAATCTTTCATTTAATGTTTATAAAAGATTTCAACAATATATTCGAAAATATTTTTAAGAAATATTTTTAAATTATTTATTACAGATTCCAATGCAACAGTTTAACAAATATATGAATCTTCCATAAATTGTTAATGGAATTGCCATGTGTAGTAAATAAGGCATCCTCTAACGGCTTAGGGACAAAACAGGCATTTAATGTGTGTCCTCCTACCGGTGAAACTGGAAATTAAATATCTTGCAAATTAATATTTTTAAGAGATCTATAAACTATTTCATTAGATTAGGATCATAACTCAGTTGAACTTAATTTTGATTAAGCTCAACTGTTTTTCCGTTTCAGGCTTCACTCGAAAACTAATGAAAATTTTATATTTTTTCATAGAATAGAATCCTTTACTCGTCTTTAAATCTGTTTGGGCCTGCTCTTACTTTTGTATAAAAATATTTAATTTAATGCTCCGTAAGTAACCATAAATTGAGGAATACAGAGAGTAACCTTGGTCATTAATGTATTGTTGATGTTTTCTCTATGGAAATTCCGGTAAGAATATCTAAAAAAATTCTGGAATACTAATTTGTGTATCTGCTTTATAGTTCAACAGTTCATTTAATGATTAATAGTAAACAAAATCGTTCAT
The DNA here is from genome assembly GCA_017163975.1 of Anastatus disparis. Classification (NCBI taxonomy): domain Eukaryota; kingdom Metazoa; phylum Arthropoda; class Insecta; order Hymenoptera; family Eupelmidae; genus Anastatus; species Anastatus disparis. The sequence continues at coordinate 6,751,760 of JAFFSR010000282.1, forward strand.
TATCATTTTTATTTCCAGCGATATTTGACCTGAAAATTTGGCTTGTACCATTAATGACCCAGGTTACCCACGGAGGGCTAGTAATAATAATAATATAAATTTAGAATGGACAAGGACAGAGCTATACGGCTGTCTCCTAATCCTCTATAAAAGATTTTTGTGACGGTAATAATATGGCACGGAAAAATTGTAGAAATTTCTTATTACGGCCGAATTTGATTCGAGTTTTTAAAGTTAAAAAATTATTTAATTTTGGTACGAAACCAGTCTCTTGTCCCAGGACTTACTTCCGCTACTTTCAATTCATAAAAGTATACACATAAAAGTATACATACGTGCACAAACACGTATTTCATTACGAAATAATTCATAACTTGTCCTTTTATGTTATTTTCTTGCAAAAATACGCTATGTGATTCAAAAGTGTACCATGGATTAGCGTAGTTTCACATTGAATATCGTTATGTTGCGCATAACTAATTATGCTGCGTGTACGTGGGAGCTATTGCGCGTAACTACTTAGACTGCACCTAAGTAGGATCTATTACGCTTAACACACTGTGTTGCGCAACTTCTTTATACTGCACATAACTAACTATGTCAAAAGCTACTATTAGTGTTGTATGTAACTTTTGATATTACGTATAGTGACCTATGTTGCGCACAACTGGGAGCCTCTATACTTAATCACTTACGTAGTGAGTAAATAAATACTGTTATAATCACTTAATATTTTGAATTACAATCTTTTCATATACAGGTTTAAATTTGCTTATACGTATATTTCATATATATATATATATATATGGCTGATTCCATTCAGATTCATGCAGACCGTCACGGATCGATTTTTTTTTTGGCTGAAAACTATGTGAATGTGTTCTAATACTCAAGAGAAGATATGGAGACCCCGGAATACGGCTTTAAAAAATTTTTTCACGACGCTATAGCTTATTTTGTGTTAAATTTTAAAATGAAAGGTGAAAAAATAAAAGTGGACCTCCGTATTAAAAATGCTTTATCTCCGTCAATTTTTGACTTTTCAAGACGAATTTTTTTTAAATGTGAGGAATATAATCTAGTTTTAAATGCCGTTCCGATTTTTGCGATGCGACTTGATCCCTCTGAGTTATTTATGAAAAACCTAGAAAAATCGATTTTTTTTAAATGCAATTTTCTCTAAAACTATATTTCTTTTTTTGAAATTTTTATATGTTTGTATACGTAAAAAATGCTATCTTTTAGGATAGGTGAGAGAAACAGATTTTCGAACTTTTTTTTTATATTTTCCATTTTAAAGCATTGATACTATGGCACATCGTGCCATTTTTTCAACTACTACGTCTTCTTACGATTCATTTATGCTTTTATTTATTAATGTAATGAAAATATTAACAAAAATTTTTAAAAGAAACCTTTGATCAAGTTTTTGGATCAATTAGAACCAAAGTTATGACGATTTTAAGTTTATAAAAATAGATGAATTTAAAAAATTTTTTCCAATCATAGAATATTAAGACCATGTACTCTTCCAATAATTATACTCTTTCAACGTTCATTTGTTCAATATACAAATTATTAACACAACAATAACTTAACAAGATTTTTAAAGTTTAAATTTCGCCTACTAGAGAATATACATTTTCAACATATTCTTTTTGTTAAAAGCCCTTAACTACTAATCTAGCTTTATAGAATTTATTATTATGAGAATTATCTTCTTTTCTTTTGAATATCCACTTAACATAAATTATTTCCTTATCTTTAGGTTTATCTACAATAGTCCATGATTAATTTTTATTTAAACTTTTAATTTCATAATCCATAGCCTTTTGCCACTCTTTACTCTCTGAAGAGTTTATTGCCTCCTTGAATGTATACAGTACATTAGCGTTTACATAGTTTACATATATATAGTAAGTTATTGGATTACCATATGTGTCTCAAGAAATTTTCTTTATGCTTGAAGTTCTTTCAACTTCTAAATTATCTCTCTGTTTTGTACGTTTTTTATTTAAGTTGCCAGAATCATCATTTATTTGTTAATTTGAGTCTTCATTATCATAATTTTCATTATCATCTGAGGCCCCGAAACGCCCATTTTTGTTTTTTTTATGTCACTATATTTTTTATTTTTTATATTTTTTGTGATTAATTGTTATATTTTTAATTCTTATTCGATTATTTTTTATACTTCAAATTATCATGTTACTAATAGATTTTTTTTCAAAGTTATTCGCATTTTAACTTGAATGAATTTTTTTCCCTTTCAAATCATTTATTTTTTTCTTTTGCTTAATAAATATATTTAATTCAATTATTTTATTTTTATTAAATTATTTTATTTTGAGATTGTTTTATTTCATAATTTAAATGATTTTGCAGTGAATAAAATAATTTTTTTTTATTAAGGCACGGTAAGCGCGTGACCTATTTACAAGGTTGTTTATAGGTCAACGCGTTGCTGTTTTACAACGCGTGGCAGGCTTAAAGCGCGCTTATTATGTCCAGAAATTTAAACCTATAAAAGCGAGCGAGATGGAGAATCAAAACTCTAAAACTTGAATAAAGCCCGTGAGCGCGTGTAACTATTCAAACTCTGCATTATTGCAAGAGAGATAGAGAGAAGCTCTGCGCGTATATAAACGCGAGTTCAGCCGGTCCGCGTACCATTATTTTTTGTCAACTCTCATAAGTAACACATCGAACATACAAGCGACTAGGCTTAACTCCCAGTGTTACTCGAGATTGATACTCTATTGAAATGAAATCTTTTTATTATATTAAAATGGTTCAGGTCTCAAAAAAAAAAATCAGCTTATAATAGATTTATTCTTCATATAAAATCGTGATGTAACATTTTTTATATAAATATCAGAAGATATATGGGTAAATCCACCGTAGTTTTAACTTTGCATGTGACTTTTTTCAAGCAATTTTTAAATGATTACTATTCTGTTACATTGAAACGCACATAACTGTATTTGGCTTTAAATTGTCCGTTTTAAATCTAAGAAATATACTCCACTTTTTCGCAAAGCTACATTGAACGGCACCTACACAATTTTCTAAAAAGTATCAAATTTTTTACGAAAAATCACGGTTTTTGCATAAATAGTATAAAAAGAAGTGAAATTTTTGAAGTCTTGATGAATTTCAGATCATGCCGTTCAAGTAATCCTTAAAAAAACTATAGAACTATTTTCCTCATTAAAAAACGAAAAATCCAAACCTAAGTAGAGTCATGTTCATGTGCAACATCGAAGAACTCAGTAAATACAATTCAAAATATGTATCTTGTCTTGAAATGAAAATTGCTATTATCAAACCTATTTGAAGTTGCACGTGACTCTACTTGAGTTTAAATTTTTTGTTTTTGAGTTGAGAAAGTAGTCTCACAGTTTTTTTGAATGTTATTCATACGGCATGATCTAAAATTCACCAAGACTTCAAAAATTTTACTTCTTTTTATACTATTTATGCAAAAACCGTGATTTTTTGTAAAAAATTTGATACTTTTAAAAAAATTTTGAAGGTTCCGTTCAATGTAGCTTTGCGAAAAAGTGGAGTATATTTCATAGATTCAGAACAGACAATTTAAAGCCAAATACAGCTATGTGCGTTTTTATGTAACAGAATAGTAATTATTTAAAAATTGCTGGAAAAAAGTCATATGCAAAGTTTAAACTACGGTAGATTTACCATATATATATATATATATATATATATATATATATATATATATATATATATGTGTGTATATTTATCAGTTACCGAAAACCAATTGCATGCATAAAAACGCACCGCAACGTTATTTTAAACATTTTTAAGCGTTTCAAATTCTAAAAAATGGAATTTCTTCTATCTGTAACGTAGATGTGACGTTTTTACGACGTTACGGAAAATTTTGAAATATTAGCTATTGTCTCCTGTAGATATATGTATTTTCTGTAGTGTTCCTACGTGTGTGTACGTATATGTACGTGTGTGTACGTATATGTACGTGTTTGTACGTGTAAGTACGTGTGTGCACATGTTTTTACGTGTGTACGTGTTTATATGTGCGTGTACGTATGTGCGGATGTTTATACATTTGTGTACGTGTTTGTACGTGTGTGTACGTGTGCGTACGTGTTCGTACGTATGCGTACGTATTCGTACGTATGCGTACGTGTTTATATGTGTGCGTACATGTTTTTACGTTTGTGCATGCGTTTGTACATGTGTGTACGTGCTCGTATGTGTGTATATGTTTGTACATGTTTGAACGTGTAAGTACGTGTGCACGTGTTTCCACGTATGTGCACTTGTTTGTACGCGTGTTTACGTGTGTGTACCTGTGTGAATATGATTGTACGTGTGTCTACGATTTTCTGTACGAGTGTGTTCGAGTTTTTACGTGTTTATACGTGTGTGTACGTGCTAGTACGTGTGTGCACGTGTTTCTGCGTATGTCTACGTATTTGTATGGGTGTGTACGTGTCTTTACGTGTGCGTAGGTGTTTTTACATTTGTGTACGAGTTTGTACGAACTTGTACATGGATGAATGTGTGTACACGTGTTTGTATGTGTGTACACGTGATTGTATGTGTGCGTACGTATTGTACATGGAAATACGCGTTTGTACATGTGTGTACGTGTTTGTACATGTGTATGTATTTGTACGTGTTTTTACCTGTGTGCACCTGCTAAGTATGAATAGGTGTTTGTACGTTAGTGTACGTGTGTGCACATGTTTCTGCGTATATCTACGTTTTTGTACGCGTATGTTCTTGTTTGTACGTGTGCGTACGTATTTGCACATGTGTATGTGTATGTACAAATTTGTAAGTTGGTTTAAAAAATTTAATTCATATTTATTCAATTTAGTAAAACGATTGAATCGACAACTACATTTTCCGCAGGATATTAACTATAAAAATCTTCATTGTCGACGGCGTAAGCTGAGTAATAAAGTAGCTAAGATACGAAACTCTGTGCACGAAGAATAACATTCTTACGCCATGAATTAAATATGCGACGTTGCCATTCGACGTACACGTTCAGAAAAATATCATTAACGGTGTGTGTACGTGTGTGTACGTGTACTTACGTGTGTGTACGTGTGTATACGTGCACTTACGTGTGTGTACGTGTTTGTACGTGTTTTTACGTCTGTATACGTGTTTGTACATTTTTGTTAGTGTTTGTACCAATTAGTACGTGTGTGTACGTGTGTGCACGTGATTGTATGTATGTACGTGTTCGTATATATGTGTACGTGTTTGCACGTGTTTCTACGAGTTTGTATGTGTTTGTACGTGTTTGCACGTGTCGTATGTACAGGTACGCGTGCGTACGTGTTTGTACGTGTGTGTACGTATTTTTAAATATGTGTAAGTGAATTTATTCAATTTGAGGGTTATTTTAGTGCTATCAAATAAGTTGCCTTAATTAATTTTGTTTTTAACATAAAAATTTAAAATATTGAATTCCTATTGATTCAATTCGGATAGTATGGGATTTTACTTGTATTCAATCAAATATAATGTTTAATAAATTTTACTTTTTTCATCAAAATTCAAAATATCAAATTACCGTCAATTTAATTTGTTTAATTTTAAGTTTAATTGTGCACGATCTAATAGGATGCTTCGATTAAATTGGACTCCTATGTCCAGAATAAAAATATTGAATCACCTACGAATTAATTTCATTAATTTGAGATTTATTTTTGTGTAATCAATTATGATAATTCAATAAGTTTGAGTTTTATAACAAAATTGAAAATATTGAATTACCCTTGGTTGAATTAGATTAATTTTTGGTTCATTTGTGTGCATTTGAATAAGATGCTTCAATGAATTTTGATTCTTACATCAAATTAGAAATATTGAGTCACCTTAGATGTAGTTTGTTTAATTTGAGTTTTATTTGTGTGCAAAGAAATATGGTGTTCTAATGAATTTTGATTCCTTAATTAAAATTCAGAATATTGACTTGCCGTCAATTTAATTGATTTATTTGTGGTTCATTGTTGTGCAATCAGTTTTGATGCTCCAAAAAATTTTGATGTCCATTTTAAAATTTAAAATATTGAATTACCTTCAAATTGATTATATTAAACTGGAGAATATTTCTATCAGTCTTAAAGTCAATTTAAAATAAAAATGAATAAATAAATAAATACAAAATAAAAAATATAAAATAAAAATATAAATAAAGATTGGGTTGCCGTATTTGAGCAATGATCTTCCTATAAAAGAAATTATTGCAGATGTAGAAAGTAGTATTGTTGATTTTAATGATGAATTTGAGAAGGATTGTAGGGGATCGTTGGTCAAAGTCTTATGAAATTTTAAGAGGGAACATAGATTTAATAATTTTGTTAATGGTAATTTATTTCATGATTTAAAAGTAACTAAAAAATTTTTGAGGGAGAATACAAATATAATTTTTCAAAAGGCTGATAAGGGTGATGTAACTGTAGCTTCATTTAAAGGGGATTATATGAATCATATAAAGCTTTTCTTGGGGGATGATACCGCTTATATAAAAATTAGGAATCCACATATCAATAGATTGCAAGAAAGTATTAAAGAGTTATTATCTTATTGGAAAAAGAAATGTTACATGGATGAAAAAACTTTTAAATATCTTAAATGTGAAAATGGTACAATTGCAAAGTGTTATGGGCTTGCTAAGATTCATAAAGAACAGCTGACATATAGAATAATAATATCGTCAATTAATTTTCCTACTTATAGGCTTGCAAAATTTTTGTCTGATATTTTAATTAATATAGTTGGAAAAACTAATTCTTATGTTAAAGATAGTTGGAGTTTTTATGATATTATGAAAGATGTTGTTGTTTCGAATAATTATAAAATGATTTTATTGGATGTAGTATCTTTATTCACTAATGTACCTTTAGAATTAGTTAATGAAATTATTAATGAAGAATGGTCTGATATTAGTTTATATACTAATTTAACTCAGAATGAAATGATTAACGGGATGTCGGAGCTGTAGCAATCGAGTTTTGCTTTTTTTATTTTATCAATATCTTTTTAAATTCATAAATTAAACAAATATAATGACTTGTCCGCACTAAAGCTATATTAATACAATAATTTTTGTTAAAATAAAAAATCATTTGGACTTGTTATTTTTTTATGAGCTTGGATTGGAAATTAGATATCAAACTCGACAAACCTAACCTTAAAATACGATACATTGAAAGTTTTTATTATAACTTTGTAAGTATAATATTTTGGTGGATTTCTTGAGTTGTCCGCACTAGAGTTTAATCTTACAAATTTTTTCTTTGTAGCAAACAAACTCGATTAAACACATCGTTTATTCATAAGTTAAGATTGGAAATATTATTAGAAGGCGGGCAGCTTCGTCATGCTCTTAAAGCACTCCAATTGATTTTTAATAATACAGGTTTTTCTTTTGAAAACATTTTTTATGAACAAAGGTATGGTTGTCCAATGGGATCACCATTGTTACCTGTTATTGCGAATTTGATGATGGAAGAATTAGAGGGTTTGGCCTTGCCAAAGTTGAATTTTGAACCAATAATTTTTAAGAGATACGTTGATGATAACTTTGCGATCGTGCCAGAATGTTTTGTGAATGAAATGGTTAATGTTTTTAATTCTATTCATGATAGAATTAAATTTACAAAAGGAGAGACTCTGATAATCAGTTAAGTTTTTTGGATATAAAAGTTATTAGAGACAGTAATAATAAAGTTAAATTAAATTGGTATAGAAAGCAAACTGAGTATGGTAGATTTTTAAATTTTGATTCTCATCACCAATTCGGAAATAAAATAGGTACGCTGTTAAGGTGTTATTGACCACGCAATTAAATTGTCATATAAAGATTTCAAAAAAGATAATTTGAATTTAGTTGGAGAAACTTTTGTTAATAATAACTATTCAGTCGAATTTGTTAATGAAATGATTGATGAAAGAGTGAATGAAATTTATAATAGTAATTAAAAAAAATAATAACGTAGAGACTAGAAGTTTGTATTTTGTTTTACCGTATGTCAAAGGTTTATCAGAAAGAATTAAAAATGAGTTTAAAAAACATAATATACAGGTTTTCTTTAAAAATACTAATAATTTAGGTATATTTTTTAATAATTGTAAAGATAAAGATAAAGAGGATGTAAAATCGAGAGTAGTTTACAAAATTAATTGTAGTGATTGTGATAAATATTATATTGGGCAGACAAGTAGATATGTAAAAAAGAGAATTTATGAACATATAGTTTAAAAATTCCCAATGTTGTGTCGGGCTTAAAGCAACATTGTTTCAATTTTATTTATACATTTGATTTTGTAAACGTAAAAATTTTGGAACATATTATTAGGAATAAATTTAAAAGAGAAAGTTTTGAAAATATTCACATTTTTCAGAATAAAAATAATGTAAATTTAATGTTAGAGTCGAGTAAATTGAATAATTTTATCATAATTTTCTGACTTAACTTTATATTGAGTAATTTTTATTGGTGGTGGTAAATGTAGTAGGGATATTAATATATTTTTATGTATAAATAGTGGCAGCACAGTAAATTAAATTCAGTTGCTGAGGATAAGCAGTAGCGTGCTCGAAACGTTGAATGGTTCAATAAATCAAGGATTTTTGGTGTGGGGGACAGTCAGATTGTCCTTTAATTAATTTATTTTATTTTCAAGATTCAAAGAAGTTAATTTTTAAGTTTTACGTTTCAGATTCTTCGAGGGTGATTATAAACAAGGGCATTCTGACTGCCCATCTTTATTTATATTTATACTTTTATTTCATCTTTTTTATTTTCTATTTATTTATTCATTTTTATTTTGAATTGACTGTAAGACCAATAGAAATATTCTCTAGCTTATTTATTCTTCAATCGACATAAGTATTGTTTTTAATTTTTGATTATAATAATTTGATGTTTATTTGTGAGCATTAAAATACGATGCTTCGATAATATCTGATTTTTACATTAAATTCAAAATATTGAAATATAATTAATTTAATTTAATCAATTTAAGATATATTATATATATGTATGTATACACATATATAATTAAATATGTTGATACAATAAATCTTGATTCCAACCACAATATTCAGGACATTAAATTTTCGTCGTGTTATTCAATTGAATGTAAAAAGCATTTTTAATACTGTAATCTTCAAAGTTTAATTCTGAAAATGTATATTTACCATCATTTTACATTGCAAATTCCAAGTGTATGAAGAAATTTAACCAAGCGACGTTAGGAGCGATGTATTTTACGCTAGCAAAATATAATTTGCTTTGGCCATCACTCGAAGCTGACAACAATTGGAACATATAGGCGACTAGGCAGAAAGCTTAATTGCAAAACTTTCTATCTTACCTAGCAACGACTAGCTACACTCTAATCTGGCCCACTGCCCGAGCGGAGCTTTTTGTAGTTTGTTGGTAAAGTACCTAACAGCTACCCTTCAATCTGGCCTACTCCCCGAACGGAGTTGCGTAGTTTGTTAAAAAAGAACCTAAAAGCTATCCTCCAATCCGGCCTACTGCCCGATCGGAGCTTGCGTAGTTTGTTAAGTGCATGCGACAGAAATTACAAGTCGCATTTGTGAAAATTTAAGATCTGCGTAAAAGCTAAAAATCGCGTTTATATATAAAACAGTAATCAATTCAGCATTAAATTTGGACCTTAATAAATTATTGCATTTTGTAAAGTAACTGCTACCCACTTAAATACTTTACAATCATTTATTTCATTTTTGTCTGTTTTATTTTCAGAATTGATTTTACTTCTACTATTCTCATTTTCTAAGTTCAATTTAATATAATTTTCATCATTTTGTTCAACGCAAATCAATTCTGTATCTTCTTAAATTACTGTAGCATGTTTGGCATTTATGATTTTATTCCTAATCAAAATTCTATAGTCGTTGCGTGTATAACCTACTAGTACACCTAATTAGGCTTCATCGTATATTATAGCAGATGAAGTTATATAAAAGTGTGTCATATCTTTTTCTGGAGTACTGCGGCAATCTATTTATAATATTTTTAAAAACATTAACTGCTGTAAATTAATGGTAGCTTATGATGTTCAAATGAATATAAAAGTATGTGGAATAATTAAACATTATGAAATTGCATTGACAATTCCAGTTCATCTATTTTATTATTACTAGTACACCTAATTGGGCTTCATCGTTCTATTTACTTTTTCTAAGTACTTCTGGTATCCTTACAAAAGCTTGACTTCTATATATTTTTAAATGTTTTACATCTGGTTTAGTCTTAAAAAATATTTCAAATGGAATTTTATTTTTATGTTTATTGGCTATTGTACGGTTCTTCGAATGAGAAACTGTTTTTACTACTTCTGGCTAATATTTTATGAGTATCTTGGCTTCTCTAACTAATCATCTGCCTATACTCATGGCTAATTTATTAAATCTTTCCGCTACTTCATTTTAATTCATGGACGTATAAACAAGGCGATAATTCAATGCCTTTGTATTTAATAAATTTATATATTTCTTGCTTTGAATACTCTTTGCCGTTATCGCATTGTAACTTTTTCACTTTCTTGTTAAATTGATTTTCTACTAAATTAACATATTCTATGAAACATCTTGCAGTTTCAACTTTGCTTTTAATACAATAGACTCCACTACATTGGCTATAATCATCAATAAATGTCAAAAAATATTTTTCTCTACTGTAACCAGCTGTGCTGTGTAGACGATTTGAATGTGTGTGAATTAATTCTAGAATTTTTGTTGATCCAGTTTTCTTATTTTCAAACAGCACATTAGACGTTTCATTTTGAATATAGTTTGCGCATTTGATATCATTATTTTCTAATTTATATGGTAAATCATTTAATAATCTTATATTATACTAAAGTAAAATACAATTTGAATCTCCTTTTCTCCGGTTCTTCTCTCTTATTTTTGATTTTTCTGAAGTGCATAATTTTTTTCGTGATAATAATAGCTCTTTCAATTTCGGTCTTATTTAATGGATCTTATTTTGTTGTCTTTTTTTGGTCTTTTTTAGGCTTATTTAGGCCTTAATATCTATATTTCTCTCTTTCTCTATTTTTAAAAATATTTTGCTTTATTGTCTTTTCTCTCCCTCCATTCTTCTCTTCCCCCTTTCTCTTTTTCTTACCTCCTTCATCTTCCTTTACCCTATCTCTATTTCTCTCTTTCTCTTCAAGTATGGATCTTAATCATTATACAATATTAAAGTCTACAATTTACTAGCTTTTAGACTAAAGTAAAAATTCTTTGTTAACAATCATCTTATATTATATTAAAGTAAACCACTTTTTTCCGTTTTCCGGCTCTCCGACTTGGCACATTTTTTAAATTTGCAAAATTTATTTGTAATGAAAGCAGAAATTTTTCATTAGATCCTGTATAATTAGTACTCATTGTTTATAAGCTTCTTTTGTGCCTTATTTTTTAGGCCTTATTTGGGCCTTAATGTCTGTATTTCTCTCTTCATATATTCTTTATTCTATTTCGCTTTATTATCTGTTCCTCCCTCTTTCTTCTTTCCTTTTTTTCTTACCTCCTTCATCTTTCCTTACCCTATCTCAATTTCCCTCTCGCATATAAATTAGGAAAAATTTCAAATGCTGGTCATAGTAAGAAGAAAATAAATCTTAAATGAAATTAGATATCATAACGAAGTCAGGATGTTACACCTCCCAAGCTGAGAGTTTTGATCGTCCTCGATAAATTCAAGCTATGGCTAGTGTAAATTCTTCCTTAACAAAAATATTCGCTTATTCTATGTGGGCGTGAATGGTATTATATCATTTTGACTAGGTGTGAGGTTACAAAAGTATAAATGCGTATGAAATTCTAAAGGTGTGCGTGCTTTCACTGAAAGAACTTTTTGTATACTGCATGCCGAAGTGTGAGTGCGCAGTATACTACAAGCGTGCGCTGTACGCTTGAAAACTTTTGGTAAATATAAATAAAGTGTTGGCGTTTTGAAAGCCACCGACCGTGCGCGTGCAGCTCGTTGGGATTCAAAACGCCAACATTTCTCTTGCTGTTTACCGCTGAGTATGAGCGGACTGCACACCTCCCCTCTTAGCAGGCAGTCCGCTAAGACTTCTATCAGTGTAGGTACAAGAGAAACAAGAAGAGAGAGAAAAAAACAGTTTTAATAGCACTCTAAATATTTGTCTTCATATTCTTCTTCTTCTTTTCCTGGTTTAATGTGACATTATTTTTGTAGCTGCGTCACTTTCTGTTCTGTGACGTGATTATATAGGGTGTTTTAGTTCCATAGAGAGAGGAAGATTCTTGTCAGCTCATTATCGAGATACAAGATTCATTGTGGTTTGAGGCCGCCTGTAATGTTTACAGAATCTTCCATAATTGGACTTGGTATGGCAGAGTAAGTGTCCCGGGTTGAAGCCGATATCGTGAAGGATTTTAATTTTTTTCTCGAAATTCATATATTTTTATTTCACTAGTAATCGTTGATTTCATTCCTTATTTATATATATATATATATATATATATATATATATATATATATATATACTAGAAGGGGTTCACCCTGCTCGCTCCGCTCGCCAACCCCCCGAATACACACTGCTGACAGTCAATTTCAAAGTAAATAGAAGAGTAGGACATAATGAATCTAAATTTTATAATGTGAAAAAAGTTCAATGGAAAACATTAATACATCAAAATATAAAATATGAAGTTATAGAATTCAAATTAATAAAAAAAAGATGGTTTAACGCGACATTCAAAAGTTCACAATAAATCAAACTTATATATTTTTGAAATGAGTTTAAAATAGAATAGTAAATAACAATAAAATTTCAAGTTATGATTGTATATAATAATATTTAATAATAATTATAAGCGAATAATAAAAAATAGAATAATAAAATAATAGAAAATTATGATTATAAATAAATATTTTTATCTTCTTATGTCATAAATTTTATACATATCGAGAAGATGCAAAGAAAACGCTCCCTCTCTGCATTTTTTATTTTTGGGCTTGAGATCAACATATATAAATATATGGCTGCATTAAAAGTGTTTTTTTTTTTATTGTAGCCAAAAGCTCACATTTTTATTTTTATTGTCGCTAAAGAAGCCTACACTTTTTTTTCATTGTCGCTAATAAAGCTTACAAATTTATTTATTATTGTCGCTGAAGCATACAGATCTATTGTTTGTTGTCGCTGAAAAAATCTCATATAAGCATACAAATTTATTGTTTGTTATCGCTAAAAGGAGCTTACAGATTAATTTGTTATTATTACTGAAATAATTTCATAGACTTATTTTTTATTGTCGCTAATAGAAGCTTACAAATTTATATTTCATTGTAGTTATAAAAAGCTTACATATTTATTTTTCATTGTCGCTAAAGAAGCTTGTACAGTTGCTTTGTATTTTTGCTAAAAAAAGTTTAAATAATTTTAAATATTTATTTAATATGTCGTTAAATTTCATTGTCGCTAGAAGAAGCTTACAAACTTATGTTCTATTACAAGCTTACATATTTATTTTTTATTGTTGTTAAAAAAAACTTATACATTAATTTTTTCTGTAGTCAATCAATAATATTTTATATTTTGTATTTTAATTATCATCAATTTGTTTTTCTGTAACCTTGAAAAATAATCATTTTATATTGAGAATATTGTATTTATTAATGTAATGAAATAAAAATATTAAATTAATTAATTTACCTTATTTAAAATTATTTCATTTGCTAATATAAGTTCTTCTAACTCCATGTTGTATCATTTAATACTTTATTGAATTCCAATCTTTTTACTTTTAATATATATGTAATATCTATAAAATTTTTAAATATATATATATATATATATATATATATATAAATATATATGAATATTTACATAAGTGTAGATGCATATAAAATATTATTATAATTGTTTTTACTGTTTTCTTCTATTTCTCCAATAATTTCTAGTTTTGTTCCTTTTTCCCAATTCACATATTCATTTTCTAATTTATTTGATCAAACGTCTAATTTATATTGTCCATCCGTTATTGTTCCGATGTATTCTGATTCATTTTTTTTGTGCAAAAGAATTTTTTAAATACCCTTGTATTTCTGAAAAATAAAAAATTATTTATATTATTATATTTTTTCTTCAATAATATTTAATTACTTATTAATCCAGATCTTAATTTTATTTCTTCGAAATTTATTTTAATTGGTTTGTTATTTTTGACTATGTTGTATCCGCCTAAATAAATAATATTCGAATAATATTTTAATGTCAAGTCATATATATTATTTCCTCATTGTATCCTTTTCCTTTTGAAACATTAACATTCTCTAATAATATTTTCTGAAATATTAAAAAATGTTTAATATTATGTTATAATTAATAATATTGTATATTAAAAAAATTTATTTCGTTTAATTTTAGATTTTTTTTGAATTTTTCAATATTTTTATCATAAATATTGCATTGAATTCTGAATCCTTCAGAATTATTTATTATGAATTTTAAAATCCAGAAATCAGTTTGTTTTTGTTTGTTAACAAAAGTTCGTTCTTCAGAAATTTCTTCAATATATGCAAACAGAGATTTATTATATGTAATCAAAAATATTTATAACATACATTATATTTTTGATTTTTTTAATAAAGTTTTTAATACATACGTTGATTGATCTCCTATTACAATTTTAGTTTTTAAAAATATCATAAATAAGATATTATTTTTATATATTTATTGTATTAATTTTTTTAATGTTATTAATATATACATTACATTTTTATGTTTTTTTATGTGACGTAATAAATGATCTTCCCGATGAAATCCTTTTCCACAAATGTTGCAAATATTATTATAATTAGATGCATGACTTTGTAAGTGTCTTATTAAATGTTCATTTCTTATATATTTATTTTTGCAAATAGAACATTCTAATTTTTCAGGTTTGTTATGTTTTTTTAAATGTCTTATATAACCTCTTTTATATTTTAATATTGTTCCACATATATAACAAATATATATTTTTGATGAATGAAATTTCTTATAATGTTTCAATAAATGGTTATGTCTCTCAAATGATCGATTTATTGCTAAATTAATATAATAATACTTATTATATTATATATAGTGTAATATAATATTTTTTAATATTATTAAGTTTTATTATTTATAACTTATGTATAATTTACTATATACATATATATTTTATTAATAATTTTTTAATTTTCTACTTTAAATTAAAAATTTTTTTATTTAAAATATACGCAGTTATTACACT
Source organism: Anastatus disparis (assembly GCA_017163975.1). Classification (NCBI taxonomy): domain Eukaryota; kingdom Metazoa; phylum Arthropoda; class Insecta; order Hymenoptera; family Eupelmidae; genus Anastatus; species Anastatus disparis. The sequence continues at coordinate 6,767,067 of JAFFSR010000282.1, forward strand.
TTTTAATTATTATTAAATGGGCCATGTAGAAATTACGTAAGGATATTTTGATTACAACGACTTTTCATTATTTATATGTAAGGGTCTGTATTTTATTTTATTTTTTTTCAAATTTTGATCCTTTACTTTATTTAACGTTTTGTTAATTAAGTGGGGCTAGAATAATAAAAATTACATTTGAAAACAAAGTTCTTTTTATCATAGAATTTTTTCATTTATTAATAAATGAATATGATAATCGTTAGTTTTAAATTGTAATTTCATAATCTTAAAATTTTTTCATTTACTAATAAATGAATATGATAATCGTCAGTTTAAAATTGTAATTTCTAATCTTAAAATTATAGTGTTAATAAAAAATCATATATATTAATACGTATTTCTGTATCATTAGGCTTCTTTGTATTTATTTATTTAGAATTATGTAGGGACAATATTCTCATAATAATATAAACTATCATGTGAATATATATAAATATATAGATACATGTGAGAATATGTAGACTTATACAAATTATGTATTATTATACAAAAAAAAGTATATATAATTGTATATAAATAAACTATGTATAATTGTATATAATCCGTGTATAATTATATATAAATATAAAGGTAAACTCTTGTAAAATATTTTTAAACCTCCTCTTTCCATCTATGTAAGAAATTATAAGTTATTTGGACACCCTTTGTCCCCCTATCAACCTTACGTAATTTGTACACGAATCTAAAATTAATATTAAAAATTATAAACTTTTCGATTTTAATACTAATTTCAATAGATAAAATTTTTATATTTAAATTAAGAGCAGGCTGAATTCGCTGTTTTTTTTAATTGATTTACATCGATTAATACTTAAGTAAATAACAAAAAACTTAATTTTTACTCGGTCGGTATTAGATTGTACTCCAGCTTGGTCTTAAAAGAAGAATATTGTAATGCGATGAGTTTAAGTTTTAAAATTGAAATGTTTTAATTAATTATATATTAAAAATAATTAATAATCATTTGTCATTATTTTTATTTTATACAATTATTAAAAACCCTGGTAGAAAATTAAGCGTAATTTGCCCAGAATATCTCAAATTTTCTGTTGAGTGGGCAGATTCTGTTGACATGTTCTGCCCAAAAACCCCACTTACTCACAACGGTTTTTGCACAGAATCTGCCCAGACTTTGTTAAAAGTGAAATAAAATTGATTTGAGCTTATGAACGAATTGTATATTATAAGCAAACATGATTCCTAATCAAACATTACTGTAAAATTTTCAGCTAAATAATTACAATTTAATTTTAAGATATAATAAGTATAAAAAGACAAGAAAAAATTTTTTATACAAAATATGAATTTTACAAATTAAAGTTAATTGAATGATTTTGTGAGATCACAAACATTTATTATTTTTATAAATATCTATTAGATTGATGCATAAATAATGTTTAGCTAGCATGGGTATGTGAAGAATATTCAGCTGATGAATTTCATGAAAATGTCATACATTATTTGTAATAAATTTTTATTAAATAAATAATATAAGACAAATCCTTAAACTTTTTAATAAAGAAAAATAGAACAAATATATTTATTGAATACCTTGAATAAAAACTTTGTTTTAGTTAAACCTACTCTGAAATAACCAACGTAGATTTTGTTTACACTGGTATTGCTACGTAGGAATGTAATGATACATTTTTTTCTTACAATATCAAGTAATGAAACTTTTTTTTACCTTGAATATATATATATATATATATATATATATATATATATATATTAAATATAAGACTATAGTCCATTAATGATTTTGAAAAATCTTATCCGTTGCTTAAAATCCTATTGATTAATAAAAGATTTAATATTTTTTATTTTGATGGTTTTCGAAAGCTTTTTTAGTTAACTTTCAATAAAATGACATCAAAATTTCCAGAAATCTTATATTTATATATGTTAGCAAAATAATAATGCTGGAATTTTGATAAGATAAGTTGAAGTAAATATTGTACTTAATTACATACATAAAATTCACAAAAATATCTATTTTTTGCAATATTTTCAACTTTTTCTGAACCAAACTTTTAAATTCTTTTTTTTAAAAAGAACTAAAACTTTTATTTTTTAAAGATATATAAGTTAAAGATCTTTAGAAATTTTGATGTCAATTTGTTGAAAATTGGCAGAAAAAGAACCATCAAAATAGAAAAAATTAAGTCTTTGATTCCAAAATCAAGTGTTCAGATAAAGGAAAAGATTTCAATCATCGGATAAGATTGTTTTAAATTATTCACTGACTGAAGTCTTGTATTTAATATAATATGTGTGTATATATATATATATATATATGTGATGTTTCACGTCAACTCACCTAACAAAAAAATAGGATTAGTCGAAAATCTGTGAAAATATTCTATTTGATGCCCAAAATATACAAAAAAAATTTTAGAGGTCCAGGTCAAAGGGGTCAGGATTTAAACGTGATGGGATTTTTCGAATTTTCCAAATTTTTTGCTAAATAAATATTTTAATGAATTTTTTCCTCAAAAACTATCAATTTTTCGTTAAAACTTAATAGAATACTTTTTTTTTGGAAATTAGATGTAGAATTTACCTAAATTTTTGCAAATTATAATATACTGATTTTTATGCTTACTTGATCGATTTAAACATACTATTTAGTATATCTAAAAATCGAGCAGGTTAAATTGGCTTTTTAAAGTCTTATTTTTTGGTTTTTTTATGAGGAAAAAATATACGAAGCCTCCAGTTGGGCAGCCTTCTCAAAGTTACTTAATTGTGCAAAAATGTCTATAAAAATCGTTATTTTGGATCAATGATGAGATTCGTCATTGTTTTTCTGAAAAAGTATTGATTTTTGGGACAAATGTATGAAAATGTTTTTTATTGGAAATTGTATGTAAAATGTATGTAAATTTTTGTAAACCATTATTTGCTAAACATCACAAATTATAAATGCAATTTTGAAATTTTAAAATTTATTTTTTGTTAAATTTTTAGTATATATGGTTCATAATGTCTTAAATTATAATTTGTAAAAATATGATCATATTCTACACATGATTTCCAATAAAAAACATTTTCATACATTTGTCCCAAAAATCAATACTTTTTCAGAAAAACAATCACGAATCTCATCATTGATCCAAAATAACGATTTTTACAGACATTTTTGCACAATTAAGTAACTTTGAGAAGGCTGCCCAACTGGGGGCTTCGTATATTTTTTCCTCATAAGAAAACAAAAAAAATAAGACTTTAAAAAGCCAATTTAACCTGCTCGATTTTTAGATATACTAAATAGTATGTTTAAATCGATCAAGTAAGCATAAAAATCAGTATATTATAATTTGCAAAAATTCAGGTGAATTCTACATCTGATTTCCAAGAAAAAGTATTCTATTAAGTTTTAACGAAAAATTGATAGTTTTTGAGGAAAAAATTCATTAAAATATTAATTTAGCAAAAAATTTGGACAATTCGAAAAATTCCATCACGTTTAAATCCTGACCCCTTTGACCTGGACCTCTAAAATTTTTTTTGTATATTTTGGGTATCAAATAGAACATTTTTACAGATTTTCGACGAATTCTATTTTTTTGTTAGGTGAGTTAACGTGAAACGTCCCATTTATATAATATATATATATAGTGAAAAAAAGTTTAATTAATAATCAACTAAAAAAAATTATTATGGCATTCAAATTTTATTTTTTTTCCAGGCTTTATCTCAGTCCTGATATCAAGTCCTGGTTTTTTTAGTCCTTAATATATCATGGTATACATTTTGAAAGATGTTCTTAGTTATATAATTAATTTAATAGGATTATTGAGAAAATTTTTAAACAAATACTCATAACTAAATTCACTAAGTCTAAATAATTTTCAAACTTGTAAATTTGAGGTTATAAGTCTATTATTTACTATTTTTCAACAGATTCTGGGCATAATACAGTGAACTCTGATATATTATGGTAAAATATCTGCCCAAATCATGTTAAAATATCTGGGCACTAGTTAGTGAAGAGAGCAGAAAGTATGGTTAATTTTCTACCAGGGAACCTTGTAAATTTAAATACAAGATTTATATTCATTTTGCTAATTAATAAATATTTATATTTTTGATATAAGTTAAAATAATTCGTTTGTATGATGATTGTTACATAAATATATTGTTTCTGATTCCATAAAATGTAGCCGAAAAATATTTATTAATTATTTTTTGAAACCTTTCGTAAAATATTTCTGTAATATTTATTTATTCAATATTACGATAAAAACTTTTCAATGGGTATCTTGGAAATATTTTAAAAATATATCATGAAATGTTTTGTTGCAATATCTCTAATATATTTCAAGTAACATTTTATTAAATATTTTCAAAAAATTTCGTGAAATTTAACTATGAATTTTGTAAAATTTAATTACAAAATCTATTAAATAATTTGAAAACTTTACATGAAATGTTTCTTGAAACATTACATATATAAGGTTTTTATTTGTTATAATTTATGTCAAATAGACAAAAAAGCAAGGAAAAAAATTTAAAACATGTTTTTTTGTTATATAGTAGCATTTCTAATATGCTATGTATTTCTATATTTACATTTATTAATGTTTTCATCTGTATATAAAGATAAACATAAAATGTTATAAACTTCCATCAAAGTTAAAAATACATTTTTATAAGCGTTTTTTCTTTATTGATAATATGTATGTTAAAAAAACGTTGCTAAGTGCTTTAGTGCAATGCTTTCTCATAGAGCATATTAAGTTTGAGAATTTGATTTTATTTTTTAAAATGTGATTTTAATGTAAATTTTTTTACCAACTGCATCAAAGAATGACTTAATATTTAAGGAAATTATATATTTGAAAAAGGCTATGTTTTTTTACAATGTGATTTTAATGTAAATATTCTTACCAACTGTATTAAAGACTGACTTAAGATCTAAGGAAATTATATATTTGAAAAAAATACATGTTTTTTACAATTCTTTTTAAAAATTTGAAAAAGACAACAAAATGAATTGATTAAAACAAACATTTAGCTATATATTCATTTTTCTATTCTACCGCCTATTCTACTGTTTTGTCTCTACATGTGACCATAGAGGGAAAAAAATCCGTGGAATAGAAAGAAGATGCTTGCTTATTAGGTCGCGTAAACATAAACATAACCTCTTTAAAATTGTAGCTCATATGAAGCGATTTTCTACAATTTGTTTTAAAATAAATGAAGTAGATTTGTATTTATAATTTAATTATTTTTGTTTATTTACTTCGTATCGCAACTCGCTCTTCCATTCTACATTGGAATAGAGAATAGAATTTTATTCTTCGCATGAAACTTGCCGAATAGCGCTCATTGGTTGTTTCTATTATGCATCCTCTATTCGGTAGTCTCTTTTCTACTCATCTGACTGCACACTTACATATTTCTTTTCTTTAGGGTAAATCGTATAAATGATGATATGTATTGAATTTTATGTTTAATTACAACAGTAAGCATCCATCTTTCTCAAATTTCATACTTAACCTAAATTATATTACAAATAAATTTTATACATTTTAAAATTTATTTATTTAATTTTATAATTTTAAAATTGTAAATCATTATTGTAATTAGGAAACAAATAAAAGATTTAACAATTTTAATATATCTTTTAGTAAAGTTTTTGAGAATTACTTGTCAATGTAAATACCAAACCTAGTAATATAATTTTTGCAAAAAAATTATTCAATATTAGAAGATAATTTAAGAAGTTTGAGATTAGTTTATTAATTTCTTTTATAAAATTGTAGGAGTATTTGAAGACTGCACAAAAATTAAAATAATGATATTGTGTTTAAATACCGAAAAAAGTAGAATTGAATAAGTTTCTTGTACCCAATTTTGTTAAAACATTGTCAGTTCGCGAAAAATGAATTGCATAAAATTGATGGTAACAATGTCAATTTGAAATATATTTTTATAGAAGATTTCTATAAAAATATTTTTTTTTACTTAGTTTTTCATATTTCTTTTTTATTTGTAAAAGTTAAGATGATTGAACATACTGTCTTCCTGGAATATAACCTGTAATAATTTGTATTGATCAAGTTTTAACAGAAATAGGAATCTCAATCATATAATTTTTAATTAATTTCATCGATAAAAATACTTCAAAAACGTAATTGGATAGGAGGTTTTCTGTTTTTATAAAAGTATATGTCAACAGGCAATATGACATGATATAAAAGTTTTATAAATAATCTCTAATAATTGAATGATAATGTTTTTTGAAAAATTAAAAACCAAGTACAAAGTATTGATATTGTTAGATGAGATCAAAGAAAATAGATATTTCAAAAGAATGATAAATATTTTAAAAAGACTTAAAGTAAAATTACCAGGAGATTGGAATCAAATTACAGATGTAAGCTGCGTAAAAATATATTTCAAATTTTTAAGAAATATAATTATTTGAAAATAAAATTCATATAGTTTTCTTAGATCTTAAGATAGCCTTTCATGCATTGGGTAAGAATAGTTACATTTAAATTACATTTAAAAAAATAAAATCAATTTAAATATTAAACAATGTAAACTAATTAACTGCTAATATTTAAAAAAAAATGAAAATATATAAGATGTGATGTAGTTTTTAATGTAATAAAGCATATAATATAATTTGATTTAAATTTTTATAATCATTTTTGTAAAATATTATTTTTAATATACTAACCTTGTAATAGAAATAAATATATATATATATATATATATATATATATATATATATATATATATATATATATATATATACGTATATTTTTCTATTTGAAATATTTGAAATCCAAATATAAAAATTTAAAATATAAATAACTAACTTTTAGTTTTTATTTTATATATTTGAAAAAAGTATATGTTTTTTACAATTCTTTTTCAAAACTTGAAAAAAGTCAACAAAATGAATTAGTTAAAATAAACATCTATAACTATATATTCATTGTATTTAAATGTAACTTACTTCATACAGTGATCGGTGGCTTCTTTTATAAGTGTGTATATTTATATACGTTGACATAGATTACATAGGGTATATTATATTTTAATTTAAATTGTATTACACCTATTCTTTTATATTTCTCATTGCAAAAATTTTATTTTAAAAATAATATTATTAACTGTAGAGCTATGGATTCGTAATGTCGAGATCATAACTTCCAAGGCTGATACAAGCACCACTGTACGTTGCATGTGCTTTGTTCACGAACGCACTGACGATCTCCGTCGCTAATTAGCATCGCAATGATAGCTGAAATACAGCGACGTTACATAAAATTAAAAAAAAGTCAAGTATATTGTTCTCATTTTGAACATAAAATACCGACATTACAGGTTTCTACATTTATCATTCTTAATCCAAAAATTGTAAAAATATCTCATTATGATTTAGAAAAAAAGTTTCTTTTAGCGATTATGAAAAATAAATTTTTAAGCTTTTTTTAGCAACAACAAACAATACATTTGTATGCTTATATGAAGTTTTTTTAGCGACAACAAACAATAAATCTGTATGCTTTTTATAAGCTTTTTTTAGCGACAACAAATAATAAATCTGTACACTTTTATAAGCTTTTTTTCTAGCGATAACAAATAATTGATCTGTATGCTTCAGCGACAATAAGAAATGAATTTGTAAGCTTTTAAAGCTTTTAATGCAGCCATATATTTTTATGCTGGTCTCAAGGACAGAAATCTTTTAATAAGATAAATATGTAAATATCTTATTTCTAGTTTAAAAAAAAACATGTTTCATTGAAATACAAGTGTTAATAAATTACTTATAGATATTAAGCTAAATTCATTTTGTAATTTATAATTTACTTTTGTAATTATTAAATTTTTTCAATAATAAAAATAAAGATACAATATATAAAAATAAAAATATTATATATTCATCTGAATAAAGGAAATGCAGAGAGGAAGCTTTGTATTATCAATTAGTTATGCTTGCAATTATATTAATGAAATATTAATAACAATAATTTTTTTTTCATTATTAAAATTCAATATTAGAATATAAATGAAATGCAGCGAAAAAACTTTATATTATTAATTAGTTACAGTTACAATTATAATAATAAAATATTACTAATTATAATAATATTCAATTACTTATAATTGTTATTATAATAATAGAAAATTATTAATAATAAGAATATTTTTTTATAACAAATTACCAAAACATAATATCATAGTGAGGGGGGCTATAAAAATTGAGGGGTGGCGAGGGGGCTGAGGGGGCCTCAGTTACGTTAATTTTGAAATGGCCATTTATAAGAGGAATTACAACGTAATTTGAGGGGGGGGCTGTACGGACAGACATTTGAGGGAGGGGGTCGGTTGAATCTCGTCTTACGACTATATATATATATATACATATACATTTGTTTTTTATCTGTGATTTCTTTTAAGAATTGATTGCCTTGATTGTTTTGGTTCTTGAGTGGTTTGCATTAGAAGGTCTTTGATGTAGATCAGAGTTGACGAGGCTTAATTATTTTATATTATGGCTTGCATAGTGTATTCGGGTCCAAAGGTGTTGGTAGCATCTACTCTTTTTATTCTTTCTATCAATCAAGGGTTGTGAAGTGGTAACTTCTTCATTTATCTGTTGAATTGACAATGATCTAGGTATCGATTCTAGTAATCTTATTCAGAATTTTTGAGTTTTAACAAATTTTATAAGGAGATGTAGAGTAATTTTTGCTTGGGATTGATTTTGAGATGAACTATCGATTTGTGAATTTAGGTATCCTAGTTTGGACATGTTTGTTCTCAATCCATATATGGGTTTATTCCCTGGTATTGGATATGGTGTATTTTTCTTGCTAGAGACGTAATTGTGTTCTACGAGGTCTAATATTTCTGTATTTATCGTGAGTAATGAAACGAGTTGACCTTGGTTTGTGGTGCTCGTTGTCAATTAAATACATAGGGTGCATTACACCAGATAACATTATTAGGGCATCATGATGAAATGAGATCCTGCTGTGTAAAATGGGACTCTTGTCATTCCGTTGATTGTTATAGCCTCATGCACTGATATAAGGGCATCAGGTCGGAGAGCTTTGACATGAATGAGGTTAATTTTAGTTCCAGTATTGATTAGAAATTTGGTCTTTTGTTTTAATTCGGGTGCTTTTAATTAAAGATTCTGTTTTTTTAATATTTAATTCTTTGTTAGGCTGCTTGTCACCATAAGGGGGACTGTTGAAGAACACTTGGAAGTGCTTTTGCTCATCCTGGCGTCCGGTCGGTAAGTAGGAAGATGGTTTAAATTTTCTTGTGATTTAGTTTGGAAATCTGATGAGACATCATATAAGGGTAGAGATACGGGTATAGAATTAGAGGCATCAGTGGCATAGGTTGCATATAAGGGTATTACGCTGGAGATGTATATCTAGAGGCATTTGAAGTGTTCGTTCTCACCCTGGGACCAGGATATGAATCCAGGCTCCTTTCAGTATATTTCCTTGTATCTTTGTCGTACGCATTCTGTTCTCTATAATCACTACTGTATCCTTAGGAGTAATAGGCATTGTTCCGTTGTGGTATGAAGAAGTAGAGGTTCTCTTGATCGGGTAATCGTTGAAGTGTTTGATTTTAGCGTTGGCCCTTTCATATAGGACATTTCCGTATCTTCTTTCATAGCGTTTAGAATCCGTGCGATAGTATGATCTATGATCATACTCGTCTCTATCGGATGGTTGTTTCCTCCGTTGATCTGTTTTAATGACATAAAGGGATCCTTTTCTGCCGTTTAAGGAGATCATATCTCTTTCGAAGCGTTGTACAACTTTTAATGCTGTGGCTAGCATCTCATGTTCTTGTGCGCTTACAGCGCACAGAATACCGTCAGATAGTCTTCTTTTGAGGGATACTAGTGCGAGTGCCTCTAGCATAATTATCATATTAGGTACTTGCGCTACCAAGAATTTTTCTTTAAGTGAAGCCGTTTCTCCTTCTATGAGCTTCTCTATGCGGCTGTAATATTCGATTACAGATTCGCTACTGTGTATTCTTATTTTCTGAATTTTACCAGGGTAATGGTAGAATGTCTACTTCGGAGAAAAGTATTCCCTCAGCGAATTCTTAAGATCTTCATCGGCGATGATTTCAACTTCGTTGTCTTAATCTCTGGCAGTGTCGCGTAATTTAGAAATGCCACCCTTAAGGAAGGCTTTATGAATACCTTCTGGACAAATGCTAAGGCTGTTTTCCACATCTTGTCGAAATATCCTAAGTATCATGTTTTTCCCATCGTAAAGGGAAACGTCCAGTATTTCCTGTTGTACTGCCATGCTATCTCCCATAGTATTGAGCAGGGCATTATTGATGTTCTGATGATGCGTTAAGTTGGCTATATCCCCTGCCATGGCGGGATCATTAATCACCATTTTGGATCAGTACTGTGATTGAAATTTACTAAAAAAATCATTACTTAAACAATAGTTAACTAAAGTTAAATTTTACCGGATTAAGTATTATTATCGTTAAAATCATTATGTGTTATTTATTGTAAGTCTCAAGATCTCTCTAAAGTTCCGTAGATGATTTTTATAATTTCTTCGTCCCGAATGTTTTTAATAATATTTAAATACTTTGTATGTTCGCGACGGGCTATTCCTAAGTAAGTAAGAGTTTTCTTAGATTCGTAATAAAAACGCAACTTGGGTATTGGGGACATAGAATGAAGAAAAAAAAATGAATTAACGTACTTTGAAGAAAAGACAACTAAATTCGTTCTTTAGAAGATAGTAATCCTTGGCCAGTGTGCAAAAAAAAAATTTTTTAATCTGCTAAAGCACATCATGAAACAACTTACTCTAAGATGATCACACACACAAAAAAATATTTCTTCTCTCTGGTACTACTGTAAGTATTCCTAACGATTAGTTGACCAAAGGATATAAAAAAAAGGTATGTGTTTGTAGGAGCACGATAGATACACAAAAAAAGGGTGTAAGCAATATTACTGGCTGTCGAGTTCTATCGAGAAATCACGAGTAGCAAGAGAAATTAGAATTGTTATGATAATAAAAATTCAAATTTTGTTACGATATTAAGTAAGATGCTATAGTAATTATTGTCTCCTACGTCAAAATTCAAAATAAAGCATAATTGTTGATTCAATTTATTTAATTTATGGTTTATTTGTGTGCAATTAAATAAGTTGCTTTAATTAATTCTGTTTTACACATCAAAATTTAAAATATTGAATTTCCATCGATTTAATTTGATTAATATGGGATCTATTTGTGTGCAATCAAATATGATGTCTTAATAAATACTTTTTTCATCAAAATTCGAAATATCGAATTTCCATTGATCCAATTTGGTTAATTTGGAGTTTTGATTGTGTGCAATCAAAAATGATGCTTCAATAAATTTTGATTCCTACATCAAAATTCAAGACATTAAATTACTATCAATTTAATTATATTAATTAGATGTTTAAATTGTGCGACCAATTATAACGCTTTGATGAATTTTGATTTTTACACCAAATTTCGAATTGTTAAATTACCATCGATTTTATTTAATTAATTTGAGGGTTTATTTGTGTGGCTTCAAATATACTACTTTAATAAATTTTTATTTTTACATCAAAATTCAAAATATTAAATTATCTTCGATTCAATTCGTTTAGTTTTAAGTTTAATTGTGCGCAATGGAATAGGATGCTTCGATAAAATTACACTCCTATGCCCAAAATAAAAATATTGAATCACCATCGAATTAATTTGATTAATTTAAGGATTGTTTTCGTGTCTTCATTTGTGATGATTCAATAAGTTTGAGTTTTATAACAAAATTCAAAATATTGAATTACCCTTGGTTGAATTAGATTAATTTTTGGTTTATTTGTGTGCATTTGAATAAGATGCTTGAATGAATTTTGATTCTTACACCAAATTAGAAATATTGAGTCACCTTTGATATAGTTTGTTTAATTTGAGTTTTATTTGTGCGTAATGAAATATGGAGTTTTAATATATTTTGATTCCTACATTAAAATTCAAAATATTGACTTACCGTCAATTTAATTGATTTATTTATGGTTTATTGTTGTGCAATCAATTGCGATGCTTCAAAAAATTTTTATGTCTATTTTAAAATTTTAAATATTGAATTACCTTCAAATTGATTATATTAATTTGATGTTTATTTGTGAGCATTCAAATACGATGCTTCGATAATATCTAATTCTTACATTAGATTCAAAATATTGAAATAAAATTAATTAAATTTGATTAATTTAAGGTACATTTATATAATTAAATACGTTGCTACGATAAATCTTGGTTCCTACCACAATATTCAGGACAGTAAAATAATTTAATGTCCTGAATACACGATAACGTCGTGTAATTTAATTGAATTAAAAAAGCATCTTTAATATTGTAATCTTTAAAGTTTAATTCTGAGAATGTAGATTTACCATCATTTTACATTGCAAATTCCAAGTGTATGAAGAAATTTAACTGAGCGGCGTTTGAAAAAAATTCTTTGAGTTCACGTTATTATTATAAATTTAAGTTAGTTCATGCAAAAAGTAAAAGGTGATGGATTATATTTATTGAAAATTTTATCGTGGTATAGATTTATTTAATTATATTTATTAAAGTTATTATTCAAGTTAGTTGACCAAAAAAATTTTATCTATTCTTTTTTCAATCTTTTTATAACCAAGAGAAAATTATTAATATTCTATTTTACATAACAAGAGAAAAGAAATTTCAAGAATTTTACTATTTTTAAGATGTATATTTGAGAGTATGTAAATTCGACTACCTGTCTTTTGTGGCATAAGAAGCATACACGACCGTCGGACGATAAATGATAATTTTGGACTTATTGAAAGACAGAATGTAGACTTGACTTAACAATTTTTTATGAAAATTAATTTTAATTTTATAAAATTGTTTTATGAATATTTTTTAAAGGTTGTATATAAATAAAATTTTATTTGCCGATTGAAAGAGATAGAGCCTCTAGGTAGCTAAGGTTGAAATGTAAGAAAATTATTTTAACGGATTTAAATTAATTTAATTAAAAATAAAGAGTACCCCCCGTTAAGATAGGTAAAATGCCCTCCCTCATATATTTTAAAACTAATATTTTTTCTTGTTTTTATAGTAATTAAGATTAGGTTTTGTTATATTTATAGTTTCCTAACACATACCCTAACCTCAACATAACCTAAAAATCACTTTTTTTATAAAATTTTTTTTTTATCTGGAAGGATGAATGATATTAATACCGCGAAAATCATATGACTAGGACTTAGCACTCTCTTTTACTGTGATTTTTTGCGAGTCCTAGAAAGCAGTTTTTCTAACCTAAAAATAACATTTAAATCATAAAATCTCCGTAACTTTGCTCAGGGAGGGGCTACAAGCAATTTTCTGGGCTTAAAATTTGTATTTTTAAAAAACAAATACAATTTATAATGACCAAAAATTCGATTCTGGCATGGCGCCATGGATAAAAAATTCGAAAAACCATTTTTTCATAGGTTTTCTGTCGGTTATTGGTCTCTAGCAACTCACAAATCATTTTTAGAAAAAAATATAGCTTTATTGGATTCTACGTGAAAAAATACATTGAAAATGTGCATGATTACTTTAGGAATACTTGGATGCTGTTACAAAACAATTAAAAAAATAAAATAATTCTAAAATTATTACATAGCTACTTTGCGTCGTTGCTGCATTTTATGTTTTTATGACCTTGGTCATCTCTTTAGAGTCTCAAAGCTACTATTCAATGTATCCATAGGCAAATTATGTCCACTACACCCGAAAAACAGAGACAAATACTAGACAGATAACTATAACTCCTATATATACGTATATACATATATATATGTATATATATATATATATATATATATATATATATATATATATATATATATATATATATATATATATATATATATATATATATATATATATATATATATATATATATATATATATATATATGGGGTGTTTCATATCAACTCACCTGGTCAAAAAATAAAAATAGCTAAAAATCTGGGAAAATGTTCTATTTGATACCCAAAATACCCAAAAAATTTTTAGAGCTCTAGGTCAAAGAGGTCAAGAGCAAGAGGTCATGGAGTTTTGTGATTTTTTCAATTTTTTTGTAAAATCATCATTTTTAATATTTTTTTATTAAAAAACTAAAGATTTTAGAAAAAAATGTATAAAGACATTTTTTGTTGGAAATTATGTGTAGAAACTATACAAATTTTTTCCAATCCCAAAGTTGCTATCTTCTGATTGGTCCATTATATATTTTGATGTGATTTTCAATAACTTTTCTTCGCCAAGGTTGATTTTACTCATTTGGCACTAAAAGTTTGTAATTTTTATAACCTTTTACTGAAATTTTCCCCTACATGGTAAAATAACTCTACAGGCAGTTATGGTACTTTTTATTTAAGGTATCAAGACTGAGTTTTAAGCCTGAAAAAAAATGAAATTGAAATGTAGTCATAATTTGTTTTGTAATGATATTAATTAATAAAACTTCTTTTTACCTTAAATATATATTAAATACAAGACTTTGACCTAAAAATAATTTAAAAAACCCCATCCGTTGGTTAAAATCCTTTGCTCTTGTCGATAACTTGATTTTTAAAATTTTTTACTTACCGTAGAGTTTCTCAGCTAATTTTCAATTAATTGACCTGAAAATTTCCAGAGATCTCTAATTTATATATCTTCACAAAATAATAGTTTTAGTTTTAGGAAAAAAAAATAATTTCTAAGTTTGGTTTAGAAAAAGTTGAAAAAAATCAATATTTTTGTGAATTTCATACAAGTAATTCAGTTCAACATTTACTTTAACTTATCTTATCAAAATTCCAGAACTATTATTTTGTGAAGATATATAAATTAAAGATCTCTGGAAATTTTCAGGTCAATTAATTGAAAATTAGCTGAGAAACTCTACGGTAAGTAAAAAAATTTTTAAAATCAAGTTATCGACAAGAGCAAGGGATTTTAACCAACGGATGGGGTTTTTTTAAATTATTTTTAGGTCAAAGTCTTGTATTTAATATATATTTAAGGTAAAAAGAAGTTTTATTAATTAATATCATTACAAAAACAAATTATGACTACATTTCAATTTCATTTTTTTTCAGGCTTAAAACTGAGGCCTGATACCTTAATAACTGCACACTTGCATAAGCACTTATAAATTTAAAATCAAAGCACTCTGAATAAAGAATCATTAAATAGCTTCAGAGTTGCATTTTAAACTGCTATTTAATTAATATTAACTAAAAAAATTAGTTTTAATTATCAACTTACAATACACTAAAAAATTAGATTAAAAATACTCAGCAAAAACCTGTAAAAAGAAAACGAACAAGCTCTTTAGCTTAATTGCTTTTAAATCATTTATTTTAATATCATGATTTTATTTTAAAATGTTATTATTTTTTAACAATTTGAATTTTACTTAGTGCAGAATCAAGTCAAATTAATAACTGCACATTCGCATAAGCACTTATAAATTTTAAATCAAAGCACTCTGAACGAAGAATCATTAAATAGCTTCAGAGTTGCATTTTAAACTTCTATTTAATTAATATTAAATAAAAAAATTAGTTTTAATTGTCAACTTACAATACACTAAACAATTAGATTAAAAATTAATTTTTTACTTGTAAAAAAGCTGAAGACAAAATGATTTTTTCAAAAATATCAGCTGAACTCATTAAACATGAAGATTTATTTACATTATTGAACATAGCAAATGGATATACCAGAGAAACAATACCATATTGACATACCAACTGTTGAGTATGAAACAACGTATATAATTGTACTTAATCAGTAGATATGCAATTTATTGAAAAGATCCTTGCATAAAAGTTGAACATAAGAAATTTCAATATTTGAGTGTTATAAAAATTACATTTAAACAATTTGCATTCCTGAGGAAAATAGAAAAAACGTGAAAATAACGAGATCTTGGTTTGAGTACTTTCAAGAACGATATTATGTGATTATTACACACTTCTCTATTGCCCATAATAGCTCTAAAGAAGCTTTCTGATTGGTCAATACGGTTTACGTTACGGGTGAAACATATAAAGAACCCACCTGGTTGTACACCAAAATTCGAATTCATAAAAGTAACTCTCATAATTGTTGTATTATTCATCTTCTTTTTCTTATCATATGAGAGACAAAGACAGAATTAGGTTTACCCGTCTCCATTATGTTCTTTGTGCCGTGCTCCGTGTCCTATACTTTTCTTTAAAAATCACCCAGAGGGGCTATTCAAGTAACGATACGTATCGCGGTGATAGTTTCGGCAAGAGAATAAAAAGTCTGCGCGCGCATCCATACGTACATGTGTACGTTTACTTGAATAGCCCCTCTGTCAACGACTTCGTTTAAAAGTATAGCACACGGAACGCGGCACAAAATTCATAGTATAGACTGGTCCTAAGTCATGTTTATGAACTTTAGCCCAAATCACTCATTAGAACTAATCTAATAAAGTGCCAAACAATTATTGAAAAAAAAATTATTGAATCTAATAAAGATTTCAAGTTGACGTAGAAAATAATCATCAGGTTACAAAATCTGTGCTTCTATATGTATTATTTGATGGTTTAATATTCCATGTTTATGTTTTGAATTATGAAAATTTGCAAATTCAATCATTTATATTTACGCAAGTGAGAAATCGTTCACAGTAAAAATGGGTTTTCCAACAACAAATACTAGATTTAATAGATGTTGTAACCCTTACAAATTGAAAAATCACAATAAAATTAAGTCATTACGTAAAATGACTCCAGATCTTAAAACAGTCTTAGCTCATGTTGATATAAATGAAAGGTTATGTACTGCCTGCAGACTTCGCGCTAGAAAAGAATTTAATGAAGTACAATGTGGGTATTCATGTTTAAAAATTTTTTTTTTAATTTTATTTTGTTTGAAACCTATAAAAAGACAAGTTATATGAATTTTGCATGCAATAAGTGTGTGTTGGATGTAGTGTTAATTAAAAATTTTGGTTAGTTTTGCTACTGTTGTCTTGAAATATTAATAAAAAAGAATTCATGATTATCAATTTCTTTCCTATTCATTATGAATATTAATTTTTAGTGTACTAATATATAAAGTATGTGATTTTTCTACGAAAATTCATTAAATAGATATCATATTAAAGTTTGATTATATACAAAATTTAATAAATATACCAATCACTACTTTTGCTACCTTTTTAGTTTAGGTTAAGATTCGTTAAAAGATTTAAATTGCACCCTACTACAATGTATGCTTTTATCTTCAACTTTACTCGTAGAATTAGTTTTTATCCGTATTAACTCTTTTATGTCTCAAATAATTCTCAATTTACACTCCAAAACACAGCTTCCAGAAGGATATAAAAAATTAAATTCTTTTTATGCTGTGTCAGTTTTCTAATCTATCTTTTTTTTTTTTCTTTTATTACCATCCATTAGCAATGGAAGTAGATATTGTATCAACTCAATCTTCACTAGAATGTGTGTCTACAATTAGTGATAATTATTTTAATAAGGATTTAGATGAAATTTTAGATGTATTGGTTACAGATGATTCCAGCGCAGCAATTGCCTTACCATCAAAAACCATCAATGATTCTGTTGCTTTACTGAATAACCTAAAGTTAATTTTTCATGCTTCAAGTTCAAAAAATTTAAAATTAAAAATTTTATCTATTTTGCCAAGCACGTGGAGTTGTTCTGATATAAGATCATATTTTGATGCTTCGGAGCATATGATCAAATGTGCTAGAAATATTATTGAAGACCAAGGGATTTTGTCATTACCTCATAATAAAAAAGGTTCACTTGCTATTTTCATTTATTTAGTTTCAATTTTTGATATTATTTAGTGTGTTTAAAGTTATTGTATTTTAAAAAATATGTTAAATTTATTAAAGTTAAAATTTGAAATATTAACTATGCTACTTTAAAACTAATAAAATATTTTTTGTTTAGGTAAATCTATTTCTTGTGAATTATCTTCATTAGTCACAAGTTTTTATTTGAGAGATGACGTGAGTTGGATTATGCCTGGCATGAAAGATGTCATATCTATAAGAACAGCTGATGGGATTAAAGAAAAGGTCCAAAAAAGACTAGTTTTATTGAATTTAAAAGAATTGTATCAGTTCTTTAAATTGGAACATCCAGGAAATAAAATTGGTTTCAGCAAATTTACTATGCTTCGCCCTCAAAATTGTGTATTAGCTGGGAGTAGTGGAGCGCACAGTGTGTGTGTCTGTTTATACCATCAAAATGTAAAATTGATGATATTAGGTATTTTTATTTTATTATATTTTATACATCTTGATGAAAATAATAAAAGTTCTAATTTAAATATCTTATTTTTTTCTAGATAGTCATTTGTCTAATTTAACAAAAGATGAAGATTATAAAATAAAATCATACACAGATTGTTTTAATCTTTTAATATGTGATTCAGCATCTAGTTCATGTCATTTTAACAAATGTGAGAAATGTCCAGGAGTAGATAATTTACAAGAAATTTTATCCAAAGTTTTTGAGGATAATTATATTAGTTCAATCTCTTTCAAACAGTGGATTAATAATCCCCAAACTACCCTGGAAACATTAAAAAAAGAGACATCTGAATTTATAAGTTATTTTTCTATCAAAGTAAAAGAGTTACTACCTCATGCTTTTATAGCATCGAAGCAATCTGCTTATTCAAGGATGTTGAAGGATAAATTAGAATTACATGAATATCAAATTATTGTAGATTTTGCTGAAAACTACGCATTTACTGTACAAGATGCTGTTCCTGGGTTCCATTGGAACAATAATCAGGCAACGGTTTACAATGTTGTTATTTATTACAAAAGTGATGAAGTAGTTAATCATAAAAGTTTGGTTATAATTTCAGACTCTTTAGTCCATGACAGTGTTGCTGTCTATACATTTCATAAAATAATTTTCAATTTTTTGATCAAAGAATTTTCTTCAGTAAGAAAAATTTATTATTTTTCTGATGGTGGTCCGCAGCAATATAAGAACTACAAAAATGTGATTAACCTAGCGTATCATTACAAAGACTTTGGATGCGATGCTGAATGGCATTTTTATGCAACAGCCCATGGAAAGGGCCCGTGTGATGGACTTGAAGCCACAGTTAAAAGAGGAGCAATCAGAGCCAGTCTCCAGAAGTTCACAAATAATCCTATTTTAACTTGTCAAGATTTATTCCAATGGTTAAGTACATCTGACAGAATGCCAAACATAAGTTTTGAATATTCAACTCAAGGAGATTATGATAAAAATAAAAAATTTTTGGCAAAGCGGTTCCAAAACAATAATCGAATAAAAAATATTCAAGAGCAACATTGTCTAATCCCAAGTAATGGTAATATAAAATCCAAATTATATTCAGAAGATACCATATTTACAAACACTGTTATTTTTTAATTTCACAAAGCTAAGTTTCATATGCTATTAGATAAGTGTTTATATGATAATATCATTTTCTCCTCACTTCTGGTGTTGAAATTTGTAATAACTTTAAATTTGAAATTTGTAATGACTTTACTTATATTGCTCATTGTAAAAGACAATATTATTCATTATTTCTTATTCATTTCATGATACTTATATTTTGTTTTGATGAATTATAGTCGAAAATTCAAATATTATCAGAGAAATGTAAAAAAAATTACATATTTTTGTAAAATACTTGAGTGTTACTGAATAAAAGGCTTTTTTAATTTTGTATAATGTATTGTAATTCATAATAAATAAATTTTATATCCATAGTGAACCTCATACTCTTACGATGTTTTATACTCAATAGTTGGTATATCAATATGGTAATTTTTTTCTAGTATATCAATTTGCTATGTTCAATGATGTAAATAAATCTTCATGTTTAATGAGTTCAGCTGATATTTTTGAAAAAATCATTTTGTCTTCAGCTTTTTTACAAGTAAAAAATTAATTTTTAATCTAATTGTTTAGTGTATTGTAAGTTGACAATTAAAACTAATTTTTTTATTTAATATTAATTAAATAGAAGTTTAAAATGCAACTCTGAAGCTATTTAATGATTCTTCGTTCAGAGTGCTTTGATTTAAAATTTATAAGTGCTTATGCGAATGTGCAGTTATTAATTTGACTTGATTCTGCACTAAGTAAAATTCAAATTGTTAAAAAATAATAACATTTTAAAATAAAATCATGATATTAAAATAAATGATTTAAAAGCAATTAAGCTAAAGAGCTTGTTCGTTTTCTTTTTACAGGTTTTTGCTGAGTATTTTTAATCTAATTTTTTAGTGTATTGTAAGTTGATAATTAAAACTAATTTTTTTAGTTAATATTAATTAAATAGCAGTTTAAAATGCAACTCTGAAGCTATTTAATGATTCTTTATTCAGAGTGCTTTGATTTTAAATTTATAAGTGCTTATGCAAGTGTGCAGTTATTAAGGTATCAGGCCTCAGTTTTAAGCCTGAAAAAAATGAAATTGAAATGTAGTCATAATTTGTTTTTGTAATGATATTAATTAATAAAACTTCTTTTTACCTTAAATATATATTAAATACAAGACTTTGACCTAAAAATAATTTTAAAAAACCCCATCCGTTGGTTAAAATCCCTTGCTCTTGTCGATAACTTGATTTTAAAAATTTTTTTACTTACCGTAGAGTTTCTCAGCTAATTTTCAATTAATTGACCTGAAAATTTCCAGAGATCTTTAATTTATATATCTTCACAAAATAATAGTTCTGGAATTTTGATAAGATAAGTTAAAGTAAATGTTGAACTGAATTACTTGTATGAAATTCACAAAAATATTGATTTTTTTCAACTTTTTCTAAACCAAACTTAGAAATTACTTTTTTTTCCTAAAACTAAAACTATTATTTTTTGAAGATATATAAATTAGAGATCTCTGGAAATTTTCAGGTCAATTAATTGAAAATTAGCTGAGAAACTCTACGGTAAGTAAAAAAATTTTTAAAATCAAGTTATCGACAAGAGCAAAGGATTTTAACCAACGGATGGGGTTTTTTAAAATTATTTTTAGATCAAAGTCTTGTATTTAATATATATTTAAGGTAAAAAGAAGTTTTATTAATTAATATCATTACAAAAACAAATTATGACTACATTTCAATTTCATTTTTTTTCAGGCTTAAAACTCAGTCTTGAAACCTTAAATAAAAAGTACCATAACTGCCTGTAGAGTTATTTTACCATGTAGGGGAAAATTTCAGTGAAAGGTTATAAAAATTACAAACTTTTAGTGCCAAATGAGTAAAATCAACCTTGGCGAAGAAAAGTTATTGAAAATCACATCAAAATATATAATGGACCAATCAGAAGATAGCAACTTTGGGATTGGAAAAAATTTGTATAGTTTCTACACATAATTTCCAACAAAAAATGTCTTTATACATTTTTTTCTAAAACCTTTAGTTTTTTAATAAAAAAATATTAAAAATGATGATTTTACAAAAAAATTGAAAAAATCACAAAACTCCATGACCTCTTGCTCTTGACCTATTTGACCTAGAGCTCTAAAAATTTTTTTGGGTATTTTGGGTATCAAATAGAACATTTTCCCAGATTTTTAGCGATTTTTATTTTTTGACCAGGTGAGTTGATATGAAACGCCCCATATATATGTGGAATAACTTGCTATCCCTCGTATATACATAAGGAATGGCGAGTTGTTCTTAGGGAACGCAAATTATTTTTCTTATACATAGATAAAAAACCAATGTTTATCTATTCCTGTAACTATTCTTTTTAGTGTTCTTTTTTAGCTTGTAAGAGACCTAACATGTTTTCTGTCCTCCATAAATCACGAACTCGATAGATTTGAACAATTAAATGATTCCAATTAAGTTCCAAATTCAAAAATTAAAAGATCATTATCTCTTTAGAGTCATAAAGCTACTATTCGATGTGTTTACAGCTAAATTACGCCTATTGCACGCCAAAATAAGATTTTTAAACATAACTGAAGTAACGGTCGTATCATCTGTCTTTTTGTATTACAGTAGACTCTGGATACAAGAGAATCAACGGGCCTTCAGGAGAGGAATTTTCTTGAAAATTCTCTCATACAAAGAGTCCCCATCTCGCTCGAGTCAAAAGTGATACCCACACCTACTGTTTTGTTGTGTGAGTTGTATCCAACATGCGTGTATATTCTGTCTCTCTCACTTTCATAGTGGTGGGATAACGCAAATACTTAGGCTCACGCCCATATTTAGGAGAAAGAGCTCGAAATCTCTTATATCACAATCTCTTGTATCGAGAGATCACTGAATCATTAGAGAGACAAAGACGGAATAAGGTTTTAGTAACAATATATATATATATACAAAGAATAGTGAGCTATTGCTAGGAACTCTAGGAGCTATTGCTTCTCACATTTATATATATGTATATATATATATATATATATATATATATATATATATATATATACAAAGAATAGTGAGCTGTTGCTAGAAACAACGCGCTTGATTCTCATATATGTAGAAGCAATGTATTTCTTATATCGGTTGCTACTCTATTTTTTGCGTATGATGGCCTGAAGACAAATCATAATTGTGGCAGTTCTAACAAAGAATATAAATACTTACATAGAAGTGTACTTTCAGGCTCGAATTTATAGACCCAACACGATTGTTACTAAAACCTTATTCCGTCTTTGTCTCTCCAATGATTCAGTGATCTCTCGATACAAGAGATTGCGATATAAGAGATTTCGAGCTCTTTCTTCTAAATATGGGCGTGAGCCTAAGTATTTGCGTTATCCCACCACTATGAAAGTGAGAGAGACAGAATATACACGCATGTTGGATACAACTCACACAACAAAACAGTAGGTGTGGGTATCACTCTTGACTCAAGCGTGTTAGGGACTTTTTTGTATGAAAGAATTTTCAAGAAAATTCCTCTCCTGAAGGCCCGTTGATTCTCTTGTATCCAGAGTCTATTGTAATACAAAAAGACAGATGATACGACCGTTACTTCAGTTATGTTTAAAAATCTTATTTTAGCGTGTAATAGGCGTAATTTGGCTGTAAATACATCGAATAGTAGCTTTATGACTCTAAAGAGATGATGATCTTTTAATTTTTGAATTTGGAACCTAATTAGAATCATTTAATTGTTCAAATCTACCGAGTTCGTGATTTATGGAGGACAGAAAACATGTTAGGTCTCTTACAAGCTAAAAAAGAACACTAAAAAGAATAGTTACAGGAATAGATAAACATTGGTTTTTTATCTATGTATAAGAAAAATAATTTGCGTTCCCTAAGAACAACTCACTATTCCTTATGTATATACGAGGGATAGCAAGTTATTCCACACATATATATATGTACATATAGGAGTTAACGTTATCTGTCTAGTATTTGTCTCTGTTTTTCGGGTGTAGTGGACATAATTTGCCTATGGATACATTGAATAGTAGCTTTAAGACTCTAAAGAGATGACCAAGGTCATAAAAACATAAAATGCAGCAACGACGTAAAGTAGCTATGTAATAATTTTAGAATTATTTTATTTTTTTAACTGTTTTGTAACAGCATCCAAGCATTAAGTTATTATGCATATTTTCAATGTATTTTTTCACGTAGAATCCAATGAAGCAATTTTTTTTTCTTTAAAAATGATTTGTGAGTTGCTAGAGACCAATAACCGACAGAAAACCTATGAAAAAATGGTTTTTCAAGTTTTTCGCCATGGCGCCATGCCAGAATCGAATTTTTGGTCATCATAAACTTTATTTGTTTTTTAAAAATACAAATTTTAAGCGCAGAAAATTACTTGTAGCCCCTCCCAGAGCAAAGTTACGGAGATTTTATGATTTAAATGTTATTTTTAGGTTAGAAAAACTGCTTTGTAGGACTCGCAAAAAATCACAGTTGAAGAGAGTGCTAAGACCTGGTCATATGTTTTTCGCGGGATTAATATCATTCATCCTTCCAGATAAAAAAAAAATTTTATAAAAAAAGTGATTTTTAGGTTATGTTGAGGTTAGGGTATGTGTTAGGAAACTATAAATATAACAAAACCTAATCTTAATTACTATAAAAACAAGAAAAAATATTAGTTTTAAAATATATGAGGGAGGGCATTTTACCTATCTTAACGGGGGGTACTCTTTATCTCTTGAAGGAATTTCAGTGTTTTAGATTAAGAGGAGGTCGCGTATCTCTGTCCTTTTCTAATCAAAGAATTGAGTTTTTTACAGAAACTAATAACTTTAGCAAAAAATGAAGAGAAAGCCGCATCTCGTAATAAAAAAAGCAATATTTTCTTTGATAAGAAAGAATTAATTTTATTGCTTCGTTTTCAAGAAAACCTTGAAAAATTTAAATCATAGAGGTTAGGGTGGACAATTTGGTTTTTCAAGGTTTTCTTGAGAACGAAGCAATAAAATTAATTTTCTCTTATCGAAGAAAATATTGCTTTTTTTGATACAAGATGCGGCTTTCTCTCCATTTTTTGCTAAAGTTATTAGTTTTTGTAAATAAATCATTCCTTCGATTAGAAAAGGACAGAGATACGAGACCTCCTCTTAATAAACAAGAACATAATTGATCCGTCGAATAATTGTTTCACGAAATTATTACGCTGTTAATTATTGATAAATTTTTTTATTTTTGCAACGTACGCTATATAGTACGTTAGTATAATCTTTGTATAGAGGATATGATAAGGGAATAGCATAAAACTGGAAGTCGGAGAATAGCGATTCCGAGCTTCCAAGCCAAAAGTCGCACGGTGCGCGAAGTGCTGAGTCGGCACTTCGTCGCGGGCAACTTACATCGTCGTTTTGGATATCGATGAGCGAGAAACCATCGCCGGACGCGCTAGAATAAAGTCGTATCTAGTCTCTCTCTCTCATACTGTATTTGCTTTATAATAAATATCAGTTAATTATTACTAATTCTCTCGTTAATTTATTTGCATCCTCACACTCCCCATAGGAGTACGTATCGATCAAATCCCACACAACATATTATTTTTTGGTGGCAGCGGTGTGGGATACGCAACAAGGATTTTAGCAAAATTTTAAAAATTTTTTAAAAAAATAAACTTAAATTAAAGGCGCGTCAGATAAAATAGAGAATTTTTTTTGAGAAAGAGAGAGAGAGAAATAATTCGTTAATTGGATATACCGAATAAATACATTTTTTTGACGAATTTCCTTATTAAATATTTAAAAAAAAAATCGCGTCGCGAGTTAGCAACGCAGAAGATCACTCTCTGCTGTAACAAGTAAGTAAAAGTTATATAATACATATAAAAGTGTTCCAAGGGGTAGTATAGCTTCTTAAAGTGAATATAAATCGAACTCGTAATCGAACAAATAAAGTTAAAATATTGATTTAGAAAAAAATCGTTAGATAAAAGTGATTAGTGCGTGAATATAATTACGCAAACCAGCAGTGTCAGCCGGTAATAAGTAAATATTTAAAAATTATAAGTGATGTTGTGAAAAAAAGGGATAATTCAAACAAGTGCATACGTGAAAAGGAAAAATAAATATTTTTGTTTTTATCAATTTTCATCAGGTTTCTTTGTAAAATAAAATAAATTTTTATCATCCGTGTGCTGAAAAAAAAAAATAACAGTTGTGGCCGTAGATAGAAAAAAAGGAGTTTATAGTCTAAACATTGGAAAATAATTTAAATAACAATTTCATAACTAACGTGATTTGTAGAAACGTTTTTATGTCATAAATTTTGTCATTATTTACTAATAAATCTCCGAAAATCAGAATCAAAAATCAGCGCGCATAAGAAAACGTAAACACTTCGCCTTCTTGCGCGTAATTTAAAGAGTAAAAATAAAAATTTTAGGAAAAAGTTTAATTGTGAAATCTCATTTATCGAACATGTCGCTCATTAACTTATTTTCGAAAAAGGACGGAAAAGCGAGACGTAGGGAACGCTCCTTATCTCCTATAAGAAGTCCTCGCAGCGAGGAGTATGGAAAGAGAGTTGTAAGCGAAAACAGCGATGATCCTATAACTTCGTGTCCGTGCGGGAAATTCATACCGATTTACGATTCGGGAAAAACACAAATATGGGGCACGCCGATATTGCTAGGGAAGTCGGAGGAAGCAATGAAAGAGACGAGAAGAAGATATGCAATAGCCGCATCGCAAGGACCCAATGTGCCGAAAACTACATCAGAAATTGTGAGAGGAATTGACGAAATGAGACGGGATATCGGTAGAGAATTGTCAATGGGTGCAATGCAGCGGACAAATATAATAGAAACGAATGGTGAATCGGAATCAAATATGCAGTTAAAAAGAGCGAAACAGTTTGGAGCGGCGGAAGCTCATAAAGGAGCAAGTGCGTGGATGACACCGGGATTAAATGCAAACTTAAATTCAGAACAACTAACTTTTCCGTCAATGCCATATAATGGGACTTCTCTAAATACAAAGTTTTCACAAAATAGCCCGCAAACGTGGAATAACATACCAGCGCAAACTTTTTCAAATTTTAATTTTAACACACCAATGAATCCTAATTACGCAATAAACGCACAATAAATGAATTCAGCGCCGGGAATGCAGCACACAAATTTTCTAAATACGCCTTATTTCTCGTTACATCAAGCAATCAGACAAATTCCAACCTTTGACGGCAGCGTAGATAAATTACCGTTATTCTGTTCAGAACTGCGAAGCATAGTAAATAATTTCGAAGGCAGGCCGTCAAATTTTCATTATGTATGAGTTAGCTACAAAACTCACTGGAAAGGCAGCGGATATTTTCACGGCGCGCTTGGTGCAATACGAGTCGATAGAAGCTCTTATAACAGACTTAGAGGCACAGTATAATAATGTAACAATATTAGAAGAGTTATCTACACAATTAAAAGTGATAACACAGCAACAAGGCAAGTCAGCAACAGATTTTGGCGCGCGTGCACAAGCTCTATTGAATCGATTATTAACGATTTACAATACAATGCCGATATTAAATGTTCAAGATCGATTAGCAAGGAAGCAATTGATAGAAAGAGACGCCTTAGAGTATTATTTATTCGGATTAATATCACCCTTAGATGTGCAAGTGCGTTGCGAGAAACCTCAAACATTAAGAAAAGTTATACAACTTGCAGCTGATTTTGAAAATAAACAAAAGACGCGACTTTTTGCACAGATGCAAAACTCATTTATAAACGGCCTGCAACTCGTGAATTCGGTAGCACAAAATACACAATCATTATCATTATGGTCTCAACCAAATACTAAAAACATGGTGCAAATGACACAAAATCAACATCAGTTATTAAATACAAATAAAGTGTATGAAGCACAAATAAAAGCAATGCAAGCTACGCCTATAAAAATAGAAACAGGTACAAGTGCAGTTAAATGTAGCTATTGCGACAAAGAAGGCCATGAAGAAGGCGCATGCATGAAGAAAAAATATGATAAAATACGATGCGCTTATTGCGATAATATGGGGCACACGACGGCAGAGTGTCGAATACTAAGAAATGATGCCGAAAATGGTATTATTCATGCACAAAATAAAAATAATTCACAAAATGTTAATAATAGTAAAAGAAATAGTCAAACAATAACAAAAATTATACGAACGGTCCGCGAAACAATTATATTAGAAGTAATTCCAGTAATAATAATTACAATAGAAATTTTGATAATAATAATTATAGCAGAAACAATTCCAATAATAATTAGAACAACGGAAATGCTAATAGTAATTACAGAAATAGTTCTAGCAGATTTAACAGTGGGTTCAATAGAAACAGAAACTATGACTCACGTAATAATGGATATAATTATAATTCCCAAGGACCGCCGCGTTATAATGCAAATAATGATAATAGAAACGATATGAGTTTTAATAGAAATCGCAGTAGAGATAACAGTCGTGAGAGATATCAATATAACAGGAACGGTAATCAAACGCGCGACCCGGATAGAGAACGGGATTCAAACGCAAATGGAAATGAAAATGATCAAAGTAATAAAAGGAACAAGACTTTAAACTCGCAGGATGTCCGCCGCAATCCTCAGGCATCGGGCAGGAATTAATTAATAATAATCAGAATATATTAATTAGTAATAATAAGCATGTAAAAATCAGACGTACAATAAATATGAAACTCGCGTGCGCAGGGTGTAATCCGCCTATTGTTAAACTGGTAAGTCGGAATTTAAAAGAAAATAGTGCAAGATTTTATGTTGATTCAGGAGCAGATATTTCCGTAATAAAGGCCAAATGTATAAATGAAAATACAAGTATAGATAAGCAGCATATTTTAGAGATTACAGGCGTCGTACCAGGAGAAATGTATACGTTAGAAAGAGCAGATATGACTCTTCAAGGACTACAGTGTGAGGTCCATATTGTCCCAGATAGCTTTCCTGGAAACACAGATGGGCTATTAGGCTGGGAAACTATTAGTGAGCACAACGGACATATAAATGCCGTACATAAGTGCATTGATTTCATAAAATTATCGATTCCCTTTGAGCGGGTCGAAACAGTGGAAATCCCCGCAAGAATAAGACGCGTTATTGCTGCAAAAGTTATTGATAATAATGTAGAAGTAGGCTAGGTGCCACTTCAAAATGTAGGGCCTGGAATATTATTTGCAAATTTTATTACAGAAAATAAAAATGGTAGAGCGTATGCAGTATGTATAAATACGAATCATATAGATATTGAAATTCCGACTCCAGAGATAGAAATTTTACCATGCGAGGTTATTAAAGAAGATAATAATTTTTATGCCAGTGAGGACGGCAACAACGAAGGAAACGAAGTTTCCGATTGCAAAAAGATTAGACGCGCAATTTCAGAGTACGCGCAACAAAATTCAGAGAAAAAAAGTGCTGATGCTGAAATAAAATATGTAGACAGATGCATGGCAAATAAAACTCCATGTGAAATAAAAGAAAGAGTTGAAAAAATAATGGAAATGTTAGACTTGGAAGAATTGAATAAAGAAGAAAAAGAGCATGTTCGAAGCTTGATTTCCGAGAATCCCTTTGTTTTAGATAATGGGTTAGATAATGAATTATTGCCAGCAACAAATATTTCAACAGACAGAATAAAAATGACACATGAGGAGCCAGTTCGTGTGAAACCATACCGTTACCCGATAGCATTAAAAAATATTATGCAGCAAGAAATAGAGAAGTTACTGGAAAAATATATTATAGAACCATCTATGTCGAGTTATAGTAGCCCAGCATGGATAGTTTACAAGAACATTTTCATACAAGCACAAAGCCTGATTTAAGATTTAATAGGTTAAAAGCAGCTTTACGAGGATATACGTTTGATGTAGTGTATAGACCAGGAAGGGGAAATAATGCAGCCAACGCACTCTTTAGAAATCCAGTAATTGCAGACGGTGAAGAAAATCCTGAATTACCACGCGCAGAGATGCATCAATTGGCAGATAAGCAAGAAAAGCAAGATCCAAGCACTAGTGGGTGTGGATCGCCAGCTAGAATTTTTATCACACGCGCAGTGCATAAGAAAGGTAAAAATAAAACAAAACAAATGGATTCAAGCTCAGAAGATTCGGAAAATCCGAAGAAGAAAATTTTCATTCAAAACACAAGTGATGAAGCAGGAAGCGAGAGTAATGCTAATTCAGAGGAAAATTGGAATTGCGGGAAAAGAAAGAAAGACCCTTGGAAAAGATCGGCGTACAAAAGGAAAAGGCAAAATAAGAAAGTGTTAAAAACACGTAAAACTCAGGAAGATAGAAAGAAAGAGTTAATTCAAGCTGAAAGCATAATAAGTTAAGCACAAGACAACGGTAAACTCGCATATATGCGAAAAGGAATTCTTGCAGCGAGTACACCAGTAGATAGACCGCATGCAGTGTCAGCAAGAAAAGAGCAGAAAACAAATGCAAGTGAACCAGCAAACAAAACATCAAAAATTGGAAATAAAGGTATATTGAAAAATACTAATAACGGCTACGACACATACTCATCAATAGAAATATTGGAATATAAATCTAAAACTGAAAAACAGGAAAATTTAGAAAATACAAGTTGTGTGCTCCGGCACACTCAAGGAAGATGAAGATAAGGTACAGGTAAATTAGCTGTAACAATATATAAAGAAAACCTCGTCTCTATTATGTCGTTATGAAGTCACCTGAAGATACAGAGGTTAGAGAGAGAAGTATGACTTATCTGAAGCCAAGTTGAGAACGCTCTGACTCGTGCTTCGAGTACAGAGCAACGCTTCACTCCTAGCGCTCCGTTGGCACTCACTCGTGACTTGCTTGCGCGCCGCAAGTTGCGCGCAGTACTCTCATGCTTACATACATACGTAAGTGGGTCTATGTGCCCACAATACTCCCCCCTAAATAATCAGCATGGTCATTTAACTCAAAATAATTATTTTTATTGTTTTATTATATTATTGCTAATCGCAATTAAATACATGTAGTTACAGTGTACACGATCTATATTTTTAATTCTCTCGTGCATACCCACACTCACTCAATTACATTATATACACTCATACAATTACATATTTACATGATAATTATTCACGCATTCAATAATTAAAAATCGTTCATACGCAATTAAAATACATATTTTTTATTATTTGTATGTTATTCCCATTCTTTTCATACCGCTGTATTTTCTTTCTTTTTTTAAAATTTTTTTACATATTTGACTTCAGGTACTTTTTACACACTGACGTACATCTCGCTGAATTAATTTTTATTTGACAATATTGCGTTCCTTAATAATTTAGACTAGTTGTTAATTTTTATGTCTATAAATAATAGTTTCGTCAATCAAATTTACATATGAAAAATGTTACGATTTACATGTATCGCATTACATGAACGTCAGTTACAACAGTTTTTTTTTCACAAAAGAAAAAATATATACTAATACAATTATTTACATTATTATTTCCTTTACAAATTTCTTCAATCTATTTACATAATCAGAGTAAGAAGCTGTACAAAATCTAACTTTCTTATCGCTCGAATTACCTTTTTTCGCTTCACCTACGTTTTTACATGCTAAAATGTTACTTATATTATTTCTCTTTCTCAAAATATTAGGAACGAATCTTTCTCTTTTTTTAATTCTTTCATCATCATCATTCTGACTCTATTGTCTGACTCTCTTCTCCTACTCTATTGTCATTATTGTTACTCAGTAACTCGTCGTTACTATTATTATCTTCATTGACATGATCAATAGCGTCATAATTATCTTGTTGCTCTGGTGGAGACTCATTGTGGATCTGTGCTTGTATTACAACATTATTTTCTTCATTCACAGTATCGGTGCTATCTAATTGCTATCTATTATCTACTGATGGTGTTTCATTACTACTACCTGATTGACTTTGATCACTATTTCCTACTTCATATTCATCTTCTATTTCGGTTGCTAAGAAATAAGCTGGTTTGAGCCTTTCAATATTTACTGTAACATCCTTATCGCCTTTTCTTATGACACAATTTCGGCCATTCTTATGTCTCGGGATAACCTCATATGGCCCTGTATATGGTTGAACGTGAGGTGGCTTCACCGCCTTTATCCTTTCTAGCACATGTGTGCAATTTTTTAAATCCTTAAAAACAAATGCTTTTAGGGCATGATTGTGCCTTACTGGCACTGGCCTAACCTCTCTCATATACTCTTTAAATTCAGATAAGAATGCAGTGTGATCTATTATATCTGTATCCCTGAACTCACACATATCTCCTGGTACAGCTAGTGAAGTTCCGTATAAGAACTCAGCTGGGCTGGCATCCGTGTTTTTTCTTAAACACGTTCTCAACCCTAATAAAACAGTGGAGAGGACTTTAGTCCATTCACGTCCCTCCATGTGACACATAAGTGCCGCTTTAAGATCACGGTGCCACCGTTCTACCGTTAGCAGCTAAGTGATATGCATAACAATTCTAAAAACATGCCAGACTCAAACTGTTTGCCTTGATCCGTTGTTATGATGACAGGTGCACAGAAGCGTGACACCCACGTATCATAAAAAGCACGTGCGACAGTTGGAGCTGATGCGTCGTAAACGGGCACCGGCCACCTAGTATACCTATCTATCATGGTTATAAGATATTTGTAACCATCGCTAAGTGGCAACGGACCTTCCAAGTCAACATGAACGTGGGCGAACCTCGCATCAGGCTCATTAAATTTCATGGGTAAAAACTTGTTTTTCCTCGTGACCTTGGATCTTTGGCATTCCATGCATGCTTTGCACCAAGATGTTATTTGCCTGTTCATGTTTGGCCACACATATTGCTTTCTAATCATCTTACTCGTTGATCAAGCAAATAGATGCGCTTTATTGTGGAAGAGTTCAAAGACGACTGCTCTTAGTGCCTCTGGTACATATGGCCTGAGCACATCTTGCGCGATTTCGCAATAAAATGGCTTATTTTCCACACCACATTGTAGTTTTACCAACTTTAATTGATGCTGCGGGTTATTCATGATCTCTTGCAGCTGTTGATCTTCCACCTGTTTTTTAGCTATCTCATCTAATCAGAATATTGTCGGAAATCGGAAGTCGTCAACCCTCGATAAGGCATCTGCTAGTACTTCACTTTCTCCTGGTACGTAGCAGATTTCTACGTTGAATTCCGCAATATAAGCTAGTTTTCTCGCTTACAATGCTGTACAATTATCCAAACCTTTGTTTAATGCGTGAATCAACGGTTCGCGATCAGTATAAGCTTTGAATTCCCTACCTTTCAAGTAGTAGTTAAAATATCTGATGGCTTTATAAATGACCATTAATTCGCGATCGTACGTAGAGTATCTCGATTGTGCTGGCGTGAATTTTTTTGAAAAAAATGCTAATGGTTTCCATAAATCACCTACTTTTTGCTCTAACGTCGCGCCCATCTCAAAGTTTAACGCATCGGTTACTAACCTAACTTCTGGATGAAAAAGCAAGGTACGCTATATTAGCCAATTCTTCTTTAATAGCCTCGAAGGCTTTTTCTGCATCGTTGGTCCATTCTACAGGACGCTTATCCTTCTTCTTTATGTCTTTAATCATGGCGACTAAATGACTTTGGACTTCAGCGGCTTTTGGCAAGCTTTTTCTGTAAAAGTTTACCATCCCCAAGAACCGTCTTATATCATCTTTGGTCTTGGGCTTCTTAAAGGTTTGAATTGCTTCGATCTTAGATGGATCTGGTTTGAACCCATTTTTGTCGATTAAGTGGCCTAAGGAAGTAAGTTTCTCAACACCAAACTGACACTTTTCGACGTTCAATCTGAGGTGGAATTTCTCCAACCTCTCTAGGACGATTTTCAGATATTCTTGGTGCTCCTCTTCTAATGAAGATGCAACCAAGATATGCCTGGTTTATGTATCGCTGGAATGTTTGAGCAGCATTCCTAAATCCAAACGTCATTACTAGGAACTCGTAAAGTCCGAATGGTGTTGTAACCGCTGTTTTTGGCACATCCTCTGGAAAAATTGGAATTTGCAAAAAGGCTTTTTCTAGATCGAGCGCGGAAAAAATGCTTTTATCTTCTAAATTTGACACAAAATCGTCAAGGTTAGGAATAGGATATTTATCTGGTACTGTAACGGTATTTAATCTTCTATAATCGCCACATATCCTCCACTCATTATTTTTCTTTGGAACCATATGTATAGGTGTAGCCCAAGGGCTTTTCAAAGGTTGACAAACACCTTCTTTACACCATCTCTCAAATTCGTTTTTAGCTGCTTGCAGCCTATCAGGTGCTGACCGTCTTGGCTTTTGAGCTACTGGCGGCCCTGTGGTTTTAATATAATGATACACATTAATTTTCCTTTTCGTCTTAGACTCATCAAGTCCCATGACCAATGGAAATCTTCTTATAATATCGGCGTATTTATTCTCCGG
The DNA here is from genome assembly GCA_017163975.1 of Anastatus disparis. Lineage (NCBI taxonomy): Eukaryota > Metazoa > Arthropoda > Insecta > Hymenoptera > Eupelmidae > Anastatus > Anastatus disparis. The sequence continues at coordinate 6,801,094 of JAFFSR010000282.1, forward strand.
GTTAACTAACGACACCTGCACGTATGAAACCTTTTTAGCAGTGCCTGCGACCGACTCACCAGTTTTTGCGTCCACTAGCCTCCGTCAGGTTATATCTGAAAGCAAGTGGTAGTGCTTGATAACGTCGCCGCCTGAAATCGCATATGGTACATCTGCAACGATGAATGTCCATTTGATCTTATTTTTAAACCCAAAGTCTAACTCTCTAAATATAACACCATATGTGTCAATCTGCGTATTATTCGCGGCGCATAATTTAACGCGCGTTGCCCTTCTTTTACTATTTTTACTTTTAGGCACTAAAGATACTTCCGCACCCGTATCTACACGAAATGTTTCGTTCGCAACTTTGTCATTAACATGGAGGCGTATACTCTCTGTGTCCGACGAGGTTGCCCCCTCTACCCGCCGGGTTGGGAGTTTACATGCGTTTTATCTTTACTGCGATTATTATTTGACATCTGTCGATTATCGTTTTTGATATTATTACTCCTTTCTATGCTACGAGCAGGCGATTTTGATTTCTGTCTCTCTTCTTTTTGTTTAGGTGGAACAGACTCATGCTTTCTACTAAAATTAATCCAATCGCATGGCTGTTCACACCTATACGCATTTACACCGTACTGCGCATGATATCTACAATACTGCTTCACTTAATTGTGCTTACACGGTGGTCCTCGATTAATTTTAACCGTGAAGTCTTTGCACCTCAGATTTTCCTTTTGGATATGATTCTAGACATATTTAGGATCAAATTCCAACAATAACCAAAATCGAAGAATGAGCACTTTTTTATTAATTCAAATTTTTATTTTTATACATAGTTTTTTATTAAAAAAAAATTTTTTATTGATAATTTATGAAATCAATTTCTATGGCTTGTTTGAATAATATTTCGAATTACTTACATATTTTAAGCAAAAATTATTGTAAATATATTTAGAAAAATCTTAAGTTATGTAGCAATGTAAGCAAAAGGTTGAAATTATTTTTCTCTGACATATTATCTTAATGAAAACTATTGCAAGATATAAGTACAACAAATACCTGAATACTTATTCATGAATCAAATAGCACATAAATATGCACCTTTAATTTTATGTCCAACAAGGTGTGACTTAATTTGCGGTGTGAGGTTATATTTCCACGCCTTTAAAATAATCTCTTTCTTAATGTTTTCCCCAGCCACGTCAATCATTTCCCTTAAAAATTCGGACGGCGTTTCTCCTTGCACCCGGCATTTTCTAAAAAGTTTGTTAAACGGTTCCTCCTGCGACTGTCCATATGCGTCTTTAAGATAATTTTTTAGACCGTCATATCTATTTCCCGGTTTTAAGGTTTTTATTAAATTCGATGTTTCACAAATTACGTCTTGGTCTAAATTATTTGTTAGTAACACGAAAGCTACGCTTTCTTCCGTGATATTCTGTAACCTTGCTTGCGTTTCGAAAAAGTCGAACCATGTTTCCGGGTCATGCTTCCAGAAGGGAAAATTTATTTGTCGGATCTGTATAAAGTTGTTCGGTATTAACACGTTACCCTGTTGTTCGTTCCGGTTCTGCCATTGCGCGTTATTGAAATTATTATACTCTACGCGTATCAGTATTGGTTCGCGATTGCGCGCATCTTGCGTCCCTGTTCTCGCGTCTCAGTTATTTCAGTTTATCTCTAGCGATTCTATTCTTTTAATTAAAAGTCCTAATTCCGATTCATATCTTTTTTTCATTTCGCTTATTTGATTTCTATAATATTCGCCTATAATCTGAGCTTTATTCGTTTTTTTCTAAAATGTCTGAACTAACGTTAGGAGTCTCGAGCATTCTATTCATATCTATTTGATTGTTATAAAAGCCGCGTTCGTTTCTTTTATCGTTATTTAACGTACTGTTCGTGGACACGCCACCGGTAGCCATTTTGTGATCAGAGGTTATGTACAATTGATCAACGGTAAGTCTACGCTATAAATCTTAACTGACCTTGATCGATATCAGTTAGTCTTATATTGACTAGATTGTATAAACAATTGAATGCACGAAATAAATAAATTAATACGACACTATAATAAATAAATAAATAACGTTACACTAACAATCAAATAAATAAACACGAAGATACGAACATACATGAATAAACAATTATTGCTTAAAATTACCGTTCAAGGTCAATTGCAATAGGTGTATAGAGCCTACGCGAAATAAAAACACAAACAAAATTACGCCGTTAACTATTTACAATTTATACTTTTACATCATCAAAACTTTAAAATTATTTGTATTGTGTGCGCAATACACAAACAAAATTGACTTTATTTCTATTCGCGATTCACTAGCACGCATGACCTCCGCATGCCCCCTCTAGAACAATCTAGGAGATACACAAATGTAATGAGTAGATGTATTCTCTCAGAGGTTATACATTGGCCCAAACATGCCAGCAAAATTCACTTATTTTTCTTTTCGATCTTACTAAAGCCTTTTATCTGTTCGCGATTTATATATTACTTACACGATTTATTTATTTTCACGCGCACACAACACTTGACCTCTAATCACTTTGAATTTAACCGTCACGTCGGTTTTACTTTTCTAACGGTTTCTCGAATCTTCTACGCGTTTCTGTAATTTTTCTCGCGATTTCCCGCACAATCGAATTATAATTTTTTTCTTCCCGTCAATTATGCCTTTGTACATGTATATATATGTATATCTGTATTTTTTTCTTTTTCGTACAGTTTTTTTAGGGTAACTTTCCCAATATTTCAAAGACAATTTTTTCTGAGAGAGATAATTCTCCTATACTTCCCCAGTCTACACGTGTATCTCAATACATTTAAAAAAAAAAAAAGAAATTATTACTATTATTACAAGGCATTTAATCACAGGTACTTGGCAAGGCTTTGATTTGTGCCCAAGTAGATGAACGGATTCAATGAGATGGCTACACATCTCTCAACCTCACCAAACCCATAATTGTCTTATTCACAAAACCAAATATTTTATTTTCACGTATAGCTGGAAGAAGCCAGCTTCTCACTTTTACTTATTATATATTTTTATTTTATACACATATATATAATATCGATTGCAGCATAGATCGGAAAAAAGGAAATTTTTACAAGCACTTTATATCTTTGCTCCACCGCACTAAGCAATGTCAAATAAAAAACGAACAAAGAGAAATTTACGTTCCCTGAAATTTCTAAAGAGAATAAGTTTTATTATATGAAAAATTACTTCACTTTCTCTCTAATTCTACAGCGCGACGCGTGAGAAACAAAAAGAATCTACCTTTTTAATGAATTCCTCGCGTCCCAAAATGGCCGTCTTTGCTTGCGTCCGGTGCCGGCTCGTACACACTCGCGCCGGTCGCTGCTGGCTTCGCTGCCTCTCCTCCTCGTTGACTGTCGGGGTCACCAATGTGTGCTCCGGCACACTCAAGGAAGATGAGGATAATGTACAGGTCAATTGGCTGTAACAATATATAAAGAAAACCTCGTCTTTATTATGTCGTTATGAAGTTACCTGAAGACACAGAGGTTAGAGAGAGAAGTATGACTTATCTGAAGCTGAGCTGAGAACGCTCTGACTCGTGCTTCGAGTACAGAGCAACGCTTCACTCCTAGCGCTCCGTTGGCGCTCACTCGTCGCTTGCTTGCGCGCCGCAATTTGCGCGCAGTACTCTCATGCTTACATACATACGTAAGTGGGTCTATGTGCCCACAAAATCAAAGTAAGGAAAGTAGCAAAAAAAGTATATTAGAAATGATGCCGGAAATGTGCAAGAACAAGAGATAAATGGTAGAGAAGGTTTACAAATAAATATTTGGGTAAGAACACCGGGAGAGGTAGCAGAAGCATTGAGAAGCAGTGCACCTCATAATGCGGTTAATTGAACAGATATTAATGAAAAAGAAAAATTTCGTTCACATATGCGAAAAAAATACTACCAGATCGTGCCAAGTATGAGCTCAGAAAAAGAAAAAGAGAAAAAATTGTTAAGAATAAACTCTAATGCTGAAATTATAAACAATGAGACAGACTGAGAATCATATTTTGAGGACGAGTTTGAAGTAAAAGACTCAAGTAAAAATCGAGAGAAAGAAATCATAAGTGAGAGTGAAAGCGAAAGAGATAAGCATGACGTCAGTGAATCTGAGTCGCAAGATGAAAGCACGGAGCAAGAAGAGAATGAGAGTGACGTAGAGCTAGATAAAAATGATTTAAATGAGACTGAGTCGCAAGACTTTGAAAAAGAAAAAGCTGACGAAGAAAATAGGCATATGGATGTAATAGAAACGATAGAAAACAACGACGAAAATGAACCAATAAGTTGGAGTAATTCTTTTAATGATGGTGCAGGTGTATTCGAAGTATATGATGCAAGTGATGAATGCGCACAATACTGGTTAGATTTGATAAGGGATGACAATATACTGGAAGACGGTAATTGTGTTTTTCACTCACTAGGAGAGTGTCACACCTCCGGATCACGGATTTTGCTCAAACTTCGGGATAAGTTTTTAGATGATAAAATATGGAAAAAGCTAAAGTTATAGTCATAGATACTCAATATTTCCATACTTACAGGCAATTAAAGAAAATCACTAAAAAAGTTACTAGATTTGAAAACGCATATAGTTCTTTAGCATTGGTAGCTACAAGCCTGAATTTTAAATTAAAGCTGAGCTCAAATCCTTTCGAATTAGTAGTTATAGCATGTAAAAATATTATTTTTTCCCAAAGTTAGAGCGTAATAAACATTAGACCTGATTTTTCTTTTAAAAACATTAATTAATAATAAAAGCTGAAATTAGGTCCAATCCTTATTACGCTCTAACTTTGGGAAAAAATAATATTTTGATATGCTGTAATTACTGTTTCGAAAGGATTTAGCTCAGCTGTCATTTAAAAAAAGTTTCAAGCTTGTAGCTATCGACGCTAAAGAACTATATGCGTTTAAAAATCTAGTAACTTTTTTAGTGATTTTCTTTAATTGCCTGTAACTAGGGAAATATTGAGTATTTATGGCTATAACTTTAGCTTTTTCCATATTTTATCATCTGAAAACTTATCCTGAAGTTTGAGCAAAATCCGTAATCCGGAGGTGTGACACTCTCCTAGTCAGTAATAAAAGTATGTAATTTAAGAATGTCCGCAAATGAATTAAGAGACATATTATTAGATGCAATATTATTAGGCGCATGCGGAGACCCGCAAACGGCAGAAGCTATCTTAACATGTAAAAGATATGCCGATGTAGATTCCGTGTTTATATTTTCTTGCGAATTTAATCAAAACATATGCGTGCATTTTATAACAGATTATGATGAAACGCTATATTGTCATTTCAAGGCAAACAGTTCGAATAATTTTATTTATTTACATTTAAAGGGAAGGCACTTTACGCCGTACATTTATACAAGGAAAAATAATATTGTAAAAAGACATAAAATAAAGAAAACGAAGAAAGTACAGCGTCGAGCGAAAACGACAACGAACAACGAGATAATAATATCAACAAGCCAGATATTCCTATTACACCTATGACAGACTTACTGGCGCAAAGAGAAGGAAGTCAATCACATAAGATAAATGATGCGCTTGAGCGTTGCCTTGTAAAGAATGCAAGGCTGCCGCGTGAGAAACCACCTTGGGCTCGGTTAGATAACAAAGTACCACAGCCATTTAGTAAATTAAAAATATTAAGAGATCACCCATTTGAATATAAAGAAAATTTAATATATACGATGTCAACAGATTTTTACTTAAATACAGAAATAATTGAAGCGCTTATAGAGCGGCAATTTATAAATCCGGTAGAAATATCAAGCAGAAAATTTGCAGTTGGCGAAGTACACGTATCTAATTACAAAGATAATTTCATATTTTGTGCATTCGTTAAAGCACATATAGACGATAAAGTATTAAAAGCAGATATTATTAATGTATTAAAAATTTGAAAAGGATAATTTTGCAGTATGAAATTCCTTACGTTAGCGTGGTGAGAGATTTGGCAATGCTCTCAATTACCGACTGGATATATTTTATAGAAAGCTTCAATGAAATATTTACAAATACACCCTTAATAGCAGTATTTTATCAAAATAATATTCCAGTACCACCGGTAGAAGATAGATATAAGCTGCTAAAGGAATATCATGAAGCAGCTATAGGTGGTCATAGAGGTATAAATGAGACATACAAGAAAATAGCAGCTGACTATTATTGGAAAAATATGAGACCAGACGTTAGGCAATTCGTCTTAGGCTGTGAAAACTGCCAGACAAAGAAGCTAGTACGCGTCAAAACGCGATTGCCCATGCTTATAACAGACGCACCGTCGAAAGCTTTTCAAAAATTATCAATGGACTTCTATGGGCCCTTATCACCCACGAAAGAAGGGTACAGATATGTTCTCACAGTACAAGATTGGTTAACAAAGTATTGTATTTTAATAACAACAGTACATGCGGACGCAGAAGAAGTAGCGCACGCTCTTACAAGGAAAGTACTAGCATATTTCGAGCCACCATCTGATATAATCACAGACCAAGGCAGGTACTTAATAAACAAATTACTTGGGGAATTTGCAGAAATATTCAGAATAAATAAATACTGTACAACTGCGTATCACTTCCAAAGTCAGGGAGAAATCAAACGCATGCACCATACGATAACAGAATATTTAAAAGCTTACATGGAAGAAAAAGCGGACTGGGCTGAGTGGCTAGATTTGTGCCAATTAGCGTATAATTGTACAGTACATGAAGCAACGGGTTATACACCATACGAACTTGTTTTTGGCTATAAAGCACAAACACCGTCAAGCTTCCCATCAAAGGAAAATCTGCAAACATACGATGAATATTTAAAAGAGACAGTAGCTAATCTTTCTCAGTTGCAAACATTAGCAGCAATGAATTTAGTACAAGCAAAATACAGATCGAAATATTACTATGATAGAAAATTAAATACGAAACATTTCCGAGAAGGTGAGAGCGTTTATTTATTAAAATGACCGCAAAAAGGAAAATATGATGCGCAATATGAAGGACCGTACGAAATTATTGAAGTACACTGAAAAACTTTTCGTACGAAAACACTATGATGAAAACCAAAAACTGTTTTGGCACGAACGTATTAATGCTCTAGTTTACGAATGTTCGTAGTTATTCAGCACGAAGATCGTAGTGCATGAGCTGCAGAAAACGGTACAATTAAAACCCCCTGATGCTCGAAGTTAAGGGCTATGAATTTCGTAGAATATATGATTGATACTAATATCATATGTGTATACTTTCAATTTCGTAGCTCAGTACTATGAACTTCGTAGTAAAACAACACGAACATTTAAAACTCGAAAAGAGAATTGAGTGCAGCTCTCCCACTCCTTCATACAAAAAGCAAATGAGGGGAAAGGATAAAATTCACGTTTTATGAGAAAAAGAGCCTCGATTGAAATGGCGTTCTTTAATAACATATTTATTATTTATATGGATATAAAATTAAAAATATATTTTCATATTTCACGCAATCTAAGTGTAAAAAAAATTTTAATTAGCATTTTGAAAACCCAATATTTCAAAGAAATTATTTAATCTATTTGTTAAAATTATTCTCATTATTGTGTCAGGCAAATTTTCCTAATAATAAAATGTTAAGAAATATTTTTATTGTTAATCTATAGTTTTATTATATTTGTAGCATAATAAATATAACTTAATTTTTTGTAAATATTTCTTTCGTTTGAATGAAATTGAAATTATATTTACATTAAAACTTCTTAACAATACTATTGGTTTTAGTTTTTATATAATAATAATTTGATGTGAAGATGTATTTGTTATATTCTATTGAGGATAATAGTATATAAATGTAAGCAAATATTTTATAACTACATTTATAGTAAATATAAATGAAATTTGTTTAGTTTTATAAAATCATTTTGTCAGTATCGCTTATTTGGGTAATTCTCTAGAACTTTTAACTTTTAATGTTACTGTTTTTAAATAATTTTTTAACAGTTTCTATTCCGTTATTTTGAGGAACACAAAACTTTTTTTGGTCTTAAATTTCTCATTTGAAATCTAAAAAAAAAACCTCATTTTTTTATAACTATATTGAAAGTTATTTTTAAAATTCTTTAAAACGTATTAAATGTTTTACGAAAAATCACGGTTTTGCATGAATCGTGTATAAAATGAGCAAAATTTAAAACTTTATTTAATAAGTTTTGTTTTCTCATAGAGGAAGCATTGTATTGATAAAAAAATTTTTCTTTATACCCGTGCCGGAACTTTGCCTAAGAGTGCTTCTCATGCAGCAGGGAACTGGCCAATTACATTCGTGTTATTCCGTTACATACGTGCGCAGAACGCACCGTGCAGCTACGAACTGTACATCTTCTCGGTCGCTTCGCTGTCTGCTGTATACTTAAACTATATATATACGCGAATGTCTAACACATTTTTTTTTTTTTTTAAGAAAAAAGATTAATATATAAAGGATATTGTCCTCTATATGATTAACCTTTTTCCATGGTGAAGTCGAGGGAGTCCCCGCCCGGTACCGTTTAACACATTACATCAGGCTAGACTGTCAGACCCACCATACCGAAAACTTTGACTACCGATGGATAATCAGCCACTTTTGTGACCAACAATCAACCGATACCCAATGAGGTCAGATTTTTAAGAGTCGCGATATAAATGGCACATACACTAATTTTCTTTCGAAAAAAAGTTTAGAGGAACCTGGCCAGGATTCGAACCCATGCCCTCCGCGTTGAAGGCAAGAGCTCTATCCATTACGCCACCGCGCTCTTCTATGTCTAACACATCATACTTGTAGTTATTAAATAAACAAACACACTCGATATTAATACACTAATATATATATATTAGTTTAAATTATAACGAATTATAACTTTCGTTTAAAATAGATATTCTTTTTCATACACGTTTCTTTTAATTCACGACACTCTTTTAAACACTCATGATTGTTTTAGTACAAAGAAAATAATTCAATTCACGTTTTTACACGTTTTGCTTAACACGTTTTGTTTTTGTGCACTTGATATTAATACATTTATATTTATTAAAATGAACTATAACTTTACTAACATACACAATTGTTTTAACTCACAATTTTTTCGTTTGCACTTTAAAAGGTTTTCATACACAAAATATAGTAATATAAAAGTATTATAAACACGTTTCATTATTTCTCACGTTTTTTTAATTTAAATTATCATTTATATATTTACTGTGTTTCTTATGTTAACTGCTATGTGTACTGCTATGTTCGGTTTTTTTTTTCTCTCTTTCTCTCTCTCTACCGAACTTAACTGTATATTGTAGTTGCTTGCACATGCGCGCTATAACGAAATAACGCAACAGATGACTTTTCGCTTTTGACGAATTTTTTTTTATTGAAAATGGAGTTTTATCACTTTTTGGGGTGGCAAAGTTCCGACTGGGCATGAAAGAAAATCGTATACGCTCCTCGGCACGAAAAAGGCTCATCATATGCGCGTGTTTTGCTTTGCGAGGCGTCAGCCGAGCAAAGCAAACTTACACGCGCATGTAATGAGCCCGTTCCGAACCTCGGAACGTAATATACTATTTTTCTATCTTTTTATTAATTTCTACATATTTGGACTCAGAGAGTTCATAAAAGTGGTTTCCAGAAAATGTCTGTATGTATGTTTGTGTGTATGTTTTATTCAGCCAATTACCCACATAGCATGAAATATTGCATTGAAACTTTCAATGAAATATTGCGCACAAATGTTGTCACAAGGTGGCAGCGATCTTATCTTGACATTGGGAAAACGTTTCATGAAATATTTCAATGCAATATTGCTGCAACCTTGCTACAAAGTTACAGAAAATAATTCAAGGAATAATAAGGGAAACATTTCATGAAAGTTTTCAGCAAGGTTTCTGCAAGGTTTTATGAAAACATTTCACGAAACATTGCACGAAACCCTTCATCAAAGTTTTCGTAAAACATTTGGTACGTTTTAAAGAATTTTAAAAATAACTTTCAATATAATAAGGTTTATTTTTTAGATTTCAAACGAAAAATTTAAGACCAAAAAAAGTTTTGTTTTCCTCAAAATAACGGAATAGAAATTGTTGAAAAATTATTTAAAAACAGTGACATTAAAAGTTAAAAGTTCTAGAGAATTACTCAAATAAGCGATACTGACAAAATAATTTTATAAAACTAAACAAATTCCATTCATATTTACTATCAATGTAGTTATATTTGCTTACATGTATATACTATTATCTTCAATAGAATATAACAAATACATCTTTACATCAAATTATTATTATATAAAAACTAAAACCAATTGTATTGATAAGAAGTTTTAATGTAAATATAATTTAAATTTCATTCAAACGAAATAAATATTTACAAAAAATTAAGTTATATTTGTGTGGGTGAGAATGAGAGTGGCATAAGTCACATTTAAAAAAAAATTTAGTTAGTAGTATATTTCATTTCTTTAACATTAAAACAACTTATTTTTCAAAATAGAGTGGCTTTTTTGTTTATTTTTCTTTAATATTATAAGCACTGTAAAACTGGCACTCAATAGAAATGTATATTAATTTAAAACTTTATTATCGAAAATCTCGAAATAAGAAGTATGTGACTTATGCCACTCTCATTCTAACCCACACATTTATTATGCTAAAAATATAATAAAACTATAGATTAACAATAAAAATATTTCTTAACATTTTATTATTAGGAAAATTTGCCTGACACAATAATGAGAATAATTTTAACAAATAGATTAAATAATTTCTTTAAAATATTGGGTTTTCAAAATGCTAATTAAAATTTTTTTTAAACTTAAATTGCGTAAAATATAAAAATATATTTTTAATTTTATATCCATATAAATAATAAATATGTTATTAAAGAACGCCATTTGAATCGAGGCTGTTTTTCTCATAAAACGTGAGTTTTATCTTTTCCCCTCATTTGCTTTTTGTATGAAGGAGTGGGAGAGCTGCACTCAATTCTCTTTTTGAGTTTTAAATGTTCGTGTTGTTTCACTACGAAGCTCATAGTGCTGAGCTACGAAATTGAAAGTATACACATATGATATTAGTATCAATCATATATTCTACGAAATTCATAGCCCTTAACTTCGAGCGTCAGGGGGTTTTACTTGTACCGTTTTCTGCAGCTCATGCACTACGATCTTCGTGCTGAATAACTACGATCATCCGTAAACTAGAGCATTAATACGTTCGTGCCAAAACACTTTTTGGTTTTCATCATAGTGTTTTCGTACGAAAAGTTTTTCAGTGTAAATAACGGGAAGCATAACGTGACAATGAAGAACGCGAATAAAATAAAAACGGTTTATGTAGATAAAATAAAACGCGCAAGTACAATAGAAGCACCTCCTCCTTTCACAGATGAGTTAAGCAATTAATTTTCAAATAATGAATATATAGCTTTTATTTTTTTTATTTTTCCGCGGCCTTCGGACGAGGAAAAACAAAAACGACATATAGTCACTGCTTATTGGAAAAATAAATGGAAAATATATGAAAAAAAATTAATTAAAAAAAATTGAAATTACCAAATGGAAATGATAAGATATCCTTGAAGGCGCGACAATTGAATAGAATATTATGTTAAGATGTACAAAAATGAAGCGAACGCCTAGTAAATAAATTGAAAAAAAATAATAAACAAAAAAATGAAAATTAATAAACAAGTATTCAAGTGTACAGTAAAGCGTCAGGCAGGATAGGGCTGCGAAAACCTTTTTATTAACCGGAGTTAATAATCATTTAATTAAGGAAAATTGTAACAAATACGTTAATAATTATTAAGAAAAAGAAAATCAGGTTACACAACTCAAATATTAAGAATTAGTATAAGATTAATTACAAATCTTGCCTAAAGTTCCTTATGAACATCCCTTACTCCTTAAAGAAATAAAAGTCCAATAAATAAACGGAAAAAGTAAGCAAAAGTAATTAAACATGCGAGTTCAAAAAAAAGAAGAAATGGATTGCACCAAAAAAAAAGAATAATGACGAGATGATAATCTTCTCAATGTTGTATATAAAAATTCATGATAATCAATGAATTAATCGAATAAAACATTCAAAAGAATATTGAAAAAAATTAACAAGAGTGCAAAGAAAAAAGCCGTTTAATACAGTAAACTGGCATATGCATGTAATATCAAATTTCTTGGAAAAAAAAGAAATTAAATACAAATAATTATAAACTATTAAGACTCAAATAAGATACAAATAATTATAAACTATTAAGACTCGTCAAATGGACTAAATCTAAAAGAAAAAATAAAATATTTACCTTACACAACTGAAATTATCATAAAAATTCATAGGAATCAAATGCAAGACCTTTTTATTAAAGAGTAAATGAGAAAAAGCAGGAAAAGAACGAATCGAAATTTAATAATAAAAATTTTAGTTGAGTAACAACGTTTATAAAGTTAAGAATACTAATAGTAAAGAAAAATATTATTAACAATGAAGTTTTAGAAAAAAATCGTAAGCCAACCACGTTTGAAACCTTGGCCATATTCTGATTGACGTAGCGCTTCCTTAAAAATATATGTAAATAACAAAAAAATGAGATAAAAAGATAATAATCGTCAAATAAAAAAAATTAACACAGATTTAGTGAATAAATTTTGTAAGACGCAGCTTCGAGGATACACAGTAAAATATTAATCAGTGATTAGTTTAATAACAAAATTTTTTTTTATAAGGAAGGAAGAAATCGAAAATAAAAATAAATAAATAGATAACGATTAGTTGATTAAAAATATAGGGGACCCTTTTCTACTAATTAGTTAGTTTTTTCGTTTCAGATAAGTCATATAATTTCTCAAAATCATGTAAACAATTTATCATAAAAGCTCAGCAGCAAAAAATAATATCCACGTTCGAACCCCGACTCAAACCTAAATAAAAAAAAAGCAGCAAAGAAGAAGAAAATTCTTTAAATGAGTTTAAAACCAAAATAAACATTATCCAAAGAAGTATTGTAAAGACTACTCTTATCTTATCGAGTGCAACATGATGCGCACGTGTCTTCAAAAGACAAGAAAGAACATTTTGTAGTCAAGAATATTGTATTAAGTGTTACTTTTAAATTAATTAAAACTTGTAAATTTTTATTAGTACATTATTAAACGGGTGTGTAAAAGCTTCATTTACGAAACGAGAAGTTTACAGCCCGAGCTGGAGGTGAGGGCTGTAACGAGTTTCGTAAAAAAGCTCTTACACATCCGTTTCATAATATATTTTCTCGTTTGAGAGCCGAAAAAGAGAAAAGAAGTTGCGATTTTGAGGTTAGAATGCGAGAAAATATTTTTTTACATTTTCCATAAGATTGTATATAAAAATGTTTTATTTTAATTACATAATATTACTTGAAAAAAAGAGAGAGCATAAGATTTATATTTAGGATGAAAAAATTATTGGAAAATAGATTAGAATAAAATACGCAAACAACATATTCTTAACAACATACAACATAATAAAGGAAAAAATCAAATTGTAAAATAGGACGGGCATCGGCTCGTGTAGGTACACAAAAACAGTACCAATCACACACTAAGGACTTAATTATAATATATTTTTTTAATTGTATTCATGTATACGTTCTTGGCTTCGGGGGCCGAAGCCTCGGGGCCTCGGACGTGCAACGTACATTATATAGTACGTTAGTACAATCTTTGTATAAAGGATAAGGGAATAGCATAAAACTGAAAGTCGGAGAATAGCGACTCCGAGCTTCCAAGCCAAAAGTCGCACGGTTCGCGAAGTGCTGAGTCGGCACTTCGTCGCGGGCAACTTGCATCGTCGTTTTGGACGGCGACAAGCGAGAGACCATCGCCGGACGCGCTAGAATAAAGTCGTATCTAGTCTCTCTCTCATACTGTATTTGCTTTATAATAAATATCAGTCAGTTATTACTAATTCTCTCGTTAATTTATTTGCATCCTCACACTCCCCATAGGAGTGCGTATCGATTAAATCCCACGTAACAATGTATATAGATAGAGGTGAAGTTAATTAGTTTAATATTTTTTAATTTATTCATCACAAAAAAAAAGTTATCTAGAGAAATAACACTTAAGTTTTAAGGCAATTTACGTCTAATTAATGTTAGTTATTGTAAATGTTAATTTATAATAATTATTAAGATAATTGGGGATTAACACGAAACGTGCGTAGGAAAAAAAAATTGTAGATCGGAAAAGGTTTTCATTTAATATGATGTCAAGTGGTTGCATCTATTTTGAGAAAGCGCGTTATTGTGTTGCAAAGAAGGAGACAAGAGACATTCTGTGCCGTCGATTATTCACCTTATTTTAGTTATATGTATTTTTTTATTAATCGTGGCAGCAGCGGATAGATTATTTTGTGTTTTTTTAGAAAATTATTATTATAATCTGATAGAAACTATTAAACAGAAAAAAAATTGTTAACTTATTAATTATATTATTGAAATTTCCTAGATATTTTTTGTAAGAAAAATTGTTATCGAAATTTTATATAATAAAAAGGAAATATTTTATTTAGAAATTTGAATGTTTAAAAAAATTTTATATTTTTAAGTTAAATTTATTAGGAGAGTGACGCAATTTTAAAAAGGTGAAAGCGTAAAAGAAAAGGGCGACGCGTGAATTGTACTATTGGCTATTCAAATTTTACGCGAATATATTTCCGGTTAGAAAATTTATTGTCATATACTATCGGTTAGAAAATTTACTGTCATATACAATCATCTTTTATTATATTGAAGAGAAAACACCTTTTTTCCGTTCCTTCGGTTCTCCGGATTAGCAAATTCTTTAAATGTCCAATTTTTTTTTGTAATAAGAGTAGCAATTATTTATTATGTCCTATGTAATTGGTACTCATTAGATTTTATTCATGGAGCCTTATTTAGACCTTAATATCTATATTTCTCTCTTTATATATTCTTTTTTCGTTTCGCTTTATGATCTCTTCCTCTCGTCCCTTTCTTCCTCCCTCTTTTTCACCGACTCCAACTCCCCCACCCTCTCTCAATTCCTCTTTCTCCTTAAGTATGAATCTTAATTATTATATATAATTGGAGTATACGCTTGATTAGCTTTTAGACTCAAGAAAAAATTTCTTTGTAAACAATCATATTACATCATATTGAAGTAGAACCACCTTTTTCTCTGTTTATCTAGTTTTCCGGTTTTCCGGATTAGTGTATTTTTTAAACATGTATAATTTTTTTGTAATAAGAGTAGCAATTATTTACTGGGTTCTATATAATTAATACTCAATATCCATCAGCTTTTTTTGGAATTTCTTTTTTTTGCCTCATTCATTGGGCCCTAATATCTGTATTTCTCTCATTATAGATTTTTTATTTTAAATTGCTTTATTATCTCTTCCTCCCCCTCTATTTTTCCTGTATTCCTCTTTTTCTCACCTTTTCCATCTTCCCCCACTCTATCTTAATTTCTCTCTCTCATAAAGTATAGATCTCAATTAATATACAGGGTGATTCAGATAGGCATAACATATATATGATTCGATTTGTTTTCTTATTCCGAATCGAATCGTGCAAGAAAAAAAATATTAATTTTAATTAGGGCGTTTAAGAGGAGGTCGAGTATATCTGTCCTTTTTTAATAAAAAATGGGTTTTTTCTTACAAAAACTAATAATATTAGCAAAAAAAAAAGAGAAAGCCGCATTTTGTATAAAAAAAGGAATACTTTCAATGATGAGGAAGAATCGATTTTATCGCTTCTTTTACAAGAAAACTTTGGAAAACTTAAAACATAAAGGTTAGGGCAAATAATTCGGTTTTTCAAAGTTTTCTCGAAAACGAAGAAATAAAATTAATTCTTCCTTATCAAAGAAAATTTTGCTTTTTTTGATACGAGATGCAGCTTTCTCTTTATTTTTTGCTAAAGTTATTAGTTCTTGCAAAAAATAAATTCTTTGATTAGAAAAGGACAGAGATAAGTGACCTCCTCTTAAAATCGATTGTTGAAAATGATCAATCAGCGATCATCTATTGAGAATTAGTAGAACAGCGTTGTTAGATCGTCGCGCAATATGTAAGGTGATAAAGTCATTGTAGGGTAAGGCAGTAAGACTTGACATAACAATATCTTTAAGAGTTCAGCGCATTCTATTTGTATAACTTTACCTGGTAATTTTTATCAGGTAAATCACACAGCATGAATTAATTCTAAAATAACGTTTTTTAATCAATTCTATAATAAACCTATGTCTGCTTTCATTATTCTCGAAATAATATGGTAATAATTTATTGGAATATTTCATTCGATCAATTCTGAAAGAATTTTGAAATGAAAACAATAATTTTTAAAATATTTTATGAAATAATTAATTGAATTGATTTTGAAATAATTTTAAAAGAAATGCATGTACAAAAAATTATGTCAGTATTAATATTTGAATATTGGAGAAAGAGTTTATTAATTGATCGTTAATTAATTTAGCTTTGAATGGATTGTACACATAAATATTGTACACAAATTTATAATACACAGAATATTGTAAGACATTTTTCGCCATTCTAACCTTAAAATCGCAACTTCGTTGCTCTTTTTTGGCTCTCATGGCGAAAAATACACTACGCAACTAGTATGGAAAGGCTTTTTCACGAAACTCGTTACGATCCTCACCTTCGGCTCAGGCCGTAAACTTCTCGTTTCGTAAATAAAGCCTTCCCATACCCGTTACGTAATGTACTGTTGTACACATAATATTAATATAAAATTTTAATATTTGAAAATCGTGTGCATGAAATTGTATACAGTAATTAAATCATAAAAATTTTTTTTTCCAATATTTGTTTAGAAATTTTTGGACAATAATATTTTACGTTTTCACGTTATTGATTTATTATATTGTGGGTATCTTTTTATTATGACTAAGCTTGGTAAATCCAAGTAGTCAATCTGCGTGAAGTAATTTAATAGGACGATATTTAAAATTAACTGATTGACTTATTATTACGTTAATCGCGAGAGGGAGAAATGTCTACTGTACTACTGGTGTAAAATCGCTGATACGTCCTTGCTGCGTTGATCGTGGATTCGTGCTTCTCTATGCTCTGGTCGAGTTCTAGTAGGCCTCGACGTGGTTCGCCCGGTCGTATTTATACTTGTTGGTTCGTTGTTTCCCACTTCTCTATTCTTCCAGGAGCTTCTGCCTGGTGGCTTCTGTTTTTCTATGATTTACTTTGTTCGTTCCCTACAGGTGTTAACTTGTCAACTAGTTCGTCATCATTTCTTTCGATTACGAGTTGTTGCTAGCTGGTTTCGGACGACTAGTCAGCGCTTTCTTACTGGCTTATTCATTTAGTTTAATATATTTCTTATACTTCTACGTTTTATTATTTTCTAGAATATTCCACCCGTAACAATATAATATGCTTTAAAAACATATCTAAAAATATTTGTGCTTATAAAAAATTTTTTTATGCATTAATTACTGTATACAGTTTCATGTGCATAATTTTCAAATAAAAAAATTTTATATTTGTATTATATGTACGAAATTTGTCTTAAATTATTATGTGCATAATAAATTCTGCAATCTTTTTATTTTTTTTTTGTATTATTTCAGAATGAATTCAAAATTAATTTGTGATGTATGCACAGGTATGTACCTCATCATTAACAAAAGACCCACATAGCATGAAATATTTCGGTCAAACATTTTGAAATATTTCATCGAAAAATTTCAGTACAAGCTTTCATAAACATTTCATAAATATTTCAAAGCAAGATTTACAACGAACTTTTTATTTCTTTCAATGAAAATTTTCATAAATATTTCATATACATTTCATGAAATATTTATTAAAATATTGTTGAAAGATTTCACTAAAATCTTTCATGAAAGATTTTATAAAGCTTTATTATATATTTCACATCGGTCATAAGTAAATCTAAATCTGAAATATTTATGAAATATTTTATCAAACTTTTCAGAATTGTTTCAATGAAATATTTTTGGAAATTTTTAAATAAGGCTTCCTAAAATATTTTATAAATATTTTAGCAATATTACTCAGCAAGATTTTTGATATCCCAAAGCCGACTTGCAATATTGTTGAAACATTTTACTGAAATCTTTCATTAAAAATTTTGTAACGTTTTATGTAATATTTCACATCGACCCTAAGAAGATCATAATCTAAAATATTTATAAAACATTTTATTAAATCTTTCAGAAATGTTTCAATGAAATATTTTTGGAAACTTTCAAATAAGGCTTTCTGAAATATTTCGTAAATATTTCAACTATATTACTCTGCAAGATTTTTTATTTCTCGAAGCCGACTTGAAATATTATTTAAATATTTCACTAGAATCTTTCATGTAAGATTTTGTAACGTTTTATGTAATATTTCACATCGGCCATAAGTAGATAATAATCTTAAATATTTATAAAACATTTTATTAAACCTTTCAGAAATGTTTTAATTAAATATTTTCGGAAACTTTCAAATAAGGCTTCTTAAAATATTTTATAAATATTTTAGCAATATTACTCAGCAAGATTTTCGATCTCCCAAAGCCGACTTGAAATATTGTTTAAAATTTCACTAAAATCTTTCATGTAAGATTTTGTAAAGTTTTATGGAATATTTCATATCGGTGATAAGTGGATCAAAATTTAAAATATTTATAAAACATTTTATTAAACCTTTCAGAATCGTTTCAATGGAATATTTTTGGAAACTTTCAAATAAGGCTTCCTGAAAAATTTTGTAGACATTTCAAGAATATTGCTTTGCGAAATTTTTCATTTCTCAAAGCCGACTCGAAATATTGTTGAAACATTTCACTGGATTCTTTTGTGAAAGATTTTGTAAAGCTTTATGCAATATTTCATATTACATAAAGCATATTCGACCATAAGTGGATCAGCATCTGAAATATTTATGAAACTTTTTATTAAACTTTTCAGAAATATTTCAATGAAATACTGTCGAGAAATTTGAAATAAGGCTTACTGAAATATTTCATAAATTTTTTAACAATATTTTATTATATTTATCTCCTAAAACCCACTCAAAATTTTGTTAAAACTTTTTACTAAAATCTTTTATGAAAGATTCTGTAAGGCTTTGCGGAATATTTCACCTTCCCAATAGCAAGAAAATTTCAGTGAAATGTTTTGAAAAATAGTTTCATAAATATTTCTGAAATATTTCAAAGCAAGATATTTAGTGCAATTTTTTAATCTTTCGATAAAACCTTTAAGAAACATTTCATGAAATATTTATCGAAATTCGTTAAAACATTTCATAAAAATCTTTTATGAAATGTTTCTAAAAATTTACTAAAGATTTCACATCAGTTACTTTTAAATCGAATACTGAAATATTTATAAAATATTTTATCAAGCTTTCAAGAGACTTTTTACTTTAATATTGCATCAAAGTTTCAAATAAAAAATCCCGGAATAATCCATAAATTTTTAACAATATTAACGTGTCAGATTCTCAATTAAAAAAAACTACGAAAGAATATTGTTAAAACATTTCATCGAAATATTTCACGAAATGTTTTTGAAAGCTTTACTAAAGATTTCACATCGGCGATTTCCAAATCTAGAAGAGAAATATTTATGAAATAGTTTATCAAACTTTCAAGAAATCTTTCAACGAAATATTGTTGCAGGCTTTCAAATAAAACTTCACAAAATATTTTATAAACCTTTTCACAATATTACTTTGCAAGATTCTCGACTTCTAAAAAAATACGAAAAAATTTCGTTAAAACATTTCACTGACATCTTTTACGAAATATTTTTGAAAGCCTTACCAAAGATTTCACATCAGCGATTTCCGAATAAAATAGCGGAATATTTGTAAAACATTCTATCAAACTTTTAAGAAATTTTTCTGTGAAATAATAAATCAATTATAAGTAGAATTATAATATAATCTTGATTTTCTGAAATAAAGTTGAAATTTCACTTAAATCTTTTATGAAATATTTTTATCGATGTTCGAATGATAATGTAATATTTAATTAACATTTCGTAAAGGTTTTCTTGAAATATTTGTGCAAATGTTACTGAACTATTTCAATAATCTTTCATCATAGATTTGTTTGATGGCGATAATGTTGCAATGAAAGATTGTAGAAATCTTCAATTGCAATTTTTAGAAATATTTTCTTAAAATATTTCAACAATATTCATTTGCAAGATTTTTTATTTCCAATTCTGCCGATAGGAGGACGCGCGTTGAATGCGCATTCCGTCCCCAAACGGTTGGAGGAGACCTTAGTTAGTATATCAGGGAAAAGCCAGCTGCTTCGTGCAAAGACACGCAGCGCTTATCTTATAACAATGTAAATGCGACTAATAAATAAATGGAAAACATTTATGCGGATATGTATCAATGTATATGTATAATGAGTTATAATATAATATAGTATCATGCAGTAAAAATATGTTTCATAATTACAATTCATGTAAATGCGACTTTATAAGTAATGTGGATATGCAATTAATGTAGAAGTGTAATGCGTTATAATATTAAATAATGTTTCCTGAAATAAACTTTAAACATTTAAACATTTCATGAAAGATTTATGTTGTTTCCCAAACGTTGCAATGCAATATTATATCAATATTTCTTTAATATTCATTAAAAATATTTACCAAAAATCTTGATGAAATCTTTCATAAATCTTTCAGAGAAATATTTATTTGCTATTGCACAGGCGGACATAGCGAACTTTCAACAACGTTTCAATGAAAAATTTGTGAAATATTTCAAATTTCGCTTGAAAATATTTCATAAATATTTCATAAATATTTCATGAAAGACTTATATGTTTGTTTAATTGTTGCTTTGAAATAAATATAATAAATAATTAAGAAATATTTTTTTTGAAATATTTTCAAGTATATAGTTGAAATCTTTCATAAAGATTTCATGAAAGATTTGTGTTGTTTTTAATATTGCAATGAATTATTATATTAATATTTATTAAATATTTCTTAGAAATATTTACGAAAATCTTGTTAAAATCTGTCATAAATCTTTCAGAGAATTATTTATTGGTCATTGCATACGCGGACATAGCGAACTTTCAATAACATTTCAATGAAACATTTATGAAATATTTCAAATCTTGCTTGCAAATATTTCATAAATATTTCATGCTATGTGGGGAAGTCATATTGTTCGTTATCACACATAACCCAATTATTTGGGAAATAGGTTGAATATATTGCTACTGTTTGAAAATCGAAATTCGTAAATTTAACTAATAGATGGCAATGTGAGTCTTATCATGTCGATATTATTTACTGTTTTATTATTTTATGTTAAATGGTAAATGATATTAAATAAAAATAATAAAAAGTTTTAAACAAATTAAATTACTAATTAAATGAATTGTTTCATAAACAAAGTTATTGAATTAAATAAATATTATCAAAGAGATAAAATTATTGAAAAAAAAAAATCAATTTTTAAATTTTAATGAAATTTTTACTAATAACAGCATAATATGATGAATCAGTGATGCTGCAGTTTACAC
The DNA here is from genome assembly GCA_017163975.1 of Anastatus disparis. NCBI lineage: Eukaryota > Metazoa > Arthropoda > Insecta > Hymenoptera > Eupelmidae > Anastatus > Anastatus disparis. The sequence continues at coordinate 6,822,705 of JAFFSR010000282.1, forward strand.
CATTATTATCTATAAAAATAAGTTGTCAATATTCAAAACGTTAATAATAAGTATTGAATAATCGTTAAAATAAATATGAATATCAGTGTTAATAAACATTTCATTGTCAAATAATATTGATCTAAATATTTTTTATTTGATTCGTAAAGGTTCATTTTCATGGGTATTTTTAGAAAACGTTAAAATTATAATTTTTCAAGTTCTGAATACGTCATTAAATGCGTTAAATTTTGCAATATTTACTTAAGGATATGAAGCCCTATATACTCTTATGTATAAGCGGATATGTTATAGAATTTTTTCCTTAATTAATTCGTAAATATTAGTTGAAAAAAGTATTAAAATATTTCTTGCAATTCATAAAACAGCATACATATTTTTAAGAATTCTTATACATAAATGCAACTTGGAAACAGCAACCTCAAATGAGCTGTTATTGCATTTCTATTGCCACTGTACATTAGTGAAAATATTTTTTAAATAAAATTCAAGAATCTGTTGAGTAGTAATATTTGAAATTTATACGATTAAATATTTACTATTGAGATAGTATTTTAATTTCCAAAAAGTATAAATTTATGAAGTCATTTTTGGGATGTCAAATATACATTCTTAGTGTATTTATTAGAAATTATAATATTCTTTATACCAAAATAATTTATAATTAATTGAGAGTCTGAAAAAAGAAAGCAGACAACGCTAGATTCTGCATCAGGTTTTTCAAAAACTTTTTATGATATAATTTTCAAACTTTTTAAGCTTCTTGTTTGTCAGATTATTGGCTACATTATTTACCATTTTATTTGCCAAATTCTTATTCTTTCTAGCTTTATGAATTATAACTTGTGTTTTCGTAAAAACTATAACAGTAGTCGATAAAGAAATACAGAAATATCAATATTTTCTTAGATAAGAAAAAATTACAAAAATTACAGTATAAGCTTGATATAATAGGTTCAATGGGCTTTCAGAAGAGGAAATTTTTTTAGTAATTATATTATACGGAGTACCTCTACTCTAAGAGTCAAGCATCTTTCTCGTTTTTATATTTGGTAGGGAGACACATACTCTTAATTATGGTGGGGAAACCACTCGTCGACTGGTATTTTGAGATCCGATGAATCGAGCTTTTACTGTAATTTTATCATTTGGTTTTAATGGAAAATTTGAAATCTTCTAAATTAATCTTAAGAATTATTATGCTTTTACAAAAAAAAATAATTAAGATTAACCCGTTTAACCAGAGACCTTTTTCCCACTTCAAAATTGAACATATTTCCATACATTTGATTCATATGGAATTAAGCTAAAGTGTCTTTTGAGAAGTTTAGAAGCCTGTAGTGTTTGTAAGTCGAGTTTTTATCATATTCACTCTTGAGTCGAATAAAAAGTCTGATTGGCGAGAATCAATTTTGTCGTTCTTGTAAAATATCAAATAGTATAATTTTAAAGAAGCTTGCTAGCATAATATTACGGTCTCCCAAAAAAGAAACATGATATTTTTTAGAATACTTTATTTTAGATACGTGCTTTTGGGAAATTCTTCGCAAAATAGATAATAATATATTCAATCAAAGATTCATGTTTCTTAACAGGATGTCGAAGCGGCAGCAATCAAGTTTTGTCTTTTTTATTTTATTGAAATTTTTTTAAATACATAAATTAAGCAAATATAATGACTTTTCCGCACTAAAGCTATGTTAATACAATAACTTTTGTTAAATTAAAAAATCATTTGAATGTTTTTTTTATAAACTTGAATTGAAAAATAGATATCAAGCTCGACAAACCTAACCTTAAAATATGATACATTAGTAGTTTGTATTATAAATTTTTATGTATAGTATTATGGTGGATTTCTTGAGTTGTCCGAACAAGAGTTTAATCTTACAAATTTTATTGTAGCAAAAAAACTCGATTTAACGCACCTTTTATACATAAACTACGATTAGAAATATCATTAGAAGGTAGGCTGCTTCATGCTCTTATGAGCAACATCTATTGATGGTAAAACGATCATTACTTGAATTAAAAATCTTAGACTCAAGAAGCAAATTTGCCATTCTTGTCAAAAACCAGTTATTATGATTTCCAAAAAGCTTAATTTTTTTTAACAAAAGATACATTATCCAAAAAAAGAAGATCTATTCATGGCAGAACGATTGTTCGTTAAATTAGTAGTCTTATACTTGAGGATCTATTCTGTTATTCTTGCCCAAAACCAGTTACTACGGTTCTGAGAAAGCTTAATTCAATAGAAACGAAGTTTTCCAAACCAGCAATATATTTAATTAGAACTCTTCAGTTCGTAAATTCAGTTCGTGGCTCATCCGACAAACTATAGTACAAGTTACGCTATCTCAGGGTATTTTTTATAAAACGTGAATTATCCAGAAAAGCAAAATCTATTCATAGCAAAATTATTGTTGGTTAAATTAGTAGTCTTAAATTCGAGAATCTTATCTGCCATTATAGACAGAATACAGTTATTATGGTTCCAAAAAAGCTTAATTTAATAGAATATCGATTTTTCTGAGAAAGCAACGTATTTTATTAGTATTCTTTAATTCAGAAATAAGGTTTTAGTAAATTTTCTATGTGATGGTCGTTTCGAGAATAGATCAGTTACGCAAAGCAGGTGTTTTTTCAATTATTAATTAATTTTCCGAAAAAATAAGATCTTTATGAGGTTAAACCATCGTTATTTAGACTAGAACTCTAATATTTGAAAATCTATCCTGTTATTCTTGCTGTAAAGAAGTTTTTAGTATTTTAAATGTGTAGGATTGAATTAAAATATAAATGTTCCAATAAAAAATAAATACGACAGTTTCCCAGATCTTTTTAGTTCTGATATCTGGTCTTGAACTTTTCGCTAGATAGCAATTTCTTCTTAGCAACACTTTTCTCCAGACTTTTTTCTAGACTTTTCACCAGAATTTTTGACGAATTTTTTGGCAGACTCTCAACCAGACCTTTCATAGCCTTTTTTCGGATTCTCAGCCCGAAACTTTGCCATACTTCTCGCTAAACTTTTTTCCAGACTTTTCGCGAGATGATTTGCCTCACTTTTTGCTATACTTTCTATCACAGTTTTTGCCAGACTTGTCGCAAGATTTTTTACCAAACTATTTGCCAGACTTTTCATCAGACCCTTAACCAGAAATTTTACCAGGATTTCCGTTAGACGTTCTTCCAGACCTTTCGTCAGATTATTTACTAGAATTATTGCCAGACTATTTGCCAGACTTTCCACCAATTTTTTTACTAGACTTTTCGACAGACTTTTTCCTAGCCTTATCGCCAGACTATTTACCAAATTCTGAGCAAGATATTTTGCTAAGTCTTAGCAAGAGTTTTAGACAAATTCCAAGCAAGACATTTTGTTAGTGTTTTTGCCAGATTTATCGCCAGACTTTTTTCCAGACTCTTAGCCAGACATTTTGCTATACATTTTGCCAAAATTGTAGCAAAGCTTTTTGTCGAATTCCAAGCAAAACTTTTTGCCAAATTATTAGCAAGACCTTTCACTAGACTATTTCCTAGACTTTTCGTCAGACTTTTCGTCAGACTTCTCGTCAGACTTCTCGTCAGACTTTTTCTTAGACTCATCGCCAGACTTTTTACCAGAAATCTCAACCAGAGATTTTTCTAAACTTTTTGCCAGACTCTTAGCAAGACTTCTTACCAGACTTTTTTTCAAACTTTTCACTAGACGTTTTGACAGCCTTTTTGCCATACACTTAGTCAGTTATTTTGCTAGACTTTTTGCCAGTCTTTTAGGGAGATGATTTGACATTAATATATTTATAAGATGAGACAAAGCTCACTTCAAGATATTATAAAAAGACATAACATAGTGCAACCTGAGTGAAATCAACCTAGCCGAACACCAGAAATTCAAAATTACATGAAAGTACAAAATGAACCAATCAGAAGACAGCAATTATGAGATTTAAAAAAATTTGTGTAGATTCTACTCATCATTTGCAACAATAAATATATTCATAAGTGAATCTCTAAAATCCTTAGTTTCTAAGGAAAAAAATAATTAAGTTGGTAATTTCACAAAAAAATTTGAAAAACCACAATATTCTATTACTTATTACTCGTAATCCTTTTGACCCATGCCTCTAAAAATTTTTTTGTATATTTTGGGTATCAAATGGAACCTCTTCACGGAGTTTCAGCAAATTCTAGTTTTTTGTCAGTTGAGTTGACATGAAACATCCCATATATATATATATATATATCACCCATTCTCTGTGAAATTAGTAGTCAAAAAATTTTTTTTCGCTAAAAATTTGTAAAATGCTTCTTTTTTGTATTCTGGACCACTCAGAATTTTTTTAGATATTTTTAGGGACTAGTTTCAGAGCTACAAAGCTTCAAAGTTGGGCTAAAATCATATTTTTGACATTTTTGACTATTTTCAGGCTTAAATCACTCATTTGGGTTGCATTTAAGGAATACATTACTAAGAAACTTTTTTCTTTAATGTATTCTAGATTTTCAGAAAAAAGTTATTCCAATGTGCTAATGTAGCTATCCGCTGAGCTAAAACTATTTAAATCATTGAAATACAAGTTTTGGGTTTTCGAACCAAGATATCTGGTCAGGGAAGATCATCGGAGTAGGTTATACATGTACAAATATACCTTAAAAATTTCAGAGTGGTGCGGCTTCTCGTTTTTTTTTTTAAACAATGCAAATCCAACTAAAAATCATGAAAAATATGATTTCTAGCTACAGTTACTTATTTAAATGTCAACTTGCACTTATCTGTTGCAGATGTCCCTTTGTAAGCATTCATAGAAATAGTTGTAAACTTAACAAATATTTTAAAATATGGAAAAATATCTTCTGAAAGGTTCAGAGTAAACCAAACCTTTGATATATGCCTATAACCTTTTTCTAAGATGTATCAGTTACACGATCAAAAACTAAAAATGCAGTTCTACCTTTATGTCAGAACTTTTTGTGTTAATTCATGAGAATCTTGTTAATTATTAGGTAATTCAAGTCCAACTGATTTCATCCACTGTGATATTGATTTCAAAATTGCACTATACTGATCTTCAACGAACTGACCAAGAGAGGCTACAAGCTTTGGGTCTCAGATCCTGCTGGAACTTTATGATAAGTTTTGGTTTGATATAACTAAAAGAAAGCTATAGCCTTAGAGTCTACTGCTGAGCAGTTTTCAAATTAGAGCACATCACTTATTTCATATTTTTTTAAATTTTCAACCAACTCTTGAACAAAAATTTTTTACTTTGATACTCAAAAGTCTTTAAATGTAATTTATTTCCTTGCTATTGTTTTTCTTATTAATTATTAAATAACTGTTCATGATTGACACAATGATTCATATAATAGCTTACATGATTTTTACATTGTTTGTTGGCAAATTTTTTACAAAAATTTGCCAACAGAATCATCATGTAAAAATCATGCAAGTTATTATATAAATCATTGTGTCATGTTTGTAAAGTTATTTAATAATTTGTCTAGAAAGTAAACTGTCAGGTAACTCGACCATTTTATTAAACTTTCTTGTTTAAAAATTTTGCATGAAATTGAATCTGTTCTTTTATTAATAAATTATGTTGATTTCAGGTATAAGAAGAATAGCAAGAAAATAAATTACATTTAAAGACTTTTTAGTATCAAAGTGAAAAATTTTTGTTCAAGAGTTTGTTAAAAATTTAAAAAAATATAAAATAAGTCAGCTGCTCTAACTAGGAAACTGCTCAGCGTTAGACTCTGAGGCTGGAGCTTTTTTTTAGTTATAACGAACTAAAACTTATGATAAAGTTTCAGCCAGATCTAAGACCCAAAGCTTGTAGCCCCTCCCGGTGAGATACAAAGAGACACGAGTCGAGTTATATATCACTGACAATAAGAAAAATTAAATTAAATAATAATATATATCAATCTCTATTATATGTTGATTGTAAATATTTTTTTAAAATTAATTCCAAGTTCCTATACACAATTAAATTTAATTATTCCTATCATATCATGAGATTCAATGACAAATTGTCTGAAAATGTAAATCATGATAATCAATTTTCATAGAATTTTGTTTGTTACTAATATAAAAATAACAAATTATATTTAAAAAATATAACAAGGATTAGAATTAATGATTTTCTGAAACTAAACTTAATAATATACATCAGTATAGATACTTTAATCTTAACTAATCTCATTGAATGGAATTTAAGTCAGTGTGTGTTATACACTAAATCTATAAAAGAATATTATCATTTACCTGTTATATACATCCATATTATAATATTATTCACCTGCATTGTTATAAAAAGAATGCTCATTCACCCTGGACTTATACTAATTATTCCCTGTAATTGAAAAAAAAATTATTACAAAGCATCAGTTTTATTATTTAAAGAAATCTTTTTCAATTTGTGAACATGAAATAAAATAAAAACTTATCTGACTCATCGTCTCCATAGTCTGATATCCAATACAGGAACTACTTAGGTAAGGTAAGAATCATAAAATTGAAGATGAAAATGAAATTTTGAATAAACAATATAAGGATAATTATATTGATTAAATATTGTCTATATAATAAAAAATGAACTAAATTCACAAACTTAAACATTTTTGCTTAAGAGCATGATGGAGGTCCCCCCTTCTCAAATAGTCTCGTAATATTTTAATTCCAAGTATACGTGCAAACAGTACCCTATTGAAAATGTATACATTTTTCCAATACGTATTTTTACTACGTATCTCAATTACGTAACAGAATTACGTAACTCCATACGTAGCTAAGAGTTCGAATTTGTGACGTGATTCTTATACGTATTTATTTAAAAAATACTCAACTTTGATACGTTTTTCTTGTAAAAGTACGTAATTTTTAGAACCTGTATGCACTTAAAATATGCTAATAGAGGATACATATTTTAACTATATATAGTCTGGCTGGTCAGATCTGGCTGAAACTTTATCATAAGTTTTAGTTCGTTATAACTAAAAAAAAGCTCCAGCCTCAGAGTCTAACGCTGAGCAGTTTCCTAGTTAGAGCAGCTGACTTATTTTATATTTTTTTAAATTTTTAACAAACTCTTGAACAAAAATTTTTCACTTTGATACTAAAAAGTCTTTAAATGTAATTTATTTTCTTGCTATTCTTCTTATACCTGAAATCAACATAATTTATTAATAAAAGAACAGATTCAATTTCATGCAAAATTTTTAAACAAGAAAATTTAATAAAATGGTCGAGTTACCTGACAGTTTACTTTCTAGACAAATTATTAAATAACTTTACAAACATGAAACAATGATTTATATAATAACTTGCATGATTTTTATATGATGATTCTGTTGGTAAATTTTTGTAAAAAATTTGCCAACAAACAATGTAAAAATCATGTAAGCTATTATATGAATCATTGTGTCAATCATGAACAGTTATTTAATAATTAATAAGAAAAACAATAGCAAGGAAATAAATTACATTTAAAGACTTTTTAGTGTCAAAGTAAAAAATTTTTGTTCAAGAGTTGGTTGAAAATTTAAAAAAATATGAAATAAGTGATGTGCTCTAATTTGAAAACTGCTCAGCATTAGACTCTAAGGCTATAGCTTTCTTTTAGTTATATCAAACCAAAACTTATCATAAAGTTCCAGCAGGATCTGAGACCCAAAGCTTGTAGCCTCTCTTGGTCAGTTCGTTGAAGATCAGTATAGTGCAATTTTGAAATCAATATCACAGTGGATGAAATCAGTTGGACTTGAATTACCTAATAATTAACAAGATTCTCATGAATTAACACAAAAAGTTCTGACATAAAGGTAGAACTGCATTTTTAGTTTTTGATCGTGTAACTGATACATCTTAGAAAAAGGTTATAGGCATATATCAAAGGTTTGGTTTACTCTGAACCTTTCAGAAGATATTTTTCCATATTTTAAAATATTTGTTAAGTTTACAACTATTTCTATGAATGCTTACAAAGGGACATCTGCAACAGATAAGTGCAAGTTGACATTTAAATAAGTAACTGTAGCTAGAAATCATATTTTTCATGATTTTTAGTTGGATTTGCATTGTTTAAAAAAAAAAACGAGAAGCCGCACCACTCTGAAATTTTTAAGGTATATTTGTACATGTATAACCTACTCCGATGATCTTCCCTGACCAGATATCTTGGTTCGAAAACCCAAAACTTGTATTTCAATGATTTAAATAGTTTTAGCTCAGCGGATAGCTACATTAGCACATTGGAATAACTTTTTTTCTGAAAATCTAGAATACATTAAAGAAAAAAGTTTCTTAGTAATGTATTCCTTAAATGCAACCCAAATGAGTGATTTAAGCCTGAAAATAGTCAAAAATGTCAAAAATATGATTTTAGCCCAACTTTGAAGCTTTGTAGCTCTGAAACTAGTCCCTAAAAATATCTAAAAAAATTCTGAGTGGTCCAGAATACAAAAAAGAAGCATTTTACAAATTTTTAGCGAAAAAAAATTTTTTGTCCACTAATTTCATAGAGAATGGGCGATATATATATATATATATATATATATATATATATATATATATATATATATATATATATTGTATGCTTCTACCTTGCCTGCATCTTTATATTTCGCGTTATCTAGTCAATTTATTATATGGGTATTAATTTATTTGTCTTTATGTACAAACCATGTGCGTTTGTAAGAATGGCGACACACTCAGCGTTCATAGATGAAAACAATTCATTTTGCGTTGTTCTTATTTACTTTGAGAGTCTTTGCATCATTGATTCCTAGTTATTAAGATAATGACTTAACGGCTCTTCTTGACCGTTACGCGAGATAAATTTCTTGAATTACAAAAGATTTACTAATTAAATAAGTTTGCAAGAAAGGTGAAACTTTACTTCTTAATGAGAGCGGCGCAGCCGACTCGCATATTTTCATTTTTACACTTGCTGTCTAAGATTTTACTCACGTGCAAATACAATTCAATTTACGTGTGCGTATGTACGTGTATGAGTGTATGAAAAGGAGCTAATCCGTACGCAGCCAAGGCGTCATGATCAGCTGTTTCAGGGCCTTAAGCTTTCGATTAATACCTGAAAATAAAAAAGGAAATTGATAAGGACCTTTATTGGCTCTCGAATTCCAATCTCCTATTAACTTAATTCGCGTTTACAATAATTGAATGTAGTAACAAATTCCTATTAACTTTATTAACTTCGACTAATTATTTTAGAAAAAATCACTAAATTCCAAAGCTTTATTATTTAATTATCACGGTAAATATTTAATTTACGAGATGCAATAGAGTTTTTGCAGTAATGATAACGGGTACGTAGATCGATCGTTCGCCGATCTATTTCGCCGTCTTATTTCACTATTGCAAAAAATGATACACTATAACGCGTGATTTTAAGTTTAACTAAATTTTATTGATGAAGACTGGAATGAGAGTGTTCCTCTTTACATTTCATGTTCAGCAAGATACCTCGGATTTTGTGCACTAATGCTCATTTCGCCGCTGTCCGTATCCATTTTTTTTTTTTTTTTTTTCTCCTTTTATTGGTTAGGCCGAATTCCGACATGTACCCATTACCATTCCTCAGTTGATCCACGCATCTAATGTGTGTATAAAATATAAGGGTCTTTTTTTGCCCAGTCCTCACTCGAGCAGGGGTCTCCACAACTGTCCTGGAGGAAAGATCATCTATCTCTCCTTCATCATCATTGGAGCGTCTCTCCGGAAATATCGTATCAACGACCCGCACAACGATGGAAAAGGGCAACTTGTCCAAAAATATAGTCCAGTGAAATCTTGATACCGCTCTTGACGATAGAAAAAGCGAGATGCGGCAATGACGGTACGAGTCGAATAATACTCAGCACGTCACATCCGCGCCATTATCGGACAAGAACAACGTCAAACACAAAATAACCCCGTCACAGACAGTGGTCACATTTCGAAAAAGGATAAAATGTCTGTTAAATAAACTAGCGCGAACAGAGGAAAGAAAAATTAAATTGTCAATGTGATGATATAGTGAGTCACTGTGCAATCCCGAACGCCGAACATGTCATATAGTCTATCACACGCGGATGAGTCTCATGAAAGGCACTTCAGGTCAAAAAACCAATAAGATCACGTCACGTAGAGCACACTACACCAACACTTCCCGCGTATTAAGCGTCCATATTAAATAAAGATAAAACGTGTATATCGTTGAAACTCCCGCGAAAAGTTTATTTACAAATATACACCACACTCCCGATGACACCGAATTCCGCGAAAACCAGTCTATGTAAGTTCGGTCAAAGACCGTTATAAGAGGTTTAAATTCGAACTTCTGATCGGTGCCACCCATGTAATATTTTATATACTGGGAGTAAATAACCACTGGGAGATTAATAAATGACCCTGAATAAACTGATCACATTTATTTGAAAAAAGAAACGTTAGGGCACGATTCATAGTTTTCACAATAAAATTACTGTGCACTTTCCACAAAAACTTGAAAAAACTCACCCCTCGTCATCCCCGAGAAGTAATACATGCTTACGTCGCTCGTTACACACATTATAAAAACTAAGATGTCTACATTGCTCATACAGCAATGTTGCAGATAAAATGTGAGGGAAATCCCTCAAGAGTCCTCCCTGCATATGCGAAAGGTCCAGATCCGTAAATATGATGTAAGAAGGTTTCTTTAGGCTCGAACAGAAGTATGATAGAGATGGCGGTAAAAGATGTTTGATGAACTATGTTTATGATTAAGAATTACCCGGCGAAGCGTCCACAAGGCAACCCCAGTCGCCGCACCGCAAATGAACAAACGGAAGGGAAACCACAAAAAACGTCCCCTCAACGCAGCACCGCACTTGCAGCGGAGAAGAGCCAACAAACGAGGCACCGGGATAAAAAGCCCGCCACGAGTCAAAAGGTTAAACTTGTAGAAAATTATCAAGCTAAGGCAAACCCATAGCGATCTTGGAAGACTAAACCCCACAAATGATAGCAGGGAAAAACTTGAGTAAAGATCTCCTCAACGTTGACCACACGTGGGCAACGGAGGAGGCACGGACACAGAAAAAAAAGAAAAAATAAAACTTTCCCTTTGATTAGGCTCGAGTGAAAAACAGGCCATGACAAACTGCCATAACGATCTTGTAGCCGTAGTCTTAACAAAGACAACGGAAAACTTGCGAGCGCGGGAAAAAAAGAAACAAGAACTTATGCCATGGCAAATAACCACAGCGAGCCAAGAACTGATAAAAAGGAACTAAAAACTAAAAACTCCAAAAAACACACGGAGCAGGGTAGATTCCGCCCGCCAACCCTGAAGCGAACAGCGAAAAACGGAAAAAAGAGAGATAGGGATAGGAAAGAAAAAGAGCCGGCGAGACAACCGTTCGACTCAAGGTCCGCGCGCCGAATCTGTCCGTATCCATATCGCATTTTGTCTCTCCCACCTCTGATAATCGAAGCTGGTGGGGACACTGTAATTACAATAGAAACATATATACGAATTTATCACGCTGTCTATGTGTATGTTTCTCTTCGCGTCATATGTTAGAATAAGTGCATGAGCCGGGCTGTGGCACAGTCGGTAAGAGCATTGGATTCGTATTCTCGGGGGACCGTGGATCGAATCCCGCTCGCGGCTGTTTTTCAAGCAAGCACCTCTGTTACATGTGCTTTGTTCTTATGAACACACTTTCGAGCTCCATCGTTAAAGGACGAAAAGTAACTCAGTTGCTTAAGGCAGCTGGCTTGCGTCCTAGCGGATCGGGGTTTGACTCCCTGGGAAAATTGGAAAAAACAATTTTCGTAGTTTTTCGTGGGGAAGAGAACCCGAAGAACGCAAAAAAAATACAAAATAGAGAGTTCCTCGGAACAAAAAAAATTGATGATGGCCTATGACGAAAAGTCCAAAGGCCAATAAAAGATAAAGAAAGAAAGAAAGAATAAGTGCTTGCAGTGGGCATGGTCGTGCGTACATCTGAATGCGCGATCGGTTCTTTTCGGCCACCTCACCTCACCTGGTTACTTACCTATGATTACATGTATACGATCTTACATCACCCCCGAAACGAAATGGGTTCTTCGTGTAAAAACACATTTCGTTTCGTGAACAGGGATCGTTTTTCGTAAAATACATTAAGAAAAAAAAAAGCTTTTAATCTATTTTGAATCATTTAATTTCTTCTTTTTTTTTGTTGCTAATTTAATATTTATTTTTGTTCTTTTTCTCGTTTATTCGCATATTATCTTTCTACATTTAATTTACAAATTTTTCTAATTAAAATTATTTATTTTTTGTGGGTTGAGATTGCCCTCCGAAACAAAATGAATCACAGTGCTTGACTGTGGCTTTTAACTTTTGCTTTTTAATGTAATATCTTAAATATTTGCTATGCGATTTATTTTGTCTCATTTGCGCACAGACAATAATATAATTTTTTCGTTTTTATTTTCTATGCTACTTTGCATGTTTATTATTTATTTAAAATTCCAACTCTTAATAGGTTTTATTTACTGAAATTTAACTTTAATATTTTTATTTTTAATTTGTTTTTATTTCTCCTCTCTATATATTTATTTTTTTTTCAATCATGCATCTATGTCTGGCTCGTTGTCCATGATGTCCTCACTGTTTGTGCTTAATCCTCCTCTAAGTAATCGTTGCTTATATAGGGACCTTACTGCTACATATATGTTGAGCTGTCTTCTTTTTTTATATCCCAATAAGCGGCTTTTATTTCTTTATCCAGATTGTCTATAGGTGGTATCGTTCTTACCCACACAGCATGAAAGAATTTTGAAATAATTTTATATAATGTTACAAGTAATAATACGTTGAATGCATTTAAAAAAAACTTAAAAAGATAACTATATTCTTTTGAAAAGAATTTATGAAATAATACACAGGAAGATTACAAAGTCTTTACAAAAATAATACCAAAAAGGAAACGAAAGTTAAGGCATGAAATATTACACGAATCCTTACTGAAAGGACTTTGAGAGGACTTCTTGAAAGGAAACAAGAAAGAACTCAAAAATCTTCTAACGATTCAAGTCATAAAATAATTTAGAAAGATTTTCGGAATGATCTAAGGTATTCTTTCACCGCATCATTTCAAGATTCATTCAAAAAGCTTTCATGAAATAATTCATGCAATATTTTGGTAAAGTCTTAAGAAATCATACATGAAATAATTTTGAAATTTTTTTGTAATAAATCATAAAATAACTTATGATGAGAATAAAAGTTATCACATGAATCCTTACTAAAAGGACTTTGAAAAGACTTCTTGAAAGGAAACAAGAAAGAACTCAGAAATCTTTCGAAAGTTCTAGTTGTAAAATAATTCAGAAAGATTTTCGAATTAATCTAAGTTATTCTTTCACCGAATAATTTCAAGATTCATTCAAAAAGCTTTCATGAAATAATTTGTGCAATATTTTGCTAAAGTCTTAAGAAATCATACATGAAATAATTTTGAAATTTTTTTGTAATAAATCATAAAATAACTTATGATGAGAATAAAAGTTATCACATGAATCCTTACTGAAAGGACTTTGAAAAGACTACTTGAAAGGAAACAAGAAACAACTCGGAAATCTTTTAACGATTAAAATCAGAAAATAATTTAGAAAGATTTTTGGGATAATCTAAGGTATTCTTTCACCAAATCATTTCAAGATTCTTTCAAAAAGCATTCATGTAATAATTCATGCAATGTTTTGGTAAAGTCGCACGAAATCTTACATGAAATAATTTTGAAATCTTTTTGAAATATTTCATGAAATAACATATGATGAGAATAAAAGTTATTACATAAATCCTTACTGAATGGACTTTGAAAGGACTTTTTGAAAGAAAACGTGAAATATAACAGAATCATTTAGAAATATTTTCGGGATTAGTTTATAATTTATCCGCTCGATGGCGGTATCTCTTACTTTTGCAAGCGGTAAGAGTGCTTCCCGTTTCATATATAAGGAAAATAAGAATCTAAAATGGAAACTATAAATTGTTATGCGTGCGATGTCTGTGTTATGATAACTTCGATTCTAACCGCTGTGAAACTATACGTAATCCTATAAATAATTATATCATCATATTCGTTATATATATATATATATATATATATATATTGTGTGTGTGTGTGTGTGTGTGTGTGTGTGTGTGTGTGTGTGTGTGTGTGTGTGTGTGTGTGTGTGTGTGTGTGTGTGTGTATGTATGTATTAATTCGAAATTGATTCTTAAGAGGCGGTCGGAACCAAATCGGTGACCTGTGGTATACATCAAGTCAGCATTTTTTGCTTTATGATAATATTTTGTATATTTTTATGGCTTAAACTATTTCAAATTATTCTTTATACACATGACTAGAGGAAATGACTATATTTTTACCATATGAATAAGTAAATAAATTATTATAAGAATTTATTACAAATATCAAACTGACTTGACATATACCGCATGCAAAAAACTGTCGTTTCGATTGTTAGGTGGCATTTTTCGCTTTATAACAATATTTTGTATGTTCATGTGGCTTTAACTATTTTAAATTCTTCTTTATATACATGACTAGAGGAAATGACTACATTTTTACCATATTAATAAATGAATAAATTATTATAAGCATTTATTACAAGCACCGAACTAAGTCACCGATTTGGTTCCGACCGCCTCTTAAATAATACAGGAAAGAATAAAGTTTCTACAACTTTTTATGTCTCTCAACTAAAGATATATGAAAAGATTGATGCATTATTACTAAAAGAATTCATGGATCCTTACAGGATTCTTTCATTGGAAGGATTTTGTAATGATTCTATGTCCGGGGTATATTCCTTTTAGAAATAATACAATGTAATATTTTAAAAATATTTCATATTATTCGTACAGAATCCTTTCAATGGAAGATGTATGAAAAGATTTACGAATTATTACCAATAGAATTCATGAATCCTTGCAGAATTCTTTCATTGAAAGGATTCTGTAATAATTCTATGTCTGGGATATATTCCTTTTAGAAATAATACAATGAAATATTTTAAAAATATTTCTTATCATTCTTACAGAATCCTTTCAATGGAAGATGTATGAAAAGATTTACGAATTATTACCAAAAGAATTCATGGATCCTTACAGAATTCTTTCATTGAAAGGATTTTGAAATGTCTTGTGAATTCTTTATGAAATATTTTCTTGTATTATTTTTAAAAGAATAATACCTCGGACATAGAATTATTTCAGAATCCTTTCAGTGAAATATTTCTGAAAGATTGTAGTCCTTTCATGAATCCTTTCAGAATCCTTTCAAAGTCCTTTCTTGCTGTATGGGTAATGTATCTATTATTTGGTTTTGACGTTTTTAGATGGATGCGGCGTGATCTTATCTTCGTAATTTATTGGTTTTATCAAGGATTCGTCCCACGAGACTACTAATTCCTTTCTACTAATTAACCTTATATCCACTTGTGTGGTGACTTTTTTTTTGTTTGCGTACCAATCAAAATCTGTTCCTTGGTGTCGGAAACGAGTTGAATGCGTCACAAAATTTATTTTCTTTTGTAATTATATGGATGGACTCTGTATATTTTACTATTTTAAAATTAACTGTTTGAGAGAAAAGAAAAAGAAAAACTATCGATGGCTATCTGTTTTTATTTTTACTTTAAATTTAATGTTATTATATGATGTTGACTTGTCGGCTGTTATATACTGTCTGGTTCATTTCTTTTACCTTTAATTTTTTATACCGTACATGTCTGAATTTCTATATGTTACTTTATTTACTTGTGTTGATGTTTTGTTTTCGTGTGTAATATTCTACTATTTTTCAGTGGTTTTCAACATACGATTTTAAGTTATCTAAATGAAATTTTCCTCGTCCTTTTAGGTTCTCATCTTGTAGCGAGTACGTGTGTTTTGCTATGATCTTTTTTATGCTATATGGGCCTTCATATATTTCTAAAAATTTTGTGATCTTGTTGTTATTAGAATTTGTTACGTTTAGTGCTTTTACTAGTACTTTTTCATTTCTTTTGAAAGAATAATGTTTAATTTATTGATTTTTTATTTCAGCTTGCCTTTTTAATTTTTCATGCATTTTTTTCTTTGCCATATATATTTTCCTTTCATACGGTGTATCTTTTTTTTCGAATTTGAAATATTTTTTCCAAATTCTTGTTGGTTTTTTATTCTCGTGTAACTGTATAGGAGTGAATCCTGTTGTTTCATGGTATGTTACATTCATGATTTCTTGTGTTTCATTTACGTACGATGCCCATGATTTATGTGAGTTTTTCACTTATGTTCTGAAAAAATGACCCAGTTCTCTATGTATTCTTTCTATCATGTTTGATTGAGGGTGTCGAATAGATGAGAATCTTATTTTTATGTTATTTTTTTTAATGCGTGTCCCCATTTTTTACCGGTAAATTGGGTACCGTGATCGGTTATAATTTATTCTGGTTTGCCATATTTTGGTATATAGTCATTTAATCATTTCTTTATTGCAGTAGGTGTGTTTTCCTTTTTAATCGGATACATTACTACGTATTTTGTGAATGTGTCAATAGTAGTCAATATGTGTTTTACTCCTCCTGTTAATACAGATAAAGGTCCGTAAAAATCGATTGATAACATTTCATTCTTTTTATTAACCAATATAGGTTGCATTTTAGGATAATATTTTATCGTTAGGTATTTGGTTTTTTGGCAAATTCCACACTGTTACGAGTGTATATGTTATCTTTTTTAATTTCTTTGCAAAGAAGATTTTTTGTAATATTTTATACGTTTATTTCGGACTAACATGGCTATAAGCTTCGTGTGTGGTTGTGACGAATTCTTTTATTAATATTTCTGGAATTATTACTTTGTTTCCAGTTATTGTTTGTTTATGTATTATTTTATTAATATATACATGATTATTTTTTATTGCTTTATAATTTTTTTCTAGTTTACTCTTGATTTTCATGCAATATGTATCGTTTCTTTGATACTGCTCAAAATTTTTTATTTTCTTGAATAATTCTTCATTTAATTTATATTTGCTTATTATATTTGCTATTATTATCTCATTTTTTTCGCCATCCAGTGTTCTGCTATTTATTTGCCTGCTTCAAAATCAGCAGCTTTATTTTGTGTTCCTGTATGATGTTCTTATCAAATAATAATTTTATTTCTCTAAATGCTTTTTCTTGTTCTTCATTCCATTTATATATTGTGTTTTTTCTTAACGGCTTTATTAATAGTAGTGTTTCGTAAGCATAATTTCTTGCAAATTTAGTGAAGAAATTTACGAATCCTAGGAAAGCTTGCAGTTTTTTTGTTTCTAGGTCTTTTAAAATTCTATATTGATTTAATTTTTTCTGGGTCTGGAGATATTCCTTCTGCAGATATGTAATGTCCTAGAAACTCAATTCTGTTTTTACAAAATTTTGATTTCTTAAAATTAAAAGTTAAATTGTATTTTTGTGCTTTTTCAAACAATATTTATAAATGCCTTATATGTTGTTCGAACGTTTGTGACCTTACGTGAAAATCATCTACGAATGTTAATAAGAAATCATCTAATTTTTCGATTATTTCGTCTACCTAACTTCTAGTCCTTTTAGAAGTGCTGCACTGCTAGTTTTTATGCCAAAGGCTGCTACGTTAAATTCGTAGACTTTATTATCTATTTTAAATGTTGTAAATTTTTTACTTTCTTCAGTTAGCTCTATCTGCCAATAACTGCTTGTTAAATTAAGATTTAACATGTATTTTCTTCTTTTACATCTCAAGAATATTTCTTCAATAGATGGAGGGGCTTCATGATCGTCTACTATCTTTGTGTTTAGCTTTCTTGCATCTAAGCAAAGACGTACAGTTCCATCTTTTTTAATTATTGTCACTATGGCATTTATACACGGACTTTTTGACCTTCTTATAATACCAAGTTTTAACATTTTTTTTATTTCATTTAAAATTTTTTCTCGATTGTGTATTGGTATAGGATACGGTTTACAATAAAAAGGAGAATCATCGATCACTTTTATTTCATGTTTATATGTTGTTAAACGTCCAGGAGCATTGCTAAACATATTTTTATATTTTGTTACTAGGTTTATTAACTCTAGTTTTTGTCCAGTTCATGTGTATTATAAAAATTATCTTCATGGTATGGATTTTCTCGATTTTCATGAAAGACTAATTCATCTACAAGGTCATTTTCGCCTTTATTTGTTTCAATCAATTGAATATTTATATACTTATTTGAGTTTACATTGTGTTCAGTATATTTTATGTTAATATCACTGTTATTTATATTTAGCAATAATTCCTCAAAGTGTTTGTTGATTATCATTTTTAAAGTTTTTTGAGTATCATAACCCAATATGCAATCTTTTATTAAATTTGGTACTATTATGTAGATGATCTTAATTTCTTCATTTTCAATTTTTGTATTTAATACTATTTGCTTTTTCATTTTAGTTGATCTTATCCCTGTTGCCGTCTTTATCACTTTACCTGTGACATGTAGTATTAGACAGTTTTCTAATTTATCTAAGTTTACGAAATAAAATTTTTCTGATATACAGGTTATCTGACTACCTATGTCTACAAGTGCCTTTGTGCTTATGTTTTCTAATTCGATATTTATTTCGGGACATGTGATTATTATTTTTTCCACATTTGTTGGCTCTACATCGTGTATTAATATATCTTTTACGTTTTCTATAATGGTCTTCACTCTTCTTTTTCTATTGAGGATGTATTTTTTGTTGCAGCCTTTTCCCCTTTTCTCTAATTAATATCTGCAACTTTTACTAGTTTTCCTGAGTTTTACTCTCATTTTTTCCATTTAAATCATTTTTCGTTATGTCGATTTCTTGATAACTCTTTTTTAATGTTTTATGGTCTATTGAATATTTAAATTTTTTTCTTTGTATATTGTATTTTGGTGGTTTTTGTTGGATTTTTGTTGCATTTATGTTATGTCTTTCCTCTGGTTTTCGCACATTATTTTTATAATCATTTTTTGTGTTCGATATATTTTCATGGTACCTATTTTGTTGTCTTTCTTGATAACTATTTGTATAAATCTTGTGTTGTTCATTTTTCTTTTCATTTATGTTTATGCTGTTCTGTCGATTTTGATTCCCATATGTTTTTTGTTTTTTTCCACCTTTATTTATTGGTTTTTTATCGTCGTAGTCATAGTCTGTCAGTATTTTGAAAAGTGTATTTTTGTCTTTTATTTGAGCGAATTGAAATGCTTGTTTTATATTTCTACTGAAATGTTTGCATATTTTGTCTGCTAATTCTATTTCATCATATTGCAATTCTAACTTTTTTGCGAAGCTAAACATTTGTGTTGCGTATGTTACTCTTGACATTTTACCGTTCTCGTAATACTGCCCAAACTTAACCTTTCTTCGTGAAGTTCTTTGTATATCCTTATTCCAGAATTTATCTATAAAAAAATCCTTGAAACCTTTGAATGTCTGTACATCATCTTGGTAGATATACCACCAATCATTTGCCTCTTTTTGTAGAACTGTTTGTAGCATTTCCAATTTTCGTTTTTCGTTCAAGTTTTTTAATGCCATGTATTTTTCTAGTTCGTTCAGGAACTTTACTGGCCTTTCTCTTTCGATACCTTCGTATTTTGGTACCGGTATTTTTATTTTATTTGAATTATCATTATTATTTGTACCTGTTTTGTTCAACTACTTCATTTTGTATGTTTTCTTGTAACTCATTTATTTTTTCATCTTGTTCTGATGCTAATTCATCTATTTTTCTGTTAAAGTTGTAATGTACCATTTTTATGGCTTTATCTTCATTTATTGCTTTTTTTAATTCTTGTAGTTCTTTAACTAATTTATTGTTTCGTTCTGACAATAAAGTGTTTCGTCTTTTATACTCGTTGTAAGTTTTTCATTCCAATGTTATACTCCAATAATTTTTTTATTTTGTCAGATAACGCGTTTACTTGTTCTCTTAAATTTTCCGTTTCTGCATGTGCTGTTCTTTCTAAATTTAGATGTATTGATTTTTCTGAATCTGTAGGTGCGTTCATTTTTTCGTCCAATTCTTCTTGTTTTACGAATAATTCCTGTAACTCATCTGTCACTACTCTCATCCATTCATTTTGTTTTGTTTGATTATTTACGTCAACAAATTGATCAACATTTTCCAATTCTTTCATTATTAATGTGAAGAGTAAGCCGTATTTTCAATTTTTCTTTTTGGATTTCTGTTTTCTTTTTGTTTTTGCTTTTAATTTATTAAATTTTTTCCATTTCTTTGATTTAATTATTCATTTTTCCTTTCATTTTCTTTATCTTAACTTCTATTTCATGCAAGTTTTCTACCATTTGTGGCATATTTTAATTAAATTTGAATCTGACTTTGTTTAATTTGTTCGTATTTTTATGTCCTTTATTTGCTATTTGTATTACTTTTTTTTCTAAATATTGTAAATATACTTCCATTTTCTCTATTTTTACTTGTATGAAATTTAAGTTTTTATTTTGTTTTTCTATACTAGTTGCTACTGCGTCTACAATTTTAGAGAACGCTGTGTCGCTTAATACGAAAAAACCTCTTTTCTTATTATCTTTAATTCTTTTTTGCCATAAAAGTTCTAATTTTTTACTTAAATTGTGACATTTTTCATTATAATTATTTTGCTTTTCTGCTGATTATTTTATAAAATCACATACATTTATATCAACCATTACGTTATTAGCTTTCTAATTATATATATGTCTAATTACAATTTTTTCATATATTTTTGTAGTTAATGCCACAGATTTTAATTTTATATATGGTTGTAATCAAAATGGCAACTTTCTTGCTTTTAATTTTCATTTTATGCTTAATTTTATTTCTTAATTTATTTCGCTCTATTATAATATTTCGTTTTATGTTAGAGCATGAGTTTATGTTCATGGTAGTGAGAATTCTAGATTTAGGTATAATTTTGTGACATTTCAAATTTTATTGTTTTATGAATAGCCTAAATCTATAATATCATGGGGCGCCAATGTATGCTTCTACCTTGCCTGCATCCTTATATTTCGCGTTATCTAATCAATTTATTATATTGGTGTTAATTTATTTGTTTTTATGTACAAACCATGTGCGTTTGTAAGAACGGCGACACAATCAGCATTCATAGATGTAAACGCTTTGTTTTGCGTCGTTCTTATTTATTTTGAGAGTTGTTGCATCATCAATTCTTATTTATCAAGATAATGACACAACGGCTTTTCTTGACCGTTACGCGAGACCAATTTCATGAATACCAAAAGATTTACTAATTAAATAAGTTTGCGAGGAAGGTGAAACTTTTCTTTTTGATGAGAGCAGTGCAGCCGACTCGCATATTTTAATTTTTACACTTGCTGTCTAAGATTTTACCCACGTGCAAATTCAATTCAATTTACGTGTGCGTGTGTACGTGTATGAGTGTATAAAAACAAGCTAATCCGTACGCAGCCAAGACATCATACCCAGCTGTTTCAGGGCCTTATGCTTTCGATTAATACCTGAAAATAAAAAAGGAAATTGATAGGAATGGAAAGCGGATAAGGACCTTTATTGGCTCTCGGATTCCAATCTCCTATTAACTTTATTTGATTTTACAATAATTAAATGTAGCAACAAACTCCTATTAACTTTATTAACTTCGACTAATTATTTTAGAAACAATTACTAAATGCCGAAGCTTTACAGTTTAATTATCACAATAAATATTTAATTTATGAGATACAATAGAGTTTTTGCAGTAATGATAACGGGTACGTAGATCGATCGTTTGCCGATCTATTTCGCCGTCTTATTTCACTATTGCAAAAAATGATACACTATAACGCGTGATTTTAAGTTTGTGACGTGGTTCGTCCCAATAAAATTTTTTTGTAACAATTAAAAATTTTACTACTACGCACGCATACTCAAACACACTATCGGTGCACTCACCGACCCGGGCGCATCTTTAATAAATTAAATAAAGTTATTAATAAAGGGATTTTTTTTTGTTTGTTTAAAATTCCCGGCACACGAGAAAAACGACGCGCAACAGCCATTACGCACACATTCGCAAACCGTGTGTGTGAGCTCCAGTACTGCTAACGTAGACAGTAGGTCAAGTGAAGATGTAGAAAGAGAGGGAGACTCAAGAGACAAGAAGCAGAAAAGAGATAGAAAGATCAGCAGGCTAGAAGAATAAATTAGAAATGATGGCGCGCTGCCTTCTCGCGCACAGGAAAAAAGAGAGGCAAGATATAATAGAGAGAGATGAGAAGTACGTAGAGAAGGGATATCACCAGTTCTTTCTCTTTGCTTAAAGAGGCACGCGGTAGACATACATATCTATCTATATAGTATATCTATATATATAAGGCCTTTATATGTCAGTACTCTCTCTCTCTCTCAAAATTTATATATACGCAAGAGATAAAAGAGGAAGCGAAGAAAAAGCATACAAAGAGACTTGCATCTCTCTTATTAAAGGTGTCGCGCATGTCAAAGACTGGCGTTCGAAGACCGGAAACGAGATCAACCAATGAAAAAAATAAGAAATTAGACAAGAAATTATGGATTGGATAAGAAGAACATAGAAGAAGACAGAAGATAGTAAAGAAGAAGGAAGAGGACTTGAGACGAAGGAAGCGGCCATCGTGCAAAGGACTCGGTTGCTGTCCTCGTGCCGTGTCGGATCTCTTTTTAATCGCTTAGAAGGATATTCCAGTCTTAAGATTTTTTTCGTGCGTTGTCTTGGAGCTGTACAGAGACCTGGAGCGTGCTGAGAGAATAGCAGAGTCGACTGTGACGATAGGAATTTCCAGAGGGGGATTTCATCGACCTGATTCCTTTGCGGTTCCTTGCAACCGGCGTCGACTAGCTGACCAGACACACAGAAAAAGAGAGAGACAAATCGAGCCAGTCTAACCGCCATTGCCGACATCGTCGACCAGCTCTCTTCGTCTCATCAACGACTTCTATAATGGTGAGTGGACTGTAGTCTAAATTAATAAAGATTATTGTGAACTAACGGCTCTCGCCGACTAAAAGTGTAGATTCAGTGCGGGCGTATAAAATAAAATTAAAGTGATTGTGACAATGTTAAATAGAAAAATTAATTGTTGCGAGGCTTAGTTATAAATTCGTAAAAATTGATTGTAAAAGTTTAATTTGTAGACCGAGAAAGTGAGATAAATTGACCACGTGTTCAACGATTTTGTTGACCGGTTAAATTTTCTTTTGATTTAATTATATTAAAGAAATTTTCATAATAAGTTTTCTTTTGATTGACCGGGAAATAAAACTTGAGATCGGTGGACATAGTGGTGCGTATTACGTAACACATTTCATGACGCGGGCTTTAGCGGCCATCTTGTAAATTAGATTCTCTTGTAACTAGTCTGCGTTGACTAGCAATCTACAATAAATTGAGAATTAAATTTTTAGATCGTCAGAAATCATAACTAAATATTTTTTTTTACAAGATTATAATAAACTTTTGAGAGTGCGGGAGTGCAAATTCGACCACGTGTCTAGCGGTTTCGTTGACCGAAAAATTAAATTAATGATAGTAGTAATTCGAACGAAAAGTTTAAATAATTATTTCTTTTATTAATTTTGATTGACCGGAATTAAAGACAATAAACCGATAGACACGTAGGAGTAGTGTGCGAGAGAGAGAGAGAAAGAGAGATAAGTGCGCGGGCTCTTGGCAGCCATATTGTCGAAAAGGAGAAGAGCGAGGTCGCTTACGTCGACCATACCGTGAAATAAAATTTTTTTTTGTTACCACTACTAGAATTAAAGACTATTATATCAGTTGGAGTGTTACATAAATAAGATTATTTTTATTAAGTTTTCATTGACCGGAATGTATGGGTTATGAGTGTGCGCGAGTAAGGAATTTCATAGAATAAAGTTTATAGACCGAGCGTTAAATATAATAAATTTACAAATATATAATTTTTTTTGTTGTTATAAAGTAAACCGAAGTTTAAATTAAAGTGTTGAAATTTAAACCAGTAATATTCATTTCTTTTTCGTTTATATGCATACCTCTCCCAACTTCGACTTAATAAATTTAACACCAGAGGTCGCTCACCTGCCAGCCAAGACAGCCCGAGGTTCATGCTTGCCGACGAGTTAGCCTGAGGTCTGTCTCGCGCTCTCATATAAATTAAAGATTCTTTCTTTTCGACAGACCGAATTTTGCATGCGAGGACGGGCAAAGTTATATTAACTTAATTAATAATTGGTTTATTGAAATTTTAATTATAACTAAATTCTCACATCGCAAGTTTAACTAAATTTTATTGATGAAGACTGGAATGAGAGTGTTCCTCTTTACATTTCATGTTCGGCAAGACACCCCGGATTTAGTGCACTAATGCTCATTTCGCCGCTGTCCATATCCATATCGCATTTTGTCTCTCCCACCTCTGATAATCGAAGCTGGTGGGGACACTGTAATTACAATAGAAACATATATACTAATTTATCACGCTGTCTATGTGTATGTTACTCTTCGCGTCTTATGTTAGAATAAGTGCTTGCAGTGGGCATGGCCGTGCGTACATCTGAATGCGCGATCAGTTCTTTTCGGCCACCCCACCTCACCTGGTTACCTACCTACGATTACATGTATACGATCTTATATTATACATATGCGCAAACCTAATTCATATCTATTATTATAAGTATTGATGATTAATTCGGCACACATATGGAGTACAACTCACAACTCACAGTAGTATCATCCAATTTCATCAACTAAGTCTATTATCTTTATCGACAAAATTTATCAAACTTAATCGAATCTTCATCGAATGTGATCAAATTTATATTAAATTTGATCAAATGATCATTGAACTTGATTGAATTCATATCGAATTCGATTGAAGGTTTATTGAACTTGATCGAATTTGCTAGAATTTTGATCGAAGTTAATTGAATTTTCATTGAATTTGATCAAGCTTTTATCGAATTTGATCAAATTAATTTTGATGCTACATGTTTATTTAAATTATAAAATTATTTTGTTATCTTAAAATCATCTTATCATCTTATTAAACTTTTTGCATAGCAGATTAATTTACTATTAATACAACAGATTCTAGATTTGAGAATCAGTATGCATAGTACACTTGAGCTATCAACATGGCTAACATTCTTAGAATTTAAAAACAAAGAGAGACGATTAAATCTAAACTTCCAAATCAATTAAATATCAATCCTGGTCAAATATTTGATTCTCATCAAAAGAAAAAAACATCGTTTACAAGTGATTCGGAAATTGATGTTACTTCAAATAATGCTGATAAGCCTACGCTTAATACATTTCTTCAACTTATAAAAAGTTCTAAAGGAAAACATAAACTTCTTTCAAATGGTATTCCATTTTATAAGAATAAGGCCATGAGTGATGGTAATATTTACTGGAAGTGTCAATTTTACTGTTTAAAACAATTTCCAAGTCGTGCTGTAACGAAGGATATGAGATTTATGAGTTGTACATCACCGAACCATATAATAACGCCTATGCCGGAAGAAAATGTAACAAGAAATATGATTTTCAAGAAAAAACGTAAGTTTAATGATGCTCTCAACACACATCATACAAATAATAAACTCGCAAGGAGAGATAATATTGATTCCATCGATCACTAAAGGTATTCAGAATCAAAAGTACTTGAAGACAGTTATTCTAGTTCTGATGATGGAATAGAAAATTATTAAAAGAGAAGAAACAAATTTGAAAGTTGTAAGAGAAAATTTCATAATAAGGTTTTATCAGTATCAAAGTGTAAAAAATGAAAAATGAGTTCTAACGATGTTAATAGCAGTACATTATCTGATTCTTCTATTGGTACCTTCTTTAAATCAGAAAATAATCAAAAGAGTAAAGGAGGAAATTCAGAAAACTGTAAAAGAAAATCCAATACTAAAGTTTTACAAGTATCTAGATAAGAAAAGTTAGAGTGAGTTCCATAGATTCCTGCGATGATACTTCATCAGATTATTCTAGGAGTGATGAATCTCATTCTACATACGTAGGATGGGATGATCCCAATGTATTAGTTGATCGTCTTCGTGTTCTTACATCTTCAACTAATAATAGTCTTTATACTTACAAAAAGATAAATCTTATAATAAGTGAACTACGAGACGCTGGTTATATATATTAAGTTAACTTAAGATAATGTAACATTTATTTCAAATGAATATCATCAATAGGGGTGTGCGAGTAGCTCGAACTATGAGTAACTCGATCAAATTACTCGACTCGACTCGAGCTCGTCCGAGTCGAGTATTAACTCGAACATTTCGAGTTACTCGAATTTATCGAGCTACTCGAATAAATATAAACTACTCGAATAATTCGAGTTACTCGAAAAAATATAAACTACTCGAATAACTCGAGTTACTCGAACAAGTCGAGTTACTCGAACGAGTCGAGTTACTCGAATGACTCGAGTTACTCGAACGAGTCGAGTTACTCGAATGACTCGAGTTACTCGAACGAGTCGAGTTACTCGAATGGCCCGAGTTACTCGAATGGCCCGAGTTATTCGAATGACCCGAGTTATTCGAACGAATCGAGTTACTCGGATAACTCAAGTTACTCGGATAACTAGAGATACTCGACTAACTTGAAATAAAACACTATATGAATACTAGAAGTAGACTGCTATCTGATAATGTAGAAAAAATAAGTTTTCTTCATTCTAATATTAAGATAATCTAATAAAAAAGCGATTTTCTAATTATTATAATAAAATGTAATATTATTTTGTTTGTTACCCTACTCTTTGAAATAATTAAGAATTTTTTCATCTTTGATATGTTCGATTAAAATAACTCGAGCTATTCGAGTAGCTTGAGTTATTCGAGTAACTCGGGTCATTCGAGTAGCTCGGGCCATTCGAGTAACTCGGGTCATTCGAGTAACTCGGGCCATTCGAGTAACTCGGGCCATTCGAGTAACTCGGGTCATTCGAGTAACTCGAGTCATTCGAGTAACTCGAGTCATTCGAGTAACTCGAGTCATTCGAGTAGCTCGAGTCATTCGAGTAGCTCGAGTCATTCGAGTAGCTCGAGTCATTCGAGTAACTCACATTTTTTCGAGTTGTTCGTATTTCTCGAGTGGTTCGGATTTTTTCGAGTACTCGACTCGGACTCGAAGAAAAAACTCGACTCGAATATTCGAGTATTTGCACACCCCTAATCATCAGTTAAAAAAGCTTTTGAAAATAAAAAAATCAGCGATATAATATCAAAAGTTTCTTTGCTTTCTGGACATCCCTCCAGAGAGAATATTTTCTATCTGAAACATCTGTTCGATCTTGCCCGATCGTATAGTCAGCGCCATTAGTTATTACGTTTTAAAACTTGTATGAGTGATGGTAGATCCGAATGGTGGAGGAATCATTATGAAAGGCTGACCCTTCAGTAAAAAGTTTATTGAGAAAGAAGTGCTTGGTGGATGTGCAAGACTAAAAGACTTGGCTGTTCGAAAAATCTCATCCTTGACATCAATTATCGTACAAAAAAGAAAATAGTAATATATTTGTATAGTGGCTTTCCAGAGTGGTAAAGAAGAACTCGTATATCTTGATATTCTTTTGGATGCTGCACTGATGGTGGTTGGCTGGTTATTTCCACGATTCGTATCACCTTTTCAGCATAAACTTGAGCAAGGGCCAGTCACCGGTAGCGCGCCTTGGTGAATTGATACTCGTCCTTAGACTCCATGCTGAAATTGGTTTAATTTCTGTCCGACTTTCGAAATTATCTTATGGTTTGAACTTCGTTACTTTTATTGAGGAAATCTATACGCCGCATAGCGCCCAAATAGTGAACTATGATACGACTTTGATACTTTAGAGATCGGGGATTCCCCGTGTACACGCGAGAAATCGAAAAATTCATTTTTACTTGAGATATAAATTTGAAAATACTTTCAAAATGCTTTTTTAAATCAAATTAAATATATCTTCAATCGTAAATAAAATTTATAACATTTTAAAAATGAAAAAAAAGTCGACTTGGGTTGGGATAGAACCCATGACCCTCTGGTCAAGAGGCAAACATACCATTTGACCACTGAGTCATTACATTTAATAATTTTGGAAACTTGTATATCCGCAGCTTATCGAATATGTTTCCATTTTTATTTATTTATTTAATAAATTTTTACATATTATTAATTAATAATTATTAATAATAATTAATAATTTTTTTTTATAAAAAAAAATTTTTTAAATAAAAATTTTCAAATAAAAATTTTTATTTAAAAAATTAATAAAAATAATATAAAATTAATTAATTTAAATAGTGAGAACTATAATATTTAAATAAAAAATATCCGCATCTCGGGATATTCCCCATCTTATTGACGCTTGTGCACTTGCATTTAAATACAGTGATGCGCCAGTATTGCAGAGGGGGCGAGAAAGGTGGGCTAGAATCGCAGAGGGAAGGGGGGTGAGCCAGTAATGCAGAGGAAAGGGGGTGGGCCAGTAATGCAGAGGGAACTCTATTAAAAAAAATCAGGTGATAAATCACCTGATTTATCATGCCAAAACATTATATAACGGTTTTGTTGGTTTTTACACGTTTTAAACTATGCTTAGTCCATTAAGAGTAGTTTTTTAAAATTTTTGAAAATTTTGAACTTAAAAAATTTTTTAGATAATTTCGACTAAGAAAAAATTTGGACTAATTTTACGAACAAATTTCAAAATTTTTCAAAAATTGTTCTAAATTGACTAAGCATGGTTTAAAACGTGTAAAAACCAACGAAATCGTTACATGATGTTTTGGCATGATGCATCACCTGATAAATCAGATGATTCGTTACCTGATTTTTTTCACCAGGGGAGGGGATGAGCCAGTAATGCAGAGGGATAGTGGTGGGCTTGTAATGTAGAGGGGAGGGGGTTGGCCAGAACCACTATTGCCTATCTACTCCTTTACTTAATAAATTTTATACAAAATGAACGATACAAATCTTTTTTGTTGGTTACTAATTTCCATTACGGCATATTATTTACATCTAGATACAAATATTATTAAAGTTGATTTTTAGATGCGAAGGATTTATCCTTATTAATGTTACTATCTTCGCCGTAAATAAATCGCAGAGGTTGCTAGAAAGCACCCGCGCATGTTAGTGACAGTCAGATAGATCAGACTTATATATAAAGTGTGCTAAACTCTCCCCACTTGCGGGAGTTGAGCCCAAACTTTTTACACTTCAATCGCCAGGATTTTTGAAGTGAGATATTTCGGTGTCGTTCTCTCTTATTTGAGAAACAACCTGTATATGCGCGAGGGGTATTTTCACAAGAGATTATAGAATTCATACAATGTATTTTAAGATTGTTCTGTAATATTTTGAAAATAGCCTAGTATTTTCTGTTGTTTATTTTGTAAATAATTTTTGGAACTTAATAAAAATTACTTAAAAAAAGAGCTAGAAAAAAGAGCATGTTTTGAAAGTCTGTGATCCGTCACAATACACAGGCCAACATGGTTTTGTTGTCAAAAAGTGGAGGGTCATTTCCGAAGTAATTTTTTGCGTAGAATCCGAATCCGGGGTCCGAATTGCTCTATCACGTCAGGATTTTGATATATTTGAGGTTTTTTACCCAAAAAATGGCGTTTTTGGCTACTTTTGAGGTTATGTACAGAAGAGACAAAATTTTTTGGGAGTTTTTTTTAGTTGCATCTTATAGCACTACTCTTCCTCTTTAATTTAAGAGTCGCAGAGTTCAATTACGATTTTTCTACACCAAGTTACGCCAATTTGAAATTACGAGCGGGAGTCCCTTCGCCAATATTAAAACATGTTTTCTTTTTAATTTTGCCCCGTCTCACTTTGGAATTCCTTTAAGCATACATTTCTTTAGTGTGAATCATTTAGTATAATTTTGCCCCGTCTCATTGATATACAATTTTTTATTATTTGTACAAAAAAGACCATTTGTATTGATTCTGTATTTATTGTAATCGCAAATAAATCATTTTTTTAATAACATTTTAAGCAACAATTTACTAGATAGCTCTTAATTGTTCGTTCATGATGTCTTATTTTTTGGAAAAAATTTTGTGAATATTTGTATTTGATCTGTTGGTTAACAACTCGCTGGAGGTATAAAGTATTAAATTAAATATTCTAACTGTTGATCATTTCAATAATGACCTCGCGTAAGTGTTTAAATAATCCTGACAGCTTTTGCTACATTTGTAGTCGCTTCGTGTTCGCAAAAAATGCGATGAAAATCAATGAAACGATAAAAATATTTTATCTTAATTACTTCAATATTTCGATAACTAATCAGGATAAGTCTTGGGTTCCACATACGGCTTGTAAATCATGTGTTGAAACATTAAGACGTTGGTATAATGCCTACAAAGAAGTAACACCAATGCCTTTCAAAACTCCTGCAATTTGGTGTGAACCTGTTAGCCACAATGAATGTTATTTCTGTTTAACCAAAACATTTGGATATAATATTAAAAATGCTTGTAATATAAAATATCCGAATGTAGCAAGCGTAACGAAGCCTATTCCTTTTGCATCTGGTGATGTTCCTCCAAGCCCTCCATTTGTAAGAATAAATGTTGAAGACCATACAGTCTGTGACGATATTGAAAATAAGGATTTTGAAGACATCGAATCAACCTCTGATGCTCCTATTTTATTTGATCAGGCTTCTTTAAATGATTTAGTCAGAGATTTAGGCTTGTCGAAAGAAAAATCTGAGTTGTTAGGATCAAGACTTTAAGAGAAACACCTTCTTGCTCCAGGAACTACTTTTAGTTGGTATCGTAATCGAGAGAAGGAATTAGTTGAGTATTATTCTGCATGTGATGAATATGTTTTTTGTAATGATGTTAAAGGCTTAATTGAAAAATTAGAACTTCCTTATGATACTGATCAATGGAGATTGTTTATTGATTCCTCAAAAACAAGTTTAAAGCAGTTTTATTGCATAACTCAAATAAATATGCGTCAATACCTATTGCTCATTCTGTACACCTAAAGGAATCATATGAAAATGTAGAAACTATTCTTAAAGCAATAAAATATGAACAGCATAAATGGGAAGTATGCGGAGACTTAAAAATGGTTTCAATGCTGCTTGGACAACAATTGGGTTATACAAAATATCCGTGCTTTATATGTTTGTGGGATAGCAGAGATAGAGTTAAGCATTACGTTACAAAGGATTGGCCTCTTCGTAAAACTTTAAAACCTGGAGATCCCAACATTATTCAACAACCGTTAATTGACTCTAAAAAAGTTTTGTTGCCTCCGCTTCATATAAAATTAGGATTAATGAAGCAATTTGTAAAGGCTCTTGATACCGATGGTGCATTATTTCAATATCTTAGAGATAAATTCCCTTATTTAAGTGAGGCGAAGATAAAAGAAGGAATATTTGTTGGACCACAAATAAGAGAATTAATGAAAACAACAGAGGTTGAACAGGTTATGACAAATGTAGAAAAAGAAGCCTGGATTAGCTTTAAAAAAGTTGTTAAAGGATTTTTGGATAATAATAAAGTTAGTGATTACAAAGAAATAGTTGACGATATGATTGAAAAATTTCAGAATTTAGGTTGCAATATGAGCGTGAAATTGCATTATTTACACTCTCATTTAGAATGGTTTCCAGAAAATCTAGGTGCCGTAAGCGAAGAGCAAGGTGAGCGATCTCATCAGGACCTCAAAGAAATGGAAAGACGTTATCAGGGTAAATGGTCTCCAACAATGTTAGCGGACTATTGCTGGTGTCTTCAACGAGATGAGCTAAATGTTCGTCATAATAGACGGTCTGGGTCAAGATCTTTACTAGATCAAAAAAAAAGATTTCATAAGTTAAACTGAAATAGTTTCTAATCGTGAGAGGCGAGGGGACTCACGTAAATTAAGCACCCCGATCGTGAGAGGCGAGGGGACTCACGTAAATTAAGCACCCCGATCGTGAGAGGCGAGGGGACTCACGTAAATTAAGCACCCCGATCGTGAGAGGCGAGGGGACTCACGTAAATTAAGCACCCCGATCGTGAGAGGCGAGGGGACTCACGTAAATTAAGCACCCCGATCGTGAGAGGCGAGGGAACTCACGTAAATTAAGCACCCCGATCGTGAGAGGCGAGGGGACTCACGTAAATTAAGCACCCCGATCGTGAGAGGCGAGGGGACTCACGTAAATCCAGCACCCCAAAAGGAACAGATTTTACTACGTCCACGTCGTTGTTCCTGGGTAATGCTAAATGTAAAAAAAAGTTTAACTTGAAATGCACTTGAAGATCAAGCTGAAGGTCAAATTCAATGTCACGATACCTGTGTAAATATAAATTACTATAATGTATTATGTTTATCGTAACAACAAAAGTTATTAGATAGCAGAAAATGAAAATATGTTTCATATTTGCAATGTTTTTTGAAAATTTTTATACGCCATTTTGAATCCGCCATCTTGAATTTGAAAATTTTAATATCTCAACTTCATATTCGTAATCAGTAACCCCAAAAATCCCCAAGTAAAAATTTTGAAAAAAAATACCCAGTAGACAAATGTCTGCCTCAACGTATTCAATGCAAATGGTCATGCAATTAATAGGACATATCTCGTAATTTCAAATTGGCGTAACTTGGTGTAGAAAAATCGTAATTGAACTCTGCGACTCTTAAATTAAAGAGGAAGAGTAGTGCTATAAGATGCAACTAAAAAAAAACTCCCAAAAAATTTTGTCTCTTCTGTACATAACCTCAAAAGTAGCCAAAAACGCCATTTTTTGGGTAAAAAACCTCAAATATCTCAAAATCCTGACGTGATAGAGCAATTCGGACCCCGGATTCGGATTCTACGGAAAAAATTACTTCGGAAATGACCCTCCATTTTCCAACAACTTCCATGACCCCAATATTTGTAGGCCTGTGATATCGACGTAGAAATTTTAATAATTATATTTCTGTCAGTGTACAAAAATATTAAATACAATTAAATTTTTATAGGCTAAAAAAACTAAAAAACTTGACTTGCATTATATATAAACATTTTATTAATTAAAAGATTACATTATCAAAAAAATGTTATTAAATTAATTACAAAATTAAATAATTAAATTAATTTAATTGCACCTGCATAATTTGATATTGTAATGACTTTTGTTTGTGACAATAATGTTTTAATTTTTTCAATAATACCTGTAAATGTTTACTAGTTCAGATATTAGTAGATAGGCTATAGGCATCCTAGATCATAGGCATTCTGTATCACCCCCTCTCTCTCCAAAGTGATACAGTATGCCTACGGATTCTAGATCATTTCAATGATCCAATATCCGAACATGAGCTAGAATGCCTACATCGTTTTCTACTGTTTTTTTCTTTATTTTTTTTTCTTTCTTTTTTTTTCTTTAATTTTTTTCTCTTTTTTTACAAAGGATTTTTTGAGAGATAGAATAATTTATGAGTTTGACATTGTGTAGTGCACAGACAGTTTTATAAATTGGATTATGGTTTGTGCATATAGTAACACACTTAAAAGCTGGATTTGACGGATAGCCGTATTGATGTATGTTATAAACGGGAAGCTTGAATCGTAGCAACCATTTTCGTTTGAATTCATTCATGACAAAAATTTTGGTAGCGTTATGTAAATATTCATGGGGTAAGTTTGCAATTTGAGATTAATCAAGTCCGTCAGTGTTCCAGGCGATTCCATGACTTTGTTTGAGTCGAATGTTTTCTGCTTGCAATTCTTAAGAAAGCCTTTTTCATGAGAAAGGTTTTTTAAACAGATGAACGATAGGATCATCATTGCCGTTGAGAGGAGTGATTGCTATTTCCTTTAGAACACATTCACCACACATTTGCTTAAAACCAAACATATCTACCGCATACTCCATTTTAAAATATGAAATTTTTTTCTTAAGAGTAAAGATAATATGCTATTTAGACAAGCTTCCGAACATCTCCGCTAATAGGATTGTACTGAACGATGCGATCATGTAAGATCATACAATAAGCTGAAGTATTAGCAGGAAAGTCAATTTCAGACTCAAATTCTAGACTTACATCGACAGGAGCGCTCTTTAGAGATTCGTTTTGTCGTGAACAGTCAATAACTATGAGTGGTTCAAAGTTGATAAACTGAGACTTCGTCAACAATGGCTGTGAATCTCGTCCGTAATAGCTTTTCTGAAAATTAGCATACATATCATAGAGAATAGCAAACTGATTCTTAGATATGTCAAGATTGAGATTGTTGTACGGATAATATTGCGAATTCAAGAAAAGTCTCACATTACTAATATTACAGTGGTCAAAGCGACTGGCATTTTTAGTTTTTGATCCTTTTTTTCCCGATTGTAATCCAAGAATCACGAAACGTGGTTTCTCCAATTGATTTGAAGTTTTTACCGTCCAGACGTGTTTATTTGTTGTTGGAAGAAGAGGATATTCAAATAACTCCCGAAAACGAAAACTCATAGAAATAGGATTATCTTTGCCAATGAAACTTAATAGCTGGATTTTTTGTTTATCTGATGCAATAACATATGGCATTAACCACTCTATCTTTGATATTTTTATTTGATAAGTTTTATATGTGGTTATATTGTTGGCTACAGTACCTTTCTGTATTATAGCATTTAGATCATTTCTTGATCTTGTGAGAATGAGTTCATGCTTCATATTAAAAACAATTTTCTTGTAATCTTCTGCGAAGCCTAAAATCATACTTAGAGGGATAGAAACATCAAAATTTCCATGATCATCTACAATTGTTTTGTTTCCTTCTTCAACACCAAGCCAGCCTGCATTTTCTAATGTTAGAGTCTGATTTGGATTAAATAAAGTGCATCCCTTCATGAGACTACTCAGACCAACATTTTTACTTTTATCTATCTCTACAGCATTAAGTTCATATCGAATTTCATCAAACAGATGACAAATGCCATTGTTAACGAAATTAGTTTTAGTTAGTGCTTGTCCATCTGATTTTTGTAATTTTCCACATACATGAATATAACTACATGATGGTAAGAGGCATAAATCTTGATGCTGAATAGAAATACGAATTTCATCACTGTTATTGAAACTTAATGTGGAGTATGATTGATGTGCGTGAACCTCATAATGAGCAATAGACTCATCGAATGCGACACCTGATTGAATGCTTAGAATTTCGTCCATTTTTCTGAAAGCAGCAGAGAATGATACAATTTATCTTTTTCAACGTACTTTGACACCTATGCTTTTGAGAAACTGGATGCTCTTCCGTGTTAACGGTTTGAGTACCTTTGGACGACTGATGGTGGGTTGACATGATGGCTGACTTTTATGCACACTTGAATTCTAAACGATTCCCATTATACAGATTTTATGTGAAGTCTAACAGTAATTTCCTCTCCTCGGAAATTCACTAAATTTCCGTCTTGATCAACGATTCGGATTTGAAGATGATCTATACTCTTAACATTGAGTGGTAAATATATGACATGCGATGGAACTTCTATGATTTTATATCCTGGTGAAACTTCTGGGAAAAACTCATGGATCGTGTGAACTTTTTTGTCGTTGATGTAAGCACCTGTAGTAATATTACACTCTACTCTGAGTGCGTTTATTTTCAATATCTTCACAGGTAAATCAGAGCTGTGATGAATGTCTTCATGAAGAACGCGACGAGTGAAACCGAGAAGACTGCCTATTGAATCGCGAGGTCTAAGATCTATCTGATGGCTGCAATAAATTTCACTTCTGAGAGTATTGTTGTTAGCTTTCAAGGAAAACTCAATGTCTTTAGATTTCAAATCTTTTTGCAAAAATTGATTAATAGCATCAATTTCTTAACTGCTAGTAGGAATAGTAATAATCTTCTCTCCGTTTATATAAAGTTTATTATTCGAATTTGAAAGAAGTTCCTCCCAAATACATTGCAAACAAACGTAGTTTGTTTGCTTCATCGCAGAGTTTGTAAAAAAATTCTTCATCTTTTAGAATTGCTGATGAAATCTTCTCTGGTAGGAATACTTGAAAACTTTGCTCGAATTCTGCTACAATCTTTACACCATATCGTGTCTTCACCTCTTTAAGTGCTGTTACCATGTACTGGTGATCTTTTTCCAAGTCTGTAACTTTTTTCCTTGGCAAGAAGTCGCTTCCAGCAATCTTATTAAGTGTTGATTAATCCATTCTGAAATCAAAAAGAAAAAGTAAAAGTTAAAATTTCTGTTGAAGATAATATTTTATAAGGAAAAAAATTGTACTATAAACTTACATGATTAGTTAGTTGACTCTTGGTTTCTTTGTAGGAGGTTGATCGTTCTCAAGCTCTTCGATTACTTGAATGTGCTCCTCATCGTGCTCCGTCCCTTGATATAGCCCATCTCCCACCTCGATTTCTGCCCTTTCCATCGCCACTTGTAATAAATCCCTTCTCTCATCTTCTTCAGAACTTATCCCCTCTATTGATGGATCCCAGTCATGCATGAACTCCTCTAATACGTCATACTCAATAATGATTTGCTCACCTTAGTTGCCATGAAGTGTCACCCTCACTCGCGCTGCACAATTTTCATCCCCTCTCTCATGCTCTGTATCATTCACCTCCACTTGCATTACTCCATTTTCATTGGATTCATCCCCCCTCTCGATTTCCCCCTCTCTTCTATGCTCTGTAACATCCATCCCCACTCGCGTTACTCTATTTTCATTGGATACTTCGTGTCCCCTCTTCTTTTCCACCTCCTGCTCTTTTTCAGCAGCCATTTTTCTTGTATATTCCCTCTCTACTTCAAGTGCAGCTTGCGTCATCTGTATCTCTTCAATTCTAAAATGACCCCATGGTAAAGTGTCGGTACTATCAGGCAATAAAAATCTCTTATCATCGTGTGGACTTAGTGCAATTTTTCTTTGCTTTTCAGTATGCACTGTGTGTAATTTTGATCGAATATTGCACTGTTCACGGTTTATAATGACAAGATCCTGAAGACAGCTTCGGTAATCTTCGAAAGTGATTGTTCTTCACGACGTTAGATTTGATACCTTTAGCTTTCTTAACTGTGTCTCCTCCATCAACCAAAATACTATACATTTTACTCCGCAAACCTATGAATTCAGTCATAATCTTGCCACAGCATTCATCTTTCATTAATCCAGGAATTTTCTTATGGACACGTGGAATATTAAACTG
The DNA here is from genome assembly GCA_017163975.1 of Anastatus disparis. Classification (NCBI taxonomy): domain Eukaryota; kingdom Metazoa; phylum Arthropoda; class Insecta; order Hymenoptera; family Eupelmidae; genus Anastatus; species Anastatus disparis. The sequence continues at coordinate 6,859,963 of JAFFSR010000282.1, forward strand.
ATTATTTTCAGCATAATCAGAAGTATCAAATCTGTGAATGTCTTCTTTCATTGTTTGATACATATCAATGTCTTCAACTTCATATATTAAACTATCCGTATCTGTATATAGAAGTTTACATTTTTGTCCTAGTCGTTGTTTCATATATGAGTAATGAAACTCATATAGCAGTTTTTTTGATAAATCAAGGATGGAAAAACCAACGTATATAGGTTTTTTTATTGTGATACTCGTTCTCTTCAGCTGAATAGCTACCGAATTCTCATCAAAAATTGCACAACTGTTAAAATTTGGTTGAGCTATACGTGCTTCTGCTCCATATCTGCCTGTGAATTCATTTATTAATCGCACATCAACACGTGACCGCTCTCGTCCGATGCACTTTCCATAGACAGAGTTAATTAATAATTTATAGAAGAGTTTTTCAAATTCATTCTTTGCTTGCTCTCTCTTCTCAGTATTTAATTCAACATAAGGTTTGAGCCAAGCTTTCTGTTCAAAACTTAAAATTCTATGGACTTTCTTTAATCGAAGTCCATTATCTAACGCTTGTTTTAATGTTCGATAATGAATGGCATACCTTTTCTTATCGTCCAAAGTAGTAAGTAGTTTTTTTTGCTTCGAGCCTGGTGGTGGACGGTGTTCTGCGCAAAAAGGCATATCCCGATGTTCATCATGGATTTCCACAGGATATTCTAAATCTACTTCAGCAATATAGCCTATATCTGAATCTGGCGGTGTATTGAAGAAATCTGGCATTGTTTCATAATCAATCCATTTAAATTTTCCTATCGGCAAATGTTGTATCATCGCCCAACCATAAAGATTATTAATGTCAAAATATAGAAGGGTCTTCTTTTTCTGATTTTCGTCATATGAAGGACCCATGTATGGATTGTTTGCCTTTGCATACCGGTTACAGCACTGGCTTATTCCTCCACGGATACCTGTTTCGATAAACATTAGCATGTCAATGTCTGTCAAAAGTTCCAATTCTACCTTCGTCATTTTAAGAGCTGCTGAAAACGTTAAGCCTGGAGTTGTGTAGAAGTGAGCAGGACATAAACCATAGGCTTTAAGAGAGGTCTCGCGAAAACTTTCGAAGACGTCAGCCAGTAGCAAAACATCGGTTTTTAAATATAGATCTGAGTACTCTCCTAAAGTTTTTATATTAAATTCATTCCAAACTTGAACAGCATGCTCGTAATCTTCTTCAGCTATATGAGAATCCGTTAGTTTGTTGTAGAATTCATTTTTCTCTGGCAGCTTTGTAGATGTTAATTTATCTAATCCATCCACAAAATCGTAGGGGAATACACCTTTCCGTCTAAGAAGATTTATCTTTGCATCTGTGAATCCATCTGTTTGAAATTCTTCCATTGCTATTGGCACGTTTCCTAGATATGATGCAAGCTTCTCTAATGATGATGGTAGAAAACGCCAAGAATCTATAAATCTAAAATTGATGTCACTGTTTTCCATATATTTTGTAAAAGAAATGTATTTTTCCTTATTATGAGGTATTAGAGTCATTCGTCCCTTCATCAATGTAGAAGTGCCAATCTCTTTCAGAATAAAATGAGTATCATAATTGAGATTATGAAAAATAACAGGAATGAATCTTGAAATCTTATAATTCAAATTACATGAATTATGAGCTGCACCTCTGAAACTAAAAAGGAATAAACGTAAAATAACCAAATTAATTTTTTTTATTCAATTATAACTAATTAGACAACTTACCGTCCTGTGAGATGACAATGGTCTCGTACTGCAAGTTCTTCGGCACGGATTGGTTTTCGACATATATGGCAAACTGTTGACCTCTGAAAAGATAATTCTTCTAGATCGGTAAGCTTCATTGGTTTCGGATTCTTGTAGAGTTCATCAATCTTTTCACTAATTGATTTCAATTCTCTAACAAACCATTTTGCAGGTGTCTCTTCACATTCATTATTTCTTCTATATGATTTATAATAAGATAATTCTTCATCAAAACTGCATTTTATATAATACCCAATGCTATATGCTTCATGAAGTTGAAAGGCTTTTTCATTGTCAGTAGGTTTCAATAAACATTCGAAATCTGCATAAATAACAAAAGGAACTTTTTCACTTTTATTATAATCTTCGAATTTGAGAATGTTATTCTTAGTGTCAGGTAGATTGATTCTACATTTATTTAAATTTTCACAATCTTTTTCATGAGTTTTCAATCTTTCTTCATGATAAAAAATTTGTAAACACCTTTCACAATGAAAAGATTTCATATGAGTTTTAGATAATTGAGACCTCAGTAGTCGAGACATACTTTTAATCCAAACGTAATGATATTGAGGCATGCTTCCATCATCATCATCCTTATTATTTTCTTCATACTCATCTAAGTAAAAATCTTGAATGATAAGCAAATTCACATGTTGAACCTTCTTTTCTGCAGTGATGTGACAAGGTGATACTTCAAACTTTGGGCCGTACTTCTTCAGTATGTATACATTTACTGAAATACTTTTATTCAATTTTTCAAATTTCGAAACATCTTTAAGTTTTACAGGAAATTCAATGTCTCCAAATTCCAGCTTTTTCTCATGCAAACGATACTGAGTCACTCTGTTTGGATTATTTTCACTTGGATACAATGCTGAAAGTATAGCATACTTAAAACACTGGTTGTCATTATTGCGAACATTTAGACACGCTTTCTTATTCTCTATAAATTTTGGAAGAGAAATGAAAGAACTACCTTTGAAAGGTGAATATTTTTTCATATTTATGCACAAACTTATAATACTCTTCAAAGTCGATCCAGAATCTTTTTCTTGAAATTCTTCTAACTGTGTAAGAATAGGCTCTTTGATATAATCCTTAAACCATCCCTCTAAATCTGTCGACATGTATACCGTAGAACTTTCGCTCGTAGAATATTTAGTATCGGTTAATTCCTCAGTATTTTTCTGCACAGCAAATTCTGAGACAAAATCAGAATTTATTTTCAATGCACTGTATTCTTCTAAGCATGCCTGAACCTTAACTTTTAAGAGTTTTTGTGCATCATTCAAAAAACTCAAAATGTCCACATGTTTAATATTTATAACTACACCAGTCCTAATACGATTTTGGAAAGCTGACTCCGCGTCTCGCCATTCGACTCTAGCTTCTGTTTCCTTAGATTCTAGATTACCTCCTTGTTGAAGATGTTGTTCCAACTGCACTTGCACACACGAGAGATGTGTTATACAAGTTTGACATTTCTGTTTCTCTCCTCTTCTGAGATTTGGTTGAGCGATTTTTTCGTTTAATTTTATTATAGCGGAATTACACGTGTCTAACCAATAATGAATATCATTACTGCTTAATTCGCTTATACTTCGTAAAGCATCACGAAGTAATTGTACAAGAGGTTCAAAAAAATCAATCGAAGTCATCTTTACTTTGTTTTTTTTTTGTAACACTAAAATAATACTAGAGTAATCACTACAATGTTACACGATAATTGAGAACAAATCTGATTGATTGTGATTTACGAACTGTACTAGTCTGAAAAATAGCTTCCCTTTTTATAGGCAAAGAAAATGAAAGATGGAAATACAAATTTTATTATTCAACCAATAGAAAAAGAAAAGTTAGTAAAAATATAAGAGGGGACAAAAATTTGAAGATTCGACCAATATCAAAAAGAAAAGATAATGAAAATATAAGATGAGATAAAAATTTCAAGATTCGACCAATGTGAAAAAGAAAAGTAAATCAAAATATAAGAGGGGATACAAATTTTAAAGCTCGACCAAGTTAAAAAGAAAAGTTAATGAAAATATAAGAGGGGATACAAATTTAAAGATTTGACCTATAGTAAAGAGACAATTTAGTGAAAACATAAGAGGGGATACTAATTTTCAAGATTTGACCAATAAAAAAGAGAAAATTCAATGAATATATAAGAGGGGATACAAATTTCAAGATTCAACCAATAGTGCAAAAAAAGTAAATTTAAGAGAAGGGATATATTTATCTTTTGAACCAAATAAAATGATCATTTTAGAATTTTTCCTATTCAGTCTCTAAGATTACTTCTCGCTGAATGAAATTAGAATTGTGAAATGGCTAGAACACATGATTATAATCTAATGGTTAGAAAAGCGATATTACGATCCCCAGAAGAAAATGTTTATATTTGCGATATTCAAGGATTTCAGAGCACATCAGAGAATCCTTTCATTTTTAAAGAAATAAGTTTCTTGAATATAAGGAAAACAGCTTTTCCAACAGCCTATCTCTTTGAGCCTCCAATGACATGGGGAGAACTTAATAAAGAAGAAAAAAGCATGAATTATTGGTTAGAAAGGTATCATCATGGAATATCATGGGACTCGGGAGATATTCCATACCATCGCCTCAAACGAATTTTCGATATCTGTTCGCAAGGAGTTGAAAAATTATTTGTCAAGGGAGAGCAGAAAGCACAGTGGCTGGCCAATCTTTTACCTAATATGTAAGTATTACATTTATAGTTAAACAAATAGTCTGTTTATATTTTTTTTGTCATACTTTTCGATACTTTGATTATACTGTCGTTATACTTGTGATATTTTGATTAAACTCAAAAAAGTATAAAGAAAGTATAGCCAAAGTATCAAAAAGTATGATGAAAGTATAACAAGAGTATAACAACAGTATAACCAAAGTATCAAAAAGTATAACAAAATTTTTTTGATGATTTCGTTTTATTTTTCGTTACTTTAGTTAAAATTTTTCTTAACTTTTTCTTATATTATTTTCTGTACTTTGTCTTAGGTCAATCATAAATGTTGAAGATTTTGGATGTCCATCAGTAGAAAAAATAAAGTATGATGGACGATTTTTTTGCTCCAACCATGTTCTCTGTAAGAGTCGAAGACGTATATGTGCTGTTGATAATGCTCTTGCAATACGAGCGTGGTTACGAAATTATCTAGATGGTAAATTTAGCAAGGATGAAGTGGATGAAATTTTTTAATAAGAATATATTACGAATAAATTTAATATAATAAAAGTTTTTTATTTCTTGTTGTTTCTAAACCTTATTGTCCTCATCGAAATAAATAATTTTAATTTTTAATGGTTAAAAATTATAATTGGAGATTTCTAAGGTAAAAGGGTGTATTTTGATAACGTATCGTTTTTTTCATGTTTCTTACTAGGAGAGTATCACATCTCCGGATCACGGATTCTGCTCAAACTTTGAGATAGGTTTTCAGATGTCAAAATATGGAAAAAGCCAGAGTTATAGACCCCAACGCTCAATATTTCCCTAGTTGCAGGCAATTAAAGAAAATCACTAAAAAAGTTACTAGATTTTCAAACGCTTATAATTCTTTAGCATTAATAGCTAGACGCTTGTAACTGTTTTCAAATGAAAGCTACGTTCAAATCCTTTCGAAAAAGCACCTATAGCATATCAAAATATTATTTTTTCTCAAAGTAACAGCGTTATAAAAATTTGAGCTGAATTTCCTTTTAAGAATATTAATTAATGATAAATGTTAAAATGTAGTACAATTTTCATAACGCTGTAACTTTGGGAAAATATAACATTTTGACATGCTATAACTACTATTCCGAAAGGATTTGAACGTAGCTTTCATTTAAAAACAGTTACAAGCGTCTAGCTATTAATGCTAAAGAATTATAAGCGTTTGAAAATCTAGTAACTTTTTTAGTGATTTTCTTTAATTGCCTGCAACTAGAGAAATATTGAGCGTTGGGGTCTATAACTCTGGCTTTTTCCATATTTTGACATCTGAAAACCTATCTCAAAGCTAGAGCAAAATCCGTGATCCGGAGATGTGATACTCTCCTAGTTAGTGATAATTAATTGTGATAACATTATATTTATAGTATAATATTTAAAAAAGAAATATCATCGTACTATGTTTCACGAAATTTTTTTTTTCATGTTTCTTAGTGATAATTAATTGTGATAACATTATATTTATAGTATAATATTTAGGAAAAAAATATCATCGTACTATGTTTCACGAAATTAAATGATAAAAAGACTTTTTTTCGAGTTACGCTCTATTCAAGTAATCAATCACGTCATAATTTTGTTATATAATATTCATTGCAATGACAAATATTTTTAATATGAAATAATTAGAATAAATATTCTGAAATTTTTATGTATTTTTAAGTTATTTGAATAATGTATATATATATATATATATATATATATATATATGTAGAATGAAGAAAAATTTTTTTGTGATTACATAAATTAACGATGGGATAGGAATGAAAAAAAATTGAAGCAATACATCTTTTCATTTATTTTTTTTTTTGTTTTTTATTTTTATTTAATATATATTAAACAAAAATTATATTTACATAATAATTACAAATCATAAGTTTATAATTTCATACTTGATACGTGGTTTGCCTGATTGCGCACATTCCACATCTTGAGGTTGCTTCAATTGTAACCTTTTACTTCTTTCATCATGTTCTCGTATCGATATTTGAGTTAAAGGAAGTATAAAGTTATTCTTGGATCCTGAAAAGAAAATTAATAAAAATTATTTTTGTATAAGTAAAAAAAATTTTTTTTTCCGAGTATATTTTTTTAAAATAGTTTTTTTACCTGTACGTGTTGACGAAGTCTCTTGAACTTCTTGTAACGCCTTCTCATCAGCTGCTCTTTTATTTTTTTCAACGTTTTCCTCAGCTGCAAACATAAATTACAATATAATTAAATTTTAATTATTATAAATTTTTTTTATAATTAAAAAAATTATTATAAAAAATCGAAAAGGAAATAAAAAATAAATTGAAAACATGAAGAACAATACAATTTTTTTATAATTATTATATTATAATTTTTATAGTTAAAAAATTATTATAAAAAAATTAAAATAGAAATAAAAATAAAACTTACTTTCCGCTTTTCTTTTTTTGGATGTGGAAACTGCATCATTTGTAGTTTTTTTTGCACTTTTATTTGACTTTGTGTCCGATCCACTCGATAATGTGCGGGAGCTCGAGCTCGAGCTGGAACTGCTCGAATTTGAACTGCTTGAGCTTGAACCGCTCGAGCTGGAACTTCTCGAATTTGAACTGCTCGAGCTTGAACCGCTCGAGCTGGAACTTCTCGAATTTGAACTATTCGAGCTTGAACCGCTCGAGCTTGAACTTGTGCTCGAACCACTCGATGATGATGTGTTTGAGCTTGAACGAGGATTCAACTTCGACCTTGATCCAGATTTCGACCTTGATTTCGATCTCGATCTCTGCGGTTGACATATCCCTTCATTTAATTGCTCCATAGCCGCAGTAGTTGGAAGTATTGGCACTGAAAAAGAAAAGTCTAAAATGAATTTTATTATTTATTATTATTTAAATCAATAAATAATTATAATAAAAAATAATTCTATTATTCTCAAAAAAAAAGTTAAAAATTAATTTTATTGGCAAATTTTAAAACAAATAATGATAATAAAAAATAATTTTATTATTCTCAAAAAATTTATTATATTCAACTTACATGAATCCACCGCTTTCATTGCCCATGATGCATAATCTAACATCATGATCAATGTAGGTCCATTATTGACGATCCATCTTATTTTTTCTTGCACTGTTTTTATACACTTATTTTGCCCCTCAAACATTTTTCTTCTAGTTTTTCTTCTAATGTAGAAAACTCAAAGATGATCGGAGAACTGACGAGTTGCAGCTTGCAACAGGGTAATTATGTGAAAAACTGGGATTCTTATCTTGCTATGATATTATGAAATAAGAATTTTACGATTGGTAGAAAAATTCCCCCCTAAAAATAAATACCTCCCTTGAAAAAATTTTTGTCCATTCAGCATTAGTCCTACATACGCCTAAATTTTTATCTTATTGTTTTCTAAGGATCGAGACAGTAAATGAATTTTATTTTAGATTATAAATCTCATTCCTGAGAATAAACGATCTTCTTTTTTCTCAGATAAATAATTTTCATCATTAAATGATTTTTTTTGGTTTCCTCAAGAAAACCGTTAAACATTTATGACCGGAAATTTTAACAGAAGACGGAAGGGTTTCGTAAATTTTTTCATGATATCATTTTCCTTTTCAAGATAAAGAGAATGCATCTGACTATTTTACTTATTAATTTTTTATGGTTTCCTAAAGAAAACTTTCGAACGTTCACAACCGAAAAATTTTATTTTTTTAGAGCATGAATTTTTTTTTCAAGTTATCATTTCCTTTTCAAGATAAGAAGGAGAATGCATATGACAATTTTACTTATTAATTTTTTATGGTTTTCTAAAGAAAACTTTCGAACGTTCACAACCGAAAAATTGTATCTTTTCAGAGCATAAATTTTTTTCAAGTTATCATTTCCTTTTCAAGATAAAAAAACTTTCATACACTTCCGATCATCTATGATCGGAAAATTTTATCTTTTTAACTGAGGATGGATAGGTCGCGTATATTTTTTTTAACATACACCAGCAATTCAAAAGAAACCACAGAGTGGGCGGCCCTATTTTTTTTCGGCTTAAAAAATAACATGAGGGGGGGGGGGATCTATGTGCTTCAAAGTACACGCGGATACTAAATCACTGTCGAAAGAGAGGGGATACTAAAAACTTGAGAAAAGAGGAGGATCTATACGTACTTTGAGAAAAGGAAGGTGTTTTTAGAACCCATACATTTGCTTTGAAATACGTAGGATACTGGATCGCTTTGAAAAAGAGGGGAGTGATACAGGAGGCCTACATATGCTTTAGGTTACATAGGATACTGTATCACTTTGGAGAGAGAGGGGGTGATACAGAATGCCTATGATCTAGGATGCCTATAGCCTATCTACTGATATTAATTTTTGTCACATAAATTTTAGAAACTCTATAATTTTTTGTAAAAATCCCCTTGCGCATGTACAGGTTGATTCTCAAATAAGAGAGAACAATAACGGGATATCTTAATTCAAAAATTCTGGCGATTGACGCGTTACAATTTGTGCCCAACTCCCGCAAAAGATGAGAACTTAGCACACTTTGTATAGAAGTCCAATCTATCTAACGGTTATTAACATGCGCGCATGTTTTCCAGCGATCTCTGCGACTTCACGTTTATATTTAGTTATATGTTGCGACGATGCTATTTCAAGCATCGCGCTTAAACCGGGTTCCGCGCTCAACCGCTACGAGGCGTTACTCTCACGATGGGAATAGCGCGCTCCAGAGCATATAAGTCGGCAAGACGGCCGGCTAAAACGGACTCTCTCTCCTCTCTCTATGTAGAGAAGTTATGCTTTACATAGTGAGAGCTCTCCTACGTGTTTCAATGTGTATAAGGGGGATTCTTATACAAATTGCAGACCGTTCTTACGTGGGCTTAACTTGACTAAGTTTTCCATTTATTCCCAGTAACTGTGTATAAGGGGGTTTCCTATACATAGTTTTCTATCTCTTACCTCCACCCTTTCGGTCGAGGTAGTCCCTCCGCCGGTTGATGGAGTTTCCACGACTAGCTCATCTTCTCCTTGTCTACCCTGAGGCTTGGAGGTAGCATTATCGTGTCTTCCTGCGACACTGACCTACTTCCAGTCTGTACCGGGTGTCATCGAGATATTGCTCGTATTATCTACCGCCAGTAAAGTAGATTCCGACCGTAACCGCCGTCGATAATACCGAAGCCTGTAAATAGTTTATTTTTCTTTTACCCTAGTCTGTAACCGATACCGATCGAAAGTATTGATGAGTATAATTTTTGTTAAGCCGCGTCACCAGCAAAAATAATACCGACTGCTTAAACATATAATTTAATCTTAGTATTACCTTGATTATTCATATTTTTGTGTACCGCTGTTTCCGGCTATTTTCCCGAGATTATTAATTGATTAATTCAACCTTGTATTAGTTATAAGTTCAACTCAATAAATGCAAAGAATATTTATTGTGAAAAATACATGATTGCACGACTCATACTCATTTACCAGTTTCCGCTAAACCTTTCCTGTAAATCCGCCCCGTCATTATCACTTTAATTTTAAGCTTGCTTATTTCATTTATTTACTTAATATTTAAACGCAATAGTAAATTTCTTTTTTTAATATTAATTACAATTAAACTTTCACGCATTTCTTTTATTTTATTATTATTAAATTCAGTAAAATCAATTTAGTTTATAAGTTTTGAACTTTGGCTTATTCGAACCACCGACCGACCATCTTCCAGCATCAACCCTCAGGTAAAAGTAAAAGTCTGATGCCGCCGACGTCCAGGAGTTGTCTACAACAAACCGTCCAAGAAGCCAAACGTTACAATGTATAGATTATATTAATTCACATTAAAGGTGGTAACGTTAATAATAAAGAATTCCTTCTATCCGAAAATCAACTCTAATAATATTTGTATCTAGATGTAAATAATATGCTGTATATAAAATGAAAATTAGTAACCAGCAAAAAAAATTTGTATCGTGCATTTTATATAAAATTTATTAAGTAGAAGAATAGAATTTTCTATATAGCATAGTAAATTTAACGCAATTGAAAAGTTTACAAAGCTACATGGTAAAAATTTGTTTCTAATATTTCATATAAAATTTCTCTCCGTGTATTTAACAAACGTTCATTTTTTATTTTAATTTCTAATTGATATATTTTCAGAAATATAAAAAAATTTGTTACTTATGAAAATAAGAATATATATTCTTTTGCATGTATAATATAATTTATGATTTACTATTTAGAAAAAAAATATTTTATGAAAAATTAGCTGATAAATCAGCTAATACATCAGCTGATATATCAGCTGTTATTAACGGACAAATCAGCATCTGATTTATCAGCTTGTTTATCAGCTTATTTATAAGTCAGTTAATCAGCTGCTTTTTCATAGCAGGGTTACTTTTGATCCTTTTGATCTAGTATTAAATGAAATACATCTTAAGACTTTCAGCGATTTTAATTTTATGCAGTTTGATATGAAATGTCGCATAAATATATATATATATATATATATATATATATATATATATATATATATATCTATACTATACTATATAGTAGTTAGGAAATGTGCTAACACTTTTGAAATCTTGTAATCCTCTCCTACATCCTCTTCCCATCCTCTTCTACATTTTCTTCTCATCCTCTTCTTACTTTCTTCTATATTCTTAGTAATTTCCCCTTTTTCAACGTTATTTCCATTTTCATCCTCTTTTACATCCTCTTCTCATCCTCTTCTACATCCTTTTCCCATCCTCTTCTCATCCTCTTCTACATCCTTTTTCCATCCTCTTTTCATCCTCTTCTACATCCTTTTCTCATCCTTTTCTCATCCTCTTCTACATCCTCTTCCCATCCTCTTCCGATCCTCATTTGCATACTCGGACATCCTTGAAAATCCTCAATAATCCTCGAATCCTCAATAACATCTCTATTTCCACACCACCTAGTTACCACAATTAAAAATTTAAGAATTATTCAAAAATAAAATAAAGGCAACGTCAAAATTTGAAAAACAAGAGCATAAATATATATCAAAAACAAAAAAAAAGTAATAACTAAAAAAAAATGATTAATCGAATAGGAACAAATTAAGATTAAAGGTTTTAAATATTTTATTTATTTATTTAAATACGATGATTTCAGTATCTTTGAATTTTACCATGGAAGCATATTATACATTGAAAGTAGTGATATATCAAAAATATATTGAGTTTTCACCAAGTATTTAAAATGACTATTTAATTGATAAGTTAAATAATAATTAATTGTAAAGAGATATTTAAAAAATTTCCGAATCAAAAATTTTGAAAATTATAATGATATTTTACATTTCCTTCTTGAAAAAAGGTTTCTTCTTTTGATTCGTATACACGCATCTTTTAATGCTTTCTAATATTCCTAAGATATCTTCAATACAATACGTTCATTTTTAGAAGGTATAAATAAACACATTCTACATAATAACTGCATTAAAAAATTACTTAATAAAATCACGTCTTATTTTAACAAATACTTCAATAAGAATTCATATACTCATATTTTTCCATAACTTATATATTTATATAATGTATACATGAGAATTGGAGATATTGGCCATCATTTTTCCAAATTCTTTATAAGAGAATGAGTATATATATATATATGTATATATTTATATGATTTTAATATAAACGAATTTATAAATTGGGGGGTTGACGAGCGGAGTGAGCAGGGGGGAACCCCCTAGTGTATTCGTAATAAACAAAATGATAATAATGTTACAGGTGCTCAAAGAGGAATCGAAGAATTGAAACATGTTTCTTTTTTTCGAGGAGTAGATTGGGAACATATACGAGAAAGACCAGCAGCTATTCCAGTTGATGTAAGATCGATAGACGATACATCTAATTTCGATGATTTTCCTGATGTCAAACTTGAAATAAGTATGTTTTATATATATATATATATATATTAATATATCTCAATTAGTCCAATATCTATAAGGCATTTTTGCTTTTTTTATTTTGTTGACATCTATTTAAATTCATTATTTAAAAAATATAATAACTTCTCCGAGCCAAAAATATGTCGATAAAATAATTTTTGTTAAAATAAAAATTCAGTTTAGCTTGTTACTTTTTTATGAACTTTGAATAAAAATTAGATGTCAAGTTTGATAAACCTAAGCTCAAAATACTATACATTGAAAATTAGCTTATAACTTGTTGTATATAGTGTTTTGGTGAATTCCTCGACTTGTCCGCACTCGATCTTACAAATTTTCTTACTTTAGCGAAAGAACTTAATGTGACGCGCCGTTCATTTATAAACTTTGAATGATAAGATTATTGAGAAGGGGGAACTCCGACATACCGTTAATGTACGTAGACATCGCATGCATCTCAGCACATAATTACCCTATTTAAAAAAAACACGTGTTTGTTGCACGTGAAAAAAACACGTGTAAAATACACGTATTTTTTACACGTGTTTTTTACATGTAAAATTTGCGTGTTTTTTCACGCATATTTTTCACGTGTTTTTTTTCACGTGTATTTTTCAGGTGTATTTTTCACATATTGTTTTACAGCTTTTCGATGAGCTTCTACTGTCCGGCCTCTTATATCTGCGTCTCCCAAATTTGTGTAAGGGATGACAAAATTTAGAAAAACGCCACCTAGCGACATAAAGTCAAGTTTGACTTTAAATCGCTAGGTGGCGTTTTTCTAAATTTTGTCATCCCTTACACAAATTTGGGAGACGCAGATATAAGAGGCCGGACAGTAGCAACTCTTCGAAAAGCTATTAAACAATATGTGAAAAATACACCTGAAAAATACACGTGAAAAAAACACGTTAAAAATATGCGTGAAAAAACACGCAAATTTTACATGTAAAAAACACGTGTTATCGGCACCTCGTATGCCAGCAATCATGACCGGGCACAACTTTCAGCGTTGCGTGGTTGCTTGCTTCGACTCGTTGGCATCTCGCATGCTGCAAGCCAAGATCGAGCACAAAGACAACGTTGCGAGTTCGTATGCTTCGATTTTCTAGATTCTAATACTGCGAAAGTCGATATTATTACTTTATGTCAATTTAAATTATGTGCTAATTTAATTTCCATTCAAAAAGTGTTTTCATGATTATTAAACAAGCAAATGTTTTAATTCCTTAATATTATTTAGATTAAATTTTATTTATTTACATATTATATGAAACTGTTGCGTCGCAACACAAATTTATGTAAAAATCAAAACGATGATGAGCGGCAGCACTTACAGTCGCCTGTTCTCACCTCCCTTAAGTCAGCTCATGGACGAAAGGGGGGAGAGAACAGGGAGACTTTGCAAATGCCGCGGAAAAATAGTTTAGTATCAAGCGTGACCTCGCCTCGAGCGGTCTTGTCTCTTGCGAGAACATCAGGTTTCATTACAATTCTTTCTTTTCAAAAGGCGATCAGAAGCCTTTACTGGTGCGGACGAGTTTCTGTACAGCGACGAACGGCCAATTGCGAATCAACGCATCACCTTCGCCCACCTAAGCCGCGGCTATACAAATTTCATTGTGTCTTTTTTCTTTTCTCTTTTTGCGTGCGTGCGTGCGAGTAAAATATAATCGTGCGGCAAATAGTGTGTAAAATTATAGGAAATAAATCAAGGGTTTTTTATGCCACATGGCTTTTTCCCTTTATATTTGTGTATTTATTGAGTGAATCCTTTCCCGATAAATAAAGTGTAAATTTTAGATAAAATCAATTAAAACAAAGCAACTACAACCGCAAGGTTAGTTGCTTTGTATCAGTAAATTCATCTAATTTCTCTTTGCAAATTAATAGATCTTTGTGTGCAAAAATTAGTGGTAAAGTCAAATACAGTGTGAACTTAAATCTAATTCAATTAAAAGATTCAAAGTTAAAGTAAAATTAAGTGTCAATTCATTTTTATTCAAACAAGGGTAAATTCAAAATAAGATTAGTTAGGGAATTTCACGATTAGATAAAAATTCAAAGGAAAAGAATCACGTTCTTTTCTTTCTAAAACATCCAACAAATTTAGTTAAAAAATTCGTTGGAAAAAGACTACGCGACTTTTCATGGTGCAATCCTGTGAGGTCAGAAATCACGATCCCCTGGTTTACGAAAAAATCATAACCGCTAAAGCGTTCGACGAACAAAGCGAATTCTCAGAAAGTCAAAACAGGCGCCGGCCGGCGAGCATAGATATAGGTATACAAGCCACAAGCCACCGAGCAACGCCATCCCCGACAAAGGAGAGCTTCAACTTAGAGACTTCTAAGAAAATAAGATAAGTATTTTATACAATATACGAGGTAACAACATAATATTTTCTCAACTTCAAAATAATTTGAAAATTAATACAAAATCAAAATTTCATTTATTCAAATCTGAGATTCATAAATTAGTTCATTTCAAAACTTTTATTGTAGAAAACGTTTCTTTTAATTTATTTTTTGTTTATTAAAATTTAAGACAACTTAACGTAAAACTTAAAATTTAATTTAAAAATTTTATTTTTCATTTGAAGTTTTATTTTGAAAAACTTTACACTTAAGTGAGAATTTTATTTATCAGTTTGGTTAGAAAAATTTAGTTTCTAAGAAATATCAACGCACAAATAAAAATTAAAATTGAAATTTATATTTTAATATTTCATTTAGCATTTTCAAAGAAAAATTCATCTCAGTCTAAAATATAACTTTCAGAAAGTTACATTGTTCAAACCAAAGTTTAGCATTAAAATAAAAGGTTCATTTTTAGAAAATTTTACACAATTTCAAAGTCTATTAAAATTAAACAGTAAATTAAAATTTTGTTTGTTGAATAAATCTCATACATTAAAAATTTTTTACTTTTGAAAATTACATTTAAAATTTTTACTTTTGAAAATTGCATTTAAGTTAGAAATTTCTTTTCAAAAAATTTGTTCTTTTCATAAACTTAAGATTTAGCATCATAAAATTTAGTTCATAAAATTCTTTTTTTTTGAAAGGTTAACAACAAAATAGAATATAGAATTTTATTTTACAAAGCACAAAAGGTTCTTTGTCTTACAAAGCGAACATTTCTCAGATTGAGATCACGTGCTCTCAATGAGATAGAAAGTTGTCCTTTACGATTTTACGAAAGTAAGACGTAGCAACTTAAAACTATTTTTAAGAAAATTTTTATGAAAGATTAAGTTGTGTAGTGACGGCTCCTGGCTCAAGGGAGATTACGTTAGCTAGGTGTAACATAAATTCATCGATTTGCGAGAGGAAAAGCGAGTTGATAAATTTATCCATTTTTAAAAAAATAAATTTTAAAATTTCATAAAGGTACATTAAATTTTGAACAACTTCACATTTATTATTCAAGTAAATTTTGTTTGATAAATTAATTTATCGTTACATTTACATTTAATTTTTAATTAAATTCATTATACATATCTGACTTCAAAATTGATTTCAAGTTAATTTTTTTCACATTAGTTTTTTCTAAATTTAAATTTAAAATTAAATTTAATAAATTTTGCTTGATTGTTTGTAACATTTACTGTCAGTTTTTACAGTTTGAGGTAATTCATGTAGCTAGGGTCGCTTTAAATAAAGGTTTCAAAACAACACTAGATAGTTCGAAAAAATTATCGCTGTTGCCCAAGCCGCGCCATTCGTGAGGAGGTTTCGTCGCACCAATAGTGACGGAATTCTCTTCGTGACAGTAAGAGCGCACGCACGGCGAAGGATCAGCGAAAAATTCTGTTTCTTTTCAAAAACAGCGGGCAGGTAGCAAGGTTTAATTGAGACAACATATAGTTGTATATTTTGACAATTTATTACTTAAACTCTTATTAAGTTTTACACATTCAAAATGAATGATCCAGCAGGAATAAATGTTGTGAATGCAAAGCTAGGGATTTTTAAAGATCAAATAAATGCGTTACAAACGTACATATCAAGTCCCGACACAGAATCGGAAAACATTAAAACACGTTTAGAACATTTATCAGACTTGCACAAAGATACATATGTAATGAAAGTTAAAGCAGTAGTTGCTAATTTAGGTGATGAAATAATAAATGAATTTAAGGTAGTAGAAACAATGTATTATTCTACAACAGCTTCGGCTAAGAAATTGTGTCAAGCTAACGAACCAATAGCTAGTTCCACATTGAACAATTCTAACATCACTCTGACACGAAAACACACTTTACCGAAATTAACTGAAACAAAGGTACCAAAGTTTGATGGCAAATCAGAAGAATGGCTTGCTTTCAAAAACCTTTTCACTGCATTAGTACACTCTCGTGATGATTCAACTAATACAGTAAAACATGCACAACTCTTAGAAGCTCTTTCAGGTCCGGCTAAATTAAAAATAATAGAATTCGCGCCTAGTGAGGAAAATTATCCAAAGGCTTGGCAAGCCCTCTTAGAGATTTTACGATCATAAAAGAATAGTTAGTAATAGACATTTAGACGCTATTTTAGATTTACCAGTAGTACCAAATGCAACAATAGAAGGCGTGTCATCTTTGTTAGACAAGATGCGTCAACATCAACATATTCTAAAACAGTTAGGTGAAGCTTCATTTGACAATATGTTAGTTAGGATAGCAGAAAGAAATCTACCACCAGGGTTAAAAGGTAAATGGCAGGATAGACTTAAATTAGATCAACTTCCTACAACAAAAGAAATGTATGAATTTTTACAGAGTAGCATTTTTAAGCTTCAATCTCTTGAAAATACAAAGAATCACGATAGGACAAAAAATGAGTTTTAGGTTGGATAGTAGCAGGTGGAATCAACAATAAAATTTAGGATAAAGAAGTTAGCTGTAATGTAATTAAATTAGTTAGACTGATAAAACAATTCTGGTTTAGAGAAACTTTGAACAAAACCCAATTAGATCTAGGGAAAACATGGCTTGCAAGCAGCAGTACGCTGCTCACACCAAAAGAGATAATTTAGGAAGGTATATTGTTAGGCTTCCATTTAGAAATAGTAAATTTGACTTAGGTGAATCAGAACAACAAGCAGTACGTAGATTCTATGCACTCGAAAAACGACTCGAAGTTAATCATAACTTAAAAATTAGAATGTAGTAAAGTAATGAATGAATTCATTGCCTTCCTCATCATGCTGTAGTAAAAGAATCTAGCGAAAAACTAAACTTCGAGTAGTTTTCGATGCATCAGCTAAAACATCAACAAGTATTTCATTGAACGATACACTCATAATAGGGCGTACACTACAAATGTACTATATTCTAACAGGTGTTTAGTTTTCGTATACATACATACGTAGTAACAGCTGATATAGACAAAATGTGTAGGCAAAATTTACTTCACTAATATGTTAGGAAAACAAACTTAGAACGTTCTAATTAAATACCGTAACATTCAGCATAGCTTTAGCTCCATTTTTAGCTAGTACAACCATTTAATAGTTGGCACGCGACGAGTTAGGAAAATTTCCAATAGCTAGCAAACTATTATTGCGTGAGTTTAAAGTAGATGATTCTATTTTAGGAACAGAAACTTTAGAAGAATCAATAAAAATTAAATGAGATTATAGAATTATTAAGTAAGGGAGGATTCGCCATACGCAAATGGTAATCCAATTGCACAGAGATTTTAGATGGGCTTGACAAAAGAATTTCTTATTTAGATTGTATAGTAACGAATAACCTTATTCAAAAAACGTTAGGTATAGCATACGATTAAGTCCTTGATGATTTAAAATACAAGCAGTAGAAAACCAAGTTAGTTGGCGTTACGTTCGATCAGAGAACAACCCAGCTGATGCATTGTCCAGACGACAATTGCCTTCAGACTCTAAAAAGAATCAACTTTATTCTTAGGGGCCGAAATGGTTAGCACAATCAGGAAATACATAGCCAGAATTAGTAGAAACGATTAGTTTAGAAATTTTAGGTACAACTGGAGAAAAATGTTTTAAGAGGTAACAATTTAACTCATAAACAACTTAAGATTTTTATATAGAAATATACACATTTTAAATTTGCAACTATTGTATGCAATCTCCGCTGATCTTAATGATCGCTTAGTAATAACATTAGCATATTTTCTTGTAGGTAGACCATTCAATTTCTTACCAGAAAAACATTTGTTTTTAGTTTCAGATAACAAACTATCAGCTTGCAATTTCATTGCAAGAGCTTGTCAACATTTTTTGGGCCCACTGGCATCAGGAATAATTATCCGAATTACAAATCTAAACAAAATGGTATTGTCTTGGAAGTCTCTCCGGGGACGGCGACATCGCTCGAGTGGCTTCTGTCAAGACCAACACTGGCGTTTATCAGCGTAACATCACAAGACTTTGTCTTTCACCTGTATATTGAATCTTTGATTCATGTTTCATATCTGTACATATCTATTTTTGTTGTAAAAACGAAAAAATTAACACAAATTCAACTTGCGAATATTGCGAATAAAATCAATCAGCAACGTAGTCACTCCAAAGGAAACTGCGATCATTTGTAAAACTTGCATTCAGCAAAACAGTCACTCCAAAGGAAACTGCAATCATTTCTAAAACTTGCATTCAGCAAAACAGTCACTCCAAAGGAAACTGCAATCATTTGTAAAACTTGCGATCAGCGACGTAGTCACTCCAAAGGAAACTGCGCTCATTCATAAAACTTGTGATCAACGACGTAGTCACTCCACACGAAACTACGCTCAAACATATTTGTTTAGTCAAACACTTGTCAAATACCAATTAATGTAAATTTAAATTTTAGGTTAGTTGCGAAATCGAAGCTTCGATCTAGTTTAACTCATTTCATTTACTACAAAATCAATTTTAACATAAAACTTAATTTTGCAGCTTGCGCCCGCAGTATGTTGCGTCGCAACACAAATTTATGTAAAAATCAAAACGATGATGAGCGGCAGCACTTACAGTCGCCTGTTCTCACCTCCCTTAAGTCAGCTCATGGACGAAAGGGGGGAGAGAACAGGGAGACTTTGCAAATGCCGCGGAAAAATAGTTTAGTATCAAGCGTGACCTCGCCTCGAGCGGTCTTGTCTCTTGCGAGAACATCAGGTTTCATTACAATTCTTTCTTTTCAAAAGGCGATCAGAAGCCTTTACTGGTGCGGACGAGTTTCCGTACAGCGACGAACGGCCGATTGCGAATCAACGCATCACCTTCGCCCACCTAAGCCGCGGCTATACAAATTTCATTGTGTCTTTTTTCTTTTCTCTTTTTGCGTGCGTGCGTGCGAGTAAATATAATCGTGCGGCAAATAGTGTGTAAAATTATAGGAAATAAATCAAGGGTTTTTTATGCCACATGGCTTTTTCCCTTTATATTTGTGTATTTATTGAGTGAATCCTTTCCCGATAAATAAAGTGTAAATTTTAGATAAAATCAATTAAAACAAAGCAACTACAACCGCAAGGTTAGTTGCTTTGTATCAGTAAATTCATCTAATTTCTCTTTGCAAATTAATAGATCTTTGTGTGCAAAAATTAGTGGTAAAGTCAAATACAGTGTGAACTTAAATCTAATTCAATTAAAAGATTCAAAGTTAAAGTAAAATTAAGTGTCAATTCATTTTTATTCAAACAAGGGTAAATTCAAAATAAGATTAGTTAGGGAATTTCACGATTAGATAAAAATTCAAAGGAAAAGAATCACGTTCTTTTCTTTCTAAAACATCCAACAAATTTAGTTAAAAAATTCGTTGGAAAAAGACTACGCGACTTTTCAGAAACGTTTATTAAATTAAGTAAGGACTAATGTTACTTTATACTTTAATATTAACTTGAATTTCAAAAATTATATATCTTTTTATTAAAATGTTTTAGGTCTAAAACAAAAAATCTGCTTATAATATATTCATTCTCCATATAAACTCATAATATAACATTTTTCATATAAATATCAGAAAATATATATTTTTCATTAACGAAAAACCAACCCACACAAAATGAAATATTTCAAAGAAATATTTGAAACATTTGAGAAACGTTCCAATGAAATATTTGCGAAATCTTTATATGTCCGCGAGAAACTCACGTAAAAACATTTTATCAAATATTTTCAAGAAGCATTTCAGAAACGTTTCAGAAATATATCGTGAAATATATTTTATAAAAATTTTGGAAATCTTACAAAAATATTTCATGAAATATCACAGTAATATTTCAGAAACATTTTAAAATTGTTATAGAATCATTTTTCCAATATATTACAGATTTATTTTTTTATCGTAGTCATCACTTGAAACGCTTGTATCAGACTAATAATCGCTATTACATTAAAATCTTAATATTAATACGCTTTATATAGTTATCGCACAAGCAGTAGAAATATAAAAGATATTGCACGCTTTACAGTTCATTTCTTGTATGAGATTCTTGTTTCTCTTATATATCGAACAAGAAGCACTCTAAGCGCTTGCGAGAGTGAGTGGATAAATTTTAGAAGTAAATAAATAAAAGAATAACGCAACGCACGCTATCAAGCAGATGAATTCTAAATATTACAAAAACATTACAAGAAATATTTTTAAGAAACATTTTGAAAACATTTTAAAAAACATTTCTATAATATAATATTTCATGAAATGTTTCTAAAATGTTTCCTAAATATTCCAAAATAATATTTTATGCAATTTTTCTGTAACGTTTGCGGAATATTTCAAAAGAACATTTTTTCGAAACATTCTAAAAATATTTCTGGTATATACCAAAGAAATATTACATCAAATATTTCAAAATAATTCAAAAAAATATTTCATGAAAAGTTTTGAAAATGTTTTGTGGAAATATTTCATGCTCTGTGGGATATTACAGAAATATTTTAAGAAATGTTTTTTGAAATATTTGTGAAATGTTACAAAAAAAAATTCCGTGAAATGTTTATGATTCGTTTTCGAAACATTTGATGAAATATTTGTGAAATGTTACAGAAAAACATACCGTAAAATGTTTATGATTCGTTTCCAGAACATTCCATGAAATATTTTAATATCGATTTGAAAATATTACATGTATTATTTCCTTAAGATTTTGTAAACATTACATGAAATATTACATGAAATGTTTAAAAAATATTTCTAAAAAATATTTCATGGAATGTTTTTGAAAGTTTTTTTAAACGTAACATGAATTATTTAAAAAATTTTTTGAAACATTACTAGAAATATTTCTGAAATATAACAGAAATATTTTAAGAAATATTTGTAAAATGTTAAAAAAAAAATTCCGTGAAATGTTTATGATTTGTTTTTGAAACATTTCATGAAATATTTTAATATCGATTTCGAAATACATTATGTCTTATTTCCTAAACATTTTGTAAACATTACATGAAATATTATATGAAATGTTTCAAAAGTATTTCTAAGAAATATTTCATGAATTGTTTTTATTTCGCTTATTTCGCTTTGTATAATCGGTATCGCAAGCACAAAAAACGTCAAATTGACCGACCTGTACGCGAACGGCACAAGGATTGAGCATTTCAAGATAGATGCTTTTCCTTCCTCGCGTGGCACGCTATGCGCGCCATCTTATACTCTTCTCAAAAGGCAAGAGCCTTTTCCGTCCACTTGACTGCTAGAGTCAGGCTATGCGTTTTATTAACGCATTGTAAGGGCCATGGGGATCAGTTGACCGTACAAGGATAGCTAAATCTAAAGCTAGATTTGTATTATTATTATTTTAAAAATATACACTTTAAATACATACAAGAAAAAGAAATAAGCTAAAACCTACAACTTATAGATTTTATTGAAATACAAGTTCTGACCATACAATGAAAAGGGCGCCAGCCGCGTTAACAGACACGACTCCGTAAGTTATTTTAATCGTACTAATAATAAAGCAACGCGGCGAAAAGAGAGCCAACGATGCGCTTGATTAATTGATGTGGGATATTTTATTCGAAAGCTACACAACGAATTAGCTTGAACGAAAGCTAGAAAAAAACGGACGCACTAATTAATACCGCGCACGTGGTCACCAGCACACATGTGCACAAAGCAACGAAAAACAACGATGTATATATTGTTAAAGCTTAACAGAAATCGAGGTTATTACAAGCAATTATGCTTTTAAACACTCTCGCAATAAACACTCTCCTTTTCACACAGGAAACACAAACACGAGAGGTATATAAGACCTATTCCAATTTGTACAATCGGTTGCGCAAGCACAAAAAAAGGTCAAGTCAACCGACCTATACGCGAACGGAAGAAGGAATGGGCATCTCAAGATGGATGCTTTTTCTTCCTCACGTGGCATGCTATGCGCGCCACCTTATACTCTTGCCTTTTCCGTTTACTTGACTGCTAGAGTCAGGCTACGCGTAGACTAGACACGTTGGTTAAGCTTTACTGTATATTAATGGTATCGTGATGTGCTGTGCACGCGCCTATAGTCAGTGACTTGGAGTTGGCTTTAGCTTGACTGGTGTTGTCTCTCTCTTAACCGCGCGCGTTAACGTTTTCCTTCTACCGCCTATATTTTCGTATTATAAAAGCAAGGTTCAAATAACATGGCCAATTTGCCATGTTACAATCCCCCTCCCCCCCCACCAAACGCAAGTATACGGTGGAACTTGATACTTTCGTAAAAAGGGTGCAAAAATTAAGAACTAAATTATAAAAAAAAAGAAACTCAACCTAAGATAACCGGTGTTATCTACATCGGTGTTTAGTATAAAAAGTATTGAACAAATTTTAATCATTCTTCTTCTGCAATCATTAATAATCTTGAATAAAAATAATTTAATTACGTTGTATATGTAACGCGCTGTATGTGTGGGAGCTAAATTATTTACGCTGCCACTGACTTACCCCAAAGTAATTTTACAATAAAGAAAAACCTTAAATCTACGCTATCAAAAACATTCATAACCCGTTCTTTCATCATATCTCACTCATACTATACAAAAAAAATTTTATTACGATGTTAAGTTGAAAATTATCAAATGAAATAAAAAACTTACTGGAAGATGATGGTCTGGTGCTGTTACGATGCATAGTCTGATTTTGATATTAATATTTTATTTTTATTGCAACAATTTTTCATTGTTAATTCTTATTGATAAGTAAACTTTTATAGCACCAGTGAAGCTAAATGCACGATCATACACAAAGCAAATGAAAATTATTCAATGTAAATAAACAAATTTGAATTACTTATGTGGAAGAAAAAGATATCAGTTCTTTTAGCTATGATTTTGACTGAAAAACAAAGTTTTGTAAATGATAGCAAAGTTAGTAAAATGACTATGAGACTATGGATACAGTTGGTTAGTAATAATAAGGCATTATGTAAATCACTTTAATATCTCTAAGGGTCGTGGGAGTAAGATCAAGGTTTTTTTTTATTCTGAACACTGTTATGTAATTGGTAATGTAGCCTCAACGACGTTTATTCACACACTTCTCGTAACATTTCGGGCAGTCTGGTTTAGATAACCCAGGTTGACCACAACCTCTACAAAAAAGTCTTTTTGGGGTCAGGCACGTGGTCCAACTGTGGTTAGGAAGACCACAGTTCCAATAATGAGATCGGGCTGTTTCAGTCCTCGGGTTGGCTTTTCATTATTGGCTATCGGGTGTGGCGGTGAAGCTGCACAAGTATGAGGGTTAGGAGCTGCAAGGGGGGCTGGAGGGGATATTTCTAGGAACATTAAGGGAGGGATCAAGGATAAGGGGTCGTGGGATGTACTGGGTTGAGGGCTGGGTTCGATTCTTATTATAATATTTAGCTTGACGAGCAGTTGCATTATCTGCATATCTTGTAACTAAATCATGTATCGCAGTTCACCTATTTGCTCTGTGAGCCCATTCTGCGATGTTTCTTTGCTCAATTGGTTTTGGATTATCTATGGATTTGAGAAAAAGGGTTGTAGGAATGGGATTGCGACCCATATTTAAGAAAGCTGGAGTGAATTTAGTGGACAAATGTGCCATAGTGTTGAGAGCGAAGCTAAATTATCCTTAGTGTTCGTCCCAATCACGATGGTCTTGCTCTATAAAACTATTAATCATGGGTTCAAGATTACGGTTAACTCGCTCTACAGCGTTCGATTGTGCGTGATAAAGGGAAGTAGTAGAGTGCTTAATGCCATATTTTTCTAAACGGTCATCTACAACCTGATTCTTAAATTCTAACCCGTTATCAGTGATTAGATACTAAATCTTCAAATACTATAATATATTTATAAGAGGCTGTCGAAGGTGGTTTTGGGCGATTTATATCTGCTGAGACTACCGTCCATGGGCCTTGAATATATTTTTCTCCCACTAGACCAGCTGGAGCCTGTTGAGATTGTTTATGAGCTTGACATTCTTGGCATCCTCTTATATATTGACAAGTGTCGTGGTAACACCCTGGCCAGTAATAATAAGTAGCTTAATGAGCAAGGTTTTCTCCATTGCTATATGACCTGCTTGATGAGTATTATGAGCTATATTCAAAAAGGGCTTTTCACGATCAGCAAAGGGTAGAACTAATTTCCAGACATCTAAGTCAGGGATACTAGGGTCTATATTATCATTTGGATGGTGAAAATAAAGGAGGTTATTTTCTATTCTAAAATCAGGGTATTTTGTAGGGAATTTCTGGACCATTTCTTTTCTTCGACGATATCAATTATTGTTCATATCAATAGGTGCTAAAGAGGCTATATTTACCATACTTTCTTGTGCTCTTCATAGAGCATCTGTTACTTTTAATTGACTATCTCGGCGATGCACTAGTTTTATGTCGAACGCTTGCAATCTAGTATGCCACCTAGCTAGACGACCAGTTGCACCTTTTAAATTTTTCAACTATAGCAAGCTATAGTGATTAGTAATTACCGTTAATGGAGTTCCTTGGTGATACGCCCTTAAACGTTCAGCGGTTCAAATAACTGCTAAGCACTCTTATTCTGATACTGTATAATTACGTTCTGTACGATTTAGAGTCCGACTTATATAGTGAATAGGGTTCTTTCCCATCGATATCTTGAATCAATACACCTGCTATTGCAAAGTTACTTGCATCCGTTTGCAGGATAAAGGGATAATCGAAATCGGGACGTGCTAAAATGGGTGCTTCAGTGAGGGCTTATTTAAGTTGCTGTAATGCTAATTCCTGCTCTTCATGCCAATGCCATCGAGTCGTCTTTCTCGTTAAACAAGTTAATGGAATTTTTATTCGAGCTAAATTTGGAATGTAACGTGTATTCCAATCAACCATTCCTAAAAATCTTCGTAATTGTCTTAGATTGATTGGCACAGGATATTCTAAAATAGGGCGAATCTTCTCTTGATCTATTTTTAGACCATTTTAATTAACTATCCATTCAAGATATTTTACTTCTGAGCAGCAAAACTCTGACTTCTCTCTATTGATTTGTAGGTTTGCTATTTTAAAGCTAATAACACTTTGCTTAACCATCGTAAGTGTTCGCTGAATGTGGTAGTTGCTATAATGACGTCATCCAAATAGGAAAACACGTACGGTCCCCAGCTAGGTTTAATTAAATTATCCATAATCTTTTGGAAGGAACCGGAAGCGCTAATCAGGTCATAGGGCATACGATTAAATTGAAATAGGCCTCTGCCTGGGACTGCAAACGTGGTAATCTCTTTGCTGTCAGGATCCATTGGTATCTGGTGGTAAGTTTAACTTAAATCTAATCTAGAAATATATTTAGCACATCTTAATTTATCAAGAATATCGTCCATATTTTTGAAAGGATAGGCGAACTTCTTCGTGACGTCGTTCACTTGCCTATAATCAATGCAAAATCTATATTTTTCATTGGGTTTGGAAGCTAAAACGGGGCAACTATTCCAGGGGCTATTGGAAGGTTCTATGATTCTTTCGTGCAGCATGCGGTCGACCTCTTCTTGGGCTACTTTTAACATTTGAGGGGAATATCTTCGTATTTTCTGTTTAATGTGCTCGTGGTTCTAAACATCTATTCTATGTGTAGCTAGATTAGTGACTCCTAAAATCTCTGGCGTGGGTGAGATTAAGTCATTCAATACTTGGGTTATTTGATTCTGCTCAGCTTCAGTGGGCCGTATTAAACCTCCAAGAGTAGCTAAAGCAGTATAGCTAAAAGGGTCGACAAGGATAAAATTGATGCTAAATTTTTCTTGGGGTCCACCAGGTGTCGTTTCCGTAGTCAATGGTAATTTTCATTAAACGCATGAAATCTATACCTAAAATACATTCGTATAAGATGCCTTCAGAAATACGGAAGGGTAAGGTTTGCGAGTCTTGATCTATCGTTATTGTAATATTTACAAGTCTTTCAATATCGACTGAACTGCCGTCAGCAACACTCACTTGCGTAGTCTGTGGTATACTTTTATTCTTCCATTCAGCTACTAAATTCATGCCTAGGTACGAATGTACTGATCCACTATCAAGCAAACCTTTGACGGTTCGATCATTCAATGTTAATACTAAAAACTGTCGGTTCTCTTCAATAACATTTATATTTTGTTGTATTAACGATATCGGTTTGTGGATTGCTTGAGGGGCTGAGTCAGGATTGTTAATATTTATTGGGGGTTGGGACTAATCGATACTTATTCTGCTACTGTTGACTAGGTCGCAAGCACTATGCAATATATGGTTTTCTTCTATATGATTATTTCACTTATTCTGGATTTTCTACGCCGCCTCTGGTGTTCGAGGTAATTCTTTTTCTATTCTTTTAGAACTATTCAAACTCACCGGTCTGGCTGTTGATTCCATCAAAAGTGGCAGAGTCTGACTCGTTACATGGGAAGGAACACCGACTCCTAATAATTCCTCCGTGGCTCGTTTCCCGGTTGAGCGCATCTTACACAATTTTTTATGTGCACGTTAGGTTGACCGCACCCATAGCACTTCAGCCGCTGAAGACATTTACTCGCCCAATGTCCTAGTATTCCGCATCTAAAGCACAGGCTCTTTAGTTTCCTTCCAACACCCTCTTTCGCCGGCAGAGGTTGAAGGTTAGCTTGGCTTTGATCATACGCCGGTTGAGCTTGAGGATTAGGGCTTCGCTATTTATTCTTTTCTACTCCGCTGGAGTAATGTCGTCCTTGATTCTTAATTGGTTTTGGGGGATTCTAGAAATTCTCGTTTTAAGTTGGTTCTTTACCTTCTGAGAGCCTAGCTGTAGCGAAATTAGTGCGGTTCATAGTAACGGGGGCTAATATTGGCGTGGGTCATCATAATTCGGAATTTCTCGGAAATTATCTTTCTCAAAATGGATAAACTATTAATGAATACACATTTAATTAGATTAAATAAATCAAAATTAAATTTTAAATAATTAATTTTTGTTTTAAATAATGTAAGATTAAGTTTTAAAATTATATACATGCAAAATGGAAATTTTAGTAGGGCTGCCTTGCCTGATGAAATGGCCTCTCTGTGGTTGCCATTGATGACCCACATAAAAAATGTACCCCATCTGACTACGCTGTGGGTCACGCAAAACTTACTCACGCACTTATGATACCGTTTACATATGTGCATTTATTCAGTAGAGTAGTAATACTATTAAAATCTTATTTGTACATCAAAGCAAGGTTAGTTTACTATAAGCCATTCTATTTTACTACGTTACTACGTTTTTATTAACTCGCTTTGGTGTCTGTCTGTCTGTCTGTCTGTCTGTCTGTTCGGTACGAATTTTGCAACCGATTGTAAACTAACTTCCTGATGAGCTAGAGACTTGAAATTTTAAATATAGCTCGGAACTGGATGACAATGCAATATTATAAAAAAAATATATATATCTACCGAACAATATATTAATATATTCAATCATATACGGAGATGTTGGCAAAATTGAAGATTTGAAGATTTTATATATAGATACACTTTTAACATTAGTGTCTAAACATCTTCGAAAATTTTAAAAATCTTCTTTTGATATATTAATATATTAATATATTAATATATTAATATATCAAATATAGTAATATATTAATATAGTAATATATTAATATATTAATATATCAAATATATTAATATATTAATATATTAATATATCAAATATATTAATATATTAATATATCAAATATATTAATATATTAATATATTCAATATTATATTTTTGCATGCATTGTTGGATAATATAATTAAATATATATTCCCACCGAAAAATATATTAATACAATTATATACGGAGATATTGGAAAAATTGAAATTTTGAAGATTTTATATATAGATATACTTTTAACATTAGTGTCTAACCATCTTCGAAAATTTTTAAAATTCTTTAACTTGTCATGTATTGCAATTAGACATAAATTACAGCATTTTCTATTATACATATAAAAATGGAGACTGTATTTTATTCATTTTATGGTCTAACAATGCATAAAACAATAAATCTTGGTTGAATTTCTAATGGCGTCATTATCGTCAAAATGGCGGGAAACTCACCATGTGATTACGTGTTCTCTAAAAAAATAGATGAAACACGTTTTAGTCCCTTGACAACAATATATATGCTATATAATATGCACTGTTGGACAACACGATAAATAATATTATTAATAATAATAATAATACCAAAATGTATAAGATAATATTTAAATAAAAAAATTTTCAATCTACCACGTTTTTTAATTGAACTAAAAAGTATAAAATAATATTAAAATAAAAAAAAAACTTTTTAATGTACCACGTTTTATAATGAAACCAAAAAGTTTAAATAATGTGTAATAAAATGAAAAATGAATAATGATTTGAAATAAAAAAAACGTGGGGCTCATACAATACATAATAATAAACATGCGCCCCACGTTTTTTTTATTTCAAATCATTATTCATTTTTCATTTTATTACACATTATTTTATACTTTTTGGTTCATTATAAAAACGTGGTACATTAAAAAGTTTTTTTTTTATTTTTAATATTATTTTCTTCTGAAATTATTATTAAAAAGAGTAATTAGGTAGATAGAGAATGTTATTTAAGTAAAAGGAGGGTGCAAAGTTTTTAATAATGCTATTTATGATTATTTGATCAGTCAGCAAGAAAAAGTGATACTGAAGATGAATCAGTAAATAATGTAATAAATAATAACGATAGTAATAGTACAGCTAGTAGTGATAATAACAATTCATAGTATTATATGTTATACAATAAATGAATAATAATTCATAAAGTACTATGTACTATAAAATGAATTAAGTTACATTATGTTCTATTAGATGAATTATAATATAAGCTAACCTAATTTTGTTTATAAATAAACATGTGTTCATTTATTAACTCTATAAAAAATATCTATCTAAATATTTTTTTTTTTTATTAATGCGCATTGGTCTTTTGCTTTTCGCTTTGGCCATTACCAGGTAGAGTATATGTGGTGGAGTATAGTTTGCCCAGTGGGACTTTTTATAATTTTGTATTTTGCCCATTGGGACTTTTGTATATATATTTTTTTGTGTTTTTCGGGTTTATTCCCTCGGAAAAACTTCGAAAATTATTTTTTCTAATTTTTCCTAGGGAATCAAACCCCGGTCCACTGGGACGCAAGGTCAGTTGATTTTTGCAACTGCACTTTTTCATCCCTTAGCGACGGAGCTCGTAAGTGTGTTCTGTGTACAAAGCACATGAAACAGAGGTGCTCACTTGAAAAACAGCCGAGAGCGGGATTCGATCCCGGTCTCCCAAGAATACGAATCCAACGCTCCTACCGACTGTGCCACAGACCGGCTCTCTATCTAAATATGACTGGATAGTCGATGGATATCCAGCTGCACATTTGGGTGGATATCCGATCTGGGTTCCAGACTTGATATCCACCTGGATTTTAAACTCAATATCTAACAATATAAAAAATTTTATTACTAGAGGAATGAAAACTGCTTTCCACATTCCAGCCCCGAAGATGATAGGATATTATAATTAGTATACAAATAAGCTGTATATATAGATTTTTAACCATTTTATATATCTGGAACATTCTTAAAATGGCAGCCAAAAATATAACAAATTCAATCACTAGAGAAATAAATACTGCTTTCTACATTCCAGCTAGATAGAGATAATTTGATATCATAATTAAGTATAAAAATAAGCCATATATATATTTTTAACCATTTTCTATGCTCGGAACATTTTCAAAATGATATCCGAACCTAAAAAAAATTCAATTACTAGAGAAATAGATACTGCTTTCCATATTTCCGCCCCGAAGATGATTGGATATTATAATCAAGCATACAAATAAGCCGTATATATATTTTTAACCATTTTCTATATCTGAAACATTTTCAAAATGGCGGCCGAACATAAAAAAATTAAATTACTAGAGAATTAAATCCTGATTGGCACATTCCAGCACCAGGGATGATTGGATATTAAAATTAAGAGCAGGTCGAGTATAACTGTCCTTTTCCAATCAAAGAATTGATTTTTTTACAAAAACTAATAATTTTGGCGAAAAATTAAGGACAACCCACATCTCGTATTAAAAAAAGTAATATTTTTATTACTGAGAAAGAATTAATTTTATCGCTTCGTTTTCAAAAAACTTTGAAAAACTTAAAACATATAGGTTAGGGTAAACAATTTCGTTGTTCAAGGTTTTCTTAAAAAGGTAGCAATAAAATTAATTCTTACTTAAGTAGGTAAACTATGGGGATTCGAGCCCATGGGGATTCGAGCCCATAGGGGTTCAAGCCCAGGAGGATACGAGCCCAGTTATTTTTAACATGGTGATATTTTAAGCGTATTCCGAGCGCAGGATTTTTTAAAACTTTTTTTAACTATATATTTATTGTTATTTCGAGCTCAGAATTTTTTTCTTAACTATATATGTATTATTATTTCGAGCGCAGAATTTTTTTATCTTTTTTAATTTATAATTTTTTTAAACTATATGTAACGATGTATAACAAGTATATATTTACATATACTTGCATATACAACGATGTACTTGCATATATATCGATATACTTAGATATATAACGATATACTTGCATATATATATATATATACTTTAATTTTAAAGCAATAATTTTTACGTTTAAATTATATATAGTCCTGAAAAGGACTTATTAATATTTTTAAAAAATATAAAGAAATTGAAACAATTTGTTTCACGTTAAAAAAATATGTGGCCCTGAAAAGGGCCGATTGATAAAAAATAAATCAGAGAGTGCGTAAAATAAAATCAATGTTTTGTCTTCTTGGAAGGTTCTTCTTCTTCCTCTTCCCGTTCTCTCTTCCATGGTTGTTCTTTGTCTTTCCTTTTTTGCGGTGAGGGAGAAACGAGGTCTATCACCTCTGGGGACCTTGGTGGTGACATTTCTGCAACGATCACCTCGTCACATAGCTGAGATAGATCCAAATAAATTTGAAATTCATCGGCGTCAAATCCCAATTCGTCCAGCGGTGGCTCCACCAGGTGTAGCACAGACCCTTCAGCTGGTGGTGACTCGACCGTAACTCCATTACCACTGCAAAAAACTGTGAGTCTGGTAGAAAGTCAATTTCCAAATCAGGGAAATAAACTTCTACCAACTCTCCCAAAGTCCTAAAGGTTTCGTTATTTTCAGAAGACATCCTCTCGAAAAGTTAAAGAAAGAATGAAATTAAGTTGCGAATTTTCCCTAATTTATAGCTGCTCATCTCGTCGCTGATTGGTCGACGCTCTTGTAGTGACGGCAAACTTTGTATTAGAAATTTTTGTTAACAAGGAAAATTTTTAATAAATAAAATTTCAGTAATAGGTTTGATGGTATAACATAAAAGTTATACTACGCGTAGTATATTCATATCTCGCGCTTAAGCTGCTCCGACTAACGCAAGTATGCACGCGCAGCTCTCTCGCCGCCGTTAGGTATATACCTCGGGAGAGACGCACGCTTCGTCAGTCAGCTCGCGCTTGCTGAGCAGACCGGACCTCTCGGGGTCTGGAGCTCTTCAGCCGTGCTGACTGTTTTTTGGTGCCAATGAGGTTGACCAGGTCTCTGGAAAAACTCGTGGCAGTCGGCTGTTGAGTCGTCGCGCTGAGTGGACCCTCTGAATGAGTCGGAGAGTTCTATTAAGGAGGCGGCTTGACTTCGTTCCGATTGCGGTGCTTAAGCACACGAGTTGTCAACCTCGTGATACCGTACCCGGGTCTTTCGAGATCTGGATGTCCGGATTTTACGAGATCTGGATGAAGCGTCATTGTTCTTTGAGTTTATTTTAGAACTTTGACTTTGAACGCCATAACCATTTTTGAACGTTGTTAAGCTATGTAGATCCTCTGAGTGAGTCGGAGGAACTATTTTGGCTTAACTTTAAACGCCATCAGCATAACAGCTGATAGGTCATTGGAAGGACCTTCTGAATGAGTCGGAGAGTTTGGAAAATGACTTAACATATTTGAACGCAGTTAAACCAAGTAGATCCTCTGAGTGAGTCGGAGGAACTAACTTTGAATGCCATCAGCTTAACAGCTGATCGATGTTAGCTCATTGAATGAAGCCTCTGAATGAGTCGGAGGCTTTTGAAGATGGTTTAACATCTTGGTCAAAATCGGTCCTTTTTAGGCCCAAATAATAATAATTTAAACATGGAACATCTTATTTAAATAAAATTTATATACACTTTATATATTTTTTTCAGATGCAAGTTTAGGTATTTTTTTAAGGGGACAGTATGGTGTCAACCACTTGAAAAAATAATTTTTTTTCATTGCATAAATCGAAAGTATATCATTTCTATGATATACATATGCACTTTTTAAGGGGGCAGTATGGTGTTAAGCACTTGAAAAAATAATTTTTTTTTATTGCATAAATCGAAAGTACATCATTTATATGATAAACATATGCATTTTTTTAAGGGGAGTGTACCGCATGTCAACTAAAAATAATAAAAAAATTTATTGCATAAATTGATAGTATATTAGCTCTAGGATATATATATATATATATATATATTTCTAAGGGGAAAGTACGGTATAGCTACAAATAAATTGATAGTATTTTTTATTTAGTTGTAAGATTATACCAATTTATGAATAAGTCTAGTTTTGAGAACTTATTAAGATTCGGTCAAAGAAGATTTGCTATAGCACGGAAAAAAATTTTGAATCAGAAGAGCTCAGAACTTTTAGTCTTTAAGAGCTCATATCATTTTAAATCTGCTTAACAACAAGAGTTAAGTTTTATTATTACAGAATTTATTATGTTGCAACTCAAAATAAATTTGAGACACTATGTTCAAACCGCTTACTTTCTGTAAATTCAAATTTGTGCAGACGGCTACCTCTCTGAATGATGGTTTGACCTCTGAGAGCCCAAAAGTCGAAAGTGAGCGATTCAGCACACTCTTGAGTTCTACAGTTGCAAACTTGGAGATTTAGTAATTATTAAAATGAAATCGTATATTTCAATGTATTGCTATTCGAAAAAGGAAGAAAGTGTTGAGCTCTTTCAATTCAAAATTTTTTTTTCGTATAGATCCTTTCACTTTGTCTACCTTACTCACTCATCATGTTTAAGTTACAAAGGAAGTTTCTATCTTATTTTGTATCTGACATCTAAAAACCATATTAAAATTTGAACAAATTTCTCGATTGTGAATATTTATAAGAAAAAATACTTCTAATGATCTTAACTAGATTATCTCTCCTTAAAGTATTAAAATATAATAGTATTAAATATATACAATAAATACAATAAGAATATAAAATAATCTTAAAAATTTGAGAGACTCATCAGTATTATCCAAAGTAACATCAATCTCCGAATTGTTCATAAATGCTGTTTTTTTCTCTTGATCTAATACTTCACCAATATTAGAATTCAATTGATTTGGACGTTTAGATTTAATCGCCTCTCTTAATCTCTCCATTTCAAGAAAGTTTGACATGTTGATAGCTTATGCTTGTGATGCATACTGTTCCCGAAACGTAAAATCAGCAGTATTTATAGTAAATTAGTGAGTTGTGAAAGACTTTGCTTTAATAAGAGGATTTGTAAGATGACAAGATAATTTTAGATTTCAAGATGTTATAATTTTAATATTAATTTAGCAACTTCAATGGAGAAATTATTAAATTCAACGTATTTCGATGAAATTCGACGAAATTCGACAAGATTCGACAAGATTCGACGTAAATTCGACAAGATTCGATGAAAATTCGAAAAGATTCGATGAAAATTCGACAAGATTCGATGGAAAATTCGACAAGATTCGACAAGTTTCGACGAAAATTCGACAAGTTTCGACAAAAATTCGACAAGATTCGACGTAAATTTGAAAAGATTCGACAAGATTCGACGAAAATTCGACGAAATCAATGAAAATTCAACAAAATTCGATGAAATTCGACGAAATTCGACCAGATTCGACAAGATTCGACGAAAAGTTCGACAAGATTCGATAAGATTCGATGATAATTCGATATGATTCGACAAGATTCGACGAAAATTCGACAAGATTCGACAAAATTCGATAAGATTTGACAAGTTTCGACGAAAATTCGACAAGATTCGACAAAAATTCGACAAGATTCGATAAAAAATTCGACAAGATTCGACAAGATTTGACGAAAATTCGACAAGATTCGACAAGTTTCGACAAAAATTCGACAAGATTCGACAAGATTCGACAAGATTCGACGAAAAGTTCGACAAGATTCGATAAGATTCGATGAAAATTCGATAAGATTCGACAAGTTTTGACGAAAATTCAACAAGATTCGACAAAAATTCGACAAGATTCGATGAAAATTCGATCGAGTTCAATAAACTTTTGATTAAATTCGACGGAAATTCGACAAGATTCGACAAGTTTCGACGAAAATTCGACAAGCTTCGACAAAAATTCGACAAGATTCGATGAAAAGATCGACAAGATTTGACAAGATTTGACAAAAATTCGACAAGATTCGATAAGTTTCGACGAAAATTCGACAAGATTCGACAAGATTCGACGAGATTCGATGAAAATTCGACAAGATTCGATGAGAAATTCGACAAGATTCGACAAGTTTCGACGAAAATTCGACAAGAATCGACAAGATTCGACGTAAATTTGAAAAGATTCGACAAAAATTCGACAAGATTCGACGAAAATTCGACAAGATTCAATGAAAATTCGATAAAGTTCGATAAACTTTCTATTAAATTCGACGAAAATTCGACAAGATTCGACAAGTTTCGACGAAAATTCGACAAGAATCGACAAGATTCGACGCAAATTTGAAAAGATTCGACAAGATCCGACAAAAATTCGACAAAATCGATGAAAATTCAACAAGATTCGATGAAATTCGACGAAATTTGACAAGATTCGAAAAGATTCGACGAAAAGTTCGACAAGATTCGATAAGATTCGATGAAAATTCGATAAGATTCGACAAGATTCGACAAAAATTCGACAGGATTTGATGAAAAATTCGACAAGATTCGACAAGATTCGACAAGATTCGACAAGATTCGATAAGCTTCGATGAAAATTCGATAAGATTCGACAAGTTCCGACGAAAATTCGACAAGATTCGACAAGTTTTGGCGAAAATTCGACAAGATTCGACAAGATTCGACAAGATTCGATGAAAATTCGACTAGATTCGATGAAAAATTCGACAAAATCCATAAAGTTTCGACGAAAATTCGACAAGAATCGACAAGATTCGACGTAAATTTGAAAAGTTTCGACAAGATTCGACGAAAATTCGACAAGATTCGACGAAAATTCGACAAGATTCGATGAAAATTCGATCAAGTTCGATAAACTTTCGATTAAATTCGACGAAAATTCGACAGGATTCGACAAGATTCGATGAAAATTCGATCAAGTTCGATAAACTTTCGATTAAATTCGACGAAAATTCGACAGGATTCGACAAGATTCGATAAGATTCGATCAAGTTCGATAAACTTGCGATTAAATTCGACGAAAATTCGACAAGATTCGACAAGATTCGATGAAAATTAGACAAGATTCGATGAAAAATTCGACAAAATCTATAAAGTTTCAACGAAAATTTAACAAGAATCGACAAGATTCGACGTAAATTTAAAAAGTTTCGACAAGATTCGACGAAAATTCGACAAGATTCGACGAAAATTCGACAAGATTCGATGAAAATTCGATCAAGTTCGATAAACTTTCGATTAAATTCGACGAAAATTCGACAGGATTCGACAAGATTCGATAAGATTCGATCAAGTTCGATAAACTGTCGATTAAATTCGACGAAAATTCGACAGGATTCAAAAAGATTCGATGAAAATTTGACAAGATTCGATAAGATTCGATCAAGTTCGATAAACTTTCCATTAAATTCGACGAAAATTCGACAAGATTCGACAAGATTCGATGGAAATTCGACAAGATTCGATGAAAAATTCGACAAGATTCATCAAGTTTCGACGAAAATTCGAAAAGAATCGGCAAGATTCGA
Organism: Anastatus disparis; assembly: GCA_017163975.1. NCBI lineage: Eukaryota > Metazoa > Arthropoda > Insecta > Hymenoptera > Eupelmidae > Anastatus > Anastatus disparis. The sequence goes on from JAFFSR010000282.1 coordinate 6,896,842, forward strand.
CGTAAATTTGAAAAGATTCGACAAGATTCGACGGAAATTCGACAAGATTCGACGAAAATTCGACAAGATTCGATGAAAATTTGATCAAGTTCGATAAACTTTCGATTAAATTCGACGAAAATTCGACAGGATTCGACAAGATTCGATAAGATTCAATCAAGTTCGATAAACTTGCCATTGAATTCGACGAAAATTCGACAAGATTCGACAAGATTCGATGAAAATTAGACAAGATTCGATGAAAATTCGACAAGATTCGACAAGATTCGATCAAAATTCGACAAGATTCGATGAAAAATTCGACAAGATTCGACGAAAATTCGACAAGATTCGACGTAAATTTGAAAAGATTCGACAAGATTCGACGAAAATTCGACAAAATCGATGAAAATTCAACAAAATTCGATGAAATTCGACGAAATTCGACAAGATTCGACAAGATTCGACGAAAAGTTCGACAAGATTCGATAAGATTCGATGAAAATTCGATAAGATTCGACAAGATTCGACAAAAATTCGACAGGATTTGATGAAAAATTCGACAAGATTCGACAAGATTCGACAAGATTCGACAAGATTCGACAAGATTCGACGAAAAGTTCGACAAGATTCGATAAGATTCGATGAAAATTCGATAAGATTCGACAAGTTCCGACGAAAATTCGACAAGATTCGACAAGTTTTGACGAAAATTCGACAAGATTCGACAAGATTCGACAAGATTCGATGAAAATTCGACAAGATTCGATGAAAAATTCGACAAAATCCATAAAGTTTCGACGAAAATTCGACAAGAATCGACAAGATTCGACGTAAATTTGAAAAGTTTCGACAAGATTCGACGAAAATTCGACAAGATTCGACGAAAATTCGACAAGATTCGATGAAAATTCGATCAAGTTCGATAAACTTTCGATTAAATTCGACGAAAATTCGACAGGATTCGACAAGATTCGATGAAAATTCGATCAAGTTCGATAAACTTTCGATTAAATTCGACGAAAATTCGACAGGATTCGACAAGATTCGATAAGATTCGATCAAGTTCGATAAACTTGCGATTAAATTCGACGAAAATTCGACAAGATTCGACAAGATTCGATGAAAATTAGACAAGATTCGATGAAAAATTCGACAAAATCCATAAAGTTTCGACGAAAATTTAACAAGAATCGACAAGATCCGACGTAAATTTAAAAAGTTTCGACAAGATTCGACGAAAATTCGACAAGATTCGACAAGATTTGACGAAAATTCGACAAGATTCGATAAGTTTCGACGAAACTTCGACAAGATTCGACAAGATTTGACAAGATTCGACAAGATTCGATGAAAATTCGACAAGATTCGATGAAAAATTCGACAAGATTCGACAAGTTTCGACGAGAATTCGACAAGAATCGACAAGATTCGACGTAAATTTGAAAAGATTCGACAAGATTCGACGAAAATTCGACAAGATTCGACGAAAATTCAACAAGATTCGACGAAAATTCGACAAGATTCGATAAAAATTCGATCAAGTTCGATAAACTTTCGATTAAATTCGACGAAAATTCGACAAGATTCGACAAGTTTCGACGAAAATTCGACAAGAATCGACAAGATTCGAGGTAAATTTCAAAAGATTCGACAAGATTCGACGAAAATTCGACAAAATCGATGAAAATTCAACAAGTTTCGATGAAATTCGACGAAATTTGACAAGATTTGACAAGATTCGACAAAAAGTTTGACAAGATTCGATAAGATTCGATGAAAATTCGATAAGATTCGACAAGATTCGACGAAAATTCGACAAGATTCGACAAAATTCGATAGGATTCGACAAGTTTCGACGAAAATTCGACAAGATTCGACAAAAATTCGACAAGATTCGATGAAAAATTCGACAAGATTCGACAAGATTTGACGAAAATTCGACAAGATTCGACAAGATTCGATGAAAATTCGACAAGATTCGATAAGATTTGATCAAGTTCGATAAACTTTCGATTAAATTCGACAAAAATTCGACAAGATTCGACAAGATTCGATGAAAATTAGACAAGATTCGATGAAAATTCGACAAGATTCGATGAAAATTTGACAAGATTCGACAAGATTCGATCAAAATTCGACAAGATTCGATGAAAAATTCGAAAAGATTCGATGAATATTTGACAAGATTCGATGAAAAATTCGACAAGATCCGACAAGGTTCGACGAAAATTCGACAAGTTTCGACAAAAATTCGACAAGATTCGACATAAATTTGAAAAAATTCGACAAGATTCGACGAAAATTCGACAAAATCGATGAAAATTCAACAAAATTCGATGGAATTCGACGAAATTCGACAAGATTCGACAAGATTCGACGAAAATTCGACAAGATTCGACGAAAATTCGACAAGATTCGATGAAAATTCGATCAAGTTCGATAAACTTTCGATTAAATTCGACGAAAATTCGACAGGATTCGACAAGATTCGATGAAAATTCGATCAAGTTCGATAAACTTTCGATTAAATTCAACGAAAATTCGACAGGATTCGACAAGATTCGATAAGATTCGATCAAGTTCGATAAACTTGCGATTGAATTCGACGAAAATTCGACAAGATTCGACAAGATTCGATGAAAATTAGACAAGATTCGATGAAAAATTCGACAAAATCCATAAAGTTACGACGAAAATTTAACAAGAATCGACAAGATTCGACGTAAATTTAAAAAGTTTCGACAAGATTCGACGAAAATTCGACAAGATTCGACAAGATTTGACGAAAATTCGACAAGATTCGATAAGTTTCGACGAAACTTCGACAAGATTCGACAAGATTTGACAAGATTCGACAAGATTCGATGAAAATTCGACAAGATTCGATGAAAAATTCGACAAGATTCGACAAGTTTCGACGAGAATTCGACAAGAATCGACAAGATTCGACGTAAATTTGAAAAGATTCGACAAGATTCGACGAAAATTCGACAAGATTCGACGAAAATTTGACAAGATTCGACGAAAATTCGACAAGATTCGATAAAAATTCGATCAAGTTCGATAAACTTTCGATTAAATTCGACGAAAATTCGACAAGATTCGACAAGTTTCGACGAAAATTCGACAAGAATCGACAAGATTCGAGGTAAATTTCAAAAGATTCGACAAGATTCGACGAAAATTCGACAAAATCGATGAAAATTCAACAAGATTCGATGAAATTCGACGAAATTTGACAAGATTTGACAAGATTCGACAAAAAGTTTGACAAGATTCGATAAGATTCGATGAAAATTCGATAAGATTCGACAAGATTCGACGAAAATTCGACAAGATTCGACAAAATTCGATAGGATTCGACAAGTTTCGACGAAAATTCGACAAGATTCGACAAAAATTCGACAAGATTCGATGAAAAATTCGACAAGATTCGACAAGATTTGACGAAAATTCGACAAGATTCGACAAGTTTCGACGAAAATTCGACAAGATTCTACAAGATTTGACGAAAATTCGACAAGATTCGACAAGTTTCGACGAAAATTCGACAAGATTCGACAAGTTTCGACGAAAATTCGACAAGAATCGACAAGATTCGACGTAAATTTGAAAAGATTCGACAAGATTCGACGAAAATTCAACAAGATTCGATGAAAATTCGATCAAGTTCGATAAACTTTCGATTAAATTCGACGAAAATTCGACAAGATTCGACAAGTTTCGACGAAAATTCGACAAGAATCGACAAGATTCGAGGTAAATTTCAAAAGATTCGACAAGATTCGACGAAAATTCGACAAAATCGATGAAAATTCAACAAGATTTGATGAAATATGACGAAATTTTACAAGATTTGACAAGATTCGACAAAAAGTTCGACAAGATTCGATAAGATTCGATGAAAATTCGATAAGATTCGACAAGATTCGACGGAAATTCGACAAGATTCGACAAAATTTGATAGGATTCGACAAGTTTCGACGAAAATTCGACAAGATTCGATGAAAAATTCGACAAGATTCGATGATAAAATTCGACAAAATCCATAAAGTTTCGACGAAAATTCGACAAGAATCGACAAGATTCGACGTAAATTTGAAAAGTTTCGACAAGATTCGACGAAAATTCGACAAGATTCGACGAAAATTCGACAAGATTCGATGAAATTTCGATCAAGTTCGATAAACTTTCGATTAAATTCGACGAAAATTCGACAGGATTCTACAAGATTTGACGAAAATTCGACAAAATCGATGAAAATTCAACAAAATTCGATGAAATTCGACGAAATTCGACAAGATTCGACAAGATTCGACGAAAAGTTCGACAAGATTCGATAAGATTCGATGAAAATTCGATAAGATTCGACAAGATATGACGAAAATTCGACAAGATTCGACAAAATTCGATAAGATTTGACAAGTTTCGACAAAAATTCGACAAGATTCGACAAAAATTCGACAAGATTCGATGAAAAATTCGACAAGATTCAACAAGATTTGACGAAAATTCGACAAGATTCGACAAGTTTCGACGAAAATTCGACAAGGTTCGACAAGATTCGATGAAAATTCGATAAGGTTCGACAAGTTTCGACGAAAATTCGACAAGATTCGACAAAAATTCGACAAGATTCGATGAAAAATTCGACAAGATTCGACAAGATTCGACGAAAATTCGACAAGATTCGACAAGTTTCGACGAAAATTCGACAAGATTCGACAAGCTTCGACAAGATTCGACAAGATTCGATGAAAATTCAACAAGATTCGATGAAATTCGACGAAATTTGACAAGATTTGACAAGATTCGACGAAAAGTTCGACAAGATTCGATAAGATTCGATGAAAATTCGATAAGATTCGACAAGATTCGACAAAAATTCGACAAGATTCGACAAAATTCGATAGGATTCGACAAGTTTCGACGAAAATTCGACAAGATTCGACAAAAATTCGACAAGATTTGACGAAAAATTCGACAAGATTCGACAAGATTTGACGAAAATTCGACAAGATTCGACAAGTTTCGACGAAAATTCGACAAGATTCGACAAGATTCGTCGAAAAGTTCGACAAGATTCGATAAGATTCGATGAAAATTCGATGAGATTTGACAAGGTTCGACGAAAATTCGACAAGATTCGACAAAAATTCGACAAGATTCGATGAAAAATTCGACATGATTCGACAAGATTTGACGAAAATTCGACAAGATTCGACAAGTTTCGACGAAAATTCGACAAGATTTGACAAGATTCGACAAGATTCGACAAGATTCGATTTAAATTCGACAAGATTCGATGAAAAATTCGACAAGATTCATCAAGTTTCGACGAAAATTCGACAAGAATCGACAAGATTCGACGTAAATTTGAAAAGATTCGACAAGATTCGACGTAAAATTTAAAAAGATTCGACAAGATTCGACGAAAATTCGACAAGATTCGACGAAAATTCGACAAGATTCGATGAAAATTCGATCAATTTCGATAAACTTTCGATTAAATTCGACGAAAATTCGACAGGATTCGACAAGATTCGATGAAAATTCGACAAGATTCGATAAGATTCGATCAAGTTCGATAAACTTTCGATTAAATTCGACGAAAATTCGACAAGATTTGACAAGATTCGATGAAAATTAGACAAGATTCGATGAAAATTCGACAAGATTCGATGAAAATTCGACAAGATTCGACAAGATTCGATCAAAATTCGACAAGATTCGATGAAAAATTCGACAAGATTCGATAAAGTTGATGTGAAATTCATATAGTGTAATATATCACCAGATGTAATCAAAAATTTATATAGATCTATTCCAATATATGTATTATTCGAATTGATAAGGAAGAATTTTTATATATAGCTTCATTCGCAACCAAGAAATTGTTCACATCTCAGTGTATATAACCAGCCTCTCGTAACTTTTTAACGATGAAATAAATCTCATTAATATGACTAGGATTACCAGCAACTCTTTCAGCAACCAGTAAACGAAACCAATCAACAAGCTCATTTGGATCATCGCAGTAGACATCAAATTTCGTATTTCTATGTGAAATTTGGTGTCGAGGCAACGATCCTCCTTCTTTCTCAGAAAATAGAGGAGCAATAATTTCTGTATACTTTTTACTTATATGTGATCGAATGGCTTCATTATTTCTATATTGTTTTTTGTGAGCATTCGTAGCTTCGAGAATATAACGATAATTCTTCATATCGTTTGGAGTTACTTGAGTTCGATCAGGATGTTTTGTGATTAGGAGCTCCATTAATCCTTGAGCTTTCAGATATCTCACATCTTTCACTTTGATAAATTGATTTTTAAAATATATGAATGAATCACCGATTATATAATCTTCATCTTCCTTACGTACACCATAAATTTTATCAACATTGGATTGATCACCATTGAGCATAAGTATATATTTGCCGAAATCATCGGATTCCTCTCCACTGTCTGCTGTTTCAAACTCAGAATCTGTAACATGTCGAATAGTGCTGTTTATTGATAAATCATCATGATCTTCAGAGCTCGTTTCATTCTAATTATCGTCTATGATTTCTTTGCCAATTTCCGATGATTTTTGTTTTTCATGATTTATTTTAGAAACTCCAACGAGTTCATGAAGGGGATCAACAATAGGTTTAAATGTTTCACTGAATACTTTTTGAAAATTTTCTTTTTCAAACTTTAATGCATCATATTTTCGCTTGAATGCTTTACGAACTTTAATGAGCTGTCGTAGTACATTTTTCTCTCGTTGAAAATCCACCATGTTGCTTCTTCAATATTTAATCGAGAAATGATTAGTTAGCAGTAAAACAGCTATATTTATAGTCTTATTGAGGATATCGTCTGCCCACGTAATTTATGTGGGTTTATCTAATCCTACTATTGAGATGGAGAGTCAAGAAGAGAATCGGAATCTAATGGAGGGAGAGATCAGCACAGTAGCCACTGCTTAACCGCTACTTAAGAGAACTCCCGAACCAGCTCGAGTCATTCCTTCATCAGACTCTGCTAAGTAAACTTAGAATTCTTTATCAAAGAAAGATGGATCTTGATAAATTCAATGAGGCAGCTCGTGGACGCGTCCATCGTGCCATTGGGAATATATTCCCCTTGAAGAAAGATCAGACTTATTATGTGAGTGAGTTTAGACCAGTTAAATGCAAGGATAAGTTTAGATTGATGGCAACTTTAGATCATGAATGGCGCATTTTTATTCCATCTCGCGCATGCAGAGCCTTACAAGAGAATAAGGAGTTTTACTTCGAGTTGCAAGAGACCATTATAAATTTTAAGTTGTTTGTGAAGTATTTAGATGATGATAAAGAAAGAGGTCTCGGGTTCTCCTTGGCTTAAGCGCTTGGAAGTTAACGGAGAGGTATACTAGTCACGGGTGCACTTCCTACTTTTTGGAGTAAGAGAATCTTATCGAATTTTCGTCGAATTTAATCGAAAGTTTATCGAACTTGATCGAATTTTCATCGAATCTTGTCGAATTTTCGTCGAATCTTGTCGAATTTTGATCGAATCTTGTCGAATATTCATCAAATTTTGATCGAATCTTGTCGAATCTTGTCGAATCTTGTCGAATTTTGATTGAATCTTGTCGAATCTTGTCGAATTTTCATCGAATCTTGTCGAAATTTGATTGAATCTTTTCGAATTTTCGTCGAATCTTGTCGAATTTACGTCGAATCTTGTCGAATCTTGTCGAATTTCGTCGAATTTCATCGAAATACGTTGAATTTAATAATTTCTCCATTGAAGTTGCTAAATTAATATTAAAATTATAACATCTTGAAATCTAAAATTATCTTGTCATCTTACAAATCCTCTTATTAAAGCAAAGTCTTTCACAACTCACTAATTTACTATAAATACTGCTGATTTTACGTTTCGGGAACAGTATGCATCATAAGCATAAGCTATCAACATGTCAAACTTTCTTGAAATGGAGAGATTAAGAAAGGCGATTAAATCCAAACGTCCAAATCAATTGAATTCTAATATTGGTGAAGTATTAGATCAAGAGAAAAAAACAGCATTTATGAACAATTCGGAGATTGATGTTACTTTGGATAATACTGATGAGTCTCCGCTTAACACATCTTTACAACTTATGAAAAGTTCGAGAGGAAAAGATATACTTCTTTTGAATGATATTCTTTTTTATAAAGAAAAAGCTATGAGTAATGGTAACATTTACTGGAAATGTCAACTTTACCATTCAAAACAGTGTTCGAGTCGTGTGATAACCAAGGATATGAAACTTGTAAGTTGTGCAGCGCATAATCATACTTCAACACCTATCAAGAAAAAGAATGAAACAAGGACTATGATTTCAAAACAGCCTAATAATGTTTTCAACATGAGTCATACAAATGATAAACTTCTGAAGAGTGATAATGCTGATTCAATCGATGGTAGAAAGTATTCTAAATCAAAATTACTTGGAAATGATTATTCCAGTTCTGATGATGAAATGATAGAATATCAACAGAAAAGAAAATGTAATACATTCAGAAATTGTAAAAGAAAATCTCATAGCAAAATTTCATCAAGACGTAAAAAAGCAAAAATAAGTCCTAACGATGTTGATAGTGATACATTATGGGGTTATTCTAATAGTAATGAATCATTCTCTAAAGCGAAGTATAATGATGCATTAGAAGAATTGTGTGAAGGTGGTAACTTCAGTTCTCATCATCAGATAGAAAATATTGAAGAGAATAACAAATTTTCCGAAAGCCGTAAAAGAAAACCTTATAATACAACTTTACCAGTGTCTAGATCAAATAAAGCAGAAATGAATTCTATCAATACCAACAGTGATACTTCATCAGATCATTCTAGTAGTAACGAATCTTCTTCTTAATACATGTATAATTATAAGATTGAAGATTTCGAATTTGAAGAATGGGATGATCCCAATGTTTTAGTTGATCGACTTCGTATTCTTACCTCTTCAACTAATAGAGATCTGTATACTTACAGGGAGATGAGCCTCATAATTAGCGAACTACGAGAAGCTGGTTATATTGAGTGAATTTTGAGAATGCTTACACTAATTTTAAGAATTTGATTTTAAAATAATATTCTTAATTGGAAAGGTATTATAAAGTGATTGGTTCTGTCTTATACACGAGAGTGATGATTAGACACTCATTATTCTCTTTGAAAATTGAACTCAATAAAGACATACAATTGGTTATATTGAGTGAATTTTGAGAATGCTTACACTAATTTTAAGAATTTGATTTTAAAAGAATATTTCTAATTGGAAAGGTATGTGGTTGGTTCTGTCTTATATGTGATGATTAGACACTCATTATTCTCTTTGAAAATTGAACTCAATAAAGACATTGATGGAAACAATATTTCTGAACATGCATCTTAAATGATAACATCACATATAACGGTTAATATATCTTACAAAGAATCTAACTTGAATAAAATTTAACAAGTATTAGAAGAAACTATAGTATATTATAATAAAGTCTCAGAATTAGTATGAAAGATTTAGATGATCGCTTTATTATCTAAGTCATTCACCATGATAAAGTATACAAAGTTTCAACGGTTATATGCTTCTGTGATCGAATCTAAATAAGTTGTTACCCCAAATTTTTAAGATTATTTTATATTCTTATTGTATTTATTGTATATATTTAATACTATTATATTTTAATACTATAAGGAGAGATAATCTAGTTAAGATCATTAGAAGTATTTTTTCGATAAGATTCGATGAAAATTCGATAAGATTTGACAAGGTTCGACGAAAATTCGACAAGATTCGACAAAAATTCGACAAGATTCGATGAAAAATTCGACATGATTCGACAAGATTTGACGAAAATTCGACAAGATTCGACAAGTTTCGACGAAAATTCGACAAGATTCGACAAGATTCGACAAGATTCGACAAGATTCGATTTAAATTCGACAAGATTCGATGAAAAATTCGACAAGATTCATCAAGTTTCGACGAAAATTCGACAAGAATCGACAAGATTCGACGTAAATTTGAAAAGATTCGACAAGATTCGACGTAAATTTAAAAAGATTCGACAAGATTCGACGAAAATTCGACAAGATTCGACGAAAATTCGACAAGATTCGATGAAAATTCGATCAATTTCGATAAACTTTCGATTAAATTCGACAAAAATTCGACAAGATTCGACAAGATTCGATGAAAATTAGACAAGATTCGATGAAAATTCGACAAGATTCGATGAAAATTTGACAAGATTCGACAAGATTTGATCAAAATTCGACAAGATTCGATGAAAAATTCGAAAAGATTCGATGAATATTTGACAAGATTCGATGAAAAATTCGACAAGATCCGACAAGTTTCGACGAAAATTCGACAAGTTTCGACAAAAATTCGACAAGATTCGACATAAATTTGAAAAAATTCGACAAGATTTGACGAAAATTCGACAAAATCGATGAAAATTTAACAAAATTCGATGGAATTTGACGAAATTCGACAAGATTCGACAAGATTCGACGAAAAGTTCGACAAGATTCGATAAGATTCGATGAAAATTCGATAAGATTCGACAAGATATGACGAAAATTCGACAAGATTTGACAAGTTTCGACAAAAATTCGACAAGATTCGACAAAAATTTGACAAGATTTGATGAAGAATTCGACAAGATTCGACAAGATTTGACGAAAATTCGACAAGATTCAACAAGTTTCGACGAAATATCGACAAGATTCGACAAGATTCGATTAAAATTCGATAAGATTCGACAAGTTTCGACGAAAATTCGACAAGATTCGACAAAAGTTCGACAAGATTCGATGAAAAATTCGACAAGATTCGACAAGATTTGACGAAAATTCGACAAGATTCGACAAGTTTCGAGGAAAATTCGACAAGATTCGACAAGATTTGACGAAAATTCGACAAGATTCGACAAGTTTCGACGAAAATTCGACAAGATTCGACAAGCTTCGACAAGATTCGACAAGATTCAATGAAAATTCAACAAGATTCGATGAAATTCGACGAAATTTGACAAGATTTGACAAGATTTGACGAAAAGTTCGACAAGATTCGATAAGATTCGATGAAAATCCGATAAGATTCGACAAGATTCGACGAAAATTCGACAAGATTCGATGAAATTCGACGAAATTTGACAAGATTTGACAAGATTCGACGAAAAGTTCGACAAGATTCGATAAGATTCGATGAAAATTCGATAAGATTCGACAAGATTCGACAAAAATTCGACAAGATTCGACAAAATTCGATAGGATTCGACAAGTTTCGACGAAAATTCGACAAGATTCGACAAAAATTCGACAAGATTTGACGAAAAATTCGACAAGATTCGACAAGATTTGACGAAAATTCGACAAGATTCGACAAGTTTCGACGAAAATTCGACAAGATTCGACAAGATTCGTCGAAAAGTTCGACAAGATTCGATAAGATTCGATGAAAATTCGATAAGATTTGACAAGGTTCGACGAAAATTCGACAAGATTCGACAAAAATTCGACAAGATTCGATGAAAAATTCGACATGATTCGACAAGATTTGACGAAGATTCGACAAGATTCGACAAGTTTCGACGAAAATTCGACAAGATTCGACAAGATTCGACAAGATTCGACAAGATTTGATTTAAATTCGACAAGATTCGATGAAAAATTCGACAAGATTCATCAAGTTTCGACGAAAATTCGACAAGAATCGACAAGATTCGATGAAAATTAGACAAGATTCGATGAAAATTCGACAAGATTCGATGAAAATTTGACAAGATTCGACAAGATTTGATCAAAATTCGACAAGATTCGATGAAAAATTCGAAAAGATTCGATGAATATTTGACAAGATTCGATGAAAAATTCGACAAGATCCGACAAGTTTCGACGAAAATTCGACAAGTTTCGACAAAAATTCGACAAGATTCGACATAAATTTGAAAAAATTCGACAAGATTCGACGAAAATTCGACAAAATCGATGAAAATTTAACAAAATTCGATGGAATTTGACGAAATTCGACAAGATTCGACAAGATTCGACGAAAAGTTCGACAAGATTCGATAAGATTCGATGAAAATTCGATAAGATTCGACAAGATATGACGAAAATTCGACAAGATTTGACAAGTTTCGACAAAAATTCGACAAGATTCGACAAAAATTTGACAAGATTTGATGAAGAATTCGACAAGATTCGACAAGATTTGACGAAAATTCGACAAGATTCGACAAGTTTCGACGAAATATCGACAAGATTCGACAAGATTCGATGAAAATTCGATAAGATTCGACAAGTTTCGACGAAAATTCGACAAGATTCGACAAAAGTTCGACAAGATTCGATGAAAAATTCGACAAGATTCGACAAGATTTGACGAAAATTCGACAAGATTCGACAAGTTTCGAGGAAAATTCGACAAGATTCGACAAGATTTGACGAAAATTCGACAAGATTCGACAAGTTTCGACGAAAATTCGACAAGATTCGACAAGCTTCGACAAGATTCGACAAGATTCAATGAAAATTCAACAAGATTCGATGAAATTCGACGAAATTTGACAAGATTTGACAAGATTTGACGAAAAGTTCGACAAGATTCGATAAGATTCGATGAAAATCCGATAAGATTCGACAAGATTCGACGAAAATTCGACAAGATTCGACAAAATTCGATAGGATTTGACAAGTTTCGACGAAAATTCGACAAGATTCGACAAAAATTCGACAAGATTTTACGAAAAATTCGACAAGATTTGACAAGATTTGACGAAAATTCGACAAGATTCGACAAGTTTCGACGAAAATTCGACAAGATTCGACAAGATTCGTCGAAAAGTTCGACAAGATTCGATAAGATTCGATGAAAATTCGATAAAATTTGACAAGGTTCGACGAAAATTCGACAAGATTCGACAAAAATTCGACAAGATTCGATGAAAAATTCGACATGATTCGACAAGATTTGACGAAAATTCGACAAGATTCGACAAGTTTCGACGAAAATTCGACAAGATTCGATGAAAAATTCGACAAGATTCGATGATAAAATTCGACAAAATCCATAAAGTTTCGACGAAAATTCGACAAGAATCGACAAGATTCGACGTAAATTTGAAAAGTTTCGACAAGATTCGACGAAAATTCGACAAGATTCGACGAAAATTCGACAAGATTCGATGAAATTTCGATCAAGTTCGATAAACTTTCGATTAAATTCGACGAAAATTCGACAGGATTCTACAAGATTTGACGAAAATTCGACAAAATCGATGAAAATTCAACAAAATTCGATGAAATTCGACGAAATTCGACAAGATTCGACAAGATTCGACGAAAAGTTCGACAAGATTCGATAAGATTCGATGAAAATTCGATAAGATTCGACAAGATATGACGAAAATTCGACAAGATTCGACAAAATTCGATAAGATTTGACAAGTTTCGACAAAAATTCGACAAGATTCGACAAAAATTCGACAAGATTCGATGAAAAATTCGACAAGATTCAACAAGATTTGACGAAAATTCGACAAGATTCGACAAGTTTCGACGAAAATTCGACAAGGTTCGACAAGATTCGATGAAAATTCGATAAGGTTCGACAAGTTTCGACGAAAATTCGACAAGATTCGACAAAAATTCGACAAGATTCGATGAAAAATTCGACAAGATTCGACAAGATTCGACGAAAATTCGACAAGATTCGACAAGTTTCGACGAAAATTCGACAAGATTCGACAAGCTTCGACAAGATTCGACAAGATTCGATGAAAATTCAACAAGATTCGATGAAATTCGACGAAATTTGACAAGATTTGACAAGATTCGACGAAAAGTTCGACAAGATTCGATAAGATTCGATGAAAATTCGATAAGATTCGACAAGATTCGACAAAAATTCGACAAGATTCGACAAAATTCGATAGGATTCGACAAGTTTCGACGAAAATTCGACAAGATTCGACAAAAATTCGACAAGATTTGACGAAAAATTCGACAAGATTCGACAAGATTTGACGAAAATTCGACAAGATTCGACAAGTTTCGACGAAAATTCGACAAGATTCGACAAGATTCGTCGAAAAGTTCGACAAGATTCGATAAGATTCGATGAAAATTCGATAAGATTTGACAAGGTTCGACGAAAATTCGACAAGATTCGACAAAAATTCGACAAGATTCGATGAAAAATTCGACATGATTCGACAAGATTTGACGAAAATTCGACAAGATTCGACAAGTTTCGACGAAAATTCGACAAGATTTGACAAGATTCGACAAGATTCGACAAGATTCGATTTAAATTCGACAAGATTCGATGAAAAATTCGACAAGATTCATCAAGTTTCGACGAAAATTCGACAAGAATCGACAAGATTCGACGTAAATTTGAAAAGATTCGACAAGATTCGACGTAAATTTAAAAAGATTCGACAAGATTCGACGAAAATTCGACAAGATTCGACGAAAATTCGACAAGATTCGATGAAAATTCGATCAATTTCGATAAACTTTCGATTAAATTCGACGAAAATTCGACAGGATTCGACAAGATTCGATGAAAATTCGACAAGATTCGATAAGATTCGATCAAGTTCGATAAACTTTCGATTAAATTCGACGAAAATTCGACAAGATTTGACAAGATTCGATGAAAATTAGACAAGATTCGATGAAAATTCGACAAGATTCGATGAAAATTCGACAAGATTCGACAAGATTCGATCAAAATTCGACAAGATTCGATGAAAAATTCGACAAGATTCGATAAAGTTGATGTGAAATTCATATAGTGTAATATATCACCAGATGTAATCAAAAATTTATATAGATCTATTCCAATATATGTATTATTCGAATTGATAAGGAAGAATTTTTATATATAGCTTCATTCGCAACCAAGAAATTGTTCACATCTCAGTGTATATAACCAGCCTCTCGTAACTTTTTAACGATGAAATAAATCTCATTAATATGACTAGGATTACCAGCAACTCTTTCAGCAACCAGTAAACGAAACCAATCAACAAGCTCATTTGGATCATCGCAGTAGACATCAAATTTCGTATTTCTATGTGAAATTTGGTGTCGAGGCAACGATCCTCCTTCTTTCTCAGAAAATAGAGGAGCAATAATTTCTGTATACTTTTTACTTATATGTGATCGAATGGCTTCATTATTTCTATATTGTTTTTTGTGAGCATTCGTAGCTTCGAGAATATAACGATAATTCTTCATATCGTTTGGAGTTACTTGAGTTCGATCAGGATGTTTTGTGATTAGGAGCTCCATTAATCCTTGAGCTTTCAGATATCTCACATCTTTCACTTTGATAAATTGATTTTTAAAATATATGAATGAATCACCGATTATATAATCTTCATCTTCCTTACGTACACCATAAATTTTATCAACATTGGATTGATCACCATTGAGCATAAGTATATATTTGCCGAAATCATCGGATTCCTCTCCACTGTCTGCTGTTTCAAACTCAGAATCTGTAACATGTCGAATAGTGCTGTTTATTGATAAATCATCATGATCTTCAGAGCTCGTTTCATTCTAATTATCGTCTATGATTTCTTTGCCAATTTCCGATGATTTTTGTTTTTCATGATTTATTTTAGAAACTCCAACGAGTTCATGAAGGGGATCAACAATAGGTTTAAATGTTTCACTGAATACTTTTTGAAAATTTTCTTTTTCAAACTTTAATGCATCATATTTTCGCTTGAATGCTTTACGAACTTTAATGAGCTGTCGTAGTACATTTTTCTCTCGTTGAAAATCCACCATGTTGCTTCTTCAATATTTAATCGAGAAATGATTAGTTAGCAGTAAAACAGCTATATTTATAGTCTTATTGAGGATATCGTCTGCCCACGTAATTTATGTGGGTTTATCTAATCCTACTATTGAGATGGAGAGTCAAGAAGAGAATCGGAATCTAATGGAGGGAGAGATCAGCACAGTAGCCACTGCTTAACCGCTACTTAAGAGAACTCCCGAACCAGCTCGAGTCATTCCTTCATCAGACTCTGCTAAGTAAACTTAGAATTCTTTATCAAAGAAAGATGGATCTTGATAAATTCAATGAGGCAGCTCGTGGACGCGTCCATCGTGCCATTGGGAATATATTCCCCTTGAAGAAAGATCAGACTTATTATGTGAGTGAGTTTAGACCAGTTAAATGCAAGGATAAGTTTAGATTGATGGCAACTTTAGATCATGAATGGCGCATTTTTATTCCATCTCGCGCATGCAGAGCCTTACAAGAGAATAAGGAGTTTTACTTCGAGTTGCAAGAGACCATTATAAATTTTAAGTTGTTTGTGAAGTATTTAGATGATGATAAAGAAAGAGGTCTCGGGTTCTCCTTGGCTTAAGCGCTTGGAAGTTAACGGAGAGGTATACTAGTCACGGGTGCACTTCCTACTTTTTGGAGTAAGAGAATCTTATCGAATTTTCGTCGAATTTAATCGAAAGTTTATCGAACTTGATCGAATTTTCATCGAATCTTGTCGAATTTTCGTCGAATCTTGTCGAATTTTGATCGAATCTTGTCGAATATTCATCAAATTTTGATCGAATCTTGTCGAATCTTGTCGAATCT
Source organism: Anastatus disparis (assembly GCA_017163975.1). Classification (NCBI taxonomy): domain Eukaryota; kingdom Metazoa; phylum Arthropoda; class Insecta; order Hymenoptera; family Eupelmidae; genus Anastatus; species Anastatus disparis. The sequence goes on from JAFFSR010000282.1 coordinate 6,913,481, forward strand.
TGTCGAATTTTGATTGAATCTTGTCGAATCTTGTCGAATTTTCATCGAATCTTGTCGAAATTTGATTGAATCTTTTCGAATTTTCGTCGAATCTTGTCGAATTTACGTCGAATCTTGTCGAATCTTGTCGAATTTCGTCGAATTTCATCGAAATACGTTGAATTTAATAATTTCTCCATTGAAGTTGCTAAATTAATATTAAAATTATAACATCTTGAAATCTAAAATTATCTTGTCATCTTACAAATCCTCTTATTAAAGCAAAGTCTTTCACAACTCACTAATTTACTATAAATACTGCTGATTTTACGTTTCGGGAACAGTATGCATCATAAGCATAAGCTATCAACATGTCAAACTTTCTTGAAATGGAGAGATTAAGAAAGGCGATTAAATCCAAACGTCCAAATCAATTGAATTCTAATATTGGTGAAGTATTAGATCAAGAGAAAAAACAGCATTTATGAACAATTCGGAGATTGATGTTACTTTGGATAATACTGATGAGTCTCCGCTTAACACATCTTTACAACTTATGAAAAGTTCGAGAGGAAAAGATATACTTCTTTTGAATGATATTCTTTTTTATAAAGAAAAAGCTATGAGTAATGGTAACATTTACTGGAAATGTCAACTTTACCATTCAAAACAGTGTTCGAGTCGTGTGATAACCAAGGATATGAAACTTGTAAGTTGTGCAGCGCATAATCATACTTCAACACCTATCAAGAAAAAGAATGAAACAAGGACTATGATTTCAAAACAGCCTAATAATGTTTTCAACATGAGTCATACAAATGATAAACTTCTGAAGAGTGATAATGCTGATTCAATCGATGGTAGAAAGTATTCTAAATCAAAATTACTTGGAAATGATTATTCCAGTTCTGATGATGAAATGATAGAATATCAACAGAAAAGAAAATGTAATACATTCAGAAATTGTAAAAGAAAATCTCATAGCAAAATTTCATCAAGACGTAAAAAAGCAAAAATAAGTCCTAACGATGTTGATAGTGATACATTATGGGGTTATTCTAATAGTAATGAATCATTCTCTAAAGCGAAGTATAATGATGCATTAGAAGAATTGTGTGAAGGTGGTAACTTCAGTTCTCATCATCAGATAGAAAATATTGAAGAGAATAACAAATTTTCCGAAAGCCGTAAAAGAAAACCTTATAATACAACTTTACCAGTGTCTAGATCAAATAAAGCAGAAATGAATTCTATCAATACCAACAGTGATACTTCATCAGATCATTCTAGTAGTAACGAATCTTCTTCTTAATACATGTATAATTATAAGATTGAAGATTTCGAATTTGAAGAATGGGATGATCCCAATGTTTTAGTTGATCGACTTCGTATTCTTACCTCTTCAACTAATAGAGATCTGTATACTTACAGGGAGATGAGCCTCATAATTAGCGAACTACGAGAAGCTGGTTATATTGAGTGAATTTTGAGAATGCTTACACTAATTTTAAGAATTTGATTTTAAAATAATATTCTTAATTGGAAAGGTATTATAAAGTGATTGGTTCTGTCTTATACACGAGAGTGATGATTAGACACTCATTATTCTCTTTGAAAATTGAACTCAATAAAGACATACAATTGGTTATATTGAGTGAATTTTGAGAATGCTTACACTAATTTTAAGAATTTGATTTTAAAAGAATATTTCTAATTGGAAAGGTATGTGGTTGGTTCTGTCTTATATGTGATGATTAGACACTCATTATTCTCTTTGAAAATTGAACTCAATAAAGACATTGATGGAAACAATATTTCTGAACATGCATCTTAAATGATAACATCACATATAACGGTTAATATATCTTACAAAGAATCTAACTTGAATAAAATTTAACAAGTATTAGAAGAAACTATAGTATATTATAATAAAGTCTCAGAATTAGTATGAAAGATTTAGATGATCGCTTTATTATCTAAGTCATTCACCATGATAAAGTATACAAAGTTTCAACGGTTATATGCTTCTGTGATCGAATCTAAATAAGTTGTTACCCCAAATTTTTAAGATTATTTTATATTCTTATTGTATTTATTGTATATATTTAATACTATTATATTTTAATACTATAAGGAGAGATAATCTAGTTAAGATCATTAGAAGTATTTTTTCTTATAAATATTCACAATCGAGAAATTTGTTCAAATTTTGATATGGTTTTCAGATGTCAGATACAAAATAAGATAGAAACTTCCTTTGTAACTTAAACATGATGAGTGAGTAAGGTAGACAAAGTGAAAGGATCTATACGAAAAAAAAATTTTGAATTGAAAGAGCTCAACACTTTCTTCCTTTTTCGAATAGCAATACATTGAAATATACGATTTCATTTTAATAATTACTAAATCTCCAAGTTTGCAACTGTAGAACTCAAGAGTGTGCTGAATCGCTCACTTTCGACTTTTGGGCTCTCAGAGGTCAAACCATCATTCAGAGAGGTAGCCGTCTGCACAAATTTGAATTTACAGAAAGTAAGCGGTTTGAACATAGTGTCTCAAATTTATTTTGAGTTGCAACATAATAAATTCTGTAATAATAAAACTTAACTCTTGTTGTTAAGCAGATTTAAAATAAATGATATGAGCTCTTAAAGACTAAAAGTTCTGAGCTCTTCTAATTCAAAATTTTTTTCCGTGCTATAGCAAATCTTCTTTGACCGAATCTTAATAAGTTCTCAAAACTAGACTTATTCATAAATTGGTATAATCTTACAACTAAATAAAAAATACTATCAATTTATGTGTAGCTATACCGTACTTTTCCCTTAGAAATATATATATATATATATATATATATATATATATATATATCCTAGAGCTAATATACTATCAATTTATGCAATAAATTTTTTTATTATTTTTAGTTGACATGCGGTACACTCCCCTTAAAAAAATGCATATGTTTATCATATAAATGATGTACTTTCGATTTATGCAATAAAAAAAAATTATTTTTTCAAGTGCTTAACACCATACTGCCCCCTTAAAAAGTGCATATGTATATCATAGAAATGATATACTTTCGATTTATGCAATGAAAAAAAATTATTTTTTCAAGTGGTTGACACCATACTGTCCCCTTAAAAAAATACCTAAACTTGCATCTGAAAAAAATATATAAAGTGTATATAAATTTTATTTAAATAAGATGTTCCATGTTTAAATTATTATTATTTGGGCCTAAAAAGGACCGATTTTGACCAAGATGTTAAACCATCTTCAAAAGCCTCCGACTCATTCAGAGGCTTCATTCAATGAGCTAACATCGATCAGCTGTTAAGCTGATGGCATTCAAAGTTAGTTCCTCCGACTCACTCAGAGGATCTACTTGGTTTAACTGCGTTCAAATATGTTAAGTCATTTTCCAAACTCTCCGACTCATTCAGAGGGTCCTTCCAATGACCTATCAGCTGTTATGCTGATGGCGTTTAAAGTTAAGCCAAAATAGTTCCTCCGACTCACTCAGAGGATCTACATAGCTTAACAACGTTCAAAAATGGTTATGGCGTTCAAAGTCAAAGTTCTAAAATAAACTCAAAGAACAATGACGCTTCATCCAGATCTCGTAAGATCCGGACATCCAGATCTCGAAAGACCCGGGTACGGTATCACGAGGTTGACAACTCGTGTGCTTAAGCACCGCAATCGGAACGAAGTCAAGCCGCCTTCTTAATAGAACTCTCCGACTCATTCAGAGGGTCCACTCAGCGCGACGACTCAACAGCCGACTGCCACGAGTTTTTCCAGAGACCTGGTCAACCTCATTGGCACCAAAAAACAGTCAGCACGGCTGAAGAGCTCCAGACCCCGAGAGGTCCGGTCTGCTCAGCAAGCGCGAGCTGACTGACGAAGCGTGCGTCTCTCCCGAGGTATATACCTAACGGCGGCGAGAGAGCTGCGCGCGCATACTTGCGTTAGTCGGAGCAGCTTAAGCGCGAGATATGAATATACTACGCGTAGTATAACTTTTATGTTATACCATCAAACCTATTACTGAAATTTTATTTATTAAAAATTTTCCTTGTTAACAAAAATTTCTAATACAAAGTTTGCCGTCACTACAAGAGCGTCGACCAATCAGCGACGAGATGAGCAGCTATAAATTAGGGAAAATTCGCAACTTAATTTCATTCTTTCTTTAACTTTTCGAGAGGATGTCTTCTGAAAATAACGAAACCTTTAGGACTTTGGGAGAGTTGGTAGAAGTTTATTTCCCTGATTTGGAAATTGACTTTCTACCAGACTCACAGTTTTTTGCAGTGGTAATGGAGTCATCGGTCGAGTCACCACCAGCTGAAGGGTCTGTGCTACACCTGGTGGAGCCACCGCTGGACGAATTGGGATTTGACGCCGATGAATTTCAAACTTATTTGGATCTATCTCAGCTATGTGACGAGGTGATCGTTGCAGAAATGTCACCACCAAGGTCCCCAGAGGTGATAGACCTCGTTTCTCCCTCACCGCAAAAAAGGAAAGACAAAGAACAACCATGGAAGAGAGAACGGGAAGAGGAAGAAGAAGAACCTTCCAAGAAGACAAAACATTGATTTTATTTTACGCACTCTCTGATTTATTTTTTATCAATCGGCCCTTTTCAGGGCCACATATTTTTTTAACGTGAAACAAATTGTTTCAATTTCTTTATATTTTTTAAAAATATTAATAAGTCCTTTTCAGGACTATATATAATTTAAACGTAAAAATTATTGCTTTAAAATTAAAGTATATATATATATGCAAGTATATCGTTATATATCTAAGTATATCGATATATATGCAAGTACATCGTTGTATATGCAAGTATATGTAAATATATACTTGTTATACATCGTTGTATATGCAAGTATATGTAAATATATACTTGTTATACATCGTTACATATAGTTTAAAAAAATTATAAATTAAAAAAGTTAAAAAAATTCTGCGCTCAAAATAATAATACATATATAGTTAAAAAAAAAATTCTGCGCTCGAAATAACAATAAATATATAGTAAAAAAAAGTTTTAAAAAATCCTGCGCTCGGAATACGCTTAAAATATCACCATGTTAAAAATAACTGGGCTTGTATCCTCCTGGGCTTGAACCCCCATGGGCTCGAATCCGCATGGGCTCGAATCCCCAAGGGCTCGAATCCCCATAGTTTACCTACTTACTTATTAAAGAAAATTTTGCTTTATCTGATACGAGATGCTACTACTTTCTCTTCATTTTTTGCAAAAATTATCAGTTTTTGTAAAAAAATTGAATTTTTTGATTAGAAAAAGACAATTATACTTGACCTGCTCTTAATTTTAATATCTATTCATCGCTGGGACTGTAATGTGGAAAGCAGTATTCATTTCTCTATTCGTTTGATTTTTCATATGTTTAGCCGCCATTTTAAAAATGTTCTGGATGTAGGAAATGGTTGAAAATTTATATACGGCTTATTTTTTTGCTTAATTTTAATATCCAATCATTTCTAGGGCTGGAACGTGGAAAGCAATATTTATTTCGATAGTAATTGAATTTTTTATATGTTCAGCCGCTATTTTGAAAATGTTCCGGATATAGAAAATGGTTGGAAATATGTATACAGTTTATTTATATGCTTTATTATAAAATCCAATCATCTCCCGGGCTGAAATGTGGTAAGCAGTATTTATGTCTCTATTAGCTGAATTTCTCATGTGTTCGGCTGCTGCTTTGAAAATTTTCTGGATATAGAAAATGGTTAAAAATATATATATACGACTTGTTTGTATGCTTAATTATAATATTCAATCATCTCCAGGGCGGGAATATGGAAATCTATCTATTTCTCTAGTGATTAAATTTTTTTTATGTTTAGCTACCATTTTGAAAATGTTCCGAATATAGAAAATGGTTGAAAATATATATACGGCTTATTTGTATGCTTAATTATAATATCAATTTATCTCCGAGATTGGAATGTGGAAAGCAGTTTTTATTTCTCTAGTAATTGAATTTTTTATATTTTTGGCCGCCATTTTGAAAATGTTCCGGATATAGAAAATGATTGAAAATTTATATAAGGTTTATTTGTATGCCTAATTATAATATCCAATCATCTTCGGGGCTGGAATGTGGAATGCAGTATTCATTTATCTAGTAATATAATTTTTTATATGTTCAGCAGCTAAATTGTTGGTAAAGTAACAATTGATTGAGATCTAATTCAGAAATAATTGTTAATGCCGGATAAATTAATTTTTGTTTATCTTATGGCCAATCGCATAAAAATACACAATAGATATATACTTCACTAACTGTCTATTGCAATGGTAATTAAATTTATATAAAAGACAATTATTTTTTTGAAATTATTTATAATAATTTAAATCCTTCACCTAATTTTTGCTTTCTCATAGAGAAAGCATTGTATCGATAAAAAAAATTTTTTTCTATTTTTTCATTAATTTGTACATATTTGAACTCGGTGAGTCAAAAAAAGTGGTTTTCAGAAAATGTCTGTATGTATGTGTGTGTGTGTGTGTGTGTGTGCATGTATGAATTCAGTTAGTAAACTGTATCTCGAGAACTACTCGATGGATTTGCTTCTAATTTTGCATGGAATTTAGTTTTGTAACTAACTTGCTGGGAAGCTATTGATAATTGGTTCTTCTAGCGTAGTTTTCATTTTAAAGTTTTAAAAAAAAAAAAAAAAAATTCGATTTTTCGTTTTTTGGTTTTTTTTTGTTTACTACTCGATGAATTTGCTTCAAAATTTGCATGGAATTTATTTGTGATTGCCCGGATAAAATAAATTTTTAAAAACTGATTTTCTTAGCTTAGTTTTAATTTTAGAGCATTTTGAAATTAAAAAAAAAATGTTTCTATTTATTAAGCCAATAAAATCTTAAAAACTACTCGATGGATTTACTTGAAATTTTCCATACGATTCAATTTTTTGATGAACTGGTGCGGAAGCTATTGAGAATTGGTTTTCTTAGCGTAGTTTTTTTTAGAATCATTTTAAGAATTTTAAAAAAATTTCGATTTCTAATTTTTTTTGTATTTTACGTAAACTACTCGAAGAATTTGTTCGAAAATTTGTATGGAACTTAATTTCGACTGCCAAAAGTATAAATAATTTTGTAAACTAATTTTCTTAGCGCACTTTTAATTTTAGAGCATTTTTAAAATTTTTTAAAAAATTCTTATTTTTAATTTTTTTCTATTTTACAAAAACCATTTGATAGATTTGCTCCAAAATTTGTATGCAATTAATTCGCTACTGTCTGAAGAAAACAAGCTTTGGAAAACTGATTTTCTCAGCGCAGTTTTAATTTTAGAGCACTTTGAAAATTTTCAAAAAAATTTTTATTTTTCATTTATTTTCTTTTTTGCGTTAACCATACTATAAATTTTCTCCAAAATTTTGATACAATTAATTCGCTATTGTCTGAAAAAAATAAGCTTTTGAAAACTAATTTTCTTAGCGTGGTTACAATTTTAGAGAATTTTAAAGATTTAAAAAAAAATTTCGATTCTTCTTTTCTTATTTTTTTTTTATTCTACGTAAAGTACTCGATAGATTTGTTCTAAAAATTGCAGGGAAATTATTTGCGACTGCAAAAAGAAGGGAAATTTTCAAAAATTGATTTTCATAGCGTAGTTTTAATTTTAGAGCATTTTTAAAATTTTGAAAAAGAAATTTTGAAAAGAAAATGTTATTTATTTAACCAGTTAGATCTCGAAAATTACTCGATGGATTTGCTTCAAATTTTGTATACTATCTATGTTTTTGTATAACTAGACGGGAAGCTATTGAAGATTGGTATTCATAGAGTAGTTTTTTTATAGAGCCATAAACATGAACTGTATAAATATAATTGCATTTTATAAAGATTAGAAATTTCGTTGTCATCATTCTTTTTATTACTATATTATATTATTTTTTCAATAAAACAAATTTTTGTATTACTTGATGATTTAAAATAAATTATAAATCTTGAAAAAGCAAACAGCTAGCATATATGTTCGAAATTTATAAAGTACAAAATGAGTAAATATTAATGTTAGACAATTTTTTAATATTAAAATCACATTTAAATAAATATAAAAAAATTAATGAAACTCAAAGAGCTCTATGAGAAAGCATTCCGCCAAAGCACTTGGCAGCGTTTTTATTTAATACTATGCTACAATTCTGTTTTTTATCTCATCTTTCAAATATATATTTTATTTGTCTATATAATTGGAAAATGAATAGATTCTTATCAAAATAAAAGTATTTATAAATGTGAAACAAGTATGTACTAACAGCTTTTAAAATTAATTTATTTGCACGAAATCAATATTCTCATTCTATTGCTTATGATTACAGTAGCAGTATAGTGGAATATATTTATGGATTTTTTAAGTGACTAAAAAGTTTTTTGAAATAAAATTTTTTGAAAGCGTAATTTTCACCTAAAAATTACACCTACATTAAAAATAGTCAAACAGCTTTATAAAGAAGGGCACATGTACCAGGATAGGCTTAAACTTTTGTATTTACCGTATTTATTATGCTCTAAAAATTTGAGAATGATCGAAAGTATGCACCTTTTTTTACAGCTCAAAAAACACACGTAGAAAAATATAAAAAAAGTATCATTTTTGACGTATAAAATTATATACCGTGAAGGGCAATTTTCCTATCGATACCAAAATTTAATTACATATTCTACTTAAAAAAACTAGTAATTTAAGCCCTTATTGAAGTGTGTGCCACCCTAGAAACTTGTATTATAGACTTTCGAATTGTTAAAAATCGAGTGACCAAAATGAATGAAGTTTTTGAGAATTGCCCATATACTCTGGATTTCTAAAATTCTAATTGGAAATCCAATTGGATTTATATAACGGGGTATCTTTCATTATTAACAACGAATTTAGATGAGATAACGTCGATTTTGAAGTAGGTGAATATGTTGTTCACAAAGAAAGGTATTTTTAATCAAAAATATCTTTCATTATTAACAACAAATTTACCTCCTTCAAAATCTACGTTATTTTATCTGGATAATGCACGTGGATAATTCCCATGGATATCCGCCTGGATCATCCACGCAGATTTTCTTTTGAATCCACGTGGATATCCATCTGGATTTTTTCAATAGGGAAGTTTATTGTTATTTTTATTAAGTTTACTTATTAGAAAAAAGTTTTAAAAAATAATTTTTAAATTATTGAATATGAATATGTTGTTCACAAAGAAAGGTATTTTTAATCAAAAATATCTTTCATTATTAACAACAAATTTACCTCCTTCAAAATCTACGTTATTTTATCTGGATAATGCACGTGGATAATTCCCATGGATATCCGCCTGGATCATCCACGCAGATTTTCTTTTGAATCCACGTGGATATCCATCTGGATTTTTTCAATAGGGAAGTTTATTGTTATTTTTATTAAGTTTACTTATTAGAAAAAAGTTTTAAAAAATAATTTTTAGTTAGGAGATTTTATATTATAAAACTAATTATCAATCAATCTATTATTGACATAAATGTTTAATAATTATTTAAAACCATATAAAAAGAAAATTAAAAATATCTACTTTACCGACATTTTTTTTTCGTTCCGAGAAATATCCCATAAAATGTTGTTGAAAAGTAACATATACCTTTCTTGGAAGCTAACTGGAAGCTTTCTGTGTTACCTAACTGGTGAATCTTACAGGAAGCTTACAGGTATGTTATATGCAAGATTTAACTAACGTTTCGTGGAATATTCTTTAAACATTTACATGAAGCTTTCACGAAAGCTTCCTGAAAGTGTTCTTAGTTAGCTTACTAGTGAATCTTTCAGGAAGCTTACTGCAATTTTTCTAGTTAGTTTACTTGGAACCTTTGCTAATCCATTTATTAAGACTTTTGCGTAAGGTTACAGGAAGATAGCAAAAAGATTCCACGGAATATTACATATAAGTATTTAGGAAGCATTTTTTGGACTTATATTATGCTTACTGTAAGCTTATGTTAATTTTCGAAAACGTGAATAGAAGCTTCCACTGGAATATTATATAAAAGTTTCATGGGAAGCTTCCTTGTAAGCTTTTTTGCTATGTGGGCGGTCTTTGCATGAATCTTTAATGAAAGGTTCCACTAATGTTTCATGAAAGATTACGTGAAAGCTTTTATTAACCTTTCTCGGAAGATTTTCGAAAGCTTTCGACGTAACCTTACTAATGAATCTTTCAGTAAGCTCGCAGTTATCTGCTATGAAAGATTCTATTTAAAGTAAGCGAAATATTCTATGAAAGAAGACATGAATCTTTTTAGAAAGCTTTCTGAAAGCTTCCGCGATTATCTAACTGATGAATTTTTCGTGAAGCTTACAGTAATCTTTTTCAATATCTTCCATGTAACCTTTGTGTATTCATCTATGAAAGGTTTTCTGTAAGGTCACTGTAAGATTCCATAAAGATTTTAGGGAATATTGCACGTTAGCATTCAGTAAACTTCTTTTTAGATTACATTTAGCTTACTGTAAGCTTTCATGGAATCTTTCAGTTGAGTTTTTCCGTAACATTTATTAAAAAAGTTTTTATTCACAGTTGTTAAATATTTATCAGTAATCTTCCATCGATTCTTACATTAATTTTTAATGGAATGTTACATTAATGTTCCATAAAAGATTTTTTTTCTTTTTTTTTTAAAAAAAAAAGATTAATATATAAAGGATATTGTCCTCTATATGATTAAACTTTTTTAGATGGTGAAGTCGAGGGAGTCCAGCCCGGTTCCCGTTTAACACATTACATCAGGCTAAACTGTCAGACCCACCATACCGAAAACTTTGACTACCGATGGACGGTCAGCCACTTTTGTGACCAACAATCAATCGATACCCAATGAGGTCGGATTTTTTAAGAACCGCGATATAAATGGCACATACACTCATTTTCTTTCGAAAAAAAAGTTAGAGGTACCTGGCCAGGATTCGAACCTATGTCCTCCGCCTTGAAAGCAAGGGCTCTATCCACAACGCCACCGCGCTCTCAACTTTCATGAAAGATTACGTGAAAGCATTTATTAACCTTTCTCGTAAGATGCCCGAAAGCTTTCGACGTAACCTTACTAATAAATCTTTCAATAAGCTTGCAATTATTTTATATGAAATATTCTATTTAAGGTAAGCGGAATATTCTATTAAAGAAAGCATAGATCTTTTTAGAAAGCTTCTTGTAGGCTTCCGTGATTACCTAACTGGTGAATCTTTCAGGAAGCTTACAGTAATCTTTCTCAATATCTTCCATGTAACCTTTGCGTATTTATCCATCGAAGCTTTTCTGGAAGGTTACTATAAGATTGCAAAATGATTTAAGGAAAGATTGCACGTAAGCTTTTATTATTTATTTATTTATGCTAACTTTTAGTTTACTTTTAGATTACATGAAATATTACAATGAAATATTAATGAAAGATTCAGTAAGCTTTCAGAAAGGTTAATGGAAGTTTCCTCTGGAATATTACGTGAACGTTTCACGGAAAGCTTCCTTGGAAGCTTTCGTGCTATGTGGGCGATAAAATCAGTTCTTTATCATCGAATAATATATTCCTTTTTTCAACACGGGATGCGGCTTTCTCTTTTGTTTGTCAAAATTAATAATTTAAAAAAAAATCAATTCTTTGATTACAAAAGAACTGATAATACAACTTGTTTTTAACAGTTGTAGAAATTCTTCAAGTAATCTTCCATCGTTACATACATTAATTTTCTATGAAAGTTTTTTTTTTATGTTCCGTAAAAGATTACGTAAAAGCTTTTATTAATCTCTTTTGAAAAATTCTCGAAGGCTTCTGGCGAAAGCTTATTAATGAAACTTTCGGAAAGCTTGCAGTTATCTTTCATGAAAGATTGTATTAAACGCTAGCGGAATATTCTATGAAAGATGACACGAATCTTTTCAGTAAGCTTCCTGTAAGCCTTCACGATTACCTAACTGATCAATCTTTCGGGAAGCTCACAGTAATCTTTCTTACTATCTTACATGTAACCTTTCTGAATACATTCATGAAAGATTTGCTGAAAGGTTACTGTAAGATTGTGAAAATATTCCAAGGAATCTTGCACGTAATTATTTAGTAACCACTTTTCTAGATGACATTTAGCTAACTGTAAACTTTCATGAAATCTTCCAGGGAAATCTTCCTGTAAGGCTTTCTAGAAAATTTATATTTACGGTGGTGATAATTCTTTTTGTAATCTTCCATCATTATTTACATTAATCTTTCATTAAATCTTCCATTTATGTTTCGTGAAAGATTACGTGAAAGCTTTTATTAACCTTTTTTGAAAGATTTAGGAAAGCTTCTGTCGAAAGCTTACAAATGAATCTTTCGGAAAGCTTGCAGTTATCTTTCATGAAAGATTGTATAAAACGTTAGCGGAATATTCTATGAAAGATGACGCGAATCTTTTCAGTAAGCTTGCTGTAAGCTTTCACGATTACCTAACCGATGAATCTTTCGGGAAGCTTACAGTAATCTTTCTCACCATCTTACATATAACTTTTCTGGATCCATTCATGGAAGCTTGGCTGAAAGGTTACTGTTAGATTTTAAAAAGATTTCGTGGAATATTTTACGTAAGCTTTCATTAGCCATTTATTCATGCTTACGTTTAGCTTACTTTTAGCTTACATGAAATATTACAATGCAATATTAATGAAAGATTTAGTAAGCTTCCAAGCTTTCGTGCTATGTGGGTCATTAATAACTGAGAATAATAGAAATAATTCATGTAATAACTTATAATCGAGGAGAAAGTTATTACATAAATTGTTACTAGAAAGACTTTTAAAGGACTTTTAAAAAGGAAACAAGAAACATTCCAGAAATTTGTTCACTTACAGATTTTAATTACTGAATCACTTAGAGAGATTTTTAGGATTATTCAAAGATTTTTTTTAAAACTTATTTGCAATATTTCAGGAATTTCTATTTATTATTTGTTTAATAAGAATTTAATTATCATATCTTATGAATAAAATTATTTGGAAATTATCCATTTAGAAATAAAATTAAAATATAAACACTATAAATTCAAATCTTGAATCTGAGAACTGTAAATAACTGTGAAAAACAGTAAAATTCTATAAACAATCGTAAATTATTGTAAATAAGTTTAAATAAGTGTAAATAAGTGTGAATAAATCTGGATAGTTTTAAATCAATATAAATATCTGTAGATAAATATAAATAACTGTCGATAAATATGAATAACTGTAAATAACAGCAAATAGCTGAAAATAATAAAAATAACTGTTATTTATGTCTCCATTCTGACAATTTTTTAAACTTGTTTACAGTTATTTAGGGTCTGAGTCCCGGTTACTGTGCCTGAACCTAATTCTGTGCTTTCCATTTGAAATACATGTAAAGCACAGAATTAGGTTCAGGCACAGTAACCGGGACTTAGACCCTACATTTATTTACAATTATTAACAATTATTTACAATTATTTGTGGGTAATTTCAATTCTCCGTGTATTTTAGAATTAATTGATGCTCTGTGAGATATGTACTCTCTAAATATAATCCAGTGAAATTTCACTGAATTCAAGTAAAGATAGCTTTACTGGGGTTCAGTGAAATTTGACTGAATGGAATAGTGAAATATCCACTGAAATATCTATATTTCACTAAAATTCATTAAAATTTATTCTGATTATCAAGCGAAATTTTTTTGCTAATTTCAAACAGTGGATATTTCACTGAAATTTAATTGAAATTTCAGCTGAACTTCAAGTGCAGCGATTTTCACAGATCCATTCAGTGGGATTTCACTGAATTATATTTAAAGAGTATGATTATAAAATTTAAGAGGCAGATTTACATTTATACTCTTCAATAAATGTGTATTTATTCATGAAAACAATATTAACGACTTGACGCATTGAAGCATATAAGACAAGTAAGATAAAAAATAAAATTGTCTAATAAAGTTATTTCTTCGTATAAATCTTCTTCTGTCAAAGAAATCACTTTTAAATCAATACTGTCTCCAATTAGGCATTTTCTAAATTTTGTCAGTACACATTTCATATCATCTTTTGAACAAAAAAGTGAAGAATTTATTTTCAATTCCAAATCCGCAATGTCATGTTTATTCTCATTTTCATATTTATTTAAAGCACCCGACGTAAGTTTCAGGTTTTCGCAATAAACGCAAAGACACGAATCGTTTGGTGGATGGGGTATAATTAACTTTGGTCTTAAGGCATAGAATATTGATTTACCAATTTTTGTTTCAATTTCAGGATTTTTTTCTATAAATAATTGATACATTTCTTTTATGCTTCCCAAAAGAAAACGTTTAACTTTTTTAGTTTTCATACCATTTCTTTAACAGATATTGTTTCACTGTCATTTGCACTTTGACAAGAACAAATGAAATCATCGTTCAAATAATAATTTTTCACTTTCGTTATAATTTTACTATCCAAAGAATGGCCACAGCAGTTCTCAGGCTTTTTGTGAATATCTTTATTATTTACTAATGATCTTGCTTGATCAACCATATAAACAGTTACATTTGATAAAACTGACTATAAATAATTTTTGTAAATGTTGCTTGGTATAAGACTTAATAACCGCACTTTCTTAAGAAAATTCGAACAATTATCTAAAGCCATTTTAATATTTTCGAGCCATTTATCACATGTTTCACATTTGTTATTTTCATTTAATGTGGGCAAATCCATTATATCGTAGACTTTCATAATTTTACTTGCTATTTGTGAGTTAAATGCATCGTTTATTTGTTTTCTTTTTCGAAGAGCACAGGATTTTCGCATTTTTATATTGATACTCTGAGGCATTTTGATTAATGAAATTTAAAATTCCAAATTACTTCAAGTCTGATTGAACTGCTCTACCACATCCTTACTATAAAAACTTCTTCCGAATATTGTTGACTGTTTGAGGTAAATGAAATAAGTGTTTCTAAAAAAAGAAGTATTCGGATACAAGCGTTTCAAAGACTCCGTTAGATCACCTGATTCTCTAAGCGGATTTTTGGAGCAATCGCAAATAAATTTTTTGTGCCTTTCTTTCATATCCTTGCACTTAGTCTTAACAACCAGTAAAGCAATTATTATTAATTAGTTCTTCGACAGACCAAAAAAAAAATTTTTGTTAGACAATTTTATTTTTGATTTTACTTATCTTATATGCTTAAATGCGTTAATGAGAATGCAAAAAGCGAATCGTTGCCATCTAGCGGTGGCACATGTCACTCTCTACAAATTAAATTTAAATCGTAGGCGCAAAATTCAAACTAAATAAAAAATTTTAATTATCAACAAAAAATTTCAATTTTTATAAACTTAAAATCATCATAACTTCGGTTCTAATTGATAAAAAAATTTTATCGAGGGTTTATTTTAAAGATTTTCGTTAATATTTTTGATAAATTAATAAATAAAAGCATAAAAATATTGTAAAAAGATGTGATAGTTGGAAAAATGGCATGATGCGCTATGGTATCAATACTTTAAAATGAAAAATATAAAATAAACGTTTAAAAATTTGTTTAAAAAAAATAAGGCAAAATGGCATATTCTCACCTATCCTTAAAGTTAGTATTTTTTATGTATATAAACATATAAAAATTAAAAAAAAAATATAGTTTTTGAGAAAATTGCGTTTGAAAAAAATCGCTTTTTTCGGTTTTTCATGAATAACTCAGAGAGATCAACTTGTGTCGCAAAAATCAAAAAGGCATTTGAAACAAAACTAAATTTCGCACATTTTCATTAAGAGAACGTCCAAGAAGGTCAGAAATTGACGGAGCTACGGCAATTTGAAAATTGAGGTTCATTTTCAATTTTTTAATTTTTATTTTTATACCCAACACTAAATACGCTGTAGCGAGGAAAAAACATATTTTCTAGCGTTCTATGAGGCAAATTTAATCTCCATATACATATTGGAAGGTATATTTATCACTTAGAAGAGAAAAAAAAATTCGATCAGTGACGGCCTGCATGAATATGAATGGAATTAGTCATTTCTTATATTCCTACGGTTTACCTCTCTTAGAAAAATTTTTTAAAACGTTAAAATACACATAGATCATCTTTGTGAGTAAGAACGATGTGCCTTGTAGTGATTTTGAAATGCAAAACATTTTTTCGTCAATTATTTAGCTCTTAAATTTGCTAAAAATTCCCAAAAATGTACTTATTTTCGTGGTTTTTTGGATTTATCAACAGGTATTCAACATTGGTAACTAAAATAATTTGTTATATGAAAATAAAGAGTTCAAGACCTTTATTTTCACTTTTTAGAAAAGTTTTTAGGTTCTCTATTCGTTCAGATATGGCGGTTTCAAGTTGTAAAGAAAATTGGATAATAAAATCTGTGAACAGAGTTTCCGGACTCTTTTAGGTTTTTTTTGATTTTCTCCCTTTGGAAGTTTTTATAGGGTACTGTCCTCATAAAAGTAATTTTTTTCCGTAATAAATTCACGTGCTTAGCTTCATTTTAATTTGTACGGTTCAAAAATTACATCCTAATAATTTGCACCTTGAGGAAAAACGGAAATATTTTTAAAATGTGGAGATATTGAAAGAAAACAGGGTACTCGGATTTTCAAACTTTTTTTATTTTCAACTGCGTTTCAGGTCCTTGACTTACTAAAGCTTCTTTAAAATTAATCCATCGATTATCTTGATATCAATAAAAGTAATATTCATATCCTATTAAAATTTTTTTCGACCGTTGCAGACTCATTCTTTAAAATAGTACATTATGTACCAAGGGCGCGAAATCAGAAATTTTGTCCCAAGTGTGAGTTTGTCACTCGGGGGAAAAGAAGGCGCTGAATTCGCACAAGAGACATAAATTCTCTAATATTATTTTTGAACCTAACGGGAGCGAAAAAGCACATTTGATGGAATGTGCTGTTTTGCGCCTGGAGAGTTAAAAAATATGTTACGGTTTTTATTATTGAAAAAAGGTGATGGATTTTGCGTATGAACATCGAATCTCCAATTTGTAAGTTTGGCACTTTACTGTTTGTCCAATCATGTACTTTTCCAGTTGACCTTTTATTAAAATTAAACGACTAAGACCCTCGTAATGTAAAATATCATTCGATTTTTTAAAATTAATTGCTTATCAATAGAGGTGAATAAGTGGTTAGAATACTATTAGCTATCTTTAAATAAAACAATCAATATATTTACAAAAATACATCTATTTTCATTATTTTACCGTTCAGTTCTCAATTTCTTTATTAACTGTTTTTTATCAGAGGTAGTTAATAAATTTTTTTGATTTTCATCAATAAATTATTGTAAGTATTGTTTCTGATCTTCATCTTGAGATCGGGTATTGACATACTATTCAGGTAAATGAACTGCCCTTTCTGCACAATCATTCACCACAGCTAGATTTTTTAATTTTTCTTAACATTCTATGAACGAAAGATCATTCTCCCATAAATTACAATCAGTTTTCAAAAACTCATCGTTCAAATTAAACTTTTAAAAAAAATTTAAACTTTGACTGTTTGTAAAATAATCCAGAGTTTTATCATGTAGTGCCCTAATGCCTATATCAGAAGGATAAAATTTTTTTATACTATCACCTTCATTATCTGCAGAGTCAACTTGAAATGATTTAAATATTTTTTCTTTAATGGTGATTTCAACATCAGTATCAAAAAGAGAAAGAACACTGAGTTCTGGCGACAAATACCATAAGTGATTTCTTAATTTGTATAAAGTAGCATCTGATATCTCATTATCAATATCTTTGAAATCAATTAATGATTTTATTGATATTAAATCATTGTTTAAAGCGGAAATAGCTAAAGGAGCAGTATACCATGGAGTAACATATGTAAATACAATAAATTTACATATAGAAAACAATTTTTCTGCATTTACCTTTTTCAACTTGAAAGATTTTCTAAATAAATACATTTTTATTGAATATATAGCTTTGGTCATCCAGCAGGCATGGTGAATCACACCTGGCTTTTTAAATTTTATTTCTTCTCCATCACCTAAGAAAATTAAATACAGCTCTAGAAGTTCCTTGTAATCATCTCTAGGCTGCTTTTCTTTTAAAAATCTGTTTATATACTCAATAAGATTAGGAATTTTATTATCTAAAGAGAGCTCTGGTCCAGCTAATCCACTTTCATAAGATTTGAGATCAAAGTGAGACCACTCCTCTTGAAACCTTTTGAACATTGGTACATTTGGACCACTAATGCCAGGAAATTTCTTTTCAAATGCTGCTCTTAATATGAGCTTAAGAGCAGGCCGGATTCGCTGTCCTTGTCTAATTGAGATTTTCGTTATTTACTCAAGTATTAATCGGTGTATCTGCAAATTGAAGGTTAAGCGCAATAGATATTATTATTACAAATATGTATGCACGAGAAAACAAAAATCTACCGATTTGTTTTTGAGAAAAGTAAGGAACGCGAAAATATTATAAACATAAACTTTCACCTCGGCGTTCCTTACTTTTCTCAAAAACAAAGCGGTAGAATTTTTTTTTCTTGTGCATAAATGTTTATTATAATAATATCTATTGCGCTTAACCTTTAATTTGAAGATACACTGATTAATAGTTGAGTAAATAACAAAAAACTCAATTGCTACTCTGTCGGTATCAGGTTCTACTCCGGTCTGCTGTTAAGAATATGATGACGGCATGCTAAATGGGCTAAATCTTTCTACATTAATTGTTCTAATATAACAGCTGTTCTAATGCACCACCTTTGTATCCTAAATTTGCATTTGTAGTATCACAGCACATTGTATTAGTTAATTCTATTAATCCCTAATCTTTTCATGATGCATAAATTGCTGAAGCTATTGAACTCGCCTTTTGGCTTTGTAAAGCTGGTACGTTTATAATTTTTGTGAATTTATCACTGGATACCAAAATTGGCAATCGATCTATCTTCTTACAAGTTATATTATCCGGAATAACTTTATCATCCCGATGTACAATTAAGTAAGTTACTGGAATATTTTGAATAAATTGCTTCATTTTTTCACATTTGATCTTCCTTATTTCAGCCCTTGCTTTTCTGATGGATTTACGATTAAGAATCATGGTTTTAAGGTCAATATTTAGTGCGTTAGCCATAAGGCCAGTCAAAAAAACAGCATCCCTATCAGAAACTTTAGCTTTATCAAAAGCTGCCACAATCTCTGGAGTCATGATATTTATAGTGCCTTTATCGTTTTGACACTCATAGTTTCTTCCTGTAAAAGTATAAATTTTCACTGAACTTTGCGAGCTAAAATGTGACTCCTCACTGGATGTTAATTGTTGTATTGCAGATAATGGTTGGGCTGTTGGACCTAAAAATATACATAATTTATTTTATAAAAAGCACTTTTACTCTTGAAAATTGTGGTGTTAATTGTATTAATTATATTTTTAATACTTTGAATGTGAAAAGATAGTATCCCTACTGAAAAATCTCAGGTGAGAAATCACCTGATTTCTCATGCCAAAATCTCATGTGATGATTATATTCATTTTTTAGGTGTTGTAAACCATTTTCAATCGATTAGAGACTATTTTTCAAAATTTTGGATTTAGAAAATTTTTTTTTTAATTTGGACTTATAAAATTTAGACAGGTTTTTTAATTATTTTATTTTATTAATTATATATCCGTTAAATTTAAAATCTCAAATGTATTCTAAGTAAAAAATGACTTTAACACTTACATATTATGAATAATACAACACGTAAGTAGCGCCAGACGTACTTTGGGACGCTCTGTACTTTTTTTGACTTTTTTCTGCCGCAAGCTGCCTTCGGGCGTTTTTGTTTCAGGGTACTTGCAAGCGCCTTAATGCAAGACAGTATCTATTTCAAGCTTGTGAGCAGTGATGCTGTCCTTGCTTTGCTGATGTGAGTTTTTCTGGACCGGTGGGCTTTTTTGAGGTTAGTGTTAAATTGACTGTTTTTGGAGGGAAGGCAGTATCTGGTGGTTTTTAGAACACGCCAAGTGACGAAATTTTTCAAATTTGCCGCAAGAGGTCGCTATCATGGATCGATGTGCCATATGTAAGCAGCCGTCATCTGACATATGTAGAACAAAGAGACTGTATAATTGCTCGACTTGTCGTCAGCGCTGTCATGCTAAATGTATGACACGCATACAATTAGTAGGCACAGGTTACCACTATACCTGCAACAAATGTGTGAAGACAAAGAATGAGAGAGGCACCCCCTCCAGTTCACGTGCTCGCGATGCTAGCATTAATAATAGCCAACTACTCGATGTCGGTAAGGCAGCGAAGAAGTCGCCCCTAAGCACATCGACTCCATCGAGAACTGACACGCAAGTGCCACCGGTTATCGTCATACAGGGGCAATCAACAACCAAGGAACTTCAGAAGGCTGGTGGCGCGGCGAAAAATAAGAAGATTAGCTTAAGTAACACTTTAAATAATAATAATTTGATTCAACCGGCGCATAGTAAAGGTGGCGCTGCGCATGTTGCCCCCGCTGCCAATATTAAAAATGATAAAACAAAAAATTTAAAAAATAACGATGCAAAATTGAATAATAATGACATCTCCATTTCTCAAGCTGCTTTGTCTGAAACTGAAGGAAATTTGTCTCGTAAGCTTGACTCAGTCTTAGGCGCTTTCGATCGAATACGGAGTGTTGAGAGCAGCATAATGGGTATTGATGATGGCTTGCGAGGCATCTTAGATAAACTTAGTAATCAGGACAAAGCAATAAAAAATTTTGAGGTAATGCAGGCAAGGCTGCTTGATGAAAATATTAAATTAAGGGGGATAGTCAGCAGTTTGGAAAATAAATTGTCCACTCTAATTGAAAAGTATGATAAGACTGATTTAAATTTGAATTCGAAAATTAATAGCCTTCAATCTGCTATACAAGCTGAATTTAATGGAGTGGACAAGAATTTTTCAGAATTTGGAGTGGGGTTGGCATGCGTGGTGCAGACCGTCTCTGATCTCAGTGTGCAGGAGCGTGTAGAAGAGCGTGAAAATGTCTCACACACTGACACGAATTTAAAGGAAACAGCAGACGCCAACACAGAAATTATAAACACAGAAATAGCAAAGGATAATCATCAAAACACACAAAATTGTGGTATCGGGGGTGGCTCATTGGTGATCTCCAGTGGACTGGACTGCTTAGCGGCTAATGTTCGACGGGAGGATTATGTTTGTGCTGTCCTCGGTACCATATTTCCGGACTTAATGCAGTCACACATTTTGTCGGTTGTGTGTTTAACATCGTCTGAATCTAGAAGCAGCGTGATCAGGGACGGTCCGGGGGGTCCTCACTCACTGCTAGTCAGACTCTCCGAGGCCAGTCTGGTTCAAAAAATATTAAATGAAAAAAGAAAAATCACTAGCTTTTCAACGGCAGACATTGATCTTTCTCGTTTTGCCAGTCTGTCTGTCATAAAAAACCATTATAAGGTTTTTATTATTGAATACCTTCAAAAAGATACATATAAAAATTTCAAAGATCTAAAGAATTATGCTAAGGTTAAAGGTATTAAATTTATTTGGCATAGAAGTGGCAGATTTCTGGCAAGACGGGCGAGAGGGGAGAGAGCATACACATTTGCTACTAAAGATGATATAGATCAAATTTTAACTAGTTCAAATAATGTTATTGTGGACAAAAATTGTATTGCTGACAAATCTTATGTGATTAGTGGATGTTTAAATAAGGTTGACAATATTGTTAAGACAGCTCCCATTGATGAATGTCCAGTTATTAAAAGTAAGTTAAATAATAATGAACTCTCTCCCCAATGACTAAGCCAGATCTCCTCGGTGAGTCGAAAAGGGAGAAGGGGTGCACTGCGAGCGGGCTTTTTGAATGTGACTTCTTTAAGGGCTCACATTGGACAGGTGCGTGAGCTTCTATGTGACGACCATTCTTATGACCTGTTTGGAGTGGCTGAGACCTGGCTGGGTCCGACTGTCTCGGATGACGTCATTCAGGTTAAGAGGTATAAAATTTTTAGACAGGATAGAAACCTTCATGGAGGAGGGGTTGCCCTTTACGTCAAAGATAGTTTGAAATGTGAGATATTAGCTTTTTTGAATACCACAACTATAACTGCCAGTGGTAAGCCTGAAGTGCCTGAATATATTTTTTGTTCTGTTAAAGCAAATGGCAACTCTGAATCTGTGTTGGTTTCCGTCATTTACCGTCCTCCTGTCATTTCCTTTACAAAAGATTCTGATCTAATTGATACGTTGGTCAGTTTGACTCCCGATTTTTCATTTAAGATTATAATGGGAGATCTGAATGCCGATCTCCTGCGAGAAGGCAGTGATGCGAAGTTTCTTAGTAAACTGTCCGCTGAGCTTTCGCTTCAGTTGGTCCAGCACGGTGCCACGCATATAACTCCATCGTCCCGCACATGGATAGACCTGATTTTTGTAGATGACAATGATACTATACTGGACGCACGTAACGTACCTGCGAACTTTCATAGTCGGCACAATTTAATTGAAGTTTCTATAGCCTACAATGCTAGCATTTTAGCGCAAGAACCAATTAAGTATAGAAATTATAAAAACATTAGTGAAAAATTATTATTGGAAAAATTGGCCGGCTATGATTGGTCCAAATTGACAACTGATATAGTGGATCCTGAGTCTGCACTTGACTGCATTTGTGATAATCTCACTGCTGCTATTGAAAATTTAGCACCGGTGAAAATATTTAAATGTACGAAAAAGAAGCCACCATGGATGGATGGAGAGTTGTCACAGATGCAGCGCAGGAGGGATGCCACATATAGGCGATACAAACGGACAAACGACAATAAATATTTTTCAGAATTTTTAATTTTACGTAAGGCGTTGGACGAGCAGATTGAGCATGCGAGAAGTGAATATTATCATAACAGACTGTTCGAGGCTCTTGCAAGTGGTAATGTCTGGAAGGAGTTGAGAGAGCTGGGACTCTTATCCGGACCCCAAGGGGATCTGAATGGATTTGCTCCGGATGAGCTTAATGCGCACTTTGCTGGGGTGTCGGTTTCGCCACATGATGATGGTGAGGAACGCAAGAAGTTTCTTTCTGAATGCAGCGAAAATGGTTTCGCTTTTAAATCAATTAATATTAACGATGTTATTCTTGCAGTTTCTCACTTCTCATCGCAGGCTCGTGGGGAAGACGGCATTCCGCAAAGTGTGATACTTAAAGCATTACCATTTATTGGTGAACATCTTGTGACTCTGTTCAATTCCTCTTTTGCGCGGGGGGTTTTCCCTGGCCTTTGGAAACAGGCACGTATTGTGCCATTAAAGAAGTGCTCTGCACCCAAATCGCCTAAAGACTTCAGGCCTATTGCTATTTTATGTTTTCTTTCAAAGGTACTTGAGAAGATCGCCCATGACCAATTGCGGGAGTACATTACTGCTAATAAAATACTTGACCCAATGCAGACTGCCTTCAGAAAGCACAGCTCGACACAAACAGCTATTCTTAAATTAACAGATGACATAAGATCGGGTCTAGACAAAAAACTCGTCACGTTACTTTTACTTTTTGACTTCAGTAAGGCATTCGACACGATCTCTCCCTTCAAGTTACTTACTAGGCTTAGATCGATGGGGCTTTCCAGGGCTGCTCTCTTGTGGATTAACTCCTATATTTCAGGAAGGAAACAAATGGTTTCCACGCATTTAAACGAGGAATCGAGTTGGCTGACAACCAACCTTGGAGTTCCACAGGGTTCGGTACTGGGGCCTCTGTTGTTTTGTCTTTACATTAATGACGTACGTGACGCTCTTGACTCTGGTTGCATCGGGCACCTACTCTATGCAGACGACCTGCAAATTTACACGCAGGTGCCTCGCGAGAATGTGGAAAAAGGTATTCTCACTCTACAGAGGGTGGCCAAAGCGGTGTCGGAGTGGGCTGCTGGTGTCTCTCTCACTTTGAATTCTAATAAAACCAAGGCAATCGTCTTTGGCAATAGTCGTTTTGTAAATTCTTTTTATGCTGATGGGTCACGTACGATTGATCTTGAGGGAGGCATTAGTATACCTTTCTCTGACTCTGTGACGAGTCTTGGTGTTGTGCTTGACTCTAAACTTTCATGGGTACCGCACGTTGATATGATTACAAAAAAGTTTAATAGAGTTTTGTATGCCCTGCGGTTTTTCCGTCGGTACACCACGGAGACTCTGCGTAAACAGCTCGCAACCGCCCTGCTGTTTCCACATCTTGACTATTGTTCGGTGGTTCTGCTCGATGCTTCTCAGGAGTTGAGAAGACGAATACAGAGATTACAAAATTCATGTGTGAGATATGTAATGGGTTTGAGAATGGGTGATCATGTCTCTCCTTATAGAACCGCGTTGGGTTGGCTGCGCACTGATTCGAGGAGACAGTATTTTTTGGCTGTGCTTATGTACAAAATTGTGCGTATGAATACTCCGGAGCATCTAGTGAGTCTCTTCACTAGATGTGTACCTAGGGCGGCTACTAGGGGAGAGACTAAGGACCTTGTGGTGCCCTTTATGCGCACTGAGACTGGAAGAAATTCCTTCCAAGTTCAAGGTGTGCATTTTTGGAATTCCCTACCTGCTGAAATTAAGTATCTTCCATCTATCAGCAGGTTCAAGACGGCAGTGAGGGGGTACCTACTTGACCTTGAGTAACGGATATTCTCTTTATGTTATATTTATAGTCCCTTTATGTTAATTTATTATCATGTGTAGTCCCGTATATAGATTTAAGGTGTGCTTGTATTTATAGTATGGATGATGAGCGCATGGTTGAGAGTGAATGCATTACTTTTTATTATCTTTGACTATTTGACTCGTTTGATTTTATTATATTTTATTTTTGGTTTTGTTTTTACTACTTTGACTGATAGATATTAATTCGACATATTTGTTTATTGTTATTTTATTGATGATTGTGTGTGTATTTTATTATTGTAATGATCTGTGATATCACTCTGAATAGTGACTTACTTTTGTAGTATTATTAGTTTTAGGAAATCGACTGTGATATCATATGTGCAATAATTACATTATCTCATTTCTGTATCTTATTATGTATTAAATATTATATTTTTGTTTTGTTACACACTTTTTGTAAACTATTACAAATAAATAAAAATATCTATCTATCTATTATCTTTCATTATATCTGTAATTTTATATAGCATGAAAGTTTATTTTAAGTTTAACAGAAACCTGCAAAAAGAAAACAAACTTACGTATCGATGTTACTTGAGTAACGTTTGCAAATTTAAACAAATATATTTCAATTTAGTTAGTTTAAAAATTTGAATATTGCATACTTTGATTATTTTTGAAGAACTAGTCATCACTCTATTATATTCTCATTTCTCATAATCATTTTTTGGAAGTCAAAAAAAGTATTTGAAAATTAAATTGTTATTAGAATGGGGGTTCAATAAAAATAATACTTATCAAAAGTTTGACAATCCATTAATAAGAAATTTTTTTATTTTACAATAATTATTTATTGTAAATAAATTATATGCGAATAGAATTTATTCAATTACATTTATTCTATTTCTATATATGGGTATATCTCTAGAACCTTCAACTTTTTACGAACAGGGTTTTATAGAAATTTAAAAGTTTATAATTCAAGTTCCTAAGATAGCACAGGCTTTAACCAGTGCTTAAAATTTTCGTTTCAAAGAGTAGAATATGTACTCGAACTTTGGTGTCAATTGAAAAATAGTTACTAACGATATACAATTTTATACGTCAAAAATTATGCATTTTTCATAATTTTCTACACGTGTTTCTTACGATTTATAAAAAGTAATTTACTTTAAATCGTATTTTAATTTTTACATCATCATTTAAATAATAAAAACAACAATTTAAGATTACGTCATTTGATGTACTATGCTTTATTAATAAGTTTCACCAGTTTTAAGGACCATGTCGACGCCTCCTAGCCATATAATTCTATTTGAAATAACAGTTCTATAAAATTCTTATTTAAAAATATTTCAATATAAGGCTATTTTAATGGGAATTCAATATGATTCCTATTGATGTCGACCGTAAATTAAAAATGCGTTCAATATAATTCTAACTTGATGTTAATTTTCATTCAAATCAGGCTTTACTATATGAATTAGTATTATAATTCACGACTGCTATAGTTAGAATTATATTACACGGCTTTTTCAATTAGAATATTGAACGCATTTTTAATTAAAATTATATAATACGTCGACATCAGTAAGAAATATATTGAATTTCCATTGAAATAGCCGTATATTGAAATATTTTTAATAAGAATTTTATGGAACTGATATTCCAAATAGAATTATATGGCTAGGAGGCGTCGATGTAATCATCCATGCAAAAATTACACAAACCTTAAAAATAGTAAAACTAATTAATAAAGCGTCGCACGTCTCCAAACTTGACCATAGCTGCCGTTTTGTCTTAGCTTTGGTTTTTAGTCTTTGCTGTGCGCTTTATTAGAAAGCTTTCCCTTTTTCCTAAAGAGTGTTAACGACTGTTCTCACATATAGGGATATCTCTGGAATTTTTTAATTTTGAGAAATTGTCTTCACAACAATTCAAAAGTCTATAATACAAGTTTCTGGAGTGGCACACACTTCAATAAGGGCTTAAATTACTCGTTTCTGTAAGTAGAATATGTAATTAAATTTTGGTATCGATTGAACAATCGTTGTTCACGGTACAAAATTTTATACGTCAAAAATGATACTTTTTTCATATTTTTCTACGTGTGTTTCTTGAGCTATGAAAAAAGTAACGTACTTTCGATCATTTTCAAATTTTTTGAGCATAATGAATATGATAAAAAGAAAAGTTTAAGCCTACCCTGATATATGTGCCCCTCTTTAGGAAGCTGTTAGACTATTTTTAATGTTAGTGTAATTTTTAGGTGAAAATCACACTAACATTAAGAATAGTCTAACAGCTTCCTAAAGAGGGGCACATATATCAGGGTAGGCTTAAACTTTTCTTTTTATCATATTCATTATGCTCAAAAAATTTGAGAATGATCGAAAGTACGTTACTTTTTTCATAGCTCAAGAAACACACGTAGAAAAATATGAAAAAAGTATCATTTTTGACGTATAAAATTTTGTACCGTGAACAACGATTGTTCAATCGATACCAAAATTTAATTACATATTCTACTTACAGAAACGAGTAATTTAAGCCCTTATTGAAGTGTGTGCCACTCCAGAAACTTGTATTATAGACTTTTGAATTGTTGTGAAGACAATTTCTCAAAATTAAAAAATTCGAGAGATATCTCTATATAAAGAGTGTTCATATAATTTCACACATATTAAGAGGACGCTGGATCCCTCTATCCTTTTTTACTTAAAAATTGTAGGGTTTTGGAAAAACCAGTGATTATTGATAGAAATTAAGAGTTGTCCGCAACTTGTACAGTAAAAAACAATATTTTTTCTTATGAGGAAAAATTAATTTTGATGCTTTATTTTCAAGAAAAGTTTGACATACTTGAAAAATCATAAGTTAAGCTAGAAATTATGATGTTTAAGTATGTCAAACTTTTCTTGAAAAAAATATTGTTTTTTACTGTACAAGTTGCGGACAACTCTTAATTTCTACTAATAATTACTAGTTTTTCCAATATCCTATATTTTTCGATTAGAAAAGGATAGAAAGATACAACGTCCTCTTAAAGAATGTTACAATTCTAATCTTGTTGTTATATTTTATTAAACCATATCACCAACAGGTTATGCGCCCAGGACACGCTTCAACTGCGCGAATAACAAGTAATATCTTTGCAAATATCTATAACAAATTAAAAATTGTTTTATATTCACGCATCCTAGTGAGTGCATAAATGAATAAGGAAAAATTGCCATTTAAAATAACAAAAAAAAAAAAGAAAACAACATAACGAGTGAATTAAAAAGTGTTTTATAATAATAAAAAGGATAATTTATATTATAACAATGGCAGAACAAGCTGAAATTGAAAGTAAGTAAAATTATATTTATGCATATAATTTTATAAAGACGTGTACGAGTGTTTATATGATGTGTTTCAATAATTTTATTCATTCTTGTCTTTTCTCTTCTTATCCATATAATGCATGAACGTTGAAAATATTATGAGTGTTAAAATCTATCTAATTAACTTATAAGATGAATCCTAAGAATAATTATAATAAGAAAATAAAGAAAAAAAAAGAGAAAAGCGTCAGGACGCTTTGAACATGCAATAAAAGGAGAGAAAATGAAAGAACGGAAAAGAAATTTTTTTTATAAAGACGGTCAAAGAGTGTATTGTATTTGTAAAAAGAAAAAGCAAAAACGTAAGTCATAAGTTCACATCTAGGCAAAATATTGCTTGGATGTAAACATGTGGTGCCTAAGAACGAACTGTAAAGCGAACGAAAAGGTCTGGGTTTTCCCGGCTTGCAGGCCCGTGCTTGAACGGTAGGTCAAGTATGAGCTTCAATGGCTATACTGTCATAAAAAAAACGGCCCAAAAAGAAAATAATACTCGATGTGAATACATATTGTACATTGTACACTAAAAAAAAAAACATTATTTTCTAAAAATTTAGTTATACAAATTATAATTTGTACTACTAATGCACCAAGATAATGAGAGTTTTAAAATACATAAGATGTGCTTATGCCATAAAGAGTGTTAATTAAAAATAAATAAAATAAATATGTAAATGGCATGTGTGTATATATGTAAACATGTATGTACATATATATATAAATATGATAAATCATAAAACTGCAGTTATGAATAATAATAATTCTAATTATTATTATTTATTTTTAAAGAGTGTACGACTGTATTTAAGAATGTACGAGTGTATTTTTAAAGAGTGTCAAATAATCTTAAAAATTTATGCGCATAAAATAACTTTAAATAATGAATTTTTTACATTTATTTCAGAAAAAATGAGATTTTAAGGCTAAGATTTATTTATCGAAGCCACCGAAAATACTATTCAGTTTATTACGATCAGTAGGTTGGTAAATGAGAGTCTCGAATAAAATAAATTTATTTCAATTGAAAATATTTATACATATTAAAAATCTAGCTAGTAATTACGTCTTTACTTCCTTTATTGGTAAATTCATTATAATAGGAGTAAAGAACAAATGAGTCAGCTGACAGGTATATACATTGTGTATGTATATACCTACGTGTATGCATATGTATATATATGTGTGTATATATATTAAGACACCGATACCTTGTTGGGTCAATTGCATACAGGTGAACGCTGTGCGTATTACCTGTATGTAAGAGACTAGGGTGATTGGGCTTGTGATTTTGTATTCAAACACAAATCTAATTACCTGTTACGAATTTATTGTTCTTGATGTTCGGTCAATAAGTTCAGTAGCAAGGCTTCATAATTAATTTTTATTGCTGTTTTACAGATCGACCTGCAACAAAAGAAAACGGGTAGAAGCTCGTAAATGACAGACTTCAAAGACGTGCAGAGGAGAAAAAGAGGATTGAGATTAAGGAAGCCACAATCCAACGAGAAGGAAAATCTATTCAGGAAGCTGGAAACATGATATCAAGGATTGTCCTAATGATATCCACGGTGACAATAACAACACAAATATTAATTTTAATATTAGATCAGTAAGACGGTATGAAATTCTGCATTAAGAGTGTTGAAGAGTGGCACGTGCATGTGTGAGTAAAGTAAGAACAGTATGAGTGTAAAAGAAGCAAAGTAAAAGAGAGTTTATTTAAAAGAGATAAACCGAAACTTATGGTGTCTAAAGTTTCAGGTAATGAGTATGATGCAGAAATTATACGATATAACGAAATTCTTAAGGATATAATGAATTTGTGTGAAACTACAATAAAGTTCACAAAACAATTCGCAGCTTCCATAACAGATTTCAAGAATACGTTTGCAAAAGCATTAAATGAACAAAAGGTATACTGAAGGCAATAAAGCATGAATCATGGGAGTAACATGATCAAACAACGAGTGCTCTTAAAAGATTAAGATCAGTTTTGACACGACTTGGTTTAGATACGTGTAATGTATACGAAGTTATTGGAGAGAATTACGAAGATTTAACAGGATCGCAGTCTCAAGATGGAGTTCAGGACGTAAAAGAATTTAACAACAGTGGCACAAGATTCGATTGAAAATAATTAAGTATTCAAAATGCGATGAGTCTATTCAATCGCAGTTATCGCAGATATTGACAATTATTAGAAAAAAAATTTGAAAGATTGAAATATAACAAACTCAACGAACAATTGGATGTCTTCAATCAACTGAAAAATAACTGCAAAAAGCACTAATATATAAAAAAACGAGACTATAAATCTACAAGCTAAATGAGTATTTGAATATTTTTATGACTGTTTAAAATCAGAATGAAGGTCATGCGATTGATTTAATATTACAGAGAAAGAAATATCAATTGTTGTCAAGGATGAGCGGGCCATAGAAAAAGGGTGCATTTAAAATGTGCGATATAATCATGAACCAAATTAATCGAAATTATCATGCTATGATCTGAATATCAATGATCTAAATTTAATGATTAACGAAAAAAAAAAAAAATCATAACGATGTGAGAAAGAATTAAAATGATGTGAGAAAGAGTTGAAACAAAGGTTAAAACGATATGAGAGAAAAAATGTAACAGGTTCAATTAGATAGTAGCCATGCATAGGACAGACTTCTTACGAAAAAAAAAAAAAAAAAAAAAAATTTTAATGTTAGAATGGATCAAGAAGATTGTTAAATGAAACGAAATTTTCTGACATGCTGATCAAATGTCAAAAGAAGAAAAATATAATGCTTTCTATAACATCGCTATCACTACACTGCCTGAAGTTCAGGCCGTACAGTTTGTGATTAAAAATATAATAAAAAAAGACTTCAGTTAGGATTAGTTATATTATACAATCTGAAATCTGAACATATGATAAAGGTAATGGCTCTCTGTAGATAGTTCTCTCAAGCTAGGATTGACCTCAACGATGCAAGATGTTATGATTATAAAGATCGAGAACATTATAAAAGGAGTTGTCTAATGAAGAGTGAAATCAAAATGCTAAAACTACAATAGCTTTACTCTTATGTAACGTTACCAAGTTGCTTCGGATTGCTTAAAGGAAACACAAACTGGTAGGTTTGTCACGAAAAAGAGCAATTTAAATTGGACAGAAAGAAAAATTTTCATATACAAGGAAAATAGATAAAGTAAAAACATACAATGATAAATCCAAATACAACAATGCAAAGAAGGTCAACTCCAACATATATATGAAAAATCTTAAAGTTGAAGTTGAAGAAAATAACAGATCAATAAAAATAAAGGATATCGAACCGATGACATAAAATCAAGCTTAGAGGCAGTAGAAATTTAAGTAAATGACAGCAGTATTTACAAAATTAATAATGTTCTTTGTGCTGAAGATTTGATAGAAAACTTTATCTTTCTTAGAAAGATTATTAAACAAGAACTTAAAATATACTTGAATTATAAAATAATGGACATTTTGATCCAGCGTTGAATGAATCATTGATAATACAAGCCTACAAAGAATCTTTTCAGTAAACAAGATTAAAGGAATTCAAGAGTGAAAAGAATATAAAAATAAAATTTAAAGAAAATTTTAAAGCACCTAAAAGGATCAATGTAAATACAGCTAGCGTTGTTAGCTCAAAAGGATTAAAAATGAATAGATATTTCGCCAGAAATACTATCTTAAAGAAAATCGACATTTATAATTTCTAAATTTCTATTGATTCATTTGATATCTCTATAGAAAGTGATTAAGGTAAAGAGAGTGGACCAGGAAAGGAAAAGACAACGCAAATGATAAATGAGGAAAGTTTTAAAAGAATTTAACAAAAAAAAAAAAAAATTTAAGGTGTTATTAAATTTAACAATATATTCATGTATCGGTATAAACTATATTGAAATACGATCAAAGGTCGAACACTAATTGATGAATCGGCCAAAATTGAAGTATTACAGAAAGAAGCAATGTTTAATTCAAATACATCAAGAGACTCAATATTAAACAAAGCTATGTTACGTAAAATCAGATCGTAAGTCATCACTCTATTTAAAGAATTTGGAAAGAAA
The DNA here is from genome assembly GCA_017163975.1 of Anastatus disparis. Taxonomy (NCBI): domain Eukaryota; kingdom Metazoa; phylum Arthropoda; class Insecta; order Hymenoptera; family Eupelmidae; genus Anastatus; species Anastatus disparis. The sequence continues at coordinate 6,945,641 of JAFFSR010000282.1, forward strand.
GTAGCTTCATTCGAAGGACATGGAAAGTCCTGTTTTTCATGAAGCTATACAAGAATGCGAAATTCACACAGTTACAAAATAAATTTAAGTACTTGTACTACGAAAGAATTGCAGATTATACATGCTGATATTGCGAAATCAATCACTTCAACAACTTATCTCAAAGGTTATCGTTACACGACGATATTCACACTCTGTGAAGATAAAAAGATGTATTTTTAAGTACCTATCAAAATATGAAATTTGCCGAAGAAATTACTATTTAAGTTTTGAATTAATAGAAGCTCAGCTTTAGATTGTCCAGACACGCCTCAATATAATGAAACTGCAGAAAGATTTGATTAAATAATAAAAACAAAAGAAGAGTAAAAGCCTACACCTATATAATCAAAAATCACCTAAAAATATGTGGAATTCAAGTTAAGAAGCAGCCGTATATAAAGAACGCCTCATGAAACAAACGACTTGATTATATTCATGTAAAAGTTCTGAGAGAATTATGACATTAGTCAAATCAGATGTTTCAATTATCTAGTATACGTAAAAGTTCAAAGAAAAGTAGAATTGAAATTTCGAAAGCAGGGTAGAAGAATGATTTTTATTGAATATGCAAAAATTGGATATCTCTTCCTAAAAACCGGAGGGAGATAAATTTAATGAGAGTAAAGATGTGAAATTTGAAATATAATAAAGACTGCGTAATGATTTGGCCCAATGAAAAAAGAGAGAAGCAACAAAATATAAAGATATTTTTGAAAAAGAAGTTTTGTTGGTCGATAATAGCTTTTCAGATACACTTCTCGACTTAAGCATGTTTCAAGTCTTATTAAACTTATCTAAAACAGCTAAACATGAAAGATGTGGCAATTAAAGGATTGTTAATGAAGTTTTTTTTTCTTTATTAGCGAAGATTATTAAAGACTTAATGTCATTCAGAAAAGTATTGATATTTTTTGAATAAATAAAGAGGCAAAATGTCATCGAAAAACAATTATGTGTCAATAACAGGAAAAACAACGAAAAATTGTGAATAGATCAAGAAGATAAAAGTCGGTATAAAACTCAATATTATAGATTCTAGATGGATCTTTAAGAGTGGAGAAGATGGTCAAAGAAAGCATAAAGCTCAATTAGTTATAAGAGCATTTAAAGATAAAGATATATATATATATATATATATATATATATAAATATATATATATATATAAACTATAACCTAAGAGAAACATATACGTCTGTATCAAGACCTCCAATAGTGAAAACATTATTAGCTGTGGCAAATAAATATAACTTAGACATTTATCAATCAGTATTCTTAAATGGAATCACAAATGAAGAAATCTACAAGGAAATTCCGAATGTACTGCGAATGAGCAATAAAATGAAGAAATCTTAAGTATGCAAACTGAAAAGGGCACTTTACAGTTTGAAAATAAGTTCAAAGAAGTAGCATGAAAGATTTTCTGAAGCAACTCGAAAAATAGGATTGATATCATAATGATTCTTGTCTATTTATCTGGAGAAATGGAAAATATGGTCATATTATTACTTTATGTAGACGACATCCTTCTCACAGGCAACGACCATAAGAAAATGAATGATATAAAATCCAAACTCAAAGAGGAATTTTCAATGAAAGACTTAAGCAAACCTAAAGAATTTTTATTAACAAAATATATAGACCAATTGCTGAAGACATTTAAATTCTAAGAGATGTATTTGCAAAGAATAACTCTGGTAACCACACATGTTATTAACAAAGAGAGAAGAGACAGAGAAGATGAACATTTGTAAACAGAAACGATTGTTTCCGCACCTTACAGAAAAGCTATTGGTTCGTTGTTATACTCAGCCGTTGCAATACGACCTAATATTTCTCATGCAACAAATCTACTAAGCATACATCAACCAAATTTTACTATATGAATGAATGAAAAATGATGAAAATAATTTTCAGATATTTGAAGGGATGAAGCAGTTGACTCTTTGTTATCGTGCAAATAGGAATGATTCATAAGCATTTGCTAATGCAAGTTTTGCCGATTGTAGTTTTGACTTTAATTATGTGTGGACATGTTATTCAGTTATTTGGTAATGCAATCACTTGACGTGCGCACAAGCAATCTTATGTGGCTCTATCTGCTTGTCAAGCTGAGTCTGTCGCTATGAGTGAAACTTGTCAAGAACTAACTGCATCAAACAAATCAATAGCCATAATGCTAGACAAGTCTTTTCATCCTATGAAATTATGGCGTGATAACAAGGCAGCAGGTGTAAGTGCAAAGATAACTGGTTGGAATAAACTTCGACACATGACGGAAGTAAGAGAGCATTGTGTGAAATAATGCTTTAAAAGAGATTTAGTCAAAGTGTGCTGGATTCTCTCAAAAGAACAAAAGCTGATATTTTTATTAAGCCCTTCAGTGTACATAAGAATTTAACTGATAAAATTCTAAACAGAATTAAAAATGTGTGAAGAGTGGTTGACTTGATTACAATAACCAAAGACGTGTAAAAAGTAATTGACTTATAAAGATTGGTTTACAACGATTAAAGATGTGTAAAGAGTGATTTAATTTATTTATTTGTTTCAGAGAATAAAAACAAGTAATATTGAAGACGTGAATCAAGAAGATGGGCAAATTCAAGAAAAGGAAACACTACAACTCAAAAATTTAAATAGACAAATAAAGTTCCTATTAATCTTGTTTTACAATTAAAATTAAAATAAATTTTTGTTATTTAAATGTCAACAGTATTTTGTAATTTTATACGCAATTTATATGTCAAAATATATTTTAAAGTCTCATGTTAAGGAGGTTCTTGCGAGTACAGCTAAGGTCAAAATCGATAAAAAAGTGAATGTAGATATTTATATATATATTTATTTTTGAAAATTAAATAATTATTTTTTACGTTCAAATCTACTATGAACATTGCATTTTTTGCACGTTACGTACTTAAAATGTAAATAAATTGTCATGAATTCGATCGCGTAGTACAATGTATACATATATATATGTATGTAACATGGCGTCTGTGACCGATTTCTGCTTTTAGGTTAAGTTTGCTTATTTTAATTTTAATATTTTGATAATAATATGATAAAATTTAAAGAAATAATGTAAAAGTAGCAGAAATAAAATAGTTTATCATAAAACAATTTCAGATAAAACAATATATATTTATATATAATATTATTAATTTTATTTTGTTATAAGAATTTAAAACTTTCGAAATTCGCGCACTTTTTTGTCGTTGTCGAGTGATGCGAAAAACATGGCTTCTTTTGATCTGGTCGCAAAGACGTTTATTAACTTTATCGTGTAATATCTCAATATTTACCACGGCAATAAGTAATTTACTAGATATCATTTGAAAGAGGAAACTTTCTTTTAGACATTTGTTCATCTGTCTGTTTTTCAGAAAATCACTCCCTGCTTTGCAAATACTCAATTTTGATATATTTTATTTACAGTCCTATAAGAGTCTGTATAAAAAAGTTCAAACTTCAAGTTCTGATTTTATTAAATTTTGCACGGCAAGCCCATAAATTAAGCATACGATCGGATTCAGGACATTTTAAATAATAAGAAATTTTATTGTGTAGTCTCAGAATTTTCATGCAAGAACCTCCTTAATAAAACCAAAGGAGCATGGTCGGGGGGGGGGGGAGTGTTAGAATATAAGTGCGCCCATGCACCTATGTACTATATATATATATATATATATATATAATATAAAGCATCTTGGTTTCCCCTCCTCTCCTCGTCTCCAAACTTGACCATAGCTGCCGTTTTGTCTTAGCTTTGGTTTTTAGTCTTTGATGTGCGCTTTATTAGAAAGCTTTCCTTTTTTCCTAAAGAGTGTTAACGACTGTTCTGACATATAAAGAGTGTTCATATAATTTCACACATATTAAAGAATGTTACAAGTCCAATCTTGTTGTTATATTTTATAAAACCATATCACCAACATAAATTATGATGTAAAAATTAAAATACGATTAAAAGTAAGTTACTTTTTATATATCGTAAGAAACACATGTAGAAAATTATAAAAAATGCATCATTTTTGACGTATAAAATTGTATATCATTAGTAACTATTTTTCAATTGACACCAAAGTTCGAGTACATATTCTACTTTTTAAAATGAAAATTTTAAGCACTGCTTAAAATTTTCATTTCATTTCATTAATGCCTTTTTAAAACTTTTAGAGAAGATACCCATTTTAATTGTAATACTTTTAATAAAATAAAATTATGCATTCTCTATCTCATCACACTATCTTTTTATTTTCAAGTGCTATAAAATATCTTAAATTTTACTAAATATCTACAAAATAACTTGCCAGGCCCGTGGTTTAATATTTTATAGTATAGTTAAAAATTGAAAGGTTTATATAGTAATGATAAGTGAGAGAAAACTAAGAATTTTTTTTCGTATTACATCGCATGCATTGCAAAAAATAATTTTCAAGGTTAAAATAGAATTTTGTTCATTGTATTAGGATGTATCTTTGTTCTTTATCGTTGAATATTAAATAAAATATTTTCTATCAATATAATACAGAAAAAAATCTCGCGCACTGTGATGTAAAAATATATTGTACAATATTTTGAGCGGATCGTTAATGTTCTTAATAATATTCTTTGAATATAGAAAACTACTATCTATCGGATGTAAATAATCATTGAAAGGTATATATATATATATATATATATATGGAAAATACAAAAATTAGTAGATCATGTTAACCATTACATAATAATAAATACGGATTGATTCTTAACGTTTGAGCTTTACTATATACAAGTTAGTATTTATCCTCTTTTATTTAAAAAAGTTAGAACATAGAAAATTGGAAAAGTATAAGTTATAAGACTATATTGTTTTACTTTACATTGACAATATATTGTGACAGATAAAAATTGTACATGCACACAATTGATTTATAGATTCATATTTTTACTTATTATTCAACACACTTGAATTAGCTAACAATTCAATTATAAAGCAGTACTCACATACATTGAGCATTTCACCAACAAAATATTAAACCACAGGCCTGGCAATTTATTTTGTAGATATTTAGTAAAATTTAAGATATTTTACAGCACTTGAAAATAAAAAGATAGTGTGATGAGATAGAGAATGCATAATTTTATTTTATTAAAAGTATTACAATTAAAATGGGTATCTTCTCTAAAAGTTTTAAAAAGGCATAAATTATTTTGAAGTTAATGGCAGCAAATTCTCTAATATAAGTTGTTAGAAGCTAGTGGCTCTTTTGCCAAGTTTTTAGAAATAAAATTGCACAATTTTGGTCTTCAACCGTAGCATATTAAATAGAAAATTATTCCGAAACTTTGAAGTTAATCGTTTTGGAAATTGTTTATTAAGTAAATCTTTTATCAGGAATAAAATAAAATTGATATCACTAAGATCAAGTATAGTTCATCAATGTTTAAGTAGTAATATTCACTCATAAATGAAATAATAAGTTGATCTGATATATCATTTTTTTTTCAATTTTGATGTATACTATCATCGCTATCTTCATCTCAATAATCCCTTTTTTTCCAAAAATTATTTTGCAAAGTTTTTCCAAATATTCGTCTATTAAAGAGAATATAAATTAAACATTTTATGGATTTTATATTATTAAAAAGTAAGAATTGAATACAGAAGTACTTGACGATTGCTTCATTGATTTCAAAACTTTCTTTGGCCGAAACTGTAAATATTTCATGAATTTTATATTATTAAAAAGAATGAATTGAATACGGAAGTACTCGACGATTGCTTCATTGATTTCAAAACTTTCTTAAGCGAAAACTATAGATAAATCTAGTAAAAGGTATAAACTTAATAATAATTACTCAATTCGTCTCAGTACTCTCAAGAACTGAAATTAAAAAAAAATATGATGTATGTAGTAAAAAAAAAGAAATATTTAGAAAAAATGTTCTAAAGAATACTATACTGTTTAATAACTAAACTCGCCTAAAATATACTTTTTTAAAAGTAATAATAACATAATAAAATAGTATTCATCAGTTTAAATAATGACTTAAAACAAAAAATAACAGACATAATATTCAAAAGCTTTGAAGAAATTTTATTACATTCGAAAATTAAAAGATAGTGTAATGATATTTTTATGAATTTAATATTATTTTAAAAAGAATGAATTGAATACAGAAGTATTCGACGATTCCTTGATTGATTTCAAAACTTTATTAATAAATATTAATATACATGGGCAAAATTGTCATAAAACATCCTATATATATATATATATATATATATATATATACCTGTGTGTGTATGTGGGTGTGCGCGCATGTGAATTGACATAAAATATCCTATGTATATGTATATACATATATTCATAAGCCCATGTGAGTGCGTGCATGCGCTATGACAGGAACAGTCCCATGTATATGTATAAAGAAAAATATATATAAACTCAAGTACGTGTGTCATGCATGTTAATTGACATGAAACGTCCCGTATATATAAACCTGTGTATGTGCGCGCACGTGTGATTTAAAATTAAATATCCCATGTATATGTGTACACAGATATACACACACGTATATATACGTATATCGATACTTTACGAGACTTTTGAGGATTTTGCGTGTTCGCCTTTACATAAGAAACAATGTTGAACGAAAAAATCCTCCAATTGCCAGGCAATTTGAGGATTTTTTAAGCGATTAAGGCGCGTTCACATGTCGGATTTAGATATATATAGATATAGAGAAGTATTATTTCTTTAGATGTGGCAACGTTGCAATCCTCAAAAGAACAATTGGGTTGCGATATATATATATATATATATATATATATATATATATATATATATGGGGCGTTTTATATCAACTCACCTGGTCAAAAAATAAAAATCGCCAAAAATCTGGGAAAATGTTCTATTTGATACCCAAAATATCCAAAAAAATTTTTAGAGCTCTAGGTCAAAGAGGTCAAGAGCAAGAGGTCATGGAGTTTTGTGATTTTTTCAATTTTTTTGTAAAATCATCATTTTTAATATTTTTTTATTAAAAAACTAAAGGTTTTAGAAAAAAATGTATAAAGACATTTTTGTTGGAAATTATGTGTAGAAACTATACAAATTTTTTCCAATCCCAAAGTTGCTATCTTCTGATTGGTCCATTATATATTTTGATGTGATTTTCAATAACTTTTCTTCGCCAAGGTTGATTTTACTCATTTGGCACTAAAAGTTTGTAATTTTTATAACCTTTCACTGAAATTTTCCCCTACATGGTAAAATAACTCTACAGGCAGTTATGGTACTTTTTTATTTAAGGTATCAAGACTGAGTTTTAAGCCTGAAAAAAATGAAATTGAAATGTAGTCATAATTTGTTTTTGTAATGATATTAATTAATAAAACTTCTTTTTACCTTAAATATATATTAAATACAAGACTTTGACCTAAAAATAATTTTAAAAAACCCCATCCGTTGGTTAAAATCCTTTGCTCTTGTCGATAACTTGATTTTAAAAATTTTTTTACTTACCGTAGAGTTTCTCAGCTAATTTTCAATTAATTGACCTGAAAATTTCCAGAGATCTTTAATTTATATATCTTCACAAAATAATAGTTCTGGAATTTTGATAAGATAAGTTAAAGTAAATGTTGAACTGAATTACTTGTATGAAATTCACAAAAATATTGATTTTTTTCAACTTTTTCTAAACCAAACTAAGAAATTATTTTTTTTTCGTAAAACTAAAACTATTATTTTGTGAAGATATATAAATTAGAGATCTCTGGAAATTTTCAGGTCAATTAATTGAAAATTAGCTGAGAAACTCTACGGTAAGTAAAAAAATTTTTAAAATCAAGTTATCGACAAGAGCAAAGGATTTTAACCAACGGATGGGTTTTTAAAATTATTTTTAGGTCAAAGTATTGTATTTAATATATATTTAAGGTAAAAAGAAGTTTTATTAATTAATATCATTACAAAAACAAATTATGACTACATTTCAATTTCATTTTTTTTCAGGCTTAAAACTCAGTCTTGATACCTTAAATAAAAAGTACCATAACTGCCTGTAGAGTTATTTTACCATGTAGGGGAAAATTTCAGTGAAAAGTTATAAAAATTACAAACTTTTAGTGCCAAATGAGTAAAATCAACCTTGGCGAAGAAAAGTTATTGAAAATCACATCAAAATATATAATGGACCAATCAGAAGATAGCAACTTTGGGATTGGAAAAATTTGTATAGTTTCTACACATAATTTCCAACAAAAAATGTCTTTATACATTTTTTCTAAAACCTTTAGTTTTTTAATAAAAAATATTAAAAATGATGATTTTACAAAAAATTGAAAAAATCACAAAACTCCATGACCTCTTGCTCTTGACCTCTTTGACCTAGAGCTCTAAAAATTTTTTTGGGTATTTTGGGTATCAAATAGAACATTTTCCCAGATTTTTAGCGATTTTTATTTTTTGACCAGGTGAGTTGATATGAAACGCCCCATATATATATATATATATATATATATATATATATATATATATATATATATACCTATATTATATAGTTATATGAAAAATTAACCCTCGGACCCCCCACACCCCTCCACATATATAAACCTAAGGGCACTCGGATAGGTGTGTTAGAGTTGTCATGAAATGTCTCATATATATAAACCTGTATGGGCATGGGTTATAATTGACGTGAAAAATTCTATGTATATTAACGTGTGTGCATGCATGCGAATTGATATGAAATGTCCTATATGTATAAACCTGTGTCTGTGCTTGCGTTCGAATTGACATGGACAATTTCATGTTTATTAACGTGTGTGTGCATGCATGTGAATTGATATGGAATGTCCAATATATATAAACCTGTGTGTTTGTATGCGTTTGAATTAACATTAAAAATCCCATGTATATTAACGTGTGTGTGCATGCATGCGCAACGACATGGACTGTCCCATATATATATAAACCTGTGTATGCGTGCGTGCCCATTGACATGAAATATCCCGTATATATAAACCTGTATGTGCGTGCGTTTTAATGGACGTGAAAAATCTCATGTATATTAAAGTCTGTGTGCATGCCTGCGAATTGACATGGAATGTCCCATATATATAAACCTGTGTGTGTGCGTTCGAATTGACGTGAAAAATCCTATGTATATTAACGTGCGTGTACATGCATGCGAATCGACATGAAATGTCCCACATATATAGAAAAGCCTGTGATTATGAGTACGTACGAGTTGACATGAAATGTCTTATATATATATATATATATATATATATATATATATAATCCTGTGTGTGTTAGTGCGCATTGGCATGAAATGTCTCATATATATAAACCTGTATGTGCGTGCGTTCCAATTGAAATGAAAAATCCCATGTTTATTAAAGGCTGTGTGCATGCATGCGAATAGACATGAAATGTCCCATATATATAAACCTAAGGGTGCTCGGATGGGTGTGTGCGCGTCGTCATGAAATGTACCACATATATAGAAAGCCTGTACTTATGAGTACGTGCTAGCTGACACGAAATGTCCCATGTATGTATGTATGTATATACATATATATAAACCAAAAATATACGGGTCTACGGGTGCAAGTTGACATGAAACGGACCATGTGTTATATATATATATATATATATATATATATATATATATATATATATATATATATATATATATATATATATATATATATATATATACATAACATATGCATCAATGCACATATACCATGAAAATTAAAATATATTACAAAGCATCTATATTCGTTGATACTGCGCATTTTTGGTTGCGCAGTTTATGCTGGCTGAAAACGATGAAGAAGAAAAAAAATAACGAGAATACGACATTTCGAAATTTCAAACTGCATTTTCTTGTGATTGAGTGAACCGATTGTAATCAATTTTTTTTAAATTAAAGATAATGAAAATCTTTGAATATTATATTAATTGTATTTATGTGTATATATCGATGTATTTTTATGAGATTCGATTTTGAAATTTTTGAAACTCTATTTTAAAGTATAAGAGGAGCGCCTCGACGTTTTTGTATTCGTACCTTAACTCGCCGTGGAGGCGCTACCGTGCCTCTTGATATACCCATATATGATATTTATTTCAAAATATATAATACTTATTAAAATAATTTTCCAATACGTATGCATAACAATAACAATTTATTGAAACACATGACATTGTTTTGATTAGGAATGGATTTTGAGGATGTCTATACAATGAACAGTTAATATTTTAATTCATTATTGAAATTTAACACTTACATTATCAAGGAATATATATATTTTAAGATATTTAAACATTCATCTTTTCTAATATTGCATTATCTATGATCGAAGAACCAAATCAACAGTATATGTTTTAAATTGAAAATCCTAATTTTTTAAATATTTAAAGTGCTATAGCTCTTCTCTCAGTTATACACCCAAGTACAGCCAAAGCTCACTTTAATATATTATCCAAAGACAAAAAATAGTGCCACCTGAGTGAAATCAATCTGGCCGAACTCGAGTAATTGAAAATTATATAAAGTACAAAATTAATCAATCAGAAGATAGTAATTCTAAGATTTGAAAAAATTTGGGTAGATTCTACTATCTATTTCCAACAAGAAATGTCTTTATAAGTGAAAGTCCCATATAATTATGAATGTTAGATATAAATGATTGAATTTCAACAGTCACTCCTTTCTAGTGTTAAGATTCAACTATATAAAATATCTTTAAGGTTTCCAGATAATTTGACTGATAATTGAACTATCGACTTCGAGGTTAGTTGTCATTTTAATTAAATATTGACCTTTAATAGTATATTCAAATATTGTACATTAACAATTTCAGGTGATTGTAAGTAAATCAAAGCAAAATTAATTGTTTTGAATCAATAGGAAATATTTAATATAAGAAATTTGATGTTACTCTACTAAAGAAGCAAATTTCAGAAAATTTTTGTTGTATTATATTTCAAAAACAAGGCAGCGTTAGACCCTAAGGCTGTGGCTTTTTTTCCAGTTATATCATACTTAAACTTATCACAATGTTTAAGTCAAATCTGGGACCTGAAGCACTTAGCTTTTCCTGTTCAGGATATGAGATGCAGTCAAACACGTTCACTTCAAGCATACTTAAAAAATGGTGTTATACGTACTGTATTGTAGTGACAAGTTCGATTTTTACATAGAAATTTAAAATGTTTAGAAACAGCCTACAATAACAGTTTTTAGTTGACTGTCTTAATTTACACTTCGAGATCATTCTCTGCGGCTTTAACTTCAAAATTGTTACATAATTGTGTCATATGAACACAAAAAGTGTACAAGTTTAAGTAAACATACTCTGATTCATTGTTCAAATATGTTAAAACGAAGTACTTTGCTAAATTTTATCTCTCTAGGTACGATAAATTTTAAATTTGAGTAAAAACCAAATTTTGGTTCCTATACGATACTTTGTTCAAAATTTTGTTTTACTTGAATTTAATAAAAATATATCATACCTTGAGAGTTAAAATTTAGCAAAGCACTTTCTTTCAACATATTTGAACAATAAATCAGGATATGTTTACTTAAACTTGTACACTTTTTGTGTTCATATGACAAAGCTATATAACAATTTTGAAATCAAAGCTATAGCGTTGAATCTGGAAGTACAAATCAAGACAGTCGAGTAAAAACTATCATTGTAGTCTGTTTCTAAACAACAATTTGAATTTCAATGTGAAAAATCAAACTCCATTCTTCGATAAAAATACATATAACACCATAATGTCATATATGATTAAAGTATGTAAATATTTTTTATTTAATTGAAATTCAAGAAAAAAATAGTTTTTTGAAAATTATTTCAAGATTATACGCATTGATGATTGCAAAAAAATACTTACTCGTCTTTATATTGGTTCCTAAGTCAATATTTTCCTTATGACTATAACCAGGATCATAGGCTATACGAGTCATGTTAGTATATTCGCATTCACTTATTGTTGTCTTTTCGCTAAATGATTAACTCAATTTTAATTCTGGCTCAATCGGTTCTAAAGCTAGAGATTGGACAACTGTTTCAAAATTTTCTTGGACGAAAATATCTTCATCTACAATAAAATGTAATTATACAAAAAGAATAGATCAACAATTAAATTTTGACAAATTATAAGCTCAACATTTACCTATTATGTTTTTACTTCCAATAGAAATCGTCTTAGTTTGTATATATTCTACTGGTTTAGCGAGTAACTCTTTTTTCACTTGATCACTCATTGAGCTTAGTATAATCATCTTGGAAAATGTCAAATACATCACGCGTTTTCATTAAAAAATCGTTGATTTTTTTACTTTGTTTGTCTTGAAATTTTCCAACTTCTGCATAAAAGTCGTAAATTTTTCTTAGTTTTTCACAACAATGATCGAATCTTTTTGCTTTTATTAATGATTTTTCCGATATATTTATCACCTTCTTTATGACGACTTTAATAGCATTGACTACATTAAGTTTATCATTTTTAATTTTGTACTATAGCCTTTTCATAACATCTTGGTTAGATAGTAAATAATTTTCATCAAAATTTGGAATTAGATTTTCTTTAATGTCCGATAGTTTTAAATTTTGTTGATCAGAAGCCATTATTTATTTTTAATAAAAACTAATAATTCTTTAGAAAATCTAATAAACATAAAAAAGAATTTATAAAGCTAAAAATTTATATTTTTAACAAGAACAAAATGGATAATTGTATACATCTAAAAAGTACTTAGTACTTACTAGTTATTAAATTACTAATTTAAATATAAAAAAATATAAAATTTTCATAGAATAGAATCCTTTGCTCGTTTTTTGCTCTACAGCGCTCAGCCCCTACATTTGTATAAAAATATTTAATTCATTAATTATAACGAAAATTTTGATTAGACGAGGACAAAGCTATACGGACGGCTCTTAAAATGAAGCTAAGTACGTGAGAATTATTACGGAAATGAATTACTTTAATAAGAAATAGTTCCCTAAAAACTTACGAAGTAAGAAAATTGGAAAAAGCCTAAGAGAGTCCAGGTACCGTGTTCACAGATTTTATTATCCGATTTTCTTCACAACTTAAAACCACCATATCTGAGGGAATAAAGCAACTAAAAATATTTCTAAAAAATGAAATTGTAGGTTTAGAACTCTTCTTTTTCATAACACAAATCATTGGCCTACTCTTAATTTAAAAAATCCAATATCTGTGTGATCAATATTTTCAAAATTTGTTTGACAAAATGAATGTAAAACAGAATATTCGCCTCATATCTATTGATATTTAATAAATAACTATGACTGATTCCATTCAGATTCATGCAGCCCGTCATTAATCAATTTTTTTTTCTCTTCTAAGTGATATAAATACCTTCCAATATGTATATGAAGATTAAATTTACCTCATAAAACGCTCGGAAATATGTTTTTTCCTCGCTACAGCGTATTTAGTGCTAGGTGTAAAAATGAAAATTAAAAAATTGAAAATGAACCTCAATTTTCAAATTGCCGTAGCTCCGTCAATTTTTGACTTTCTTGGATGTTCTTTCAATGAAAATGTGCGAAATTTAGTCTCGTTTCAAATGCCTTTATGATTTTTGCGACACTAGTTGATCCCTCTGAGTTATTCATAAAAAACCAAAAAATCGATTTTTTTTAAACGCAATTTTCTTAAAACCAATATTTTTATTTTTAATTTTTATATGTTTTTATACATAAAAAATATTAACTTTTAGGATAGGCAAGAATATGCTATTTCGCCTTATTTTTTTTTAACAGATTTTTAAACGTTTTTTTATACTTTCCATTTTGAAGCATTGACACCATGGTGCGTCATGCTATTTTTCCAACTATTACGTCTTTTTACAAATCGTTTATGCTTTTATTTAGTAATTTATCTGAAATATTAACAAAAATCTTTAAAATAAACCCTTGATCAAATTTCTTTATCAATTAGAACCGAAGTTATGATGATTTTAAGTTTATAAGAATAGAAATTTTTTTTGTTGATAATTAAAGTTTCTTATTCAGTTTGAATTTTTTGCCTACGATTTAAATTTACTTTTTAGGGAGTGACATATGCCACCGCTAGATGACGATCGCTTTTTTCATTCTCATCAGCGACTTGACGCATTTCAGCATATAAGACTAGTAAGATAAAAAATGAAATTGTCTCACAGAAAAATTTTTTTTTGCTCTGTCGAAGAATTAATTAATAATAATGGCATCACTGGCTGTTAAGGGCACAAAATACCTTTTCCCCTGCTAGTAAAAAAGATATGTATTAATTAGGTTTAATCGAATTCTTCGTAAATGAAAATAATATTTAAAAGTAGACTAAAATACCTTTATTTTTAGCTTTTATAAGCTCATTTTGCTTTAGCTGTAGTCCCATAATCATTCGATGAATTCTTGTTCTTATAATGGCTCCCCCGTAAGATTTGAGCTGAACCGCTGGATGGATCTGATTTTTCCAAACTGATTTAACTTCAGTATTAGCATCGTTCTCGCGTGAATGAGGGAATTCCTGAAACACAAAAAATTTTTTACTTTTCAATAAAATATATTAATTTATTAAATAAATTTTAGTTTTTTACCTTATTTTTGGATTTTTTAACAACTTCTAGTCATTCAATTTCAAAACCCTCCATTCACGCGAGAATGATGCTAGTACTGAAGTTGAATCAGTTTGGAATAGTCAGATCCATCCAGCGGCTCAGCTCAAATCTTACGGGGCAGCACCTAAAATTTTAAAAATCCAATATTTGAGAAAAACAGCTTTAAAGTTTTTAATCATTATATCTTAAAATTATCAATGCTATACTTATCTTTCATAAAATAATTCTTTCCTTGTATTTCTTATTTATATTAGCTAACAATATGAAAAAAAGATACCAGACAAGAGAACCTTGTTATCGACTAGATAAAGCTGAAATGCAAAAAAATATGTTATTAAAATAATCAATAATAATAATCTTTCTTATTATAAGATATTTTTGTCAGTACTCACCCTTATTCACCAATGGAACTATGTATTTGTTGTAAGAATCAACAAATACATAGTTATTTGTTACTCTGATGGATGTTACAATTACTCGTACTAACCTTGAATCACACGGAAAGAGGCATTCACGTGAAATATATACGAAAGTTGAAAATATCATCAATATTCAGATTGATGTCTACTATAATTCGTGTGACATAACCTACGCCAAGAATGATTAGTCACTTGAAATTCATATGATATACTATCACTGTATAAATAACTGTAACATCATGTTGTAAAACACTGATGTCATCACCGAAATACGTGAGCGCAAAAACATCACCCCGTTTTTAGGTGAAAAAAATTGTTGACACAGTCACACACATTAAAAGCAGCATGTGCAACTTGTATGATAATATCAAAGAATATAGACGCTTATAGAAGCGTACGTCAAATGGGCGGACAGAGGACAAAATCTGAAGCTATGTCCCCCAGCCTAGAGATGGCGCCGCTACTAAAATGCCATGTATTTTTATATACTGAATTTTTTTTTTCATATATGTAGATATACACGTATTGTTAGATGTCCCCCAGAAACTGAGTCCCCTTATTTACTTAAGAGGCGGTCGGAACCAAATCGGTGACTTAGTTCGGTGCTTGTGATAAATGTTTATAATAATTTATTCATTTATTAATATGGTAAAAATATAGTCATTCCCTCTAGTCATGTATATAAAGAATAATTTAAAATAGTTAAAGCCATAAAAATATACAAAATATTGTTATAAAGCGAAAAATGCCACCTAACAATCGACAAGACAGTTTTTTGCATGCGGTATATGTCAAGTCAGTTTGATATTTGTAATAAATGCTTATAATAATTAATTTACTTATTCATATGGTAAAAATATAGTCATTTCCTCTAGTCATGTATATAAAGAATAATTTGAAATAGTTTAGGCCATAAAAATATACAAAATATTATCGTAAAGCGAAAAATGCTGACTTGATATATACCGCAAGTCACCGATTTGGTTCCGACCGCCTCTTAAAGCGTACGCTTCTATAAGCTCCTATATTCTTTGATAATATGTAATGGCTCTGCTCTGTGTCTATATAAGAATTTACGCGCATGCGTATGCTGCTCTATATTTTAAAAAATTCAAGTATTTTTTTCACCAGGATTTAAGGTGAAAGATTTAGAGATCACCTTAATAATCGCTGTATCTATTTAGCTTCATTTTACGGTAGCATGATATTACTCATAGCGATTTTAAAGGTAAATCAACCAAAAAGATAATAAACGCTCAAGTTGTAATAGCATGATTAACTGTCATACTATTTTGACGTGAACGCCCTTTTCCGTGCAGCTGGAAACTAAGAAATAATATTTAATGTGGAGTAATCATTTAATATTTTATTTTATAATTCAAATTCCAAATTAAGAAATAAAATTTAGATTTAAAATGTATATTTTAATTAATATTAAAATTTATAAATAGAATTTATATCCAAATATGTAATTATAATTAGAATTATATACTTACATGAATTTAATATGCACCCGGTGTATAAAAATCCATCACACCTATTCTTACTTTTCTTTTCAGAGTATGTGCTTCTTTTGAATGAGACTAACTTGATCAATCTAGATTGAATTATCTTCTATCATTCAAAGTCCTGACCCACTCGACAGATACATTTCCAAGTTCGATATTCAATTTCTCCAACATCTTGAGAAAGCTATATCAAAATTAGCACTATTTGGGGAAGTCGATTGAAGTTATTTTTTAACAGCTTCAGATGTAGAACCTTTTGCCACTTGTTCGTATACTTTTGTTATTAAACTATTTATAGCACTGAACGCTGACTGGGCAACTGGCTTTGATATATCTATTTAATTACAAAAACTAGACAAACTTGCAAGTCCATGGCCAAGTGCACGAGTAGCAAGAACAATACATCTGTAAACTTTATACGTATTGTCCATAGCACTTTCTCTCTTGTTAGAGTTTACAGTTGCTTATTCATTACAAAAATCACAAGTGATATTAATTTTGAATCCTTGTCCTCGATAAGAGGTTTCAATAAATTTTATCCCATGATGGCACACACTGCAACACAATTTATCTAACATAGAAGATAGAACGTTGATATCAACATTTCTATTTTTTGCCCTGGAACTTGAAAATTCTGTTCTTTTCAGTTTAGAAAAACACTCCTACCAAGAAATTTCCTTGGCCTCTTTTTAGATCTTCCTGTAGATCGTTTTCTATCTTGATGTTGGTTAAGAAATCTGCCTCTTGTATCTCTTTCATTATTTGACATTTTTGAGGTTCGTATTCTTAATGTCAATTCAAGCTTTTTACACTTTGAATACACTTTCTATTTAGATAAACGTAGAATTTCAGGCGCACATAAAAAAATATGAAATAACTCGCAGACGTGTAATTTATTAAAAATTAATAATTTTACGTAAATTAAACCACAAAACCTACTAATAATTTTTTGAATGTACTTTAAATAAACAAACTTACTGCAAACTGACCATACAATCAGCTGAGACTTACTATCATGTAGCAAAGTGATACGAGCCGAAGGCGCGAACGCGCGAAATTCAAATTGATAAAAAATTACATCAATAACTATGTGCCACTCGTTTCCTTACGAAATCAAAACGGAATAAAATATGGATGCAAAACTTTTTAGAACTTAAATCAAGATAAATATTCTGTTAAAATTAAAAAAATTAATTGTTTTTTTTTTAAACTAAACCTAAAAAAAATCAATAGAAATTTAAAAAATATAATTCAAAATATTTCTAAAAATTTTTTTAATTTGTAAAAATTATATCATTATAGACTTAATAAATAAAAACAAAATTAAATCTCTTAAAAACTTTTTGGAGATTAATTAATGATTTATGAATTATTGAATCAAGCAACAAAATAATAAGTTCTAATATTTAAATATAAATGGAAAGACTCTACTGGGATAACTGTTAAAATTACACAAAACAAAATTCATTTAAAAGGATCAATAAAAAAGTTATAAAAATAAAATTAATAAAAATTTAAAAAATGCGTTTCGGCTCCAAATTCTCCTGTGAGCCATCATCAGTACAACCAGGAGAATTCTATTGTAGACATAAAATGTTATGCCGATTTGAGAACATTAATCATATGAGGTGATAAACCTTGCCAAGGGAGCCAGCAAAATAAGCTCCACCTAGCGACCAAAATGTGAACTACGAAATTTCAAAGACAATTCCATCCAAATTGTCATAAGAAGAAAACATCTGAATCATTCTCTTTCATTCATATGCTAGGTGATGCATTATTTACATCTCAATCCCAACGTAGATGAAATATATTGAGAATATGTTTAACGACACATATTTCACCCAAGTGTCGAATTTCAATAATTTTAAAAAGAATTTACTGACAGTGTAAAATTTTTAAATACAAATGGAAAGACTTTACTGAGATAACTATTAAATTACACAAAACAAAATTTATTTAAAAGGATCAATAAAAAAGTTATAAAAATAAAATTAATGAAAATTAAAAAATGCGTTCCGGGTCCAAATTCTCCTGTGAGCCATCATCAGTACAACCAGGAGAATTCTATTGTAGACATAAAATGTTATGCCGATTTGAGAAAATTTATTGATATGAGGTGATAAATCTTGCTAAGGGAGCCAGCAAAATAAGCTCCACCTAGCGACCAAAATGTGAACTACGAAATTTCAAAGACAATTCCATCCAAATTGTCATAAGAAGAAAACATCTGAATCATTCTCTTTCACTCATATGCTAGGTAATGTATTATTTACATCTCAATCCCAACATAGATGAAAAATATTGAGAATATGTGTAACGACACATATTTCACCCAAGTGCCGAATTTTAATAATTTCAAAAAGAATTTACTAACAGTGTAAAATTTTTAAATATAGATAGAAAGACACTACTAAGATACATGTTAAAATAACACTAAACAAAATTTATTTAAAAGGATCAATAAAAAAGTTATAAAAATAAAATTAATGAAAATTAAAAAATGCGTTCCGGGTCCAAATTCTCCTGTGAGCCATCATCAGTACAACCAGGAGAATTCTATTGTAGACATAAAATGTTATGCCGATTTGAGAAAATTTATTGATATGAGGTGATAAATCTTGCTAAGGGAGCCAGCAAAATAAGCTCCACCTAGCGACCAAAATGTGAACTACGAAATTTCAAAGACAATTCCATCCAAATTGTCATAAGAAGAAAACATCTGAATCATTCTCTTTCACTCATATGCTAGGTGATGCATTATTTACATCTTAATCCCAACATAGATGAAATATATTGAGAATATGTTTAACGACACATATTTCACCCAAGTGTCAAATTTCAATAATTTCAAAAAGAATTTACTAACAGTGTAAAATTTTTAAATACAAATGGAAAGACTTTACTGGGATAACTATTAAATTACACAAAACAAAATTTATTTAAAAGGATTAATAAAAAAGTTATAAAAATAAAATTAATAAAAATTTAAAAAATGCGTTTCGGCTCCAAATTCTCCTGTGAGCCATCATCAGTACAGCCAGGAGAATTCTATTGTAGACACGAAATGTTATGTCGATTTGAGAAAATTTATTGATATAAGGTGATAAATCTTGCTAAGGGAGCCAGCAAAATAAGCTTCACTTAGCGACCAAAATGCGAACTACGAAATCTCAAAGACAATTTCATCCAAATCGTCACAAGAAGAAAACATCTGAAATGCATCACCTAGTATATGAGTGAAAGAGAATGATTCAGATGTTTTCTTCTACGAATTTGCCTACATTGAATGAAAATAACGAATGTGAAAAATGTGATAAATGGCTCGAAAATATCAAAATTGCTTTAGATAGTTGTTCAAATTTTCTTGAGAAAGTGCGGTTATTAAGTCTTATACCAAGCAACATGTCTAAAAATTATTTATAATAAGTTTTATCAAATGTAACTGTTTATATGATTGATCAAGCAAGATCATTGGTAAATAATAAAAATGTTTACAAAAAACTTGAGAATTACTTGTGGCCATTCTTCAGATAGTGAAATTATAACGAAAGTGAAAAATTATTATTTGTACGATGATTTCAATTAGCATTTTGCATAAAAAAATGTATTATATCCGTCAGATAGAATACGAAAAAATAAAAGTCCCCTATTTTTTTGTTTCTCAAAATATGATGAATTGCAAAAGTTACAGCTGATATAAGTTATTACAATTTTTATATATATAGATATAGCGCTATCATAAATGACGTCACGATTGCTATTGGCAAAATGACACTCGTAACGTCACACCAATTTCAACTGCCTCTATCTCTTCAAGTTTTCATTTTCTTTAAAAAAAAAAATAAATACGTGTCCTTATTTTCTTAATAATGTCATGGATTTAAAAAAAAAATTTCATGCAACATCCCAATTGTTTTCGTCAAAGTGCAAATAAAAGTAACACAATATCTGTTAAAGAAAATGGTATAAAAACTAAAAAAGTTAAACGCTTTTTTACGCAAAGCATAAAAGAAATATATCAATTATTTATAGAAGAAAATCTTGAAATTAAAACAAAAATCGGTAAATCAATATTATATACCTAAGATCAAAGTGGGTTATACCTCATCCACTCAACAATTCGTATCCTTGCGTTTATTGCGAGAACCTGAAACTTATGTTGGATGCTTTAAATAAATATAAAAAAGGGAAAAAACATGACATTGCGGATTTGGAATTTAGAATATATTCTTCACTTTTTGGTCCAAAAGATGATTTAAAATGTGTACTAAGAGAATGTAAAGAATGCCCAATTAGAGATAGAATTGATTTATTAGTGATTTCTATGACGGAAGAAGATTTATACGAAGAAATAACTTTATTATACAATTCTATTTTTTATCTTACCAGTCTTATATGCTGGAATGCCTCAAGTCGCTAATGAGAATGAAAAAAGCGATCGTCATCTAGCGGTGGCATATGTCACTCCCTAAAAAGTAAATTTAAATCGTGGGCGAAAAATTCAAACTGAATAAGAAACTAATTATCAACGAAAAAAATTTCTATTCTTATAAACTTAAAATCATCATAACTTCGGTTCTAATTGATAAAGAAATTTGATCAAGGGTTCATTTAAAAAATTTTTCTTAATATTTTTGATAAATTAATAAATCAAAGCATAAATGATTTGTAAAAAGACGTCATAGTTGAAAAAATGGCATGACGCACCATGGTATCAATGCTTTAAAATGGAAAATATAAAAAAACGTTTTAAAATTTGTTTAAAAAGATGAGGCAAAATCGCATATTTTCGCCTATCCTAAAAGTTAATATTTTTTATGAATAAAAACTATTAAAAAAAAAATATAGGTTTTGAGAAAATTGCGTTTGAAAAAAATCCCTTTTTTCGGTTTTTTATGAATAACTCAGAGAGATTAACTTGTGTCGCAAAAATCAAAAAGGCATTTGAAACAAGACTAAATTTCGCACATTTTCATGAAGAGAACGTCCAAGAAGGTCAAAAATTGACGGAGCTACGGCAATTTGAAAATTGAGGTTCATTTTCAATTTTTTAATTTTCATTTTTACACCCAACACTAAATACGCTGTAGCAAGGAAAAAACATATTACGAGAGAATAAAATTTCGATCAGTGACGGCCTCCATGAATCAGAATGAAATCAGTCCCATAGAAACTGAAAATAATTATAAATTATATTCATTGCTCAGCTTAGATAATTCTATGTTCGTACTTAATAATCTAACTTCAGCATTTATCTTATAAAAAACAATGTGCTACTAGTTAGTTTGAGTTATATATAGCTCTGACAAAATAAAAACAGTTGAAAATTGTCACTTACTAGGAGAGTGTCACACCTCCAGATCACGGATTTTGCTTAAACTTCGGGATAAATTTTTAGATGATAAAATATGGTAAAAGCTAAAGTTATAATCATAAATACTCAATATTTTCCTAGTTACAGGCAATTAAAGAGAATCACTAAAAAAGTTACTAGATTTTTAAACGCATATAGTTCTTTAGCATTGATAGCTACAAGCTTGAAACTTTTTTAAATGAAAGCTGAGCTCAAATCCTTTCGAATTAGTAGTTGTAGCATGTCAAAATATTATTTTTTCTCAAAGTTAGAGCATGATAAACATTGGACCTGATTTTTCTTTTAAAAACATTAATTAATAATAAAAGCTGAAATTAGGTCCAATCCTTATTACGCTCTAACTTTAGGGAAAAATAATATTTTGATATGCTGTAACTACTGTTTCGAAAGGATTTGAGGTCAGCTTTAATTTAAAAAAGTTTCAAGCCTGTAGCTATCGACGCTAAAGAACTATATGCGTTTAAAAATCTAGTAACTTTTTTAGTGATTTTCTTTAATTGCCTGTAACTAGGGAAATATTGAGTATTTATGACTATAACTATAGCTTTTTCCATATTTAGCATCTGAAAACTTATCCCGAAGTTTGAGTAAAATCCGTGATCCGGAGGTGTGACACTCTCCTAGTTAGTTTGCACAATCAGTTGTAATTATTGTGATGCAGTCTATATAGGTCAAACTAGTCGACAATTTTGAGCAACAATTTTTCACGTGCTGCTTGCAATCACTTTTGTCAGAGATATATATTTTTTAGATTTGAGAAGATACTGCTTGACAGTATACAATAAGTTTAAATTTATTACAATTAGAGTATTTGCGAGTTACAATTGCAACGTAATGTTGAGCTAACACTTCACTAATATTAGCTTACAATTTTGTTTACTTTTCATCTTTAAACCAAATCTGAACAAGTGTCCATACCGACCAAAAAACGTTAATGAAAATAACTAACTAAATAAATTGTATAATTATACAAAAATGACCTGGTACATAATATTTATTATTTCATTGCTATATATATATATATATATATATATATATATATATATATATATATATATATATATATATATACGGGACGTTTCACGTCAACTCACCTAACAGAAAAAATAGAATTCGTCGAAAATCTGTGAAAATGTTCTATTTGATACCCAAAATACACAAAAAAAATTTTAGAGGTCCAGGTCAAAGGGGTCAGGATTTAAACGTGATGGAATTTTTTGAATTTTCCAAATTTTTTGCTAAATAAATATTTTAATGAATTTTTTCCTCAAAAACTATCAATTTTTCGTTAAAACTAAATAGAATACTTTTTCTTGGAAATTAGATGTAAAATTCACCTGAATTTTTGCAAATTATAATATACTGATTTTTATGCTTACTTGATCGATTTAAACATACTATTTAGTATATCTAAAAATCGAGCAGGTTAAATTGGCTTTTTAAAGTCTTATTTTTTTTGTTTTTTCACGAGGAAAAAATATACGAAGCCTCCAGTTGGGCAGCCTTCTCAAAGTTACTTAATTGTGCAAAAATGTCTGAAAAAATCGTTATTTTGGATCAATGATGAGATTCGTGATTTTTTTTCTGAAAAAGTATTGATTTTTGGGACATATGTATGAAAATGTTTTTTATTGGAAATCATGTGTAGAGTAGGAATATATTTTTACAAATTGTAATTTAAGACATTATGAACCATATATACTCAAATTTAACAAAAAATAAATTTTGAAATTCAACTTTTTAGATTCTACCAACAGTCAAAATGATAGTGAAATAAATCAAACTCTGCAGGCTATACTGTTCAAACAATTTTAATAAATTGACAACGTTTCAGTTACATCACAGTAACCCTTCTCAAGTCACTACAAAAAAAAACAAAATCAAATTTAGAATTAACAATATAAAACTTAAGAACACAATAAAGAATTTCTTTTTACAAAAACCTTATTAGTCATGAGTCGTTAAAATTTTTAAACTATAGAATGATAGTTCGTCAAACCTATCTTCATGACGAACAGCACAAGACTAAAGGTGTACATCAAAACGCAAATATAAACAAGCAACGAACAATGTATATAAATAATTTAACACACTTACAATAACCAATGTACAAATTCTTTAAAAACCGACTTTAAATTATGCGTATCAAATATAGCATTCACATTCTTAAATCTATTAATGAAAATCATTTCAGATACAATGCGTCTTTTATATAAAAACTCAACATCCAAAATTTTAACATTTTGAAATTTCAAAATTTCATTTATAATTTGTGATGTTTAGCAAATAATGGTTTACAAAAATTTACATACATTTTACATACAATTTCCAATAAAAAACATTTTCATACATATGTCCCAAAAATCAATACTTTTTCAGAAAAAAAATCACGAATCTCATCATTGATCCAAAATAACGATTTTTTCAGACATTTTTGCACAATTAAGTAACTTTGAGAAGGCTGCCCAACTGGAGGCTTCGTATATTTTTTCTTTGTGAAAAAACAAAAAAAATAAGGCTTTAAAAAGCCAATTTAACCTGCTTGATTTTTAGATATACTAAATAGTATGTTTAAATCGATCAAGTAAGCATAAAAATCAGTATATTATGATTTGCAAAAATTCAGGTAAATTTTACATCTAATTTCCAAGAAAAAGTATTCTATTTAGTTTTAACGAAAAATTGATAGTTTTTGAGGAAAAAATTCATTAAAATATTTATTTAGCAAAAAATTTGGAAAATTCAAAAAATTCCATCACGTTTAAATCCTGACCCCTTTGACCTGGACCTCTAAAATTTTTTTTGTGTATTTTGGGTATCAAATAGAACATTTTCACAGATTTTCGACAAATTCTATTTTTTTGTTAGGTGAGTTGACGTGAAACGTCCCATATATATATATATATATATATATATATACATATATAAACTGTAGATTTTTATTGTAATGTTCAATTGATTATTGATTTATTTTGTTGTATATTCATTTTTTTAATTGGTAACTATGTATATCGGTTGCTAAGGAAAAAGAAGAAGAGAAGAATAAATTAATATCGTTTTCTCAGTGTGATTCAGTTAATAAAGAAAGAAAGAAATAAAAAAGTATAAAGCTCTTGTAATATTCATTAATAAAATAAAGTTAGGCTCCCTACAATATAGTTAGTTGCTACTGTCTTTATGAAACAAGTTTTTAAAAAATAATTTTCTTAGCGTAGCTCTTTGATTACTTCTTCTAATATATGATTTAACGCTCTCACTAACTCTTTTCTTACTTTCTTATTTCCTCTCTGTCTTTCTATCTCACATTGATCCTAATTTTTAGCCTCTTACACTCACTATGACATTTTCCATTCTTACTTTTTCTTGAATATAAATTATGGTTTTTACATTGAAATCATATTTTAAAAAATAAAACCAAATTACACTAACTCAATGAGTTCTATGAGAAAGCATTGCACCAAAGCACTTGGCAGTATTTTTGTGCTTGTTGACAATGTGCTGACTCGTTACATTTTGTAACAAATTATCATTCATTTTATTACTTAAATATAATGGTATAAATTAATAAGGTTATTGATTTTTGGTAAGTTAATTTTAAGGGGATGTAATAGGGTATATGATTTACACTCAGCTACCGACTATATACTAAAAAGCAATATTTTTTCTGATGAGGACAAATTAATTTGGATGCTTTGTTTTCAAAAAAAGTTTGACATACTTACAAAATCATAAGTAAGGCTAGAGAATATGATGTTTGAGAATGTCAAACTTTTCTTCAAAATAAAGCCACAAAATTAATTTGTCCTTATAAGAGAAAATATTTCTTTTTACTATACAACTCTTAATTTCTATCAATAATCACTAGTTTTTCTAAAAACCTATATTTTTCAATTAGAAAAGGATAGAGAGATCCAACGTCCTCTTAAGCAATGAATATAATTCATAAATATTTTCAGTTTCTATAATTATTCACTCAATATCAAAAAATTTGAGGCGAATATTTTTTTTACATTCATTTTTTAAAACAAATTTTGAAAATATTATTGATCACAGTAATATTAAATTTTTTTTAAATTGAACATTTTAACAAAACCGAACATTTGAAGAAATATTTAATTCAGAAAGAGATTTATTTCAGATTAGATTTAGAAAAGAGCTCATATAATATTTTCAGTAGCGTAGTAGCTAAATAAATAGATGGGTATTTATTTGCATTTTTCCAAATACAAAAAGGCGTGTAACACGTATCAAATAAATATAGTATGTATATTCCTTACAAAAAAAATCACAATCATAATACAGAATGTAAAATATAATAATAATACGGTAGTAGTAAATCAGAAACTTAAAGCCGTATCACAAAATATTTACAATAGACGCAGTAAACATAAAAATGATAACAAATTATCTTAATACTTACTCAAGGCTTTGGTGACTCTGATCAGTAGAGTGGTGGATTTATACTCGGTATGAGTTAAAATCCCAGTTTCGGCTGATTAATACAATCACCACTGTATGCCGCATGTGCTATTTCAAACACACTGATAACCTCTGTAGCTAATCAGCACCGCAATGGTTGCATAAATACAGTAAAGTTGCATAAAAAACAAAGCCTACCACTCAAAGAATAGAAATGAAATACAAAGACGATATAAATGATGGATAAACAGAAAATATAAAATTCCAGTCATGACATTGTTCTGGCTTTACACCAGGACAGCATTAATAATTAATTATGTTGTTGTTATAAGGAAAATACGTGTATATGTTTTATTATCATATTAAATAAAAGAATAAAGTTAGTAATTGATTTTAAAACGTTTTATCAAAAGTTAGTCTAGTGGTAGGAAGACTTCACTAAATTTAATTGATTTAAATCGTTGTCACGATTAAATATACTTGAATTTTAAAAGAAATATATATAAATATAATTGTGACAATCTTACCTTGATTCAGCTAAGTAGAAACAAGCAGACAGTAAATAAGTGCACTTGAATTAATATTTTAATTATAGAGATTTTATTTGTTACTTTTATAATAATTTCAATATAATGCGATTTAATATATTATGCGAATAATTATATAATTTTAAAGTGCGAAAAATACAGTTGTAATAATTGTATTTTTTGGAGTGCTCATTTAAAAGTGCTTGTAGAAATTCTTTTATAAAGTGCTTTGAAAAAGTGCCTGCTTTAAAGTGCGCGCTAATCTTGATTTGATCTGTCTTTTTATATTGATGATCCCTGCCTTGTTTAAGAATTTGAATTGGTGTCAACCGATGGGACAATGCTTATTATGCATTTTGACTCTTATTGAATGATATGGTTAACGTGGTAAATCTGGTTCATGTACTCTTCGTAATTGTTCTTATTTTGTTGATTCTGTTAATCGCATTGCACTTTCTTTTGTTTCTTAACAAATGGCTTAATTTTACAATATGCTTGCTAAGTTAAATTAGCTGATTGATCAATAACTGCATATTTTTTAAATAACGAATTTTGAAATAAAAGATACGTCATGACGTAACACCTTGGGGCTCAAGATCTTGCTTATCGATACAAGAAGCAACAAAAGAAGAATGGGAATGCAATAATTTTTTTTTTCCAGTTATTGATCAATTTACATAAATATCTTAAAATCTATTTAAATATGGTATGAATTAAAATATTTTATTTTCATGTTTTCATACAATCATTCGATGTATTTTTCTATTATACACTCCGCAACAAAATCATCACAACAAAATTTTTCATTGAAAAATTGCCATTTTTTAAATGCTTGTAACTCGGTAAATTTTCATCGTATTGAGATGACTTTTGTTTTAGTTTTGTAGAGAATTATGTGTACTTTTAGAAAAAAACGATGTCCAATAGCTGCGAGATAATGCCACATTGCTACGTCTTAATCAGGCCTACCAACTTTTTTTTCTTAAGAAACGCAATAGTTTGCACGTTTGCCTTGATTACCAAAAATTTTTATAAAAAAAATCACAAATACCATCTTAAGAGCAGGCCGGATTCACTGTCCTTGTCTAATTGGCATTTTTGTTATTTACTCAAGTTTTAATCGGTGTATCTTCAAATTAAGGGGATGTAAAACGGACACTACACCTGTACTCATGAATTTGGCCTATCTTTTGATTATATTGCAAAATTTGATTAAAAGAAATGCTTTAGTTTGTAGTATTTACCATGCAGATTATTCAGTTAAATTTTCAAATAAATTCATTCATTAATTTTTCAGAATTTTGGGTTCCAATATTATATATTAAAATTTTTAGATTTTGTACAAGAAATCTAAAATTCTGAGAAACTAATGAATGAATTTATTTCAAAATTTAACTGAATAATTTTCATGGTATATACGACAAACTAAAGCATTTATTTTCTTAAAATTTTGTAATAAAATAAAAAGATAGTAAGTATTTATAAGTACAGGTGTAGTATCCATTTTACATCTCCTTAAAGGTCGAGCGCAATAGATATTATTATTATGAACATTTATGCACAAAAAAAAAAATATCTACCGGTTTGTTTTTGAGAAAAGTAAGTAACGCCAAAGTAAAAGTTTATGTTTATAATATTTTCGCGTTACTTACTTTTCTCAAAAACAAAGCGGTAGACATTTTTTTTCTTGTGCATAGATGTTCATAATAATAATATCTATTGCGCTCGACCTTTAATTTGAAGATACACCGAATAAAACTTGAGTAAATAACAAACAACTCAATTGTTACTCGGTCGGTATCAGGTTCTACTCCGGCCTACCGTTAAAGTACATTTTCCAACGAATATTTAAAAAAAAAATCGACCATCTACGATTTTTTTTGACCCAATTATGCCATTTTAAAGATAGCCCTATGTTTTAGATAAATACCGCCAACATCAGCATTACCCGATGCGTACTGCGAGGAGGTTGTTGGATGGACTCACGCATCATTATGGCCCTGAAAAGGGCCGATTGTGTGAATCGTTTCTTACATCAGGGACCCCGTGGCTCGTCACTTCCGCAGTATTTTTTGACTTCAAACCCTATGCGCCTGAGACCTTTAATACCGTGTATTGCCACCTCGCTGATGAATTACCTCTCCTAAATGTTCTTGCGAAATCATCAGGTTACATTTTAAAAGATTCGTGCCCGGGAACTATCCTGAACCCCCATAAACAAAGATACCACATTGATATTAGTTATTTTTTTTCAAATTAACCCATACAAAGTATAACTTTATTTAAAATTACACCACTACGTTTTCGGTACATTCAACATTGCATCTTCACACTTACTGTAAAATTATCAACTCTATCAACAAATTAATTAAAAAAACGCTGCCAAGTGCTTTAGCGGAATGCTTTCTCATAGAGCTCTTTGAGTTTCATTAATTTTTTTATATTTATTCAAATGTGATTTTAATATATAACTAGTGGGCATATATTTGCACTTGACTTATGTAATTCTTATCTAATTCTGGGGTAAAGTGCTACTGCAAGGTTCTTACGGAAGACTGCTTTAATTCTGCTGCAAGTATGCGTGTTTACTCTCGTCATATAATTGCGCTCAACTTATGTCATACTTATGTAATTCTGGGGTAAAGTGCTGCTGCAACATTCTTACGGAAGACTGCTTCGATTCTGCTGCAAGTTTGCGTGTTTATTCTCGTCATATAATTGCACTTAACTTATGTCTTTCTTATGTAATTCTGTAGTAAATTGCTGCTGTAATATTCTTACGGAAGACTGCTTCGATTTTGCTGTAATTTTGCGCGTTTATTCTTATCTTTGAATCGCACGTTTCGATTGGCAATCTGTTACAAATCTGTCGCACGTTTCAGTCGCAATTAAATTTCAGCAGATATGCATTAAAATGTGAAAACAGACTAAAATTTTCTAAAATGAAAACTACGCTAAAAAGATCGGTTTATAAAAGTTATCCTTCTTTTGGCAGATGCAAATTATTCCCATGGAAATCTCAAAGCAAATTCATCAATTAACTTACGTAAAATATAAAAAAAATTAAAAATCGAAAATTTTTTTAAATTCTTAAAATGGCTCTATAAAAAAAAATACACTATGAATACAAATTTTCTATAGCTTCCCGCCTAGTTATACAAAAACATAGATGGTATACAAAATTTGAAGCAAATCAATCGAGTAATTTTCGAGATCTAACTGGTTAAATAAATAACATTTTCTTTTCAAAATTTCTTTTTAAAATTTTTAAAAATGCTCTAAAATTAAAACTACGCTATGAAAATCAATTTTTGAAAATTTTCCTTCTTTTGGCAGTCGCAAATAATTTCCCTGTAATTTTTAGAACAAATCTATCGAGTACTTTACATAGAATAAAAAAAAATAAGAAAAGAAGAATCAAAATTTTTTTTAAAATCTTTAAAATTCTCTAAAATTGTAACCACACTAAGAAAATTAGTTTCCAAAAGCTTATTTTTTTCAGACAATAGCGAATTAATTGTATGAAAATTTTGGAGAAAATTTATAGTATGGTTAACACAAAAAATAAAATAAATGAAAAATAAAAATTTTTTAGAAAATTTTCAAAGTGCTCTAAAATTAAAACTGCGCTGAGAAAATTAGTATTCCAAAGCTTGTTTTCTTCAGATAGTAGCGAATTAATTGCATACAAATTTTGGAGCAAATCAATCGAACGGTTTTTGTGAAATAAAAAAAATTAAAAATAAAAATTTTTTAAAAAATTTTAAAAATGCTCTAAAATTAAAAGTGCGCTAAGAAAATTAGTTTACAAAATTTTTAATAATTTTGGCAGTCGAAATAAAGTTCCATACAAATTTTCGAACAAATTCTTTGAGTAGTTTACGTAAAATACAAAAAAAATGAAAAATCGAAATTTTTGAAAAATTCTTAAAATGATTCTAAAAAAAAACTGCGCTAAGAAAACCAATTCCCAATAGCTTCCGCACCAGTTCATCAAAAAATTGAATTGTATGGAAAATTTGAAGTAAATCCATCGAGTAGTTTTTAAGATTTTATTGGCTTAATAAATAGAAACATTTTTTTCAAAAATTTCAAAATGCTCTAAAATTAAAACTGAGCTAAGAAAATCAGTTTTTAAAAATTTATTTTATCCGGGCAATCAGAAATAAATTCCATGCAAATTTTGAAGCAAATTCATCGAGTAGTAAACAAAAAAAAAACCAAAAAACGAAAAATCGAATTTTTTTTTTTTTATTTTTAAAAAGTTTAAAATAAAAACTACGCTGGAAGAACCAAATTATCAATAGCTTCCCAGCAAGTTAGTCACAAAACTAAATTCCATGCAAAATTAGAAGCAAATCCATCGAGTAGTTCTCGAGATACAGTTTACTAACTGAATTCATACATCCACACACACACACACACACACACACACACACACACACACACACACACACACACACACACACACACACACACACACACACACACACACACACACACACACACACACACACACACACACACACACACACACACACACACACACACACACACACACACACACACACACACACACACACACACACACACACACACACACACACACACACACATACATACATACAGACATTTTCTGGAAACCACTTTTTTCGACTCACCGAGTTCAAATATGTACAAATTAATAAAAAAATAGAAAAAAATTTTTTTTACCGATACAATGCTTTCTCTATGAGAAAGCAAAAATAAAGTGGAAGTTTAAGGCGGCATACTGGCCAAGAGTGAAAGCGAAAGATCATTCCACATTAATTTTATTATACACAAAGTACATAGGAACTAAAAATTATAATAATATATTCTTAATTAAAATGCCTCGGCTTACTGAAATCCAATCTGCTTAAATTGTTGCCCTGCTAGAAGCGGGACTGAGTCAAAGCAATATATCCAGAAGAATGGGAATTCATCACT
This sequence comes from Anastatus disparis, assembly GCA_017163975.1. Taxonomy (NCBI): domain Eukaryota; kingdom Metazoa; phylum Arthropoda; class Insecta; order Hymenoptera; family Eupelmidae; genus Anastatus; species Anastatus disparis. The sequence goes on from JAFFSR010000282.1 coordinate 6,977,551, forward strand.
CAACGGTGTCACGTGTTTTTAGTCGGTATGAAGAAACAGGTTCTTATCGCCGGAGGTCTGGTCAAGGTCGACATAGGACTACTACGAATCGAGAGGATCACCACATTGTTAATGAAACCCTACGCAATCCAAGGCAGGTTGCGCGACGAATTGGGAATAATGCTTCACTAGGTAGACGAATTAGCGCTCAGACGATATGGAGACGCCTTCATGAAAGGGGTTTGAGATCACGAATTTGTGCTAGAGTGCCTAATTTATCAGCAATTCACCAACGAGCTCGTCTAAATTACGCCTGTAATTTTCGACACTGGACACCTAGAGAGTGGAGACATGTGTTTTTTACAGATGAATCTCGATTTTGTCTTTACGGAAACGATTCTAGGATTCGAATTCGGCGCCGTAGACGAGAACGTTTCGCACCAAATCACGTTGATCCAACTAGAGCATTTGGTGGAGGATCTGTTATGGTATGGGGTGGAATATCAATGAACCATCAATCAGACTTAGTGATTATCCCACCCCCAGGATTAACAGCGGGATTCAATAAGAGCGTGCATTAATATGCAAAAACGTTTAGGAGAAGTTATTCGTCAACGAGGTGGCAATACACGGTATTAAAGGTCTCCGACGCATAGGATTTGGAGTCAAAAAATACTGCGGAAGTGACGAGCCGCGGGGTCCTTAATGTAAGAAACGGTTCACACAATTGGCCCTTTTCAGGATCACAATGATGCATAAGTCCGACCAACAACCTCCTCGCGGTATGCATCGGGTAATGCTGATGTTGGCGGTATTTATCTAAAACATAGGGATATCTTTAAAATGGCATAACTTGGTAAAAAAAAATCGTAGATGGTCGATTTTTTTTTAAATACTCGTTGCAAAATGTACTTTAAGATGGTATTTGTGATTTTTTTAATAAAAATTTTTGGTAATCAAGGCAAACGTGCGAACTATTGCGTTTTTTAAGAAAAAAAAGTTGGTAGGCCTGATAAAGACGTAGCAATGTGGCATTATCTCGCAGCTATTGGACATCATTTTCCCTAAAAGTACACATAATTTCCTACAAAACTAAAAAAAATCATCTCAATACGATGAAAATTGGCCGAGTTACAAGCATTTGAAAAATGGCAATTTTTCAATGAAAAATTTTGTTGCGATAATTTTATTGTGGAGTTGGAATTTAAAGAAAGAAGGTGTAGGCAGAAAGCACAAAGAAGTAATTTTTATGTCTTTTATTTTGTGCTCTCTCTTATGCTGTTAGACTTATACTAGCTAGATGGCCATGCACTTTGTGCTCTATAGACCTTGTCCTAAATTATTATTTTGTTTATAGAATATGAGTGTGTGAGTATATATGAATGTTACAATCAGTTTCGTATATACAGTTCTTAGAGATTATATCTTAATATGTTTGTATTTTCTATGTAACTTTAGAAGTCTTTATACGTTACTTTTTCTAGTTAAAATAATATAAAGAATATTTATTAAAAGATTATATTAATTTTTGTACATATATCAATACTCCCACTCAAAAATTAATCCGTAACTATCAAACACAAGAGAGAACACTTTGTTTCTTTTACATATATATGTTGGGTGTATAGTTTTTAAGTGATGTATGAGTATCGGTATGGAAAAGGAAAATGGAAAATACTTAAATAATATTATTATTTTAAACTTGTAATATTTTAAATATTATGTTTTTTTTTTCTAATAGAAGATCGTCTTAAATTATTCGTGATTTTGCTTATAAATACTTTTTTAATTAATTTAATTTATACATTTTAAAATTTCTTCATAAATGAAGTTTCGTATTATAGCTTATAAGATATTTTATCGCAAAAATAACATAGAATGCCTTGTAAAAGTAACTATTTAAATAGTATAAAATAATATTAGATTTATCATAATAATTATAATTCTTCAAGTTAAAAAATAAGAAATTTTTGTTTTTTGTTTCTCTCTTTTTTTTAATCTTAGAATAATAATCTAATATGGATTATAGATTTTTCTAGTGAATATGTAACAACATAATTAAAATTATGATTTGCATAGCTTAAATAGTTTCCTAAATTTTTTGCTGATTAAATAAAGTAAATCCCCCCTTTTGCTTTCTCATAGAAAAAGCATTGTATCGATAAAAAAAATTTTTTTTTATTTTTACATTAATTTGTACATATTTGAACTCGGTGAGTCGAAAAAAGTGGTTTCCAGAAAATGTCTGTGTTTATGTGTGTGTGTATGTGTGCTTGTGCGTGTGCGTGTGCGTGTACGTGTGCGCGCGCGCGCGTGTGTGTGTGTGTGTGTGTGTGTGTGTGTGTGTGTGTGTGTGTGTGTGTGTGTGTGTGTGTGTGTGTGTGTGTGTGGATGTATGATTTCAGTTAGTAAATTGTATCTCGAGAACTACTCGATGGATTTGCTTCTAATTTTTCATTTCTAATTGTATCGATAAGAAAAATTTTTTTTTATTTTTACATTAATTTGTACATATTTGAACTCGGTGAGTCGAAAAAAGTGGTTTCCAGAAAATGTCTGTGTCTCTGTGTGTGTGTATGTGTGCTTGTGCGTGTGCGTGTACGTGTGCGCGCGTGTGTGTGTGTGTGTGTGTGTATGTGTGTGTGTGTGTGTGTGTGTGTGTGTGTGTGTGTGTGTGTGTGTGTGTGTGTGTGTGTGTGTGTGTGTGTGTGTATGTATGATTTCAGTTAGTAAATTGTATCTCGAGAACTACTCGATGGATTTGCTTTTAATTTTTCATGGAATTGAGTTTTTTGACTAACTTGCTGGGAAGCTATTGATAATTGGTTCTACTAACGTAGTTTTCATTTTAGAGTTGTTTAAAAAAAAAATTTCAATTTTTGATTTTTTTGTTTTTTTTTGTTTACTATTCGATGAATTTGCTTCAAAATTTGCACGAAAATAATTTGTGATTGCCCAAATAGAATAAATTTTAAAAAACTGATTTTCTTAGCTTAGTTTTAATTTTAGAGCATTTTGAAATTTTTGAAAAAAATGTTTCTATTTATTAGGCTAATAAAATCTTAAAAACTACTCGATGGATTTGTTTCAAATTTTTCATACAATTCAATTTTTCGATCAGCTGGTGCGGAATCCATTGAGAATTGGTTTTCTTAGCGTAGTTTTTTTTTAGAGCCATTTTAAGAATTTTAAAAAACTTTCGATTCTTTTTTTTTTGTATTTTACGTAAACCACTCAAAGAATTTGTTTGAAAATTTGTATGGATCTTAATTTCGACTGCCAAAAGTAGAAAAACTTTTGAAAACTGATTTTCTTAGCGCACTTCTAATTTTAGAGCGTTTTTAAAATTTTTTTAAAAATTTTTATTTTTAATTTTTTTCTATTTTACGAAAACCATTTGATAGATTTGCTCCAAAATTTAAATGCAAGTTATTCGCTACTGTCTGAAAAAACAAGCTTTGGAAAACATATTTTCTCAGAGCAGTTTTAATTTTAGAGCATTTTGAAAATTAAAAAAAAATTTTTATTTTTCATTTATCTTCTATTTTGTGTAAACCATACTATACATTTTCTCCAAAATTTTCGTACAATCAATTCGATACTGTCTGAAAAAAATAAGCTTTTAAAAACTAATTTTCTTAGAGTAGTTACAATTTTAGAGAATTTCAAAGATTTAAAAAAAAAATTCGATTTTTTATTAATTTTTTTTATTTTACGTAAAGTACTCGATAGATTTGTTCTAAAATTTGCAGGGAAATCATTTACAACTGCCGAAAGAAGGGAAATTTTCAAAAATTGATTTTCATAGGATAGTTTTAGTTTTAGAGCATTTTTTAAATTTTGAAAAAGAAATTTTGAAAAGAAAATGTTATTTATTCAGCCAATTAGATCTCGAAAATTACTCGATGGATTTGCTTCAAATTTCGCATACTATCTATGTTTTTGTATAAGTAGACGGAAAGCTATTGAAAATTGGTATTCAAAAAGTAGTTTTTTTATAGAGCGATAAACATGAACTGTATTTATATATAAATATGATTGCATTTTATAAAGATTAGAAATTTTGTTATTATCATTCTTTTTATTACTACATTATATCATTTTTTTAATAGAACCAATTTTTTTGTATTACCTGATGATTTAAAATAAATTATAAATGTTGAAAAAGCAAACAGCTAGCATATATGTTCGAAATTTATAAAGTACATTATGAGTAAATATTAACGTTAAACAAATTTTTAATATTAAAATCAGATTTGAATAAATATCAAAAAATTAATAAAACTCAAAGAGCTCTATGAGAAAGCATTCCGCCAAAGCACTTGGCAGCGTTTTTTTTTCTTTTAAAAAACATTTTAAAAATAATAATTAAAATTCGTAGCAATAATAATTATTGGAAAATAGTAAAACAACATTTAAATTAATCAATGCGAGAGCAGAAGAGTAGTAATTCTCTGGGCTCTTTTTGAATAAATTTGGGAGAAGGTGTAGGCATTGGTAGTTTGATGTATGGTGCTTTTAAAGGTAAAGGTGGAGGTGTGGGTTTTGCTATGCATGATTGTGTTGTTTCTTTTAATGGTATAGGTTTTGATATAGAAGGTTTTTTATCCTTATTTCTTCCAGTTGGATCTCTTCGTAATTTCTTTTTATTTTTTCTTGATTGTTGTTTTATGTAATCATTAAATGTGTTAGGAAGCTAGAAATCGCTCCTAACAAATGTATAGACTAGCCATAAATAGTGTGAAGGGTATAGCCCCTTATGATTGTGTCTATAGTCAAATAAATTAGTTAAATAATAATTTATATCATTATTATAGCTGAGCTTATGGATTCAAAAGTTGTTAGTTTATTAAGAATCTGTTCCAAGTATTTTCTGCAATATGTAAAAATGTATTTTCTGTAAGTAGACTATTTAATAAGTCCACTTGTGTGTTTTGTTCTCTCTGTATCCCTCTTGCTATGGCGTTAAGTAGAGCTGCTTTTTCAAAAGGAAACATGATGTGTTGCTGTAATTCTTGTAAATCTTCTCGAGAGTAAATCCCATTTGTTGCTAGAGTAGATATTTTTTCTGGTATCCACGACTTTTGAGTGTTTCGTTTTAAGACTTTTACTATATTTTTTGCTGGTCGTGGTTTCGGTAGATTTATCCAATTTTCTCCAATTTGATAATATTGAGGAACTATCGAATTACAGTTTATTTCCGATCCTGATTTTAATAATATATGTGTTTTTGGTTAAAACCATGTTTGATTTTTTGTTAATACTAGCAATTGAATATAACATTTGTTTGTATGCAGCAGCTGTGTCTCTACTAGTGTACATTTAATAACATGTACTACTTCACCTGCAAGTTCAGTATATAGTCTGGTTTCTGCATGATGTTATAAATGAATTCATCGGGAGCTATGAATGCAAGGGAAAAGGATTCGCAAATTACCTTTTTTTCTATCTCGCATTTTTTTTTTAAATATTAAAATATAAATCTGTAAGATCAGCCCTAAAATATTTTTCAATATATGCAAATTTTGAGTTCATATATGTAAATAAATCTAAGTTTGTTACATTTTTTTTATCGTATTATCGTCAAGTAATATTTTATTACAAGATATATCCAAAATAAATAGTTTAGGGTATTCTGTTTTTGTTAATATTCTATCGCAAATTTTTACATTACTTAAAGTGGACAAAGAAAATGTTATTGTTTCTGTGTTTACAGTAAATATGGGATTTTGATTAGGTTAATTAATCATAGTTGCAGGGTCTCTGTAAAAAGTCTCATATTCGGTTTTAAAACCCTCTTCTGTAGGTAAGTGTGCCCAAAACGTAAATCCTGATTGTGTTTCAATGCAATGTTGATCGAAGATTTACATATTGTTCCCGAATTTAATCTAAGCTTATCGGTTTTTAGACTTACTTGACCATATTCTTCTAACAATGTTACTTTTATAAGTCCCTGCATTAATACGTTGTCCCAGGATCCGAAGTTGTCTGCGAACGATGCTCCTGTGCATGTTTTATCTTTTACTGAGCCTGCGAGATCTATTTCTATTGATTTTGTAAAATTTATTTTTAGATCAGCTATTGTATGAATATTGTCGAATTTCAATATTCCTGTGTCCTGAATAAATTTGCATTTTTCATGGCTGATTTCGTACAGATATTTTTGCAAGGCATGAGCAGTGGATCCAAGATGACTGAACATTCCGCAATGAAAAACCGTTCTTTAAATTTCTATTTTACATTGTTTAACCTTAATTTTTTTTTTAAACTCCGCTATTCGCAATAATTATATTGTAGAATTGGTCATAGTAATATTTTCTTGTTGAAAATCACATTATCCTGCGTCTAGTATAGAATATGTAGTGATGATTGGGACCGTAGATTCAGAATTGAATCCAATTATTGCAACATTTTCTCTAACAATAGATAATAATATTGTTATGTTGATGCCACCGCTGACAACAAAAATGTTACGTGGGATTTAAATCATACGCACTCCTATGGGGAGTGTGAGGGTGCAAAATAATTGAAGAGAGATAATATAATTAAGACATAACGTTTATCATAAAAACGATACAATATAAGAGAGAGACTACTTATGACTTTACTCTAGTGCGTCCGGCGATGGTCTGACGCTCGTCGTTGTCTAAAACGACGATGTAAGTCAGCCGCGACGAAGTGCTGATTCAGCACTTCGCGACTTTTAGCTTGGAAGCTCAAAGTCGCAATTCTCTGAACTTCCAATTTCATACTATTCTCTTATCATATATTTAATACAAAGACTATATTAACGTACTATATAATGTACGTTGCACGTTGGCCGCCGAAGCCAAGAACGTACACTAAAATACAATAAACAAACAATATAATTAAATCTCTAATCTGTAATTGATACTTTTTTGTGTACCTACATGAGCCGATTTTCGTCCTATTTTACAAAAATTTCTAGCTTTTTCTATTTATTCTATGTGTTGTGCTGTGTTGTTTGCGTACTATCTTAAATACTTAATTTCTTTCACTTTCAATAATTATTTAACGTTCTCACTCTTTTCTCTTATTACAAAAATGATGAAATTAAAATAAATAATCTACAAAATTTGACAAAAAATCGATTTTAATCTAAAATAATAATAATTACTATACAATATTAATTTTTAAAACAAGATGTTTGCGCTTGTCTTTTAAATTCATGTGCGCATCAAGTTGCACTGTTGATAAGATAAGTCTAGCTAGTTTCTCAGTGAACTTCTTTTCTTACTTTTTTGACATTTGCTTTATATTCTAACGTTTAAATAGGTCGTTTCTTTTACTTCGCTGTTCTCTGCCGTGAGTTCGAAGCGGATAATTTTTGCTGTTAATTGGACTTTTAATAAAAAATGTTAAATATGAATTTTCAGCTATTTCTATAATTATCTAAAACAAAAAGATTGACTGATTAGTAGAAAAGGGTCCCCCCTATATATTTCATTGATTAACCGTTATTTATCTATTTATTTTTATTTCGATTCCACCTTCCTTTAAAATATGGTTTTTCTTCTAGATTAATAATTTCTTTATTAAATTGATCACTGTTTATTATTTTCTACTATGTGTCCTCGAAGCTGCGTCTTACAAAATTTATTCACTAAATCTATGTTTTTTTTATTTGACGCTTCTTATCTTTTTATCTTATTTTTTTGTTATTAACATCTATTCTGAAGAAAGCGCTACGTCAATCAGAATACGGCCACGGTTTCAAACGCGGTTGGCTTACAATTCGCCTTTTTTTCAATTTCATTGTTACTAATATTCTCCTTTATTATTATTAATTTTTAGATTTATAAGCGTTGTTAAACAACTCAAAAAAAAATTTTTATTACATTTTTATTTTTTTTTTGACTGATCCATAAAAGATACTCGCGTTCGATTCCCATGAAGTTTAGGATAAATTTAGTTGTATAAGGTAAATATTTAATTTTTTTTAAGATTTTAGTCCATTTATTGAGTTCGTAGTATATATTAGCAGTATATAATTATTTATTATTGAATTTCCTTTTTCAAGAAATTTGATCCTATATGCATTTGCCGGTTTTTTTGTATTAAACAGCCTTTTTGTGCACTTTTCTTATTTTATTTTTATTTTTATTTTTGTAAGGAATAACAGGAATACTTATGAAAACCTTAGGCGAGATTTGCGTTTAATTTTACATTACACTGAGAAAAAAATTTCATCAGATCAACTGAAATGTTATTGATTTAACAGATCTGCTGTTAATCTGACAGAATTCTTTTGATCTAACAGAATCTCTGCAGTTAATATAGTCCAAATACGATCGTGCTGTTAATTTAACAGCACGGCTGTTGATATAATTGAATAACAGTTAACATAAAAAAACATAAGTCAAAATAAAAGTATGACTTACGTTTTAACAAAATTTTATGAATTGAATCAATAAAATGTGTATGCTCAAATTAACTGATGAATTATTTCAATACCAATGTTTCAATTTAATTATATCAACAGCACGGCTGTTGATATAATTAAATAACACTTAAAATAAAAAGAAGGTAAGTCAAAATAAAAGTATGACTGACATTTCAACAAAATTTTATAAATTGAACTAATAATATGCACATGCTTAAATGCATCGCATTTTTCGCTTCATAACAATATTTTAGACTTTTCAAACAAGATAAGTATTAATAATTATTCTACATATAAACGGCTAGAGGAAATGACAACATTAAAAGTATATTGTCGTTTCAGAGAATTGTAATAGCTGTATAAAATATATTTAATAGATTTCTCTCACCTGACCGCAGCGCCACCCTATATGTAGCGGCGAAATAGACCCAACCGCCTCTTAATTAATGTTTGGAAATTGGAACGCTGTGAGCTGTAAGCTTCAACTTAATGAAATAGTTTTTTATTATCTCTAAAACTTATTCGTTTGATACAATAAAATGTAACAGCTATTTTGACTTACTTTGCTGTTAAATTAAAGTAAATTTTAAATTGAATCAATATCACGATATTCATCAAAATAACAGAACTCGTCTGTTAAATGAATAGAATATTTCATCGAGGTATATTAACGGAAGGATTCAGTTGATACAATCATATTTTTTTCTCAGTGTAATAACTTGTTTCTCTTTTTTTCGCTAATTATTAAGGTATTATTGTTACATATTTTTCCTAAATAATTAATTAAATATTAATTTGATTACCTAAAAGTTTTTCGCAGCCCTATCCTGCTTGATGCTTTGCTGTACAATTAAATGCTTATTTACTAACTTCTTATTTATTTTTTTTTCAATTTATTTAATAGATGTTTGATTCTTTTTTTTTGTATACTCTCACATAATACTCTATTTAACTGTCGTGCCTTCAAGGATATCTTATTCTTTTTCATTTGATAATTTTAATTTTATCACTAATTTTTATTTTCATAAATTTTTCATTTATTTTTTCAATAAGCAGTGACCATAGCCAGCTTTTTCCTATATCTTAATAATTTTAACTGTATTCCTTCAAAAAGAAAGAGGTTTTATGTTATAATAATTACTCGCTGCTTTTATCTGTTTGATTCTATTCGTGTTTTTAGCATTATATTATGTTTCGCGTGGTTTATTTTTTCGATTTTAAAAGACCCCCGCATTGAACATTATGTTTCCCTTTTTGTTCTTGCTTTAATAAATATACACTTTCTCCTTTTCCAAAATTTTTGGTATTCAATTTAACATAATTCTGCAATGGTTCCGAGGACTCGTTATCTAGTAGCGTCTAAGGTGGTTTTTCGCGTGGTGGCCTTGCATTCTTTACAAGTCAATGTTCAAGCGCATAACTTGTCTTATGTGATTGACTTTTTTCTCTTTGCGCCAGTAAGTCTGTCGTAGATGTAATAGAAATACCTGGTCTGTTGATATCCTTACCTTGTTGTTCATTCTCACTCGACGCTGTACTTTTTTCGTTTTCTTTATTATATTGATGTCGTTTTACTATATTATTTTTTCTTGTATAAAGGTACAGCGTAAAATGCCTTCTTTTTAAATGTAAATGAATAAAATCATTTGAACTATTTGCCTTGAAATGACAATATAGCATTTCATCATAATCTGTTATAAAATGCACGCATCTGTTTTGATTAAATTCACAAGGAAATATAAATACACAATCTACATCAGCATGTCTTGTACGTGATGTTAAGATAGCTTCTGCTGTTGGCGGATCTCCGCATGCACCTAAGAATATTACGTTTAATAACATGTCTTTTAATTCATTTGCGGACATTCCTAAATTGCACACCTTTATTACTGAATGAAAAAAACAATTTCCGTCTTCCAGTATATTGTCATTCCTTATCAAATCTAACCAGTATTGTGCGCATTCATTATTTGCATCATATACCTTGAATACACCTGCACCATCATTAAAAGAATTACTTCAACTTATTGGCCCATTTTCGTCGTTGTTTTCAACTGTTCCTATTATATCCATATGTTCATTTCCTTCGTCAGTTTCTTCTTTTTCAAAATCTTGCGATTCAGTGTTTAGGCAGTTGAATGTTTTCAAAAAAAGTAATCGCCTATTTTTTTTATTTTAACAAACAATAATAAGTTTTATAATATAAGTGGTTAAACGGAAATATAAATAAGTGAACTGTTATTATTATATAACAAGCTAACAAGGAAGCGTCCGTTCGCTTAGACGGCCGAAAGAATTCTGATCTTTTTATTTTACATTGACGCATAAACGCTTACAATTTTTGAGCGCCCTCTATATATATATATATATATATACGCAAATTTTCTTTTTTATACTCATATACGAAATTATATTCTATAGCGCTAACATACCGGCCCCCTTGAAAGGCATTGCTTTCAAAAAATGAAAGAATATATTAAGAAAACAACTATTATTTAGCATTCAAATATCGCAAAAATACACATTTTTTTTGACAAATAATTAGTAGATAATAAATCGTTGTATTGAATGCAATAAGAAAGAAAATAAAAAATTTGATAAAAACTAAATTAAAACTACGTTTGATCAAATAAAGTAAAATATAAAAAAAATATTTAGCTTCAGTAGAAATGATAAATACAGCAATATTTGTAAAAAAAATTTTTCATCTATATGAAGTCGCTTTACAAGAACCATATTAGGTTAATAAGTACAAAATACGCATATAATATTAATCACTCGCACATATTAAATTTCGACCGGTAGTAAACAGATTTCAGAAACGGGACGTTTGTATACACCTTTATTAGTACAAATAGTAACAGCTCTAACTACAGCATCGGTACCGAAATATACATCTTCAATGATTCCTAAAGGCCACGCAAGTACAGGAGTCCCTTCTTGTTTCAAGATTGCTAGCTGACCTTTTAACGCCTTTACGTTTGCTTCCTTCCATTTATCTTGACTTTGTAATGTGTGCAAATATTCTTTCACCCATCTATTCCAGAAATGTTGACGTAGCTGCTCAACTCTTTGCCAACGCGAGAAACGCGTAGTAGATAAATTTGTTAAATTAGGCTCCGGAAACCTGGTCAAAGGCGTGCCGATTAAAAAATGCGCAGTAGTGAGTAGCTGTAAGTCATTTGCATCTTCAGATATTTTAGTTAGTGGCCTAGAGTTGAGTATAGCTTCGACTTGGGTAAGAAGTGTGTACAACTCATTATATCGTAACGACGCATTTTCCATAACGCGATAAAGAGATCGCTTTGCTGCTTTCACAGGTGCCCCCCACAGTCCTCCGAAGTGAGGAGCGTGAGGAGGGGTGAAATGCCACTTCATCTGTTCCTTAGCGAGAAAATTAAAGATTTTGTTTTTTGTATCTTCCTTTTTAAATAAAAGATATAAATCATGCAACTCATTTTAGCATCCTACAAAATTTGTACCATTATCGGAATACAAGTCTGATGGTCGACCGCGACGTGATATGAAATGTTTAAGCACATTTAAAAAAGTTTCAGCTGTAAGATCAGCTGCTAGTTCTATGTGCACTGCTTTCGATGCAAAACACACAAATATAGCAATGTAACCTTTTATTGTTTTGACGCGTCCTCTTTCTCCTTCATCATAAAAGAGGTGTCCAGCAAAATCTACGCCACAGCGAACAAAAGGGCGTAATGGGACTTCTACTCGATGCTGAGGTAACTCACCCATAAAAGGATACTTTATTTTTGGATTTGCTTTAATGCATATTATGCACTTACGTATTACCTGTCTGACTACGTCGCGACCCGATACAATCCAAAATCTTTGTCGCAAATTTGACAATGTTTGATAAGCACCTGCATGATTTAAACGCGCGTGTTCATTTTTTATTAAAAGATCTGTGAAAGGGTGTTTAGCAGGAAGCAATGTAGGATGCTTAGTTTCATAAGGTAGTGCGGAATTTTTCAATTGCCCGCCAACTCTAATCATGCCTTCCTGATCGATGAACGGCGATAATCTTAAGAGAAAACTATTATTTTTAACCTTTTTGTCTTCGAATAAAATTTCAAAATCCTTTGAAAATTCGATAGACTGCACATTTTTTATTAAAGCATCCATCGCATCTTGAATTTCTACAGCTAACACAATTATTGAATAACTATCCTTTTTACCCTTACATTTTTTTATAAACGTAAAACATAGGCAAAAACACGTAAAAGTTATTCAAATTAGAATAAAGTTTGAATATATGAAAGGGTTCCGTTGAGGTTATTGCTAAGCTTGTTTTAACAGCAGCCTTTTAATCTGGTAATTTTACATGCTCGATATGTAGGTCATCTTGATTGGGTCAAAGGTGTATATCTTCACTTAGCCATTTCGGTCCATGCCACCAATGATTTGCATTCTTTAAATCTCGAGGCATTATTCCACGAGACAAAATGTCAGCGGGATTTTCTTTTTTACTAACATGCTTTCAATTATTTGCCAATGTTATGCTTTGTATTTCTCCAATGCGATTCGCAACGAAAGTATTAAAATTCCGACTACATGATCTGATCCAACCAATAACAATTTTTGAATCAGTCCACAAGCATACATTTTTTATATTTAAGTTGGTGAAAGGTAAAACTTTATCAACAAGCTGTGCCAATAATAATGCACCAGACAATTCAAGTTTTGGTATAGAGTGATTTTTTAGTGGGGTTACGCGTGATTTAGAACACCACAAGGTTACATTATGCGTACCATCCATATATGAACTTCTGACATATACGCACTCTTCAAAGCCACGTTCAGATGCATCGCTGAAGTCATGTATTTGTATTTCTGTTGGATTTTCTTTTAAATATATTTTTCGATCGAGCGTTATCTCTCGTAACCTTGGTAGCTAGCTTTTAAATGCATTCCATCGACCTTGAAGCTCTGAATCGAGAGGGTCATCCCAATCCAAACCCGATTTCCAAAGCTCCTGTATAAAAATTTTTGCCTGTAACATAACGGGGCCTAATAGACTTAAAGGGTAAAAAAGTTGCGATATTTTTGCAAGCACGCTACGTTTTGTGTCAGCTCCATCAATATTTATTTTTTCTGTGATCATGAATTGAAAAACATCTAATTTAGAATTCCACGCGATTCCCAAAGCCTTAGATTTATTAACTTCATCTATGTCCTTGAATGATTTTATATTATTCTCTTCGTTATTTCTTAGTTCTTGTACGTTTGATGCCCATTTTTGCAGTTCAAAACCACCAGTTTGAAGAAGCTTAATACCTTCATTTTTGGCTGCAGAAGCATCTTTAATCGATTGAGCGCCACTCAAAACATCGTCTACGTAAAAATGATTTGAAACGATGTGTGCTATAAGTGGTAATTGTAACATGTTTTCTTCCACTAGCTTTCGCAACGCCCTTATAGCTAAGTACGACACTGAAGCCGTTCCATAAGTTACAGTGTTTAGTTCATACTCTTTGATTGTTTCATGCGCGTTGTCGTGCCATAATATTTGTTGTAATTTAGTTTGAGAAGAGTGAATTAAAACTTGACGATACATTTTAGTTAAATCAGCCGTAAAAGCATATCGAAACGTACGAAACTCTGAAAGTCTTGCAAATAAATCTCCTTGTAATACAGGGTATATTTTAAGCGCATTATTAAGTGATATGCCCGTAGACGACTTAGCGGACGCATTAAATACGACTCGTAGCTTTGTCGTTATACTATCTTCTCGCAAGACACAATGATGCGGCATATAATAAACAATATCGTTATTTGTAAATGTCTGTTCATCTACTCGGATTTCACACATATGCCCTAAAGCCTCATATTCATGTAAAAAGTCTCTATATTGTTTATATACATCAGCCTGTTTTGCTAATCGTTTTTCTAAAGAAAAGAGTAACCTGCGAGCCATAGATTTTGTTTCTCCTATGCTAGAAATCATATTTTCTTTAATGGGGAGTTGAACAACAAATATACCATTATCGTTTCTATAAGTTGTCTCTGAAAATAAATTTTCACATTCTTGCTCTTCGCTTGAAAACTTGTGATTTAACAAACCATGTTCAATTTCCCAAAATTTTTTAAGTGAAAAATTTAAGTCTTCATTGACAGCTAAATTACATGAATCTGAATTGTTTGCATTGTTATGCATAGTATCGGCAAATTCGGAAACAATCCATCCAAACGCGGTTTTTTTAAAAACTGGCTGATTTTTGTTTAGTTTTATTTTACTAGGGTAAATAACGTTTCAATACATCGACGCGCCTATTATGAAATCTACTTATGCAGTTTTATTAAATCCTTCATCTGCTAAAATTATGTTTGAAGGAACCTTTACATTTTTTAAATCAATACTATTTTGTGGCAACTTAGCTGTTACTTTATTTACTATCACGAAATCAAGTTTCTTTTTAAAGCTATTAATTCGTGATCCTATGTAAGCACACATAACCTTGTTAGCGTTTGTAGTTGAATTTTCAACACCGGTTATTTTTAAAGGTTGTCGACGCTCAGGCAATTTCAATTTATTTGCTAACGTATCAGAAATAAAATTAAGTTGAGAACCATTATCAAGAAGCGCGCGACATAAATGCTCCTTTCCTTCTAAATCAATTATTTTTATTATAGCTGTTGATAATAAAACCGTATGAGAATTATTTTCGCTACAGCAGCCTGTGTGTGCAGTAGTGTCTTTATGTTTGTCATCAAGTGAATTGTTTGAATCAGATTTTAGAGAGCCCAGAGCCATCTATGATTGCGAGCTATTTGAACCTTGTGGAAAGTGAAGCAGCGTGTTATGTTTTTGATTGCATATACGACAAGATCCGACCGAACGATTCTTTGCAAAATGCCGCGTTGAACGTAAACAATTTATACATAAGCCTAAACTTTTAGTTATTTTCGAGCAAGCTTCTAACGGCTTTGAACAAAATTTATCGCATTGATATATAAAATGATTTTTCTTTTTACAAACACCGCATTCTGTACTGTTTATTGAGGTATGCGCGACGCTTGTTTTCGGTTTATTCTGTTTTAATCGTACATCTAGTTTGCTAGTGTTTACATTTGCTAATGCTTCGAGAGCCTGTATACGTTGTTGTAAAAATTCCGTAAGCGATTTTAACGTCGGCATATTACGATCTGTAATACTTGTCTCCCATTCTTTAGCAGTGACTAGGTCTAGTTTCGACACAATAAGATGTATTATCAAATCGTCTCATGTTTCTGTTGGCCGTTTTAACGCCTTTAATGCACGCAAATGCTTAAGCACGCCATCTAAAACATCGCGTAATTCTGAAAAGTTTTCTTTATTTACGCGTTGGCAATCAAAAATCGCACGAATATGTCACAGGAACGATTCATCTTAAATTTTCAAAACGCGATTGTAACATTTCCCATGCTTGCTCATAATTTGCTTCCGTCAATTCAAGCGAATCCATCACGTCAGCCGCCGTGCCTTTTAAACAAGGTTTTGAATATTGGAATTCACGTATTGCCGGTATGCTTCTATTAGAATGTATTATAGCAATATATGTATCGCGGAATGGACACCATTCTTTATATGACCCCGAAAATGTTTTCAACTCAAGCTTAGGTAACCGAATTGTATTATCCTGTCGCATATTATGATTTTCGTTATTCACGTTTGATATAACGCCATTATTCGACTCAGCATTAGATTTAATGAGCGCGTCAAACCTTGCGATTATTTGAAAGTAGGTATCTTCGAAATTACGCTTAACCTCTACATGCTCGTCTACTTTTACCGCAATCTCATTTTCTTTTTCTGGACTAATTGCTTCTATTTCGGCTGATTCAATTGCCGACTGCGTTTGATCGAACGCGTGGTATGATTCCGAAATTTTTACGCGTCTTTCCGATAGTTCGTGTTTCGAAACATTTCTTTCGCCAGCGCTCTCTAAAAATGTCGCGTTGATGCCGCTTTTAAAGATGTTCGCTTTGCTATGACACTTTTTAGCGTAGGCATATTTTTTCTCGTTTACGATTAAATTATAAAAGTAAAATATTTACGATTACCCGTACACACACTATTACAACTTACGTATTTCTAATCACGCATATAGTTTTCAACTTCACAATGTCCATATATGTGATTCCACGATATTAGATATTTTCTGCTTACGTGTTTTGACGGTTGATGAAATTCTCGGAAGAGTCTCACTGCTTCTTGCCTGTGTCAAAACCTTTGATGATGCGCGTGCAGCCTTGAGTTTTCCCTTTTTTTTTCTTGTTAGCGGTCCGTCAGTAATGTATTATATCAGCAATAAATGCTGCCACAATGACACAGTTCACTATTTATCCGACTTTTGGCTTAAAACCACTGTTTTTTATTTTTAGTTTGATTTATTTATTGTCACTTATTATTTTTTTACACCAATTCTTGACACCCGTTACGAAGGACCATGTTTAGGCAGTTGAATGTTTTCAAAAAAAGTAATCGCCTAATTTGTTTTATTTTAACAAACAATAATATCTTTATTAAATAAATACAATATTCAAAAGTTTTACAATATAAGTGGTTAAACGGAAATATAAATAAGTAAACTGTTATTATTATATAGCAAGCTAACAAGGAAGCGTCCGTTCGCTTAGACGGCCGAAAGAATTCTGATCTTTTTATTTTACATTGACGCATAAACGCTTACAATTTTTGAGCGCTTTCTATATATATATATACGCAAATTTTCTTTTTTATACTCATATACGAAATTATATTCTATAGCACGAACATTCAGTTTCATTTAAATTATTCTTATCTACTTCTACGACACTCTCATTCTCTTCTTGTTCCGTATTTTCGCCTTGTGACTTAGATTCACTGACGTCATGCTTATCTCTCTCGCTTTCGCTCTCACTTATAATTTCTTTCTCTTGATTTTTACTTGAATATTTTAATTCGAACTCGTCCTCAAAATATGATTCTTCGTCTGTCTCATTGTTTAGAATATCCATGTCAGTGTTTATTCTTAACAAACTTTTCTCTTTTCCTTTTTCCGAGCTTATACTTGGCACTAGTTGGTAATATTTTTCACGCATATGTGAATGAAATTTTTCTCTTTCATTAACATCTGTTCGATTAATTGCATCTCCAGGTGCACTGTTTCTCAATGCTTCTGCCACCTCTCCTGGTGTTTCTTCCCAAATATTTATTTGTACACCTTTTCTACCATTTATCTCTCGTTCTTGCGCATCGACTAAAAATCGAGCACGCATTTTTCTTATCATTTCCGGAATCATATCCATTATGCTTTTTTTTACAACTTTTTTTATTTTGCTCTGCATTCTGTGAATTTCCATGTCCTTGGCTTTTTGATTTATATTCTAATATTTGAATTAGTGTATCTGTGTCATACCCGCTTTTATTATTTTTCAATATACCTTTATTTCCATTTTTCGATGTTTTACTTGCTAATTCACTCGCATTTGTCTTTTTTTTTTTGCTGACACTGCATGCGGTCTATCTACTGGTGTGCTCGCTGCAAGAATTCCTTCTCGCATGTTTGTGCTTTTTCGCATATATACGAGCTTACCGTCGTCTTGCGCTTGACTTAATATGCTTTTGGCCTGAATTAACTCTATCTTTCTATTTGTTTATTTTCAAAATCGGCCGCAAGCTGTATAGCTTTCTCTAATGTTAACGGCTTCTCGCAGCGCACCTGCACATCTAAGGGTGATGCTAGTTTAAATAAATAATATTGCAAGGTATCTTTCTCTATTAATTGTTTCCTCGCTAATCGCTCTTGCACATCTACCATTAGGGCTGTATTATAAATCGTCAATAATCTATTCAATAATGCTTGTGTACGTGCGCCGAAATCCGCCGCCGTTTCGCCCTGCTGCTGTGTTATCACTTTTAATTGCGTAGATAAATTTTCTAATATTGTTATATTATTATATTGCGACTCTAAATCTTTCATCAGCGCTTCGACTGACTCGTATCGCATCAGGCGTCCTGTAAAAAGGTCCGCTACTTTCCTCGTGAATTTTGACGCTAATTCATACATGATATAAATTTGGCAATCTTATCCGAAATTATTTACTATGTTCCGGAGTAATGAGCAGAATAACGATAATTTATCTATGCTTTCGTCAAAGGTTAGAATTTGACCAATTGCCTGATGTAACATGGTGGATTTTCCATCCACATGTTATATTTGTATATAGATACTTACTATACCGGCGAAGAGCCTCATAAGTAGGATTGTAACTTGTATATAGCAGTGCGGCACTGGGTTAGTGGTTCGAGTTCGTGCCTGGAGATCTCGAGGAGCGGGGTTCGCGCCCGGTGTCTGCTTATTTTTTAATCTAAAAAGTCTCATGTTTTAATGACGCCCAACGAAATAACCCACTGGAGCAACCATAGAGCATTTTAAAATTTAGCATTAAGTTATTAGCATTAAGCAGAGCGAGCAGAGCGTGCAGAGCGAGCAGAGCAAGTAGCAATAGTAGTAGTTATGACAAAATTATTGGTTCCACCGAAGTACTTTCGTGTGGGGGGGGGGGGAAGCAGAGCGAGCAGAGCAAGTATGACGAAATTATCGGTTCCACCAAAGTACATTCGTGTGGTGGAGGGGGGGGATTGTAACATGGTGGATTTTCCATCCACATGTTATATTTGTATATAGATACCTACTATACCGGCGAAGAGCCTTATAAGTAGGATTTTAACTTGTATATAGCAGTGCGGCACTGGCTCAGTGGTTAGAGCTCGTGCCTGGAGATCTCGAGGAGCGGGGTTCGCGCCCGGTGTCTGCTTATTTTTTAATCTAAAAAGTCTCATGTTTTAATGACGCCCAACGAAATAACCCACTGGAGCAACCATAGAGCATTTTAAAATTTACCATTAAGTTATTAGCATTAAGCAGAGCGAGCAGAGCGTGCAGAGCGAGCAGAGCAAGTAGCAATAGTAGTAGTTATGACAAAATTATTGGTTCCACCGAAGTACTTTCGTGTGGGGGGGGGGGGATTGTAACATGGTGGATTTTCCATCCACATGTTATATTTGTATATAGATACCTACTATACCGGCGAAGAGCCTTATAAGTAGGATTTTAACTTGTATATAGCAGTGCGGCACTGGCTCAGTGGTTAGAGCTCGTGCCTGGAGATCTCGAGGAGCGGGGTTTGCACCCGGTGTCCGCTTATTTTTTAATCTAAAAAGTCTCATGTTTCACTGATGCAAGGAAAAATACGGTGTGTTTTGAAAATTTGCACGTTATATTGTAGTCGCTAGATTTACTTGTTGTGCGTTTATTGCGTAATTAGAATTCATTGGTGTGTTAAAATTAAAATTCGAATTAATTTGCGCTGGTATGTTATTTCACGTTTGCGGACTATTTTGTGAAAAGTTTGTACTTGCGAGAGAAGTGCCCTTATGCAGCATTTGATGCAACAAAGTCACGTTTTGAGATGCCATGTAGTTATAAAGTTTTGATGTAAACATAGGTAAGTTCGGTCCCGAATAAATGTAGAGCCCTGGGTTTTCCCATGCGTGTTTTGCATTATTTCCTACATTTTTGTTAGAATATGAACTTTTTGTTTTCGTTCCCGCTTTTCCTAGATTAGCATCCTTATTCCTTTTATCATCATTCATATTTTTAATTTCCGCACACACCATTGCATTAATCGGGATTTGCATATCGCCTCCTTGTTGTGGCCCGTAAATTTTCTTTGTAAAACCCGGTAGATCTAGCGGTAAATTGAACCCTTATGCCGCGGTAATCTCGTATTTTTCTTTTATTTCTTTTATTTCTTTTTCTGATAACCCTGCTGCTAAATTTTCGTTTGGTCTTGGAGCGTACACCGGAATATATACCGTATTCTGTGACAACGTTGGATGTGATATTGCCTCGTTTTTGAGACCGACTAGGTCTTCCTCACTACGCGAATCCCTAATAGGGGGCAAGGAAAGTCCTCTACGCCTCATTAACGAATTTTTATTACGATATTTTTCGTCTTTTTTTAAATAGATTATAAAGAGCCATGTTCAACAATTTATTTACTTTTAAAACAAAATTTTACAAATTACACTTTCTTTAAAAAAAATTTTACTTTTTACTCTTCAAATTACACGTGAGAAGGAGAAGTGTTTACGTTTTCTTATGCGCACTGATAATTAATTGAACTTGCAGTAAAAAATGTTGGTACTAAAAATCAATTATAAAATTAATATAATCTAAACGTTATACTTTCAACTCTCTCTATTTAACTGCTTTTTACTGCAATTTTTTGTTCAATTACGTAACTAAACGAATATATCTATAATTTTTTGAATATTTATAATATGTTTTTAAAGTCTATAAAAAATTTATTATTTCTTTTTTCTCAATAAAATTTGACAAAAAAATTAAGAATTAAAAACCAGAAAAATTGAATTTTATCGCTCATACGCATTCATTTATTTGAATTTTATTTCTTTAAAAATAAATCGTATTTATAACTTATAATTTCAATTTTTACCAACCGGCACTACCTATTTACGCACACTATTAATTTATCAACGAATTTATATGTATACTATTTCTTTATTACGCTTGAAAATCGTTTTTTTTTACTTCTTAACGCACACTGTATTCGCGCACTAATCACTTTTATTAATAAGATGACAAAAAAATCTAATTTTACTTTATTTTTTTTTCTACGCGTTCGGATTTCTTTTCTTTGATTGAGATCCTATACTACCCCGTGGGAAAATTTAATAACGATTTTTATAAAATTCACTTACTCTCTGCAGCAGAGAGTGGTCAGCGTGATGATGAGCACTCTCATTTCTTGAGTTATAAATTTGATAAGCGTCCTTCCTTCCTTTCTCTCTTTCTGATCTTCTAAGTTGTTAACTCGCGGCGCGCGTTTTTAAAATATTTAAAAATATGCAACCCCAAAAATTTATATTCATTCCAAAAATATTGCGATTTTCAATGATTTGTCTCTCTCTCTATAAAAAAAATTTCTTTACTTCCCTTGAAGAGTTTTTCTTTCAAGTTTCCCTCAAAAAAAAATTTTATTTTTTTCTAAAGCCCTCGCTTGCGTATCCCAGGCCGCTGCCACCAAAAATGTTAAGTGGAATTTAAATGATACGCACTCCTATGGGGAGTGTGAGAGTGCAAAAAAATTCAAGAGAGATAATATAGCTTAGACATATCGTTTATTATAAAAACTATACAATATAAGAGAGAGACTACTTATGACTTTACTCTAGTGCGTCTGGCGATGGTCTGACACTCGCTGTTGTCTAAAACGACGATATAAGTCGACCGCGACGGAGTACCGATTCAGCACTTCGCGCACCGTGCGACTTTTAGCTTGGAAGCTCGGAGTCGAAATTCTCCGAACTTCCAGTTTTATACTATTCTCTTATCATATACTTTATACAAAGACTATATTAACGTACTATATAATGTACATTGCAATATAAATAGAATGAACAGCATTTTTCTCTCTTGTTTTTCCTTTTTCTTTCTGAAACATAAAATAATATTAATTTTTTCGTTCATATAAAATTAACTTGTTTGCATGAACTAACTTTGAGCCACCCTTAAAATCTATAGAGGTATTGCTATTTTCGTGGACTTTTAATACTTCAAAAGGTCCCAAGTTTTGATTTTTTTTTAACTTACCTGATTTTGGCTCTTTTATAAGCCATACTTTATCTCCTATTTTACATTCTACAGGATTTATGAATCCATCGTGATCAAATTTAGATTTTTCCTTTGACATTATCAAATTTTCGCGGGCTATTTTAATAATATCTTTCATATTTATTAATAATTTTTCTATATAATCATTGAAAAATTGTAATTTTTCTAATTATTTTAAAGGTTTGCTAGATAGTAATCTAGCTAGGTAGGCGAAAACTATTTCATGTGGTGTAAATTTATGACTCGAATGAACACTAGTATTATAATTAAATTGTGCAAGCTCAAGCCAATCATTCCATTCTGATTTTTTAAATATTCACATAGGGGATGATAAGCCCTTTCTAATAAACCATTAGATCGTGGATAAAAGGCAGTATTTTCGATTTTTTAAATTTAAATCTTTTTGAAATAGCTTTTATTAATTTGCCTGTAAAATTTGCACCCTTATCTGTAAGTACTAGTTTTGGTGAACTGAAAATGCCAATGAATTTTTCAACCCTTGCAGAACCAATGTACATTACAATGTACATTGACATTTTTTGGTTTTTTTGAAATTGTTCAAAAGTGGCTTCAAATTTTGTAAAAAAAATATGTGTATTAGATTGAAGTGGACTATTTCCTATCTCAAACTGAGGGCCTAAGTTATTATATCTTTGATAGAAACTGAGAAAACTTGAAAAAAAAAAAAAAAAAAATTCTTTTATCGCAAAAATTGCTTAATAAATGAACACTTATCATCGCTAAATGGTTATCAGAACTTTTCATGATGAAATAATAATTCCGTTCTGAAAGGGTTAATAAATGCATCAGCTATAGACCCTGCTGTTTGGTCTTTAAGCGCGACAGCTATTAAAAATTTTGATAAATGTTCTTAAATAGTTCATATGTATTTATTATTATTTTTAGTTATATTAAGAGGTCCTACTATATCTGATTAAATTTTATCGAACGTTTTTCCTAGGGTATCTGTTATTATCATAGGTTGTTTTGTTTTAATTCTTTTTAATTTATTTCTTTGACATGTTTCACAGTTTTTTATACGATTTTGTATATCGCTTTTTAGATTTTCCTAAAAATATTTATTTCTTATTCGATTATACACGGAGAAACTTTTTGAGGCGAGAGACCTCAATTAATCTTGAGATGTGAGACCCTTATTAATGGAGCGATTCGATGAGGTGTCGTGCCTTGCGGATAAAGGTCTGAGACCTTTATTTTGAAGACTGAAGGCATAAAGCCGGGAAAAACCGAATCCATGTATACATCAGCCGAACGTAATAAACATACGGCCTCGGTGACAAAGGTCTCAGACCTTTATGCTCAAGACGGGACGACTCATTTACCTTATAGAGGCGCCCAGCCCTACAGTACCAGAGGTCTCTCGCCCCAAAAAGTTTCTCGGTGTAGGTTCTATTGACTCCTGAATGACCCCCTAAACTCGAAGAATGATATAATTAAATAATTTTATTTCTTTTTTCATTTTTTATATATTCTGTATTATTTAAACAAATTATAACTTTTATACTTGTATTTTTAAAAGTATTATATAATATTTCTTCGATTTTATCCCAATCTATATTTAAGATATTAATATTCTTTGATATACTAAATATATTACAATTATTTTGAATTAATAGATTTTTGAATGTATTAAAATTATTTATTAATATTTCTTTTATTAATATTGATGATTCTTTTATATTTAAACGCATTATAAAAATTTTCCTCTTTTTATAATTTATTATTTTAATTTCATTATCTTCTAAATCATTATTTATTTCAATATTTTTGTGTTTAAAGTATTCATCTTGAATTTCATCTAAAGATATCCTTTCACACGTGATTAAATGCAGTATATTATCTTTTCTAATTCGAATAGAATTTTTAAAATATATAATGGTATTAGATTTATTTAAGTATATATTTTCTTGTTTTTTATCTTTATTTTAGACAGTTTTAATTTCTTCATTCGTTACTGCTTTACTTATTTTTTTTGGTCGACCACGTTTCTTCTTCACGTGTGCGTTTCTCATTTAATTTTTGTATTTTCACTTCATTTGTGGGTATATCTGTTAATTAAATGTCTTCATTTTCCTTCACTTTTTGAGCTCTAGTTACGACATCAATTTCTAATGTATCTATGGGATCTCTAAATAACGCATCACTATTCACGTTCATTTTTCCCTTTTTATATATTACATCAAAATCACATTCTGACAATTTAAGTCGCCATCTTTGAACCCTATTATTTTTATCTGCTGATTTAAAAGTTAGTAATGGTTTATGATCCGTCACCATAATAAATTTATTTCCGAAAATATAATTTCTAAATGACTCTATACTGAATAATCTTCCTAACGCTTCTTTCTCGTATGTAAGATAGTTAAGTCCTGGGCCTTCTAAAACTCTTGAGGCATATGCTATAGATTTATCCTCTCCAATTACTCCCTGAGATAATATGGCTCCTAATGTATATCCTGATGCATCAGTTGTAATTGTGAAAGGCTTATCTAGTTGCGGAAATTGTAATGATGGAGCAGTACATAATTTTTTTTTAAGTTTATCGAATACTTGCTGCTGTTCCTAATCCCATGAAAATTTTATATCTTTTTGTAACAAACATGTTAATGGTTTTGCCATTTTTGCGAAATCACTTTTAAATCTTCTATAGTATCCTGCTAGTCCCAAAAATTCTCTAATATTTTTAACTGTTTTTGGAATTAGAAATAATTTTACTGCTTCGAATTTCTTTGGATCTGCTTTTATCCCATTTTCGCTTATAATATGTCCTATCAACGTTACTTCTTCTTTCATAAATTCACATTTTTTTTGGTTCTAGTTTTAATCCAGCTTCTCTAAGTTTTGATGCTACTAAATTGAATTTAATATTGTGTTCTTTTTGTGATTTTGCAGCTATAATTATGTCATCAATACATACATGACATACTTTTGTTAATAAGTTCACCCAGAGCAGTGTTAGCTACTCTCATAAATGTTCGCGGAGAATTTGTTAAACCAAATGGTAAAACCATAAATTTAAATCTCCCTAATGGATGAACGCTAAAAGCTGTCTTATAAATATTCTATTCTTTCATAGCTACCCAATGGAAGGCTGATACCATATCTACAGTCGTGAAATATTCATTTCCACCGAAGTCATAAAAAATTTCTGCTATAGATGGTATTAAATATAGGTCAGATATTGTTTTCTCATTCAATTTTCTATAATCTATAACTAATCGCCATCTTTCTTTCCCATCCTTACCTGGTTTTTTCTTCACTACAAATTCAGGTGCATTATAAGCACTTTTAGATGGTCTCACTAAATTATTTTCAATTAATTTTTTTGTTTCTTTTATAGCGATTTCTTTTGACTTATATGGCAATGGAAATTGTTTAACATATATTGGTTTATTATCTGTTAAATTTATTTTATGGTGTTCTAAATTACATTTTCCAATTTTCTCTTCTTCTAGCCAAAATATATCTTCATTTTTCAATTTTTTATAATCTGTTTATTTTTTCGTTTCAGTGATTCAAAATTATTTTATTTAATAATTTTCCATTACGATCGAAATTTTCTTCTTGAATATGATTTATGTTTTCATGCACTAAATTTTGCTCAAATTCACTAGATTTTTCTTCTAGCATATCTGTTAGAATATTTATTTCAGTATTTTTTTTATAAAATATGTAAGAAATTCTTCATCTTTCTCTTCAACATTAAAATTCGTATTTTCTTGAAGTTTTAAAAAAAATTGTTAATATTCAAATTCTTCATCATTTGATATTTTAGAATGAACATTGTCCAGTGTGTCAAGTCCAGTTGTTTAAGAAAATCTGAGATTGAGTAATCTTCACTGCCCTGTATTTTCAAAGTATAATTTAATATTTGAAATGTATTAGTAGTTATTAAATCTGCATTTTCCGTATTTTGTATACGTAAATTTGAAATTATCTTCTCGTTATGTTTGCAATCTGAATTTTTCTCTATTTATTTCTAAATAGCCTTTATCTAATCTCAATTTATTTTTCTTTAATACATTTATACCTAAAATTGCATCGTAAGGTATTGAAAAGTTTTCCGATGCTACATGAAAGTCTGTATGTAAATCATTAATCGGAAAATTTATCAAACCACATGTTTTAATAGGGGTGTTGGTGATTCCAAACAAATATATTCTAACCATCAACAAAATTTAGTGATACTAAGCTTCCCTTTATATTATTAAGCTGAGCACCTGTATCTATTAATAATCTGCATAATTTGTTAGTAAATGGATTTATTATTTGAATAAATTGTAGTGTATCACCTAATTTAAATATTTAAATTAGTACATCAGTGTCCATACTATTTTGATTTGTAACCATTTCCTTACATCTTTTTTAATTTGCTCTTCACATATATGGTTTACTTCAAAAGTTTTGTTGCATGTATTTATTGTTGTTGAGTCATCTCTTGTTTCTTCTTTAAATTCTGTTATTTTGTATAACGGTATATTTTGTTTAATAATGTTTGCCTGAATGACTCAATGTTTAAATTACTGCAAGTTTCAAACTCATAATCAATTATCTGTACCTTTGCAAAATATCGTATATCTATATAATTTTTGAGCGACTTAAGTTGTGTAACTCCTCTTGTGCGCTCTCTCCAAGATGAGTTTAAGCGTCTCCATGAATATTTGTTGATTAAGGTGTTTTTAGTCGTCAATATTCGTTAGTATGATTTGTCTTTTTGCAAAGTGTACAAAATCTATTCTGATTCTTTTCTAAACTTTTTATTATGAAACATGATTCTATTGAATGTCCTGATTTCTTGCAATTATGGCATTTTATATGTTGATTATTATTTTGGAATTTTTTATTGTTGTTTTTTAAAGTCCTACATTCGTCTACACTGTGACCTTTTTTTTTGCAGTATCTGCAAAATTTCAATTAAAAATTCGGTCTGTAAAAATTAGTGTTGACTTTATTGTTTCTTCCGAAACTCGTATTTTGAGCTTCATGATTTTCACACTCTTTGCATGAGTGATCCCATTTTTCACATAATTGGCATTTAATTTGATTGCTTGCCTTAGCTTGATTTATAAATATTTTTATTTTTTTGCAATCATTTGTCATGTGATTTTCATCATTACGCAGCTCACATACTCAAGTGTGTTTTCTTTCAATACTATCGTTGCAAAAATTTGGGTTATGTCCATTCTTATTACATTTTCAACACATCTCATATTTCCGTATTATTGGTCAATGATTAATTTTATGATTACTTTCTTGACAGTATTGACAATAATGTTCGTAGTCATTTAATAAATCACACATGCTTCTTGAATGACCCAATTGATTGCAAAATCTACATATTAATTTTATTTTATTTTTTATATCAGAGCATTTAAATGATGAATGATTTGATTCTTTACAATACACAACCTGCTGTATTACAATATAATGCTTCGTAGCCAATATTTTTGCATATTTGACAACACTGTATTTGTTCAGTTTCTTCTTGAAAAATGTTATTGAACATAATTTTCTGTTTATTTGGATTCCCTCTGATAGAGTTTAGTTTTTCTAGCTGTTTTTCTATTTCGATTGCTCCTATAGTTGCATCCGAGAAATTGTCTGCTACTTTCATTTCATATCTTATTTCGTTAACTAGCTCCAGTTTAAAATATTTAAATTCATCTTGATTTAATTAATTAATAAATCGTTCTAAGGCCACTTTCTCTATTCCAGTCTCGTTTTTCTTTTTATCTCTAATTTTCTCTGTTAATTCTTTCGTTCTTGTTATATATTCTTCTACTGGTTCATTAAGTCCTTGTTGAATTTGTTCTAATTTTCCGTACAAAGTATATAAATTATCAATTTAAGGATATATTTTTTTTACAATTTTAATAAATTCATCAATTGTATTAATTGTAGTATTTTTCACTGCAGAAGCAATTGCCCCTGATAATTTAAATCTCTGATAGTCCATAAACGATTTCTGTTGATCAGCATCTAGTAATCCTTTAGCAAATTCTAATTTTTCAATATATTTGTCTACAGTTATATTTTTACTATCACAATCAGGAACCAATCTTGTGATTTCTTTTAATGAATTTTCTGGTTGCGCCATGTTGATATTGTCAATATATTTTAATAAATCGTTTATCGTATTATTATTATGATTATTGTTATTATAATTATTGGTATTATTAGGATTATTTATAATGATATTTTCTCCGTTTCCAACACCCTCAATTTCTTGGAAACTTCCTTGTTCAATAGAGAAATCTAAGTCGTCGTTTAGTGTTTCGTTGGCATCTGATATTGTTGTAATGTTTGTTACTAAAGTATATCTGTCTGCAAAGCTATTATCTTAGTTTGTCACTTTGGTTCTATTTTGAATAATTTTTTTAATTGTTCCTGTACCTTCATCAATTATATTTTTTTTGTATATGTTTTGTTGATCCTGTGTTGTATTTAGATTTTGCTGATTTTGTGTTATGTCTAAATTTTACTGTTCTTGTGTTGTATTTAATGTATTTTTAACAAAAGAGTGTAGAAGTCTTGTACTTTTTCTAAACGCACTAGCGTCTTCTTGACTAATTTTTTTTTTATAAATTAATATTCTGATTTTCATCATAGGGTACTTTGAATTTATTGCAAATTTCAATTAATTGTATTTTCGTACAATTTAATATCCAAGCGGTTTTCTGTAATTGACAATTTTTTTTATATCCGTCCAATTAATTTCATTCATTTAATTTGAGATATTATAAGTTTTTTTTCCCGTTTTATAAAAATTTTACTAATTTCTGTATACTTAAAGATGTAAACGTAATACCTGTTATCCAATACAAAGTGCTATGATATTGCTGAGTCAAGTATTTAGATTGACCTAATTTTGATTTATAAAATCAGAGAATGTCGTACAATTGCTGACTCATGTTTTCATTTTCATACATTGACCTTTTACCGTTGTTGATACACAAAACCGTATAGTAACAGAAAGATTTTCCGCTGAATTTGTACTTTTACAAGTTCGATACACTTTGTAATATTTTGATGATCAATGTTTACTTTTAAATGCAGCTTGTTTATTTTATATTTTATTAAAATGTTATATTGATATTGTTAATGTATCAATATCGAATAATTTAGAAATAATAACGAAATTAATAACGAAATTTTATTGTAATTTCCTCACTTAATTTTGCTTATTAAGAGGAGGTAACGTATCTCTGTCCTTTTCTAATCAAAGAAATGGTTTTTTCACAAAAACTAATAACTTTAGCAAAAATGAAGAGAAAGCCGCATCTTGTATCAAAAAAAGCAATATTTTCTTTGATAAAAGAAATTAATTTCATTCCTTCGTCCTCAAGAAAACCTTGAAAAACCAAATTATCCACCCTAACTTCTATGATTTAAGTTTTTCAAGGTTTTCTTGAAAACAAAGCAATAAAATTAATTCTTTCTTATCAAAGAAAATATTGCTTGTTTTAATACGAGATGTGGCTTTCTCTTCATTTTTTGTTAAAGTTATTAGTTCCTGTAAAAAACTCAATTCTTTGATTAGAAAAGGACAGAGATACGTGACCTCCTCTTAACCGTGAATATTAATATTTCTTAAATGTGTATCACTTTTGTTGATGTAGTTAATTTCACTTGTATTGCACTTTTGACTTTTTTATTGATGTATTGATTTATAGATTTTATTTGTGCATCAATTTTTTTATTTACTTCAATATTTGTATTTATATTGCGTCTTTTATTTTGTATTATTTTCACTTTTATTGAGTAAATTAATTTATTTTCAATATATTTTAATTAAATTTCTTTTTTCTTTTTTTTTATTTGTTTCATATATTCTTTTCGTTTATTTATCAATGTATATTGTATTTAATATTTTGTATATGATATTTATTCATAATATTTATTTCAGATTGCACTTTATTTATTTGTGTTTAGTATTTTATTTATTTATGCACTTATGTTTTATTCATTTCTATTATTTATTTATTTACTTGATATGATATGCGCTTCGAATATATTCATTTATTTGCTTACTATATTTATCTTTTTATTTAATTGCACTTGTATATTGTCCTTTATTTTTATTGTATCTGGATTATTTATACCCACTTTGAATATTTTATTTCATTTGTATATCTTCACTTTATATATTTTATTTTATTTATGTATTTTCACTTTATATATTTTATTTTATTTATGTATTTTCACTTTATTTGATTTATTTTATTGCACTTTATTGTGCTTTTGAATTTATTTTGTTAGCTGCCTTTTATATATATTTGTTATTTCTGACTTCTAATTAAATATTATATTTTTATACTAATAATCTTCAAGTATATTTAATACGATCTTTTAATTAAAAATTTGTACAGGAACCAAAATGTTAAGTCCTGACACACCAGGACAGAATTAATAATTATTTATGTTGTTGTTATGAGGAAAATACGTGTATATGTTTTATTATCACATTAAATAAAAGAATAAAGTTAGTGATTGATTTTAAAACGTTTTATCAAATGTTAGTCTAGTGGTAGAAAGACTCTACCCATTTTAATTGATTTGAATCGTTGTCACGATTAAATATATTTGAATTTCAAAAGAAATATATATAAATATAATTTTAAGAATATTACCTTGATTCAGCTAAGTAGATAAAGGCAGACAGTAAATAATAAGTACACTTGATTTAATATTTTAACTATAGAGATTTTATTTGTTACTTTTATAATAAACTGAATATAGTGCGATTTAATATATTATGCGAGTAATTGCATAATTTTAAAGTGCGACAAATATAGTTGTAATAATTGTATCTTTTGAAATGCTTATTTAAAAGTGCTTGTAGAAGTTCTTTGATAAAGTGCTTTGAAAAAGTGCCTGCTTCAAAGTGCGCGCTAATCTTGATTTGATCTGTCCTTTTATATTGATGATCCATGTCTTGTTTAAAAATTTGAATTAGTGTCAACTGATGAATCAATGCTTATCATGCATTTTGACTCTTATTGAATGATATAGTTAACGTGGTAAATCTGGTTCATTTAGTCTTCGTAATTGTTCTTATTTTGTTGATTCTGTAAATCGCATTGCACTTTCTTTTATTTCTTAACAAATGGCTTAATTTTACAATATGCTTGCTAAGTTAAATTAGCTGATTGATCAATAACCGCATATTTTTTAAATAATAAATTTTGAAATAAAAGATACGTCATGACGTATCTACATAATAATAGTTTTTTATGATAAATAAATATTGTTTTTTAATTAATTAATACTAGCAAAAAATACCTCTCTCCTAACGTTGCTCGGTTGAATATATTATATTAATATTTTCATATATTATATTATTATGTATAAATTAGCCAATTTTAAAATAAAAAAGAATTGCCACAACTTATGAATTTTGATATTGTAGTTTTGTACTAAATTAAATTTTTATATTTTTATAAAAAAGATTAATTTAAGTTACAATGTGCATAAAAATTGTTTAAATACAAATTATATCATGATGGTATTATTATATTATGAAGTAAGTATTGGTACATTTGGTACTATTATATTATGAAGTAAGAGCATACATTTGCGATGCTTAGTGTCTTTTTTTGGTATTAGGACTGATATTTCACCTACTCGATTTAAGGATAATATTTCGCAGAAAATGTAATTATTGATTAATTCTTTTCGGACGGCATTTCCTGTTACTAAAATTAAAAATTATTAAATATAGAATTATTTACATAATAAATAACACTTTAAAATTACTAATAATTAATATTTTAATTCGTGATATTTAAGGAATAAAACGATACATGTTTATCTTCCATATTTCGTTTTAAAATAGTTACTTTTGAGTTTTAAATTAATTATTAGTAATTTAAAATTGATATATATATTATATGATTTATTCCATCAAGTGACTATTCCTTACTCTACTTCCATAAGAAAAAAAGGTAGTAAGATATTTGATATTTAAATCGATAGCTATATAAATAAACTGAGAACTGGGAACTGAGTAACAACTATAATTTCCAGACCTTAATTTATGACCATGAATTTGAATTATGAAATTAATTTTTACGTGAAACATGCTTAAAAAATTTTGTGTTTATTTCTAATAAAAATATCTTCACAAATGTATTTTATATATATGAAATACTTAATTTAAATAAAAAAACCATAAGATTAAAATACACATTTTTGGTTAATTTCAAATTTGAATATTTCAGAATAATAAAATAACTATTTTTAATTACTTAACAATCCTTTTTGCATCCAATATAAAATTTTAATGAGATACAAATATTACAAAGTGTATGTATCACAAGTAAGGTTAGCATATCATAAATATTATAATTTTTAGAATTCTTGATCTTAATAGTTTATTAATTTAAGAAATTGAATATTTTTTCATTGATGACAAGTAACCTTTCAAATATAGTTAAAATAATACTGTAAATGTCAATCAAATAACATTTTCATCAAAATAAATTTCAACGCTATAATTATTATTAAAATAAAAATTTTTATTTAACTATAATCTATTGTAATAATTATTCGATCTAAAATGATAATTTTATTTGATGAACAGTTCTGTAAATATTATATATTTATAACTGTATGACTAAATTTATTAAATTAAAATTTTATTCAGTTATCATTCAGAAAATAAAGTATTTAAATTAGTTTTCATGAAAATATATTATTTAAAAAGTTACTTGTTAACAATTTTTTATAAATAACATACGTTTAACCCTAATTACATTTTCATTTGTACACGTGTTAGTATTTTAATGAATTGTTATTTATATAGAAATTGTTAACAATTAAATATATTAAAATTCATTTCATTAAAACAATAATATTTTTAATAAGAGAAACATATTAATTTTTAAAATACATCAAATTACATCATTTGAAAAATTATCATTACATGATATAAAAATATTTTTTTTAATATCGTTTGAACATAAATTTTATGAAATACAATTTAAAAAAATTATTTATTTGATATTTGTAGAGAGGTGGGTTTTTTCTCTAGGAGTTTTACCTTCCAGAACAAAATCCCGTCGTCAACAACTAATTTTAATTTACCTTCCAAAACAGAAACAAACCGATCAAAATCCAGCAAATTCCACCTTACTTACCTATATTTGTTATTATATTCTATCAAAAAGGTAGGGTTAACTAAATTCCTCAACACGGTAAATGGCAGAAATTAAAAGGAAACAAATTTTACTCTTAACATTAACTTTAATCAAGATTAATCAGAAGTTTACTAACTATAACTACAATCAAAACAACGGGTAGATCTCTTTCTATGATTCAATAATATAACATAATTCTATTTTTGTTTGGATTTCAAATGGAACTTATTTCATTTCATTAATACAAAATATAACCCACACGACTAAAAAAAAATATTTACTGTAAGATGGTATATAAACGATAGGCTAATTTTTAAAATAAAATTTATATTAATTTGTTTGCGGAGTGCGTAAAAACATAAAGCCTTCAATATTTTTGTAAAACAAAAATAATATACTTATAAATACACATATGCCTACTAGATTTATTGTTGCTGAAGAATAAATTTATTTATCTTTAATATTTTATTAAAATATCATTTTACTGAAATCAAAAAAAAATTTTAAACTCTTTTTAATAATTTCTTCAAATTAAATTTAGTATGTTAGACAAAAAGATTTTTCCATGCCTAGTTAGCTTTATGTGACTATTAACTAATCACGTAAAGTATAGCATTACGCACATACCCAAATATTTAAAGTTTCCTGCGAAAATCCAGAGAATCATTAATTTAAAATATCAAAAATAAAAAATTTTATTTAACTTTGAAATTGGCAAATTTAAAATGGCAAATCCATTAAAATTTTAAAATTAATTTTAATTTTAACAGAATTTTTCTTTGAAAGAAAAAATACAAGAATTAAATTAGTTCTAAATTTTATAAAACTATTAATTGTTTATGTCACCAAAAAAACATTTTTTTCGCGTTTGAATGAAACACTTCTCTGTTGCATAAAATTATGAAAATTCATCTTTACCTCAAATTTTGCTTTCTGATAGAGAAAGCATTGTATCAATAAAAACAAATTTTTTCTATTTGTTCATTAATTTGTACACATTTGAACTCGGTGAGTCGAAAAAAGTGGTTTCCAGAAAATGTCTGTATGTGTGTGTGTGTGTGTGTGCGCGTGTGCGTGAGTGTGTGTGTGTGTATGTGTGCGTGCGCGTGAGTGTGTGTATGTGTGTGCGTGCGTGCGTGCGTGCGTGCGTGCGTGCGTGCGTGTGTGTGTGTGTGTGTGTGTGTGTGTGTGTGTGTGTGTGTGTGTGTGTGTGTGTGTGTGTGTGTGTGTGTGTGTGTGTGTGTGTGTGTGTGTGTGTGTCTATTGTGTGTGTGTGTGTGTGGATGTATGATTTCAGTTAGTAAACTGTATCTCGAGAACTACTCAATGGATTTGCTTCTAATTTTGCATGGAATTTAGTTTTGTGACTAACTCGTTGGGAAGCTATTGATAATTGATTCTTCTAGAGTAGTTTTCAATTTTAAAGTTTAAAAAAAAAAAAAAATCCGATTTTTCGTTTTTTTTTTGTTTACTACTCGATGAATTTGCTTCAAAATTTGCACGGAATTTATTTGTGATTGCCCGAATAAAATAAATTTTTAAAAACTGATTTTCTTAGCTTAGTTTTAATTTTAGAGCATTTTTAAATTAAAAAAAAAATGTTTCTATTTATTAAGCCAATAAAATCTTAAAAACTACTCGATGAATTAACTTCAAATTTTCCATACAATTCAATTTTTTAATGAACTGGTGCGGAAACTATTGAGAATTGGTTTTTTTAGTGTTGTTTTTTTTAGAATCATTTTAAAAATTTTAAAAAAATTTCGATTTTTCATTTTTTTTTGTATTTTACGTAAACTACTCGAAGAATTTGTTCGAAAATTTGTATGGAACTTAATTTCGACTGCCAAAAGTATAAAAAATTTTGTAAACTAATTTTCTTAGTGCACTTTTAATTTTAGAGCATTTTTAAAATTTTTTTAAAAATTTTTATTTTTAATTTTTTTCTATTTTACGAAAACTATTCGATAGATTTGCTCCAAAATTCGTGTGAAATTAATTCGCTACTGTCTGAAGAAAACAAGCTTTGGAAAACTAATTCTCTCAATGCAGTTTTAATTTTAGAGCACTTTGAAAATTATCAAAAAATTTTTTATTTTTCATTTATTTTCTTTTTTGCGTTAACCGTACTATAAATTTTCTTTAAAATTTTTATACAATTAATTCGCTATTGTCTGAAAAAATAAGCTTTTGAAAACTAATTTTCTCAGCGTGGTTACAATTTTAGAAAATCTTAAAGATTTAAAAAAAATTTTGATTCTTCTTTTCTTATTTTTTTTTATTCTACGTAAAGTACTCGATAGATTTGTTCTAAAAATTGCAGGGAAATCATTTGCGCCTGCCAAAAGAAGGGGAATTTTCAAAAATTGATTTTCATAGCGTAGTTTTAATTTTAGAGCATATTTAAAATTTGAAAAAGAAATTTTGAAAAAAAAATGTTATTTATTTAACCAGTTAGATCTCGAAAATTACTCGATGGATTTGCTTCAAATTTTGTACACCATCTATGTTTTTGTATAACCAGGCGGGAAGCTATTGAAAATTTGTATTCATAGTGTATTTTTTTTTTATAGAGCCATTTTAAGAATATGAAAAAATTTTCGATTTTTAATTTTTTTTTTGTATTTTACGTAAGTTAATTGATGAATTTGCTTTGAGATTTCCATGGGAATAATTTGCATCTATCAAAAGAAGAATAACTTTTATAAACCGATCTTTTTAGCGTAGTTTTCATTTTAGAAAATTTTATAAATTTTCTTAAAAAATTTTCATATTTCAGTTTTTTTCCATTTTACGTAAAGTACTCGATAGAATTGCTCTAAAATTTGTATACAAGTTATTTGCTACTGTCTTTATAAACCAAGTTTAAAAAAAATAATTTTATTAGCGTAGCTTTTTGATCACTTCTTTTGATTTCTAAGTTACTCTTGAAAATTTATAATAGTACTACTGATTTAGATGATTTTTATTTCATAAAAATTTTTATTTTTTATTTATCTTCTTACTTAGCGTGGTTACAATTAAAAATTTCGTTGTCATCGTTTTTTTAAAGTACAAATTTATTAATAAATATTAATGTTAGACAATTTTTTTATATTAAAATCACATTGAAATAAATATAAAAAAAATAATGAAACTCAAAGAGCTTTATGAGAAAGCATTCCGCCAAAGCACTTGGCAGCGTTTTTTTATTTGCACTCAATACAATATTTTGGCTTTGCTAATATTGAAGATTCGTCAAAATAGAGTTACAAAGATTTTCACAAGCAGGAAACCCAAATATTCTTATAATATTCCATTAAAACATACAAAATGAATGCTTAGTATTTCATCAATTTCAATTTTTTTTAAATATTTGCTTGAATTAAAATTATATTTACCGTTCGTTAAATAATAAATAACAAAATCGCGAAAATCAAAATTTCAGTTTATCTATACTGGGACATGCATATGTTCTTCGAAATCACATATAACAGAATATCAAATATTTGCGAGGAATGAATTTGTTATCTAATATGCTACTTGTACTAAAACAAACTTTATTTCTTAAATTAAATGAACAAACGCGCACTATAACGGTTGTCTTTACGAGACAATTCTATTTTCTTTTTTTTTTTTTTTTAAAGAAATAAGTTGTCTATAATTTCGTTACTTATCTTTAATTTATAAATTCGATGGCCAGCGGGCACCGCATCGCCGACTTTCCTGGGTCCTTACCGCTTGCTCCATGTTAACAAAACCATGCTATTTGAAACCGAATGGAAATCTCCCAAGTTAAAGAGAAGAAGAAAAAAAAGAAAATAAAATTTATTATTATTGACCTCACACAAAACAAGAAAAATATATGGAGAAAAAAAAAACTAAATTTAAAACAGAAGTTAAGAAAACAATTGTTGGAGTTCGAAGTTGGTGGCTGCAGCTTTGCGGGCTGCAGCACACACGTACTGCCCTTGGGCCTGGTCGCGCGCGTCTCTTTTCAAGCTAGTCACGCGGTCGAAGCCAGGCCGTCAGGCTAGCTTCAATTATTGTGATTGGCAGTGAGAGGAAATACAAAGAAAAAGAGAGGTAACTCTCTTTATCTCTATCGCACTCCCTTGTCCAGTGCGTGGGAATGATTGTTAAGTCCCCACTCTCAATGCAGAAACGTAAAGATAGTGGAAACTGCAACGATCTCTGTCAACGGCCAAGCTGTCGAGTTCTAAGAATCTGATAAGAATG
Source organism: Anastatus disparis (assembly GCA_017163975.1). NCBI lineage: Eukaryota > Metazoa > Arthropoda > Insecta > Hymenoptera > Eupelmidae > Anastatus > Anastatus disparis. Next base: position 7,014,990 of record JAFFSR010000282.1, read on the forward strand.
TGAAAAGAAAGTGGCCTTGACGTTTTTAAGGCCAATTTTTTTTCATTATGGAAGAGAGAAATTATAATTTTAAGTTAAAGATTTTTAGTATTTAAAAAAAAATAAGAAATTTTTATGTGGCGAAATTCCGTCACTTAACACCCCCCCCCCTTACTAGGAAAGACTGCCGTCCCCGGTAGTAGAGGATTTCCGTAAGAGCAAGCGTCGAGGATTCAAGAAAACCTGCATTACAAAGTAAAAGTACATTAGTTAGTAATAAGAAAAAAAAAATAGTGGATGGAGAGAAAGGTTTACGTTGTTTACTTCAAAAGATATGTTGATTTATGGGTACTTGAGAGTTGGAAGATGGTGGGGATTCCGCTGTACAATGAGGCAGTTAAATCAATAATTAAAAACAAAAATAAGTTATAAACTAAAACTTCAGAAGGTGTTGTTATTAACATGAAGGGTTATAAACTTAATAGAAAATTGTTAATATCAGTTAGTAAATAAAAAAATTTGGTGCTTTTCGTTCTTGATCAGGTCAACGTATATGTCTTCACAGGAGGAGCGTGGTTGCTCCCCCTGTAGGTGGGTTGATTTTTGTTTCCAAGCTGCCCCATAGTGTTGATAGGAGGTTGTTGTGTCATGGCCATACTTAGGCCTCTGATGTAGATTATACAGGCCAGCTGTCCGGCTGGCGGTCATTGAGTTTTGCTTCTCGTTCCTTTTACCTAAAACAAGAAGTGTATTAAAAAAATTGTTTTGGTAAGAAATAGGGTTAATCGCATGCATAGTTAATCGTAAGCTAAATTTCATATGTTATTAAGCATTAGTAAAAAAAATATCAACTTATTAGTCAAGTTCTAGGTTATCAACACATAGATTAAGCGGTTTGAGTGTTGCAGGATTAAGAATAAGGCGTATTGCCTGTTGGAGCACTTCATATTCCGTCAAGGAAAAAGAATGCTTGTCAGCGTTGTCGAAGGATAATGAGGTGTTGGTCGGAGCCGCGTTACTGGTAGGCCCGTCTGCCCAAGTCAATGAGTCAATTTGTAACTCAGTCTCATCAGGCACCTTGTCAGAAGTGATCTCCTGGAGTCCGTGTACGTCTAGCGTGTAGACGCAGTCTTTACTATGCATCGCGTAATTACCTATAATTGTTTTCTTACACAAGTTGCATATAAAGTAAATGGGGTTCTCATGCGGTCTAACAGAGCCGTTTGTCGATTGTAGCTGATCCTGGCACAACAGCATATGGGTGCGTCTATACTGGGTACTGGCGTCGTGATTAAAATTACTACACTTAGTCCAAGTGTTTTGAGTTTCGTTCCGTTTACGTTTTTGTCGTAAAGGCTCAGCTGTTCTTGCTTCGTATTTATTACGAGTCTGCAGCAAAGCTGTTTGAGCGTCCCCCTCGCACAAAGATCTCACGTATTCGTACACTGTTAAAAAATGCATGAAATTTGCTTCCAGTACATGCATTAAATTTTCTGAAAATACATTAAAATTATGGTAAAATGTATTAATTTTCATGCAAATCATCATTAAATTTTATTTATTAAGATGAAATTTAATACTGATTTGCATGAAAATTAATACATTTTATCGTAATTTTAATGTATTTTCAGAAAATTTAATGCATGTACTGGAAGCAAATTTCATGCATTTTTTAACAGTGTACTTATTTTCACCTAATTTCCTGCGAGTAATATGTACGTAGTCCAAAGGTCCAAATGTTCTAAACGCAGAAGCTAAAGTTTGTACTGTGTCGTTTTTTGTTACTAAACAAAAAAGTCTGTTCGGGTCAATGTTTTGAAAGTCAGTTTTGTTATTAGGTGCTGATTTTTCTACGGAAGAATAATCGAAAAATTTTATTTGGATTCTAGTATACTTATTGTTAATGTATTCTAGGGTCATTATCTGTTGGACAGGCCCTTGTCGTACGAGATCTCGAATGATTTCCCAAAGGGTCTGGTCTTTGTTGCTGGCCAATTGCAAGATCTTATTTCTCGACATTCTGATGAGGTGTTAGTCTAGAAAAAGAGACGTCAAAATTATTTCTTAACTGTCGAGTAAGGCGGTTTGTTTTATCCCCTGTTCGGTAGTAACGGTAGTCGTGGTCGGGTTGTTGTCAGTAAGAGGGATGGGGTTTCTTCCTACGTCGGTGGTCACGGCTTTTAAATCATGGCAGATTCTTGATTGATAACATTTCCTTGCCCGTGGTTTATAGGTACCAACGGTGTGTCTACATTTTATGGTCTTGGCTGCCACCATTAAAACTGCAATGCACAGTAGTATTCCCAAACCGTAACTTCCATACACGGTGTGTTGGATTCGGTCGTTCTCCAACTTATGCTGCGCAATTTCTTTAAGCTTATAATAAATTTGTTGCATGTCGTGGTTATTCCAGCTGTAGTCCTTTTTAAGTTGCAGAATTAGAGGTAATTCTTTATGATTTATGATATGGTCAGGAATATTTCCTGTCAATAAATCTGTAATTTCCCGCCATAACTTAGGTTGTTAGGTGTAGAATTCTCTACTTGTGCGAGTTGTCATACCTCCTAGAGTCACTTGTGTGGTTCTTCCAGTACAACCATCAGGTATCTGGATTTCACCAGTACCATTCAATTGTAATATCTGGTCCCTTTGTTGATTGCATGTGATTCTGATAGTTTTTAGTTCAACTAAGGAGTACAGCCATGCAGCTTCATTGTGAAGATAACTCCATTGAGAGCTGGGTTCAGTCAGGTAAATTATATTGCAATGTTTAAAGTGATTTTCAGTAGGCTGCATCAATAATAGAAGTTCACAATCTTTAGATGTTGGAACGTCTAGCAAAGGCCAATGAGTTTCACAAATTCAACCATAAGAATGGTTTGTACACTTATGTAAATAGTCATGGTCAAACTTTACATATTGTTTGTTTTTCTCGTTTAACGCTCAGAACGCATGAGTTGGTTTGATTTTTGCATAACCGAGATGCTGGTCTTTCCATGGTTGCGTGGTCAATAATGGATACATGCGATACAGCATATACGGTTCTGTTTCAACCATAGGCAGGTATAATATTACTATTAATCGGTTGTTGTCATAAACAGCATCTATTTTTGAGATTTTTGCTATTTCTTCCGGTCTCATGTGTTTGGTGGACATAGGTAAATCCCAGTCACTCGAATGTTCGGCGATATCCTGGCTCATTTGATCTAGAAGTCGGAACGTCAATAAATCGCATGGTAGTTTTCCTTGCAATAAGGTTTTAACTAGGTCGATTAGCTACTTTAAAGCTTCTTGAGCTTGCTCTATAGCCATGGCTAGATAGCTACAATGTACAGTAAGACTTCTTAGATAATAGGAGTCTCGTTGTTACTCTGACTCGAGTGTTTGGATAGTCTTTTCTAAATTCTTTAGTGCGTCAGCATGGTTGTGTGTGATATTCTTAATGCTTTTGAAATTCGCTGTTATTAAATGAGCTTTTTGATTAGCTAGTTTGATGATTTCCTTATTATCATCTAGCAGCCTATAAATATTTTGGTGTACTTCTTCTATTTCGTCTTCTGTAGCTAGCCCAAAAAGGGTGTTGCTAATATTTCCAATGATACCTAGAAGTGTCATAGATCTTTTGATAGTCTCTTGGCTGGTACTAGATTTATCTTTAAACTGCAATCTCATCAACTGGTCTTTAGCTTGAGTTCGCAGCTCATGAATCTGATCTTGTTTTCTTAATAACACGAGCGAGTTCAGCGTGTTTTCGCAATCCTCGTTGACAAAGTTTTTTAGGCATTCCCGGTAAATGTCGATGGCGGTTGTCCTTTGGTCAGCTATTTTAGGCTGACATTTCAGTTTAGCGAGCTGCTCACACCAATTACTAATCGATTGATTTATAACATCAGTTATGTCGACTTGAGAGTTGACTATGTCGGTGTTTACGTGTATAAGAATTTTCCATTCTGCTCGCTTAAGTCGCAAAATGCTAATTTTCTCATAATAAATGCCAGGATTGGTTTGTAAGGGTGTAAGCTTATGGGATGGTAATCCTGTTGTTTACAGACCATAAAAGGATAATCCCGAAAGTAGGGTTGTTATGATATGTTCCTTCATGGCTAGGTGTATGAGCCTGTAATGGAAATTTTACTATCGTTAAGCAGGTTCAACCTTATCGATATGTTTCAATATAGTCTTATGATCGAGGGTTTTCAGCAAGATATCGTTATGCCCGAGGATACTCGTGTTTTTTAAAGGAGATAAATAGTATTTTTCAAATTTTGATGTTCTGGGCTCGTTCTTTACGTACACATATTGTCCAATTTTTGGTTGGAATGTCTTGACCTTTTTGTCATAATATTTTTTTGAACGGTTTTTCTTTTCCACCTGGTTTTGTCTAGCTGTTAGCTTCATTTCATCCAATCTTTTGACAAGGTCTGTTAAATATTAGTTATATGTCGTCAGCCGATCTTCAGATGGTATTTTGAGGGGAAAACGAGCAGTTTTTCCATACACCAGCTCAAATGGTGTAAAACCCGTTGAAGCATGGACACTGGTATTGTAAGAGAAAGCGGCAAATTGGGCTAAACGGTCCCAGTCCTCATAGTGTTTATAATACGTTCTGATAAAATCCACGAGAGGAGCGTGACTACGTTCCAGCGCACCGGTCGTCTGTGGTTGGTAACCAGAAGAATGTAATTGGGTTACCTTAAGTAGTTGCAATAGTGCTGCTATAAAATCAGACATGAAGCGGGTACCTCTGTCAGATAATATGGCTCTAGGTGATCCTAATTGACATATTAAATTCTTAACTAAAGCATCTGCTATGGTCGTCGCCTTGATATTCGAAATGGGAATCACCATGACGTACTTAGTCAAATGGCATTGCATAGTCACTAAGTGGCAATTTCCCGAAGTCGTTAATCTTAATTTCCCAACGATGTCGATAGAAACTTCGTCAAAGCTGTCCAGTGGCATATCGGTAATTACTATAGGAGGCTTTTTGTTGATCCGGTCTATTTTGTGTTCTTTGCAAGAAGCCTAGAATAATCCTAACTAGAATATCATTAAGTGTTCCAGGCGCTAGGTGGTTAGTCACCTTACTTGTCCTCGATATTCTAGCGGTAGTGATGTTTTGTTTATTAAATATGTCAATAGTTTGTTGTAAGATATCACGCAAATCTTCGCAATCTAGCGAATCCTCCTCATAATCCTTAACCACTAGTGAGAATATACAGTGCTGTTTATAAGGGGTAATAATGATGTCTCCCTTCTTGAGTTTCTGTCTCTTTATACCTCTATGCTCTATTGCCCCTATGTCATTTAGTAATTTTGTTATTGGATCATGCTGATCATAATCACCTGAGATAAAATGAATGATATTATCTCACCGGTATGTGAGACAATGCCTAGTCGGCCTTATCACTTGAAATTCGTTGCCAGATGTGTCAGTCTTATTTGTACTTGCATCAGATGCAAAGGAGTGATCACTCCAAGTCCATAGGTCGGTAGAATTACACCCATAACATCGTCAGGTTCTCTCGAATATTCGATGTGTATAGATTTTTCCATCACCTCTGGTATGACTTGTAAGTCAGGTACGGGTATTGGCTTTCTCACAGTCCTGGGAGTACTGCTGTGTCTTGGTATCGTTGGTCGTACACTAGGCGTGGCTGACAATGCTTGCTTTTGTATTGGCGGAATTATTGAGGCGTCTAAATTATCTTCTATATCAGCTTCCTCAGACCCAGCCTTGGAGTCAGTCATTAAGTGTTCGACAGTTTGCTGGGCAGTGCTCACGATTTCCGATAGCAAGGGTACTTTCTTTGATATTGTCGTATCTGCTGCGGGATCCTGTTCCGTTTCTTTTGGTTTATTTATGCTGGTTATTTCCTTGCTTTCGTTATGGTGTTCTTTTGCAAAAGTCAGTTTCTTTGCCATTTGATCTAAGATTTCCCATTGAGAAGCTGTAGGCTCCTTGTCTTCGGAGAAATATTTTGGCAGTAGTTTGACAGGTGAATCTGCGTTTTTGTCCACAAAATACCAGTTCCCTGTATTAAACCAATACTCTTAGAGGCTTTGTTCCAGTTTCTTGGATTTACACTTACAGTCATGTCTGATTCGTTGTTTGTCGGCAGCTGTGAGCTTCATAATGCTCGCTGGCAAGGTCACAGCTAGGTCATGTTGACTGTCATGATTACGGCTGAGATCGTTTATACCTGTAGATGATAGGAGGGATTTTGAAGTTATTCCCTCGTAATCAGGTAGTTCGGAGATATTTTTTCACGGATTATTTGTGCTGTTAGAATTTCGAGCTTTCTTGGGGGTGGCAGTTGCTAATTCTGAAGTACTACCTTTAAAGTCTATATCAGTACCCTCGCCTGTATCACTTAAGGGTACGGCTTCCATTTGTATAACACAAGGGTTGCTGATTTCGGTTGCTTTACTTTCTTCGATATTTTCCCTTGAACTGGATGGTTCTTCAACTTCGGTGATAGAGAAATCTCTTAGACAAGTTTGTCGTGGATCTTTTGTAGAAGGTCGCTCGTCAGTGTTAAGGTAGTTATATTGGTCCAGTGGTTATAATTGTGAAGTAATATGTTTCTTACAAATTCACACTTTACGAAAGATAAATTGATTGAGTTCTGTGTTTGCACAATAATTCAAAAACATGTTTGTGCGCAGATTCTGTAAGTATACACAATGCGAATCGTAAGACAGCATGTTTACGTGTAAATTAATATGGAGTAAGGACATTATTTTCCTTTTATTTCGGAATTGAGGGTCGATTGCTATAATCTACAAGGTACCATTTTAATCCTTGAGATCTGAAGTATAATATATTTTAATTTCTTTGAAATCTATAAAAAACTTTTTACACAATCTTATAAAATGTTACGTTTCAAACGCTTCGTCCATATACTTTCATATTAAATTCAGCAAAGTTTAAACTAAAATATCTAAAAGATAAAGGTGGATATTCACCAATTTCAAAATACCATTGTAAAGCGTAAATCTTAATTTGCAACATATTTCAATTTCAAAAAATTCTATAGAAAAGTGAAAAACCAATAGAACTACCTTAAGAGGTGCTAGTTTCGCTCTCGGTGTCAGAGACAACAGCAGTTTTTTTCTTTGTCAGCCTCTTGCTTTTGGTAGAGGTCACACTGAGTTTATTGCTGCGATCGCTCGATATATCAGTAGCCATCAGGTTACTTAGTGTTTCTTTACTGGTCACAGCCTTGCGAACTTGACTTGCAAGTATTTCCCGATATGTTGATTTAGTTCGAGGGGCTGCTGGTTTCGTCACTTGCCCTTGCTGAATACCACTAGTGGTTTTAGGCGGTGTAACTTGCTTAGAGCGGGTTCGCTGTGCAATTGCACTGTGTTCAAGTTCAGGTAGTTTTTGTCTATTTAGGGGGCCAGGTGGTCTCCCTCGCCTACTTGGTGGTATAGGCTGTTTTGGTTCGAAGGTACCTGGTTCGTTCGCCTTAGGAGTCTCGTCAATTTCAGCAACTGGCAGTCCCTCTAAAATTCTTTTGTCCTTCCTGTCTAGAGTCATAACTCTTAGTTTTGGCAAGAGGTCATTTATTTTCTGCTCTGTCGGTGTTTCTACTGGATTTTCCGACAAGGCGTCAGCATTGGCGTTTAATTTTCCAGGCTTATACCTAAATTTATACGTATAATCAGTGAATTTCATCATCCATCTTATTAATCTTTGTCCTGGATCCTTCTGGTTATGCATCCAGTTTAATGGTTCATGATCGGCTTGAAGTATAAATTCTTTGCTTAGAAGATGTGGTCTAAAATGGTGCATAGCATACAATGCTGCTAAATACTCCTTGTCGGTGGTACAATAATTCCTTTCAGCATACTTAAATAGTCGTGATAGATAGGCCACTGGGTGGTCAAATCCATCCTTCTCTTGACTTAACACAGCTTCGATAGCATAATCAGAAGCGTCAGTAGTCAAAGTGAAGGTTTTGTTAAAATCCGGAAAGATTAGGATTGGTGACTTGATAAGATGTTCTTTTAGAGTTTGAAAGCTCTGTTCCTGTGCCTCCCCTCATTCGAATGTTGCATCCTTTTTTAGCAAATTCGACGAAGGTCTGGCAATTTCAGAAAAATCCTGGATGAATCGTCTATAATACCCGGCCAATCCTAGGAATTGTCGAATATTTTTAGGAGTTTTCGGCGTAGGGAAGTCTCGAACTGCTTTGATTTTTCCAGGGTCAGGCTCAACCCCTTTCTCGCTGATTATATGGCCTAAGAAAGTCACTTCTTTCCTTAGGAATTCCACCTTTTCAGGCTGGAGCACGAGATTTGCTGACCTGAGACGTTCAAAAAATTTTCGGGTCTTCCTTTCATGGTTTTATAAGTCCTTTAAGTAGATGATAGTGTCGTCTCAATATATTAACATCTCTGTATTTTGAAATCCAAGCAATATTTTGTCGACCATATGCTGAAAAGTGACTGGAGTCCCTTTAAGGCCCTCGGGAAGACGTGTATACTGATAATGTCTGTTGGGAGTGGTGAATGCACTCTTCCAACAATCGTCCTCATGTAAAGGTAGTTGTTGGTATCCATGAGCTAAATCAAACACTGAGTAATAGACCGATCCTCCAAGTTGGTCCAGGATATCGGTTATGTTTGGCAATGGATAAGCATCTCCTATTGTCTTTTTATTCAGATTACGGAAGTCGATGACCATCCGCCACTGCGGGTTTCCGTATTTGTCCGGTTTCTTCAGCACTATCACCACTGAATTATTGGAAGGTGACCAAGATGGTTCGATCACGCCGTCTTTGAGTTTCTTAGCTACTTCGTCCTTAATCACTTGTTTATGTATGGGCGGATGTCTATACTGTTTGGTATTTATAGGAATATCGTCGGTGGTAGGTATCCTATGTTCAGTTAAATGAGTGACAGGTAAAGGATCTCCAGGCAGAAGAAATACGTTATTATATTCAGTCAGTAATTTCTCTACATATGCCTTTTCTTCATGATTTGAATGGTCCAAAATCATGATGTCAATGAGTTTCTGCACTCGTTGGTAGAATTTGGTGATATGTCCTTCTTCAGTCTCAGTCATGGTGTCTGAATAAAAGTCTGGGTCCACGTATTCAAAAGGTAGAATCTCACAAGAGTTGACGCTTATTAAATCATCGTTCTCACTGATGTTAATGACTAGGATTCTGCATTTCCCATTGTCGTTACTGACAAGTCCTTCTCTAAGAAACACTTGGTCATTCCCTACGTCTACTCTAGGTAAATATCCTTTCTTCAGGTGTGTGTCAAGCAGATTTATTTCTATACTTGTCTGCTCCTACTAGGAATGCAGTACTGGGTTGCGGTTTCGTCCAATGTGACACTAAAGTGTCAAGTTCGCCCAAGGATATTTGGTTAATGGAACCTCCATGAGTAGCATCATTAGTATAGTTCGTCTTATCCTGTTTTTGATCGATAAACGGAATGGGATGCATGGCATCTCCTGATATCATGAGCGCGTGGTTATAATAAGATATGGTGGCATATTATTATTTACCATGGGTTGAGATGCGTAGTTTTTGCTTTGATGTCTATTTCGTCCATTGTTCCAGTTGTTAGGATTCCTTGGCTTCCATTGGTTTACAGCCGGAAATTCGGTCTGTTCCCAATTGACCTAAGGAGTTTGTCCGTGAAACTCATATCTGGTATCCGGCAACATCTTAGCTTCCATGCGAGTCTCTATTCGCACTGCATCCTTATATGCGTCAGCTAGAGTGGCGGGGTTTTTCCCAGCAATTTGAACAATTTGGGTAATCCTCTGATGAAGATGTCTTTAGCCGCATACTCTAAAGGTTTTATCATGTCATTCAGGTTAGCATCGGTCGCATCTCGGATGTCGTCTTTTAGGACATTCTTGGCTCCACTGAGCAGGATGTTGAGTCGATCGTAAAAATCTCCTACAGTCTCTCTCTGCTTCATCCTCATGTCATTAATCTTGGTTGTATAGTAAGTATACGTCTTGCCTGGTGCGAATCTCGTTTTTAAGTAGTTCACTAGGCTGTCAATATTAGTGAATGAATGCCCATATGCGCAGTATCTTGCATTTCCGCGTAACTTCGTTATCACGGTTTGACGTACTGTCCTTCGCTTCCTGCAGGCACATATTCTTTTCCATTTTGAACATCCTGAATAAAGTCCTTCAAAGGCATATTATGCCGGTCAAAACTGCGCAGGCCCTGTAGGGCATTATGTAATGCGAAACTATTTGCCATAGCCGTCATCATCAATATGGATGGATCGGCTTGTGCGTCTCGGTTTTGACCTTCTGTCGTATTTTCCGTCATTCCTATTTCTGGTTCGCGTTTTCTCTAGTTACCATTGATACTAAGTCTTGCCAAATACCCCCAAAATAATAACAATAGACTAAATTCGGGAATACCTACAACAAAATCCTTCTTGAATTTACTCTTCTAGCTACTACCAGACTCAGTTCGCAGGGTTTCGCACCTACAGTTAGAGAAAATTTACACAATTAGTGAATTCAAGTTTATGATTTCTTAATTAAAACCCTGGCAATCTGCCAGGCATTCTCACGTCCACAAGCGATACAGTAATTGAGGTTTATTTCTTATGAATGAGATGATAAAAAAAAATAAAACAAAAATAAAAATAAAAAAATTAAAAATAATGAAAATAAGATGACTGGAACATTTTTTTGTTTTTTTTTTTAAATTCTCTCAGTGTGTTCAGAGTCGTTTAAATAGCATGTGCGCGTTTGATTAACCTTTCTTTTCGTTCAGTCAATCCACCTCACTATTTCGCCCACCGAACGTTTAGCAGCAAAAAGAATTTGTATGCGTCTGTACTTGTACTCAATGGGTTAGTATCAATTATAGACCGGCGGAAATTATCTAACGTCTGACCTTAAACTAGTTAAGGATCTAAAAATTCGGAACAACGTACGCAACGCATTATTCATTGTGGTCTTAGGAAAATATCTAGAAAATGTTGACCTTTAGTCAAAAGATGCGTATCAGTAGCTGCAGTACGCTTATAAAAGATTATTGCCTAGCAAAAATCTCCAAACGTATTTGCAGTACAACCCGATGGTATAGAAAGGATATGAACGTCAAAGGAAGAAATCGGAAGAATTTTTTTAGAATAAGAAGAAACAGAATTTAAAGGGTGAAAGAATTTTGGTGTGGTGACAGGTTTTCATTGGAACGTATAGGCACTTATTCAACAGGTGGCATTATTTAGGAAATCATTAAATTAAAGATACTTATTGGCAAAAAGAAAAATGCATCCGTGCTTGAATAAATTTCAAAACAAAGATGAATCAAATTCTCGTGCTTACTTAATGGTAAGACGAAAATAGCAATATAGTCTGATGCTTACTTATTGGTAAGACAAGGTTAGTACTACACAGGCTTGTAAGGAAACTCTCCCCTTTTTTCTAAAGAAAATGTTCCATACAGATCCTGAAGTAGTGCATACATAGAAATTATAAGGCTGTAAATAGCCATAGAGAATTTTATTATAAATTATTGTTATTATGTATTTTCCTTCTTTTAAATTTAAATTCTTTAGGAATGGGAAACTTCAGCCTTGGACTAAAATAGCGCGTCCTGCCGCTGAACATCGCTACCCAAAAAGTAGAAAGAGTAGTGCAAAAAGAATTCAGAAAACTCTTGGTATAAGAAAAAACCGAGAGGATGTGAAGATTGCTAGAGTTAAATTTTAGAATAGTAGAGTCGTACTTGCAATTACGTGCAGAATTAAAAATAAAGATTCGATGCCTTTGAGAAATGGCCCTTTAAAGGTCCCCGTTGACTTATGGATTGAAGGTAATGGATCGAGTAGATCCTTTTATTAACAATTAATGCAAATTTCCATTAACATGATAGTGACAAACAGCAAAAATCATTGTTCCGATGTCAACAGTCGTAAAATAAAAATAGACACTTTCAGTAATAGCAAGTTTTGAATATCATACTGTGACTAAACCTATTACCAATTAGATGATAATTTAAATGTTATAAAAATGACTAAGAATTTGATCATTACCTGCAGAAGAATTAAAAATAGTATGTTCTTTAAAAACAATTATACCCGAGAAGAATTAGAGGTATCAAATAGATATTATAGGACCAGACAATAGGATAAAAGCTCACATCACAACACTATCTTCTATAGGGCCTATATAGGAAAACCCAAAAAGTCTTACTAATAAAAAGGTCAAAGTACAGCCAACAAAGAAATCAGAATGTCCAGCTACATCTTCGAATCAATATAATCCTTTTACAATCACAGAAGAAATTCGTATTGACAAACAGAATAATTTTTTTTTTCATGGTCACGATGGTAATTAAATATTATCAATAAGATATGATACACCAGAGCCAGACTTTTCTGATAAACTTTTTGAAGTAGCTTGTGAAAGAAGTTTCTTATTTTTATTATTTTTGAATACATTTCGAATAATTTAGTTAGAATTTTTGATGCTTACTCAAAGTTTGACGAGATTAAGCAAGATATGCCTATAAAATATATAGATATACTGCCTTTATTTGTTAGAAACAAATAAAGTTGTAGTTCTTGATAATAGTAAAAGTCTAGATAATCCTTATTTTTCACAACTCCAATATAATCAATTAAATGATGATATGAAAAATCTTACAATTGTTCATAATAAAAAATTCAAATAGCGCAAAAATATGAAGATGATTCTTGCTATTACGCTGACTTAATGTCTGATGTTGATATTTCAAGTAGTTCTGTCGAAGAAAATGATGATGCCGAAGATTCTAAATTAAATAACAATTTTCATGATGATTTCAAATTAAATTATACAAGTTATGGAATCACGAATAACAATTCTGAAGCTGGTGGTGGTGATGCCCAATCATATTATAGAAAAGACGAAAGAATAAATAAATCTGGAAATAAAAACTTATGCTTTAGTAATGATATTGAGAGCGAGGACACAATATTCGAATGACCACTAAGCCCATCCTCTCGAGGATATTTAACAAAAATGTATCGGATTTGAATAATTTCGTAAATCACTTGTTGACCTCCCCCCCTTACTAAGTTTATTGTTGTCCCCGACAATTAATTTTTAGTTAGGATGATTAAAAACATCGAATTCATTGCAAGAAAATACAATTATTCGAACTTAGTGCTTAGTTGCGTTCAGTCTTGATGACTATTTAGAAGGAATTTTCGCGAGACTTGTAATAACATTTGAGAAACGAAATGAGTCCGAGACCACGATTCCAATTTAATTATCGGATCTGATCAATAGTTCTATCTTAGGTTTTAATATAGAAGTGTTAATTGACAGAAATAAAGTTTTAATCCATTTAATTTATTTAATAAAATTTTTCAATTAGATTTTATAACGTTATAAAATTTACTGCATTGAAGATGTTTTTGTGTAAAAATATCGAGTAACATTTTTAAGGCTAAATACCAACATTTAGAATTGAAGTTGAACTGTTGGAGTAGATTTATATATTAAAGATTAATAAGAAAATCATGATATAGAAATGTAGATTTGTGGTGGGTTTTTAGAAAAGTAACATAACCTAAAAAACCCATCTAAACGAAAGGTGTATCTGGGAGTTCAAGTACATTGACATCTCAACAAATAGGTCAATATTGATCGCAACCAGTTATTAGAATTAAACGGACTATTAAGGATTACTTGGTTCTGAACAGGATTCCAATAATACTGACTTACCACTTTTAGGAGTAAGAATTGGAAACGAGAGTTTATCGATAAGTTTATAAATCCAATGCGGACTTGCACGAAAACCAACATATTTTATTGTAAAATTATAGAATTCATGAAAGTAAATACAAAATCACACATGAATGTTAATACGTTTACTGAGTGCCAGCCAGTTAGAGGTTCAGGAGATCAAAAGTTAAGTCAAGTTCATTTTCTTGTTTATTTAGTATTTATTATTAAAACTTGGTAGCATCCATCCTCCCGGAGGGTTAAATTTAAGCCCATTAAGTAAGGATAAAGATTAGAGGGTAATTTAAATTATTATAGGATTTAAATTATTTATCAAGAATGTTAAAAGAGATTAAGAGTTAATGATCGGTTTATACCTACGTCATAACATGAAAAAATTTTCAGTAAATTTTAATTGAAATAAATCCACAGAGCTTTGGTCAACGCACGCTGCCGAGATCCATACGGTGTACATCGCGATCGAAATTTTCGACTAATGGTTGAAAGCCATATGGTAAAAATTGAGGGAAAGGATTGGTTAATAGTTTTATATTTATGTATAATTATTAGAATTTTGATATAAAAGGGTTTGAGAAAAAATAAATTTTCTAAAAAAAATTTTTTTTTTTTGGATAAGAAATTAATGTTTAGGAAAAATTTATTATTATCATTATTTTTTCTATAGGAAGAAGTTACGGAAAGTAATTTCGATTATTTTACCGCAGTTTATAAAAACGAATTGAAGGTTGATATATTATTCCCAAAGTGTATATACACAGGGCGTAACCTTCCACAATGGGGATGAATTGTTGAAAGAGTCTTTAATGAGAATTTATAAATTAGATATTTTAAATATGGAAAATAAGTGATAAAAATGCAAAGATAGTACATTATCGATCAAGAATGCACATTGATCATTCTTGAGCGACCAATACGCATGTATGGTCCAATATACTATTTTTTTTGTTCCGAGGCCGAGATATTTAAAGTTTTTCCGTAGGACGCAAAATGGTCATTTTGCGGTTTAGAGCAAAAACATAAATATTATTTTTAGAAAAAGTATCAAAACAGAATATAAGAAAACGAGAGTGATAGTGATACATCGGTATTTTTCGTTAGGACTTCAGAATTTTGGATGTACCGCGTATACCACAACAGAAACTTCTTACATACTGTCAGAAGCATTGAAGACAATCTGCCGAATTTTCATAGGTATCCAGCCTTTAGAAAATTAGAATAGAGATAAAGTTGATCAATAGTTATATAATTTTTTTTCAATGGAGCTTTGGCTGCAATGGAATTATTTAAAGATTAAATATTTAATTCTAACGAGAAATTAATTCTGCTTACTATGTTCAGTTTTATGCTTGTGAGGTTAAAATCGACTGAATTACATTTTCTGGTTAGTTTGCGCTGCTTGGGTGAACTTATCATCATTGGGAATTAATGTGTTAAAACATGCAAATTTGAATAATTTACTCGGAAAGAAAAATTTAAAAATATAAAAAGTTAGTAATAGAATAAATAAATAAAAAATAAAAAAACTATAAATAAGTAAATAAACATAAAATTGGAATTGACAAAAGAGTCGTATCACACGTAGGACGCACGATGCATACAGCATACCTAGAATATTTAATAAAATGATTTTGCCTAGGTATGT
Organism: Anastatus disparis; assembly: GCA_017163975.1. Taxonomy (NCBI): domain Eukaryota; kingdom Metazoa; phylum Arthropoda; class Insecta; order Hymenoptera; family Eupelmidae; genus Anastatus; species Anastatus disparis. The sequence continues at coordinate 7,030,349 of JAFFSR010000282.1, forward strand.
CCTAGCGTAGATTGAACTTGAATCCACACTAGACAGTGTAGCACTAATATACTATATAATTAAAACGCTGTAGTTTGTATTTACTAACTAACTATTATCACTTTTAAAGTAATTACTTAAACTTGTAGAAAAACTACTGTTAAGGCTGCTGGAACAAGACTGATGCGCATTGTCTTGTCCAGGTAGTTTATATACTCATGACTACAGAGGAGAGGTACTCTCTCTCTTGAGGTTAACCATCTTTTATATCTAATTTAATCTACATTCCCCCCCCCCCCTTATAGCTACAACTAATCTCTGGGAACGTACATATATGTATCATATTTTTTTTTTCGTTTTAACGCATTTACTTGAAAATTGTATATTCTGCATGTACAGTTTTTGATGTTGGAGTCACATTTTTAGATAAAAGTATGAAATTGAAACTCTGAAGTAAAAATCATATTTTGTTAACTTAACTTGTCGTGAGAAAAGAATTTACATTAGTTCTCAAAGGAGTGATTTTATTTGTTTTATTTAAATAAATAATAATGCTGCTGTATTATATTATTTGAAATGATTATTGATATCCTCTATGCTCATATCTTGAACCTTTAGTACAAAAATTTATTCGTTATCTGGTTTTAGTAGTATTCGAATAAACTAACCTACAACTCCGTGTATCTGGCTTCCGCCCCATACGGTGACGTTAGATACCCCGGTGTTCCTAACCTAATATTTTTATTGCTTCAATTTTTTCTTTTTCTTTTTTTTTTGTATTGGTATATAGTTCATTTGATGCATTACATTTTCTTTCTTCTATATATTTATTTCGTAGTATTATTTTCATTTCCTTTATTTATTTATTTCTTAGTACTAAAAAAAATGTTTGAATATTGAAATTGCTGTTTTGCATTTTCATATTCGTAACTTTGAAATGTATATCATTGGCAATATATTATCAGTCACGATGTAGATTTGGCTTCCACCCTTAATACGGGATGTTAAATCTCCAAAAGTTCCTTGATGATTGCTTAAATACACTTTTTCGCGTAAAACCCGTATGTGTACTCCCTTTTATATCATTGTATTCCCCATATTTTTGTTGTAATATTCATTTTTTTTATTATTCGTTGTATACGGACCTTAACAAAAAGCATCCGGTTATACATCATCATAACGTGACCTTAACAAAAAGCGTCCGTATGGAGTTCATTTCATTTATCATGTAATTCATTGTCAACTTGTATTTCATTTTGTATCATTCTTTCTTTTGTAATTATTCCGCATTATACTCGAGTTGCACATCTAGTATTGGCTAATCACGGTTGCTTTTAATATGTTGCATGGTGATCAGTCATGTCCTATAAGCCGTCGTGTGTGGACCATCCGTCCACCGCCCTGAAAGCTAAATGTTTTTCCTAAATGAGCTTACTAACTGCAGTTTTCTATGTACCCATTTATTTTTCCGTTAAAAAAAATTTTAGCCTATAATAAAGCAGCTTTTACGAGGGATTCGATTTACAAAATCTAATTATGTAATCAATTAAAGAAGTTAATAATAACAAATCAAAATTATAGTCTTATATCCGCCAGCAGATATGAGACTAATTAAACTATAATTGAAAAATATTACTATATTTCAATATGCTTGATAAAAAAAAATAATTTAATTCTTAGTGACTCCGCCCCAATTTTTATAGGAAACTTGTTAGTTTGTTTGGGTACTGGGATGGGGGAAAGATGTAAACTACTTGGATTTCGGGATTCTCTAATTACATTGGGATGCATACTAATTTGAAGTATGAGTACCTTCCATAGTTTGAAGTTAATGAATGGTAGAAAATTTTTTTTTCCCTGGGTACCTTGTTGTTGGTGATAATCTATCTGAGAACAAGGAAATCTAATTAAAGTATGCGCATTGGAATATATTCAAATATAAATGTACGCAACTAGCAATTTGTTACTTTTACTTGTTAATTAAAGGAATTCTGTATTTAAAATCACAGCAAATTTAAAATTTGATTTGTTACACCGAATTACTACGAATTGCAAGATGTATAAGAATTTCATTTGAGATATTTGGTTTTTATCTCTTTTCTTTTTTTATAACACATTTTTTTTACCGTTTGCTAAGGCAACACAAGTAACTATAGATGTTTTCGGTTTAGTATCAGCTTTTAATTATCTAGCATTTTATAAAAACTGTTATATTGTCTTACAATTTAAAATATCATGTTGAAGTGCAAGGTTAGCTTAAATTTTATCTGTAATTCTTTAAAAGAATTAGAGCTTAAATCGCTTGTATAATGTTAATAGAAATTTTAGAATGCTGCGACAAAAGCGTGTGATAAACTTTTCTGCTATATAAAGTTACATAAATTACATTTTAAATTTTACATGAGCATTTGTTAATTTATAAAAGTTGAATTTACGAACTCGGATTTTTACAATCAAATTTATTAGGGAACTAAAAATTGCATTGTATTACAAAGGTTCAATATAATTAATTTAATAATTTTATGTTAGAATTTAAATTAGTTTGTTATAACAGAAAAATTGAAAGTCAAAAAGAATGGAGACAATTGAATTTTTTTATTTGTTTACTAATGTTACTAAGAATGATTTTAGTATCGGTTTCTCTCTCCATCTGTAAGTAGTTAAACACGTCTGATTTTTCTGTTATTTGTGTTTTTGTTCTGGTGCTGCATTTTTGTGCCCACGGGCGTTTTTGTTACAGATTCTTGCTCGCTAAAATTGCAAGGCACCGTTTCAGCTATAAAACATCATTTTTGATAGCGGTCCTTGCTTTTTATTTTAAGATTTCTACCAAGGTGCTGAATTTCGAGGTTAGGAAGTCTGCTATTTTGAGGTTAGTTTAAGAGGCAATTTTTATCGGCAAGCAGAGATCCTGGTGGCGCTGAACGTAATCCTTAAGTTACTCTTCGACCAATAAAGTGGAAATCTGCATTACCATATAAGCTTTTGGAGCGTATGCACAAGTGAGGTCAAAGTAATGGACAGCTGTGCGATCTGTAAACTTGCTACCAATGATAAATGGGGCATGTCAAAGCTCCATTTGTGTGTCACGTGCCGGCAGCGTTGTCATGCTAAATGCATGACACGTTCTAAAATGGATAATGGCACAAAATATGAATGCAAGAAGTGCCTCGAAATACACAAAAACAGTGACATGTCATCTGCGTCACTGGCCGGCGGAAGCACAAAGGTTAATGGAGTTACGCCGAACATGATCGCGCGCAAAGCTGTTCCAAAACAGCCCATCAGTGCCTCTACACCAACACGTACCGACTCGAAAGTAACACCGGTCATCACATCTCAGGGGCAGCCAGCACGAGTGAAGACTACTACTATCGCGGCGCAAGCGGCGGATGGAGGAAGAAATAGATTAAGTATCAATTTATCTAATGAGTATTTGGGAGGTGGCGCTGCGCACGTTGCCCCGAATAATAATAACAATAATAATAATAAGATAAATAATTTTGACGGGGTCCAAGGATGTTCAGATTCTTCCTCAATGAGGGCAGCTGTGTCTGCTCTAGAGGGCGCACTGTCCGGCAGGCTTGACTCAATTCAAAATAGTATTGAGGCTTTTCAGAGCCACGTTATGAATACTGACAATGGCCTGCGGGACATTGTGTCCAAAATGGAAGTACAAAGTGAAATTATTAAAAAATTAGTAAATGAGCAGATGCAGTTGTTAGAGGAGAATCGAAAACTTAAAGGAACTATACTAAAATTAGAAAGAAATTTCCTGTCCACTCTAAACAACAAAATTGAAACTATAATTACAACTATTAATAATAAACTCAATAATGTGCAAACATTTCTTAATAATGAATTTAGTGAAGTGGACAGGGGCATCTTGGACCTTACGTCCGGGGTGGCTGGCGTGGCACAGGCCGTTACCGATCTCGCGACTGAGCAAACAACTCACACATCTAGATTTATTGACATAACAGAAACACAAACACCACATGCACACACAGTAATTAATGATGAGGCACCCCGTCAGATTGAGACGGAGTGTGGTTCCGGGGATGGTATGTTGGTAATCTCTGGCGGGCTGGATTGCTCAGCAGTCAATGTTGGGCTGGAGGATTATGCGTGTGCCGTTCTTGGTGCTATACTCCCAACAATCAAACGTGCGAATATAATTTCAGTTAGGGAAATCACTAAAAATGATGATAGGAACGGGGTGTCTGCAGAACGTGGGATCGGTGGCGGTCCGAGGGGTGCGTTCTCATTGCTGGTGAGACTCTCCGAGGAGGACCTGGCGCAGAAGGTATTTGAGGCTAAACGACAATTTACGGGTTTTTCATCTGCAGATCTTGATCCCTCCTTCCTCAGTGGATTGTCCACTTTTAAACATCATAATTTGATATTCATAAACGAATTTATGCCTAAAGATAAATATGTAAATTTTAAAAAATTAAAAAAGTATGCCAAGGAAAAAGGCTTTAAATTTGTTTGGCATAGACGTGGCAAATTTCTGGTGAGGAGGGAGAGAGGGGAGAGGGCATATAGTTTTAGCAACGAAAATGACTTAGATAAATTGATTAATAATAAAGAATCTAATGATGTAAATTTAAATGTAAATGAGAAAAACTCAGAAACTCCATCGATTAACATATGTAGCAAAGTTTTCGAGCAACAAAATGTAGAGACAAACCTAGTTTTAGTTGAAGACGGACTAACATCGAATGTGGCCTCTCCCCAATGACTGTGCCGGGCCTCCCTTGAGGGTCGTACAGGGAGGAGGGGTGAGCTGCGAGCGTGCTTTCTGAATGTGACTTCGTTGAGAGCTCACATTGGACAGGTGCGTGAGTTCCTAAGTGGTGGTCCTTCTTACGACATATTTGGGGTTGCTGAGACCTGGCTGGGTCCGTCTGTTTCAGATGACGTCATTCGGGTCAAGGGGTATAAAGTATTCAGACAGGACAGAAACCTGCGCGGTGGAGGAGTAGCCTTGTATATTAAAAACAATCTAAAATGCACTATTTTGGCTGCTTCGGATACTCAAACTATTCATAGTGAGGGTAAACCGGAGGTGCCTGAATATATTTTCTGTTCTGTGCAAATGGGCAACTCTGAACCCGTGTTGGTTTCTGTTATTTATCGGCCTCCTGCTATTTCGTTTATTAAAAACACAAACTTTTTAGATGTTTTGAGAAATTATGCCTCTGAATACTCTCACAAAATTATAATGGGAGACCTGAATGCCGATCTCCTGCGTGAGAGCAGTGATGCCAAACTTCTTAACAAGTTATCGGCTGAGCTTCCGTTGCAGCTGGTCCAGCACGGTGCCACGCATCACACTCCGACGTCTCACACTTGGATTGACCTGATTCTTGTTGATGATAATGACACAGTACTTGACGCACGAAACTTACCGGCGAATTTTCGGCATAACTCAATTGATGTATGTATTTCCTGTAGTCATGTCATAACAGATAAAAAAGCAATTGAGTATAGAAACTATGAAGATATTTGTCCGACGTTATTAGTACAGAGTCTGGCCGGCTGTGATTGGACGCCATTTACAGTTGGTACAGTTGACCCGGAATCTGCACTTGACTGCCTCTGTGACAATCTTACGGCAGCAATACATAATTTGGCGCCGCTAAAAACACTTAAAATTGGTAAAGATAAGTTTCCGTGGATAGACAAAGGATTGTCGCAGATGCGGTGCAAGAGAGATGCCACGTATCGAAGATACAAACGGACGAAGGATGAGAAATATCTCTCTGAATTTCTGCAACTACGTAAAACGATTGACGAGCAGACTGAACAAGCTAGGACTACTTACTATCATAACAGACTGTTCGAAGCTCTTGCCAAAGGTAATGTCTGGAAGGAGTTAAAAGACCTGGGACTCTTGTCCAGACCTCAAGGGAACTTGAATGGATTTACTCTGGATGAATTTAACGCGCACTTTGCGGGGTCGTCAGTCTCGCCACACAATGATAATGGGGAATGTAAGAGAATTCTTTCTCAATGCAGTGAAAGTGGCTTTGCCTTTAAGCCAATTAATGTTAATGATGTAGTCCTTGCAATTTCGCATTTTTCATGATAGGCTTGTGGCAAGGATGGCATCCCGCAGAGCGTGATACTCAAAGCTTTACCGTTTATTGGAGAACATCTTGAGACTCTGTTCAATTCCTCTTTTGCACGGGGGGTCTTTCCTTGCCTTTGAAAGCGTGTACGCATTGTGCCATTAAAAAGGTGTCCTGCGCCTACATTGCCTAAAGATTTCAAGCCCATAGCAATCTTATGTTTTCTTTCAAAGGTCCTGGAGAAGATTGCTCATGACCAATTGCAAGAGTATATTACGACACATCGGATACTTGACTCTATGCAGACTGGTTTTAGAAAGCATCACTCAACGCAGACTGCCATACTTAAACTTACTGACGACATAAGATCAGGTCTAGATAAGAAACTTGTCACGCTACTACTTCTGTTTGACTTTAGTAAGGCATTCGACACGATCTCGCACTCCAAATTACTTGCAAGGCTGAGATCGATGGGGTTTTCCAGGGCTGCTCTCAAGTGGATTAGCTCCTATTTATCAGGTAGAAAACAAATGGTTTTCACGCATTTAAAAGAGGAATCGAATTGGCTAACAACCAATTTAGGAGTTCCGCAGGGTTCAGTGCTGGGGCCTCTGTTGTTTTGCCTTTACATTAATAACATACGTGACACCCTTGACCCCGGTTGTGTCGAGCACCTATTATATGCAGATGACCTGCAAATTTATACAGGTCTCTTATGAGGATGTGAATAAAGGTATTCGTATTCTGCAGAGGGCGGCCAAGGCGGTGTCGGAGTGGGCTGTTGATGCTTCTCTCACACTAAATGCAAACAAAACTAAAGCGATCGTTTTTGGCAATGGTCGATTTATTAATGACTTTTATGCTGGTGAGCCAAGGACGATTGAGCTTGAGGATGGTGTCGGCATATCTTTCTCTGATACCGTTACGAGCCTTGGTGTTGTGCTTGACTCTAAGCTATCATGGGAGCCACATGTTAATATGCTGACTAAGAAGTTTAATAGAACTATGTATGGCTTACGGTTTTTTCGTCGGTATACCACTGAGGCTCTGCGCAAACAACTCGCAACCGCCCTGCTGTTTCCACATCTCGATTACTGCTCAGTAGTTCTGCTCGATGCCTCACAGGGGTTGAAAAGACGATTACAAAGACTACAAAATTCATGTGTGAGATATGTATTAGGCGTGAGAATGGGCGATCATATCTCTCCTCATAGAGCTGCGCTGGGTTGGCTGCGTACTGATGCGAGGAGACAGTATTTTATGGCTGTACTTATGTACAAAATCGTGCGCATGAATACTCCCGAGTATCTAGTGGGTCTCTTCACTAGATATGTACCTAGGATAGCCACTAGGGGAGAGATTAAGGATTTCGCGGTGCCCTTCATGCGTACTGAGACTGGAAGGAATTCCTTTCAGGTTCAGGGTGCGCATTTTTGGAACTCCCTGCCTGCTGATATAAAGAATCTTCCATCGCTCAGCAGGTTTAAGTCGGCTCTGAGGGGGTACTTGCTTGACCTTCAGTAAACTAAGTTTTATTTTTTATTTATATGTTAATTTAGTATAATGTGACGTCCCTTATATTATTTATCATTTTTCATTTTGTATTTTAAATTAAAAATTTTATATACTATGACTGATAGATATTGTATGACTGACTTTTAATTTATAGGATTGCGTGTATTTTACTATATTTTTTTTTGTATCTGTGATATCACTTCTTTTGTTGTGACTTACTTATTCAGTATTATTAGGTTTAGTAACTGACTGTGATATCAATTGCAATATATTGTATTTATACATTGTTTTATGTGCAATATTTTATATTTATACATTGTTTTATGTGCAATATTTTTACATTTATTCATTGTTTATGTGCAATACTTAATATTATATTTATGAATTGTATTACACGCCCTTTGTATAATGATATGATATACAATAAATAGTATCTATCTATCTATCTATCTATCTATCTATCGGTACAATCTAGGCTTATGCGTTAATATTTAAAATTCAACTTTAACCTCTTCGATGGTAAAATGGATAATATTTCTTTTATTTCAATTTTGCGGTATACCAAAGTTTAACCTTTAAATAAAATTTAATTTGGTGGTAGAATATAAAAGGGTTTTTAAATAAAGTAGTAACTATTTTAATTTTATCGTTTTCTTGATTTACAATGTTTTTGTAACAAGTTTAGAAGTGTGGATATCATTAATAATTCAATAGAAATGTCTCGAGTAGTAATGTAAATAAATTGTCTAATTTCAATTTAATTTATTGTGAGCCAATTTGTTTAGCAACTATTTCATTATTTTCTTTTTAAATAAAGTTCAAAAATTTTTTTTTTACTCATTCATAATTTAGTCTGATTTTCTTTAGTATAAATAAAATATTACGTACTTCTGTTTTGTCACCCGGGGTCATATTATAGAATTAAATGTTATAATTTATAGCTATAACAATGAACATTTTTTTTTGTTGGAAAAATTTTATTATTATTTAGTAGATTTATCACAATTTAAAAAATTTTCAAAATTATATTTTATTTGTTAGCAAAATTTAGTAAAAAAAAATGTAAGAAGTGTTTTAATATACGTAAATTGTTAATTTGTTATGTATTAGAGAAATTAATAATCATATATTGTTTTTAGGTAAATTAACCGAACTGAGTAATTATTGAATTTGTTCTTTATTTTTTTAATAAAAAAATTTATAACTATTATTTACGTGCGTTAAATTAGTTAGTTACGAAAAAATAGGAGAAAAAAAAAATTGATTTTAATGAAAAGATATATCAAGTGATCTATTGATTTTGTAATGTTATTATCTTATGGTGTTACCATGGGTATACTAGTTATCCGGTTAGCATTGATTCTCGATCCCGACGATTGATTATCCATAGCGCCTGGGTCGGTAAGTCACCGATTCTTGCTGGTAATTTTGCTGGTATGGTAACGTGTATTACAGTTTTCTGTTTTACATCTGTCTTGGTAAAAGATCACCATAGATCGACAATCAATACCACATGGTAATGTATCTTTTAGATTCGATTTTACGTTTAGGTTGATTTATACTAATTTATGTTTTTACTGATTTTATTCGCAAGAAAAACTCTTGTTTCATTAGACTAGTATTGTTTTATTTGCTGGAGTTATTTTAGACCCATTTATTTTGTATAACTTATTTTAGTTCGTTAGGCAATTGTCACTGGTATTTGAATCATTGATTTAAGCGTAAATTATTTATTTAATTTGCTATTGTGATGTGTTTAAATTTAGATGTTAAATGTTATGGTTTATTGTTATGCTCTTGGTTACTTTTTATTTTTAAAGATAGATTTAGATTTTAATAATTACTATTATTTATTTTGTTAAATAATTGTCTCGTGCAATTAGAGTACATTAAAGCTTGGAAAAAAAAAATTTTTGAAAACTTGCAACAGAAAGATGAAATTTTGCGGGTAAAAAAAATAAAAAAAAATTTTTTTTTCGGTATTTTGATATCTTAGCGTCAGTTATGATTTGGTTATTGAATATTAGGTAACAAATTACTAGTTTGGATAAATTAATAGTAAATCTTATATCAGTAGTTAATTTTATTTGATTTATAAGACTACATGCGAGGTAGCATGTAAGTCATGAATTTAGTCGCATTAATGTAAGTATTTTTAAAATAGAATTAATTAAAGCATTCATTTTAGAGAGAAATTTTATTTTTCACAAAAAGGAAAGTCTCTGCGTTATTGATAATGACCGCGAATACATACGATCTCGCATGTAGTTTTCAATCATTTATAACTTATTATAAATTATTATATTATTTATCTAGAGTTAATTTTTTTTTCTCTGCTTAGGGTAACTATTTTGTTTGAGAAATGCAGCGTTCATATTCTTTTATTTATTCGTTTTTCTTAAAATCTAATGCTATTTTTTCGTGCATCTGGGTGTAGTCTATTAAATCATAAATGATTTTCCCTTTTTAGAAATTTGTGGCAAATTAAAATTATTACTTGAAATTCTTCTAATATACTTAATTATAATTTAGCCTATATGGGCTTTCTATTTTTATTTTGTTGCCATTGTTATATTTTCTTTTCTCACGATTTTATTTTGCGCCTCCCACGTGCAAGCAAGATCATTGACGGTCAGGCAAAAATATTCATTTACGCTGACGTTATTTTCGTTTTAATTTTTAGCTGATATTTTTTTTATTTAGGAGTTTTATTTCAGAATTTCTACGAAGTGTGCCTTATCAGTTATGTTAGAAGTTGGTGATATATATCGTGAGATTCAAACACTATCGCGGCGAAGTTTTTATTTCATTTAGTAATATTAGATTACCTTCTTTTTTATTTATTACGTCATGCGTTTTATGCTTTACACCCCGAATATTATTTTTCAGTATAATTTAATTTAGTATTTTTTTTAATGGTTACAATTTTAAATTTAATTAGAACATTTGTTAACAGTTTTTTTTTAAAAAAACTAATTTTGGCAAAGTTAAATTTTTTTGCTACTAAGTTTTGAATCTGTTTGTTTAGGATTAGAAATTGCATTAGTAAAATTTTGTGTTTAAATATTTGTTTGAAAGGAAAAATTTGATTTCTACGCTAATGGTTTTCTTGAGATAGTGAAAAGAAGTTTCACTTTTATTACTTAAGGTTCTACAAAATTTTTTTTTTAAATATGTTTTACATGTGATGGTCGAGGGCTCTCCCATAACATTCGCAGCACGCAGTACTACAACTATTTATTTACGCGTAGGAGAATACAATACATTCTTTTACCCCGCGAAAAAAAAGTTTTACGAGTAGTACAAGGAAAAAAAAAATTTTTAGAAAGTTGACTGAATAGTTTTGGTACTTTTAGAAAATGTCAGTACATGTTAAAATTAGAATGGATATAGATGAGAAAAATGGTTACCTGATATTAGAAAACTGAATTTTGAAGTGGATTTTACAAAATTTTTTTCTTCCGATTTTACTCAAGTTTTTTATAAAATTATTAACGATGATAATTTTCTTTATTAATTGATTTATTCGATTTTAAATTAAGAGAAAAAAAGGTGATATGAAAAATTTTAATACGATTTTAAATCATACAACTCTATTTTACATATTTGCATTATTTTGACACAATTTATTTATTTAAATCGCTTCAATGTATCCTTCCTTCAACTTTATTGTAATTAAATGCAGGTTTACTTTTTATTAGAACGCTTATCAAATATATAATACCAACTGATATCAATTAAATTTCTATTTGATCACTATTACTTAATATTTATTTTTTTGTTGTAAAAGTTAAAAGAATTTTATTTTATTGTCCCTAAAATATTAAAGTAGAAATGATGTTTTATTTACAATCGAACTATTTTAGAATAGGTTTACAGAATTATTGTTTAGAAGTTATCGCGCAAAACTTTTACTATTATCTTAATTAAATTAAAAATTATTTTAAATAATTATGGAGGTAATAACGTAGAGTTAAATCTCTACGATGCATTACCACATAGCCATATTAGTTGGGTAAATATGGATCGATTCATTATATATATATTAATTAAATTAATCAATTATTAAAGTTAGGATTATTATTAACACACGTAAATGAATAATTGATTTAGCTTATTTCTCTTAGAACGGAAACGAGTATATTTTTTTTTATCACTGTTGAAGTCAGATTTATTAGTGTCTGTATTATCTGTAACTTATCGGTTGGCGACAGTTTTTATTTCGTGCTGACTTTGCGTGAGAAGGAATAACGGCCGATTCTGAGTAAGCCTAAGATATCGTGTAACGAGATATTTTTCATAAGCTTCAAACGTGAGACTTTGATTTCATGGAGTACGTTGGCTGAATGTAACCGCATACGTGATGACGCAATGCCATGAGAGCACCGCGCTTAACATTCATGCACATGCCAGGAAAGTTTTAATTAAATTTAAATTTTACTGCGCGCTTATAATCTTTGATTTTCAACACTAATAACGTTAATAGAAAATGGCTAACATGATTTACCATTATCTTGAATTATTTTGAAAAGTTTTTCATTAAAAAAAATAAAACTGATAACTTCCAAACATAAAAAGTTTTAATTATCAAGGACTGTTTAAAATAATTTCAAATATTTGTTAATCTCTCTTTTTTATTTTACCCTTTCAGACTTATCTAGAATTAATTTAGGATATACAAAAATTAATGTTAAGAAGGGGCCGAACTATCTGTCTTTGTCTAATAGCGTTTTTCATCATTTATGTAAACACTATCCGGTATAACAAGAAAAAAATAGCAGCCCCCGCTAGATATCAGTATAATTAGTAAATTTTGTAATAACAACCAAATTTTTTACCGTATAGTTTTTGACTAATTAGAGACCTACTAGCAATCTAGAATTTAACCTATCTTTTTTTGGTAGGTCTCTAATTATTCAGAAACTACGCAGTGAAAAAATTTGGTTGTTATTACAAAATTTACTTATTATACTAATATCTAGCGGGGGCTGCTATTTTTTTCTTGTTATACCGGATAGTGTTTACATAAATGATGAAAAACGCTATTAGACAAAGACAGATAGTTCGGCCCCTTCTTAAAGCTTAAATGATATTGTTATATGAATAAATTCTGTTAGTTATTACAATTAATATTTAATTACTTCAGTTAAATTTGAAATTTAAATGCTTTATTTCTTTTAACAGATTTGATAGAATAATTAATGTAGCAATTATTTTTGATTTAGCTATTTTATAACAAAAACAAGAAAATTTTATTCTAATATTAGGGAACATTAAGAAAAGATTTTATAAATAGCAGTAAAATATTCAGAGGTATTCGAGGAATTTAGTCAATTTTAATTAATCTAGTTTTATGTTTAGTTTAATATTCGAAATTTGATATCGAACAAAAAACTTTTTGTTAAATATATTAGTTTTTTTTTTAATGAGAATTTTGCTTTAGAAATTTAGAATGGAAAAAAAATGTAATGTTCTATTTAAGATTCTTGTAAATAAACTTCGACGGCGTTATTATTATAAATTGTAGAATAAGTCTATTGTACGAACACGTTGCTTATGCTTGCAAGCAAGGTAGGCGGCGCAAATCAGCCGTTGTCCCCTTTTCTATGTGAATTCCTACCCTCATTACCTATTGTCTCTTTTCAAGAAACTAAATTTTGGATTATTGGCCCTAATTATCCAATGAAAATTTCCCAAGTATTTATTGGTAGCATTACAGTAATTTTATTTCTAACGGCCGTCGCATGGCCATTCATGTTGTAATTAAGACTAAATATTCCTCGCATAAAACGTTATCATTATTCTTCCTAGAGCGAATTTAAATTTAATAATAGTGGGAATCTAGAATCAAACAAAAGATGATTCCTTCGCGCAACCGATTGTGTTCATTGGAAAAATCTGTTTTCCATTTTATTTTGTTGCTAGTTTCTTTTTATACTTTTGGGTCGCCTCGCGTTGTTTAGCGCTAGTTAACGAGCGCATGAAATTAGGGTTTCAATGGTTATTTTATTTTTGAACGAGAAGAAAGATTTTAATTTTCGCGATTTTTTTTTAGTTTTATGTTCCACCTGAAAAAAAAATTTTAGACGAGAGGAGATCCCAATTTGTTCACTCCCCTTGGTTTTATCGCGGCCTATCTTGATCAAACTATTGGTTCCGGCAACTACTAAGTGATGGGCCTACTCATCACTTTTCGCACCCTTTCGCAATAGTTGATATGGCTGAAAACGTTATATGACCGATTCCATCTCAAATCATGCAGACCGACTGCACCTATCTCTCCGAACTGCTTAAAAATTTTTTATATTATTCTACTTTGAAAATAAGCGTATACGTATTTTTTTATTTTTCAATATCATCAAAAATGCAGTTTTTATGCACTTTTTAAAAATGACTTATAAATTTTCAATTCTCAAAAATCGAAAAATTTTTTTTTTAATCGTTTTTATCCCTGTAGTGATCTTTATAAATAAATTTAGGCTCGTTCAATGCTACAGCAGATGCTCTTTTAATTCCACCATCTTTTATTTTTTTTAACAAAAAAACGGAAGTGCAATTGCACTTTTGGTAAAAAATGAAAAATGCATTTTTCTCAAAAAAGCCATTTTTTTTTGTCTCAAATTTTTTTTATGGATAGGTAGCCTTAAGACCTATATTTTCATCGGTGTGGAATTTGGAATATTTTGGTTTAGTAAGAGATATAAAAAAATTGAGAAAAAAATTTTCATATTTACATAACAGATGTATATATACGTAGATATCTAGATATACCGCTAGGTGGCTAAATATCGAATAGATAATTTAAGTGCCTTAGGTTTACTTAAGAAAGTAGCTATTCACGGTTGTTATCTTACATTATTTATACCGTTTAATTTCTAGATATTGAGACTCATTTTGAAATATGTCTGAAACTTATTCCGAGAAGAGACGGAAGTGTCCAAATTTTTTTGGATCACACAAAAAAATTGTTTATAATACCGCTACCAAATTTAGAATGTTGGAAAATTTAGCAGAACATCTGCAGCAACATTTGCCTGACAAGGCGGTACATAGTTCTGATTATGTATGTTTCAACTGTTATAAACGCATCAAGAAAATTGAATCAACGAGAATTATTGATGCGATCGATTCAGATAATGATGCTTACTTGGTCCATACTGAAAACCACGTTTTTGTGCAAGCACTCCAGAGCGGATTGAGTATTTGAACGAGACTTTAATTTCAAGTTCCTTCGGTAGTGTTTCACCGCTGAAAAGGAAAAGAGCTGTTGATGACTCTTCTTTAGAAACATACGTCACGAGAAAGAAATCAGAATTAATTTCTTCATTTTCCTCTGCAACTAGCTGCAAATTATCGGAAGCATACAATGTTTCAATTGATGCATCCAATGATGGTTTTTCTCAATGCTTCTGTGATGAATGGTTTAACAATTTGGGAGTAGCGCTTAAAATTTGTGGCAGTATCAATGAAAAAATTAAAATTCTTACGCTGATTCCTTTGTCGGTATCAAAATCTAAAATTTTATCTATCTTTCCCGAAGTGACTGTTTACATGATTGATAAAGCACGAATGCTTGTAAAAACTAAGGGAATATATTCTCAACCTGATGTATACACTGGTCATCCCTTAGACGAAAAGTCTACGAAAATAGCAGTGGAATATTTTCTGAATGACGATTTCAACTGTACACGTCAAAGTCCCAACAAATCTGACGTTGTGACCGTTAAAGAAAATGGAAAAAAAGAAAAAAAAGTAAAACGTTTTCTAACGCGCAGTTTAAAAGAGATATATAAATTATTCAAACAAGAACATCCAGAAATAAAAATGGGCATAACAAAGTTTTATACCTTAAGACCAAAGTTTGTTATGTTGAATCCTATTAAAGAAGTCTGTCTCTGCATTTACTGTGCAAATTTTGATTTATATGTGAACTGTATTAACAATTTCATCGGAGGAAAGTATTCAGATCTGAATAATCTTCGCTCCATGCTTTTGTCAGCAATTGTTTGTACAAATGCATCAGAGCAGTGCTATTTCCAAGATTGTTCTATATGCCCGGGTTCTCGTGGTATTAATTTAAATTTGTTTGGATTGGAAACCATAAATGAACATGATGAGATCGTTTTTGCTTTGTGGGAAAATGGGCAACTCGTGAAAAAAACATTAATAATGTCCAATTTTATAAATAATCTTGCTATTTGGACGGTGAAAACAAGCGTCCACATGCATATTAAAAACATACAACGAAAAGCCATAAAATAGGAAAAAGAGATGGCCAGAACTAATTCTAAACACCTTGTACTGCATGGTGATTTTGCTGAAAATTGGGCAGTGATTCTCAGTAGTCCTGTTCAAGGCAATCACTGGGTCAATCAACAGATTTCTATTTTTACAGCTGTTTGTTATCAAGGAACAGTAACAAAAAGTTTTGCTGTCGTCAGTGATGATACAAAACATGATTCCGCTCATGCCTTGTTGGCGATGCAAAAAATCATTGATTTGATGAAAAATGATTCAACTGATTCAATAGAACAAATATCGATTATAACAGATGGAGCCGCAAGTCATTTCAAAAATCGATTTCAATTACATGAAATGAAAAAAGCTTCTAACAATCAAAAATGGTTGTTTTCAGCTACGGGGTATGGGAAAGGTGCGGTTGATGGCGTCGGTGGATTAGTAAAACACTATGCAAACAGACATAATCTTCAAAATTGTCATGTTGAATCAATACAAGATGCAAATGCTTTTGTAAAAAAATTTCAACCTAACACTGACGCTATTAAATTAATCTTACTGCCAAAAGAAGATATTGAAGTTTTTAGGCAAAGCAAAATAAAAGAGTGGCTTAAGACCCCTAAATTGGCCGGCATTCAAAAAACCCACGTATGGAAAGTAAAAGTAGGGACAAAGAAAAAATTGTATATGGCTCGAACTGCTGCTGATCCTTTCACAAAATTATTAAATAAAGAGAAAAAAAAGAAAAGAAAAATTACGTCATTGAAGAATGTGCGCAATAAGAAAAAGTCCAAAACTCATAAGAAAGGAAAAAAAAATAGAACTTTTTTTTTACATAATTTCTTATACTTAGCGCAAAATTTATGCACTATATATATATATATATGTACAGCACAACACCTATGAGTTGCATAAAAGCTATGTACTTACAAATATATATATATATATATATCTGAAATGCGCTTACTCCTGAAATATTTGTTGTATCTATGACGTATTTACATTTATGTAAATATGAAAATTTTTTTCTCAATTTTTTTTATATCTCTTACTAAACCAAAATATTCCAAATTCCACACCGATGAAAATATAGGTCATAAGGCCACCTATCCATAAAAAAAATTTGAGACAAAAAAAAAAATGGCTTTTTTGAGAAAAATGCATTTTTCATTTTTTACAAAAAGTGCAATTGCACTTCCGTTTTTTTGTTAAAAAAAATAAAAGACGGTGGAATTAAAAGAGCATCCTCCAAATTTATTTATAAAGATCACTACAGGGATAAAAACGATTAAAAAAAAAAAAAATTTTTGATTTTTGAGCAGTTTGGAGAGATAGGTGCAGTCGGTCTGCATGATTTGAGATGGAATCGGTCATTTATATAAAAAAAATTTTTATATGTTAATTATATATGAGAATATTTGAAATTTATTTTATATTAGATAATTGTGAAAATATTTTTGGCAAAAGGATTAAACTAAAAAAAAAATCAGATTTAATGGGAGAAATATTAAAAATTACTCTTAGCAAGAAGAGTAACTGCAAACATGCTAATTGATTTAAAAATATGTTTATTATTCATCAATATTTCTTTCAAAGTTATTTGTTTTGTTGATTTTATTTTTCATTGGATGAAAAGAATAAAAACCTTAGCATTATTATTTGGTAGCACTAAAAGTTCACTATAAATTTCAAAACATCAATTTTTAAATTGAAATTTGTTCAATTGCTCATTTTCATGGAATTATTGAAGTCATGTATATTTTTATACTTCAAACTATTTCGTAATTAATCGGAATTGACAAAGTTACCTTAGTTCAAAATTTTCTGTTTTTTTTTTAAACTTATGCTAAAATTTCTAAAAATGTAAGAATTATTATACCTTTTTTTCTTTATATTTTGTTTTTTTACAGCATTTTTCAACAATTTACAAGTGACAATTTAAATTAAAATTTAATCATGGTTATATTTCTAAGTTTCTGTTTCACGCCTGTTTCAATTTTATACCGCAAATTAAAGTGTGTCATTTAACACACCTACGTATGTAGTTCGGCTATCGCCATTCTTACACACCCTTTTGCGTGTCAAATCCATAACTCATTTTAGATGTTTAATTTAACACACGTAAAAGCGCAAATTCAAACGTATAAAACGTGTAATAGATTGAAAAACATTAAAATTAAAATTATTTTATTGGCGTTCCAATTTTTTCGTGTTGGAATTTTTTTAATTTTAATGTGCAATTACTTTATGAATTAACCTATTAAAATTATAACGCCCGTAAAAACGCTTAAAAAAAATTTTTAACCCGACTCGGACGCTAACTCACGACCTACGGGATGCGAGGCACCGACGCTACCTATTACGATACGGAACGCTCGTTATGAATCATGATAATTTCTTATATTTATGATTTATTAATATAAAAATTTCATTATTTTTAAACACTTCTAAATTTAAATGAAATAAATAATAATAATCATGAGTAATTAATACTAATAAAAAAATAAGGATCAATAGAATAATTTTTCTTGTAAGATTAAAATTAAATTTTTGTTATCAAAAGAATATCTAATCCTTATTTATTAAAAATTTAATTTTCCATTAAATGAACGATTGGATCCTTGCATGAAAAAATGCATTATATCCGTCAGGTAGAATATGAAAAAATAAAAGACCCGTATTTTTTTGTTTTTTAAAATATGATGAATTGCAAAAGTTATAGCCAGTAGAAATTAATACAATTTTGATATATATAGATATAGCGCCAATGTATATGACGTCACGATTGTTAAAACAACCGTGACGTCACAAAATTTTAACTGCCTCTACCTCTTTGGGTTTTCATTTTTATGAAATAAGAAAAAATACGTGTTTTTTATTTTTTCTTTTTCCAAATGACGGATATAATGGATTCAAAAAAAATTTTTCATGCAAAGGCCCAAACATCTCTTTACAAAAAAATAAAAGTATATGAAAATTTATTATTAAACAATTTATTTGATGAGGTTAATATTGATTACTGAATTTTATATTATTCATTTAATAGATGTATTTGATTCAATAAAATTATATTTTATTCATATGAAAAATTTTAATTTAACTTCTTATTAAATAATAAAATATTATCATCAATTACTCAAGGCAATTAAAATAAAATACCATGTAAAATTTGAAATAATGAATATTGTAGTTCTAATACAATTTAATATTAAAATATATATATTTTTAGAAAAAATTTGATAAAAAATTATTAATGTTGTACTGTAATTACCTGAAAATTTATCTACTTTACTAATGTAGAATACAAATGAATCACAGTGAATGTATTAATGTACAAATATAAATTTTAAACACATAGATGTGTAAATTTACGCATTCACGTGTGCAAACCTTCACACCCAACTGATCATGTGCGCAAAATTACTCACAAAATGTGCATACTGATACTTTTACGCACATAAACGCGTTTTTTATTTTACACACATAATAGAATTCACAGACCAAAACGTGCAAAAGTACTCACTATCAGGGTGTGAATCAACACACATGAATTTGCAGTGTATGCGACAGCCATCGTCAGCTGTTGGCAGATGCACGACCGTAAATCATTCAATTACCACTATCCTAATACCTTTTAAACCTCACCTTAATCAAAAGGGTAAGTAACTAAGATACTTATTTTGGTCGATATAATTCCCTCTTTTATAATTTAATAAAAACGAAATTATTCAATGTTAAAAAGGAACTTATTTTAATCGGCCTATCTCCCTCTCGCAAGGTCGCGGGTCACATTGTTGAACTTTTCTCTATATAGAAATGTCAGCATGTTATACGCAGAAATGATCGATATTTTGGCAGGATATTTTACCAAAATCCCAGTCATTTTTTGATCAGAGCCCCACGTTGGGCACCAGTGTAAAGAGGCGGGTTTTTCCTCTAGTAGTTTTACCTTCCAGAACAAAATCCTGCCGTCAACAACTAATTGTAATTTACCTTCCAAAACAGAAACAAACCGATCAAAATCCCGCAAATTCCACCTTACTTAACTATATTTGTTATTCTGTTCCATCAAAAAGGTAGGGTTAACTCAATTCCTAAACGAGGTAAACGGCAGAAATAAAAAGAAAACAAATTTTATTTTTAACATTAACTTTAATCAAGATGAATCAGAAGTTTTCCAACTATAACTACAATCAAAACAACGGGTAGATCTCTTTCTATGATTCAATAATATAACATAATTCTATTTTTGTTTGGATTTCAAATGAAACTTATTTCATTTTATTAATACAAAATATAACCGACATGACTGAAAAAAAATATTTACTGTTAGATGGTATATAAACGATAGGCTAATTTTAAAAATGAAATTTATATTAATTTGTTTGTAAAAACATGAAGCCTTGAATATTTTGGTAAAACAAAAATAATATACTTATAAATACACATACGCCTACTAGATTTATTGTTGCTAAAAAATAAATTTATTTATCTTTAATATTTTATTAAAATATCATTTTACCGAAATCAAAAAAAATTTGTAAACTTTTTTCAATAATTTCTTCAAATTAAATTTAGTATGACACATAAAAAGATTTTTCCATGCTTCGTTAGCTTTATGCGACTATTAACTAATCATGTAAAGTATAGCATTACACACATACCCAAATATTTAAAGTTTCCTGCGGAAATCCGAAGAATCATTAATTTAAAATATCGAAAATAAAAAATTTTTTGACACTCCGTGCGAGAAGCTCGATTTCACGCACGCTGTACAAAGTGACACGTGCGAAAATGGAGCTTCTCACACGTCGTGTCAAAAAATAGTGTTCGATACTCGTGCGAGAAAGTGATTTCTTACTCGTGTGACCTTTTCACCCTCGCTTCGCTCGGGCGCAAACCGCCACACGAGTAAAAAATCACTTTGTCGCACTAGTACCGAAATATACTATTATTTAACTTTGAAATGATAAAATAAATTGAAATTTTTAAATTTATTTTAATTTCAACAGAATTTTTCTTCGAAAGGAAAAATATAAGAATTAAATTAGTTCTAAATTTTATAAAACTATCAATTGTTTATGGCACCAAAAAAACATTTTATCCGCGTTTGAATGAAACACTTCTTTGTTGCATGAAATTGTTGGCTTTGCTAATAAGAAGATTCGTTAAAATAGAGTTATAAAGATTTTCACAAGCAGGAAACCCAAATATTCTTATAATATTCCATTAAAACATACAAAATGAAAGCTTATTATTTTATCAATTTCAATTTCTTTTAAATATTTGCTTGAATTAAAATTATCTTTACCGTTCGTTAAATAATAAATAACAAAATCGCAAAAATCAAAATTTTAGTTTACTTATACTGGAACATGCATATGTTCTTAGAAATCACATATAACAAAATATTAAATATTTATGAGGAATGAATTTGTTATCTAATATGCTACCTGTACTAAAACAAACTTTATTTCTTTAATTGAATGAACAAACGCGCACTATAACGGTTGTCTTTACGAGAAAATTCTATTTTCTTTCTTTTTTTTTTTAAAGAAATAAGTTGTCTGTAATTTTGTTACTTATCTTTAGTTTATAAATTCGATGGCCAGCGGGCACTGCATTGCCGACTTTCCTGGGTCCTTATCGCTTGGTCCTTGTTGACAAAACCATGCTGTTTGAAACCGAATGGAAATCTCCCAAGTTGAAGAGAAGAAGAAAAAAAAAGAAAAAGAAAATTTATTATTATTGACCTCACACAAAACAAGAAAAATATATGGAGAAAAAGAAAAACTAAATTCAAAACAGAATTTAAGAAAACAATTGTTGGAGTTTGAAGTTGGTGGCTGCAGCCTCGCGGGCTGCAGCACACACATACTGCCCTTATACCTGGTCGCGCGCGTCTCTCTTCAAGCTAGTCGCAAGGTTGAAGCCAGGCCGTCAGGCTAGCTTCAATCATGTAATTGGCAGTGGGAGAAAATGTAAAAAAAAGAGAGGTAGCTCTTTTTCTTTCTACCGCACTCCCTTGTCCAGTGCGTGGGAATAATCGTTGAATCTCCACTCTCAATGCAGAAAAGTAAAGAGAGTGGAAACTGCAACGATCTCCGTCAACGGCCAAGCTGTCGAATTCTAAGAATCTGATAAGAATGTGGAAATAAAGTGGCCTTGACGCTTTTAAGGCCTCTATCTTTTCACTATGGGAGAGAGAAATTAAAATTTTAAGTTAAAGATTTTTAGTAATTAAAAAAAATAACAAATTTTTAAGTGGCGAAATTCTGTTACTTAACAATATTGAATTTTTTTTATAGTCAATTATAAAGACAGGAAAATATATGAAATATGAATGAATTCTTCTGATTATGTTTATAATTATGAATTTCTATTTATGAACTGTCTAGATAGAAGTAAAATTTCCCCTAAAAAAGTAAATATTTCAAAAGAAAATTTACTTATTATTTGCGAAACACTTATTATAAATGCGGAATTTGTTGTCAAAGTTTGATTATATTTCACTATAAGAAGATATAAAAATCAACTGTCATATTTAACTGTCTTTCCATTCTATTGCTAAATTTCCATAAAAGGAATGTATTAACTTATAGTATGCACCATGGTGATTATTTATTTAAATTTTCAAATTATTCTAATTATTAGTTTTCGAGATATTTAGATTTCTGATTCCAAATAAAAAAATATTAGTAAATAATATTGGAACCCAAACTCCTCAATAACTAATGAATAGATTTATTTAAAAATTATACTGAATAATCTTCGTGATACATATTATATGTTAATGCATCTCTTTATTCAAAATTTTGAATTACAATGGAAATATAGTCAATATTTATCGGCGCAAGTATACTGTTCATTTTACATCTCCTTAAATAATATATATTTATAAAATTTACATAATAATTTATAAAAACTATTAAAATGATAACCATAGATTTAATATTATTTTAAACTATGAATAAAAAGTTTAAAAAAGTATTATGATGTGATAACTTATAAATAGTTATATTATTTTATTAAATACATTTCCAACTTGAATAATTATCTTCATGTTGAAACTAAATTTAATTAGCATTCAATTCCACAAGTAATTTAAAAAATTTACCATTATTCAAAGTTATTAAAAAGTTATTTATGAAAAGTATTCCTATATCAAAATTTCAAAATTCTATTAATTTAATTTTTTATTCTTTACATTAGAGAATTAGTTTTGATGTTGAAATTTTCTAGTGATATGCAACAATATATATATATATATATATATATATATATATATATATATATATATATATATATATATATATATATTATCTTATGGCAAAATATTTTATCACCTTGTATAAAAATTCTTTTTTTAAGAGTAGAATAATACTGTGAAAAAACAAATGATTATAAGAAAATATTGAAAACTGTAAATAATAATAAAAAAGCGTTAGGCTAGAAATAAATAATGATTGTTTATTATCATTTATACATTTTTTAAATGTAGATACTGCAAATATCTGTAAATAACTGAATGAATTGAAGAATACAATAATTAGAAATAACTCAAAATAATTTTCATTTTAGTTCTTTTTACAACAAACTTTTTTTAATGATTAAATATATTAATATGTATATATATACGGGACATTTCACACCTAATGGAAGAGCAGAAGAATAAAAATCTCTAAAACTCTAAGAATATATTCTTTTTGTTACCCAAAAGATGTAGACAAATTTTCAAGGATTTAGATAAGAAAGATCAAGAGCTATAAATCCTTGAAATTTGGAAATTTTCCAAATTTTTTGGAAAAGTCCAAACTTAATCATTTTTTTTCCTGAAAATCCTGATGTTTTAGAGAGAGATTCATAAGAATACTGCTTGTTGTAAATAAAAAGCAGAGTTAGCATGATTCTTTACAGACCTGAATTTTGAAGTTTTCTATTGGTTCTTATATTTATTACATGGTA
This sequence comes from Anastatus disparis, assembly GCA_017163975.1. Taxonomy (NCBI): domain Eukaryota; kingdom Metazoa; phylum Arthropoda; class Insecta; order Hymenoptera; family Eupelmidae; genus Anastatus; species Anastatus disparis. The sequence goes on from JAFFSR010000282.1 coordinate 7,054,123, forward strand.
ATTGAAACTACTCATTGTTCGCCACTTCATAAATTTCTTTTTGCGGGCATATTTTTTTCTATTTCACATGAACATTAAAATGAATTTTTGATCATGTAAGTCAGAGCAGTATGAGTAGTTATGACAGTTTAAAATATATATTTTCATGTATAATTTATTTTCAATATAAAAATTAATCATACATGAAAATATACATTTATATTCAACATGAAAAAGAAATCATACATTAAAATAAATATTTTAAAATGTTATAACTCCTTATTGGTGGCTCTTCCTTACACAATCAGAAATTTATTTTAAAGTTAATAAAAAATAGAAGAAAATAAGCCCTCGAAAAGCAATTTCTGAAGTGGCAAACAATGAGTAATTTCAACCATGTAATAAATGTAAGAACCAATAGGAAACTTCAAAATTTTGGTCTGTGAAAAATCATGCTAACTCTCTTCTTCATTTACAACAAGAAGTATTCCTATGAATTTCTCTCTAAAACATCAGGATTTTCAGAAAAAAAATCATAAAGTTGGTACTTTTCCAAAAATTTTGAAAAATTTTTAAATTTCAAGGATCCATGGCTCTTGATCCTTCCAATCTAAATTCTTAAAAAATTTTTTACACATTCTGGGTAACAAACAGAATATATTCTTAGAGTTTCAGCGATTTTTATTTTTTTGCTCTTCCAGTTGGTGTGAAATGTCCCATTTATGTATATATATGAATGCATAATTGCCGGAAATAACCATTTTTTATCGTTATATTATTTTTACAAATTTTATTATTATTTATTTATCATATAACAATTAATCCATAGCATTTTTCATAATTCGTTTCATTTTTCAGCTGTTAAAGTAGAAAGGCAGTGAATTAAATTAGTTAATCTAAAAGCAATCCTTTCGTGAAAAAGTTCATTGAAAATGAATTAAAATTCTGAAAAGAATTTTAATTTTCAATAATGGTTTTGACTGAGGAAGATAAATTGATTGTTAAGGGAGGAGCCTGCTTTAAAGGCTTCAAAAAATCGATATTTCGAGGATTTTATTGGAGAGGAAAGAAATGTCTGATTAAAATGAAACTTTTAGGATTATTCTTATATATTTGAAGAGTCTTCTCAGATTTTTTTATTATCATACATAAGATATTCTTCATGTTTCAAAAAATTAACGGAGGCGCCTCGAGTGTGCACTTCCTGTGTGGCGGGAAAGATGCAGGTCGCAATTTGAATCTGAAACAAAAAACTAAAAGAAATTTTCAATTTTTAATAGTGCAATTCCTAGGTGAACCAAGAAAATTCAACAAAAAGTAGAAAATTCAACTATTTTTTGCAGATTGAAAAAAAAATTGCATAAAAAAAAAAAATTTACTTTAGATCGTTTAAAAACCGGGTTACTGTTAACTTTCTTAAGGTATTTTAGGTTTGCCTAAAAGAGAATTTGATCCCGAATACAACGCATTTTGACTAGTTTTGATAGGACGTTTACTTTTTTCCTATCTTGCCCGCCAATTTGAAAAAATCATCAAAATGGAAATCCGAGAAATCGCGTGTCAAAGTTTTCGTTCATAAAAAATCGTAAATTTCTTGAACTTATCCTATTAATATGCTAATCAGCGATTCCTGCTCCATGTAATTGCCCTTTAGACTCTTTAAAAAAATCGGTTTTCGGCCAATTGCTCCATTCGACGGGCTGTTCTGGCCTCTTTGGTCGCCAATGAGGCGCGCCTGTTTCGACGCATGATGCGCTCCTCGTTCGCTTTATCGCAAAAATTTTTGCACTGGAGCCCAATATGAAGTCTATTAAGTGCATCGTCTTTAATACTACATTGTAGCCTTAATTAAACATCCCTCCAGCGATGAAAGCAGCAGTCTCAACTATTTTAATCCCCGAATGAAGGTGTTTGGGCGTCATGCGCCATACGGTTGAATTGAATGACTCGCTGGCATTCTGCGTGTGTCCACCCAAGCACCTAGTCACTGTACACTTGTCGCCGTATGGATTATTCTTCACGATGCCAAGAAATGTTTTGGAGTCGCCGTCACCAATATAATTGCTATACATTACTCCAAATTTCTTGATGGATCTTGAGAAAATTTCGGTGATCGAATCAACTTCCATCTTTCCGGCGGAGCCTGCGTGATTCGAAGAACAATGTTCTTTATGGGTTTCATACCATTCTTTATACTTGTTGTCGTCAACGTATTTTTCTTGAGAGTACAGGTATGACAATATCCGCTTTTAACATCGAGATAAATCACTTTGCCACTGTAGTAGCCAATAAGTGTAGTTACACCGTACAGAGAAGTGAATCCACGTTTCTTCCACGATCCATCACCCGAAACTTTCAAATGGTCAACTGGTCTTTCATTTTGCACATTTAGTTGTTTTTCCTCTTCGACAGCACTTTTGCATGCACTTTCAAACATCGTTTTCGATGCTGTATACAGATGTTCCACGATTTTGTCATACATCGATTTTGCTTAGCCTATGCCTTACGATAAATCCAGAAGACCACAAAAAAATGTTTATGCCTTCTCGTGCGACACCCAAAAGCCTTATGACGAACACAATTCTTATGTTGATTTCGTAGCCGGTGTAAATCAACAGTCCGGATTGGATTTCTCGTTTACCACAGCGACACGATGAAATAATTTTAAATCCTAAACCTCGATGGTTGCTTTCGGCAAACTTTATACTTTGCTAACACGAATGACAAATAACTAACTCCGAAATTGCTAAAAATACAGACACAAACTCGATTATGCGGTAACAATGAGACGGATAAACTGTAACGTCGTCCGTAGTCGCCGATGCCGATTTCTGCTCACCGCGGCTGGTATTAGCTTCTCCATCGTTCGATGAAGAAACATTCGAAAATTGATTGCCGTGGAATTTGTGCTTCCGTGGCCTTCCACTACGCTCACTCACAGATTTGCTCGTTTTCGGATAGGTCTTCATATTTTTAAGATGCTCACGTACTGAGAGACAAATTAAAACTGAACCATAAAGCAAAATGTAGCTCTATTCGAGCCGACGTTGCCAGCTCATATATACCGTTACAATAATAGTTTTACCCCTACGATAGCTTCATAGAGACTTTCTATAAACAGTTAAACTGTTTTAAAAGACCGTTAGTCCCTTTTTATTATAATATACATAATAGATCGAGGGGCGGAGCGCGCGCGCTCCGGGCGGTCCAGCAGCTCGGATACCTGCTCGACGCTTGCTCACTATTTTTTCTGTGTCTCCGAAAATATTCCGAATTTAGTACTGAAATTTTAGAGATATATTTTTGGATAGTTTAGGAAGAGATTAAGGCAGAAAAAAAAATTTCGACTTTTTGAAGCCTCCCCTATTAAAAAAAATCAGGTGATAAATCACCTGATTTATCAGGTGATTTATCATGCCAAAACATCGTGTAACGATTTTGTTGATCTTTACTCATTTTAAACCATGCTTAGTCAATTTAGAACAATTTTTGAAAATTGTGGAAAATTTTGAACTTAGAAAATTTTTTAGATAATTTGGTCTTAGAAAAAATTTTGACTAAATCACAAAAAAATTTCTAAGTTCAAAAATTTCAAAAATTTTTCGAAAATTGTTCTAAATTGACTAAGCATGGTTTAAAACGTGTAAAAACCAACAAAATCGATACATGATATTTTGGCATGATAAATCACCTGATAAATCAGGTGACTTGTCACCTGATTTTTTTCACCAGGGTCTAAAGCAGGCTCCCCCCTTAAAGGACAGGGATTGTATAGTGGAATAGCTTTCATGATTACTTATATTCATGTATTGGAATTTGATAATATTTCAAACTGACACACCTCATTCAACATGTAATTAACTTCACTAATTCAAAGACCACAATATATTAAATCAGTACCGATTGATGGAGAATTCATACAGTTATTATTTTCCGGAAATTTGGAAAAGGGTCACTGGGTTCGTGTATATTATAATAATAAGGTAATTTATATAGATATGACAGTTTAAATCCTAAATATTTACGAGATGAGCATGAGATTCATATAAACAAATTATTTCCAAACAAATCAGGATTGAGCATAGTATTCGAAACAGTACAATCACAAACAGTTAATTATGATTGTGGCGTTTTTGCAATTGTTTTTGCTATTGCAATACTTTATAATTTAGGTCTATGTTGTGTAAGATATGATGTTTCTCAAATGCGATTACGTTTATCAAGAATTTTTAAAACGCAACCAAAAAAAATGTTTTCAGTTTTGCAAAATTATAATAATGCAAATATTAATTACGATAATCCACCAGATATGATAAGGAGGAGATTTTGTTATGAGCAACGTCTAAATCAAATACCATTAAATTTAGATTTTGCCGAGCTTGAACTATTAGAAAAAAACTCACAAATGCATTTATCGGTAGAACAAAAAAAGATCATGGAAATGTATCGTGAACAAAAGAATTCGAATCATGAAACAATTTTGATGGAAATTGACAATGACATTTCAGATAGAAATTTTTAAAAACCAGATAATGATATAATGGGAATCGATGATACCCACTTTGAGATTAAATTAAATGAAGAAAAAAAAGAAACAAAAGAAATAGATGAAAAAGAAGCTTTATTTGTAACAGTACTTAAGAGCATGACGAAGCTGCCCGCCTTCTAATAATATTTCAAATCCTGACTTATGAATAAACGATGCGTTTAATCGAGTTTTTTTGCTACAAAGTAAAAATTTGTAAGATTAAACTCTAGTGCGGACAACTCAAGAAATCCACCAAAATATCATACATACAAAGTTATAATGAAAACTTTCAATGTATCGTATTTTATGGTTATGTTTATCGAGTTTGATATCTAATTTCCAATCCAAGCTCATAAAAAAATAACAAGTCCAAATGATTTTTTATTTTAACAATAATGATTGTATTAATATAGCTTTAGTGCGGACAAGTCATTATATTTGTTTAATTTGTGAATTTAAAAAGATATTGATAAAATAAAAAAAGCAAAACTCAATTGCTGCAGCTCCGACATCCTGCTAATAGGAAAATAGTAACAGAACAATCACATAAACATAAAAAAATTTCAGAAAAAGACATTATTATGAAAATGCAAGAAAAAAAAGTAATAATAAATTAGAACTAAGATGTGTTCAAGAAACTTTACGTAAGAAAAAAGCTTATATGAAAATGAAAAAGGACAACCAAATAATTATAAACAGAAATTAGAAAATTCTAAGATAATGAAATTGAAATTTAAGGAAACAATGAGTTCTGATAAATTGGAACAAATACGTGCGAATGAGGCTTTACGTAAGAAAGAAGCTTATATCAAAATCGAAGAAAAAATTCTAAATAAATATGAAGGGAAATTAGAAAATACTGAGATAACAAAACTGAAATTCAAGGAAAGAATGAGTACTGATAAATTGGAACAAATACGTGCGAATGAGGTTTTACGTAAGAAAGAAGCTTATATCAAAATCGAAGAAAAAATTCTAAATAAATATGAAGGGAAATTAGAAAATACTAAGATAACAAAATTGAAATTCAAGGAAAAACTGAGTACTGATAAATTGGAACAAATACGTGCGAATGAGGCTTTACGTAAGAAAGAAACTCATATGAAAATTAAAGAAAAAAAACCAAAATGATATGAAGAAAAATTAAAAAATATTAAGATATCAAAATGGAAATTTAAGGAAAAAATAAGTATTGATTAATTGGTACAAATAGGTGCGAATGAAGCTTTACGTATAAAAGAGGATTATATAAAAATTAAAGAAAAATAACCCAATAAATATGAAGAAAAATAAAAAAATACTAAAATAACAAAAATGAAATCAAAGATAAGAAAGGGTACTGATAAAATGGAATAAATACGTACAAATGAAGCTACACGTAAGAAAAAAACTTACATAAAAATGAAAGAAGAACAACTAAATATATATAAATGAAATTGAAAATATTAAGATATAAAAAATAAAATCAATTAATAATAGAGATACTAATAAATTGAAAAAATTGCATGAAAAAGAAAAATTACGCAAGAAAGAGACTTATAGAAAAGTTATTAGTGAACAATATAATGAATATGAGAGAATAGTACAAATTGAAAATTAAATATTGGCAAATGCCGATATTATTAAGAAAACACAAGTAAAAAATGATTGTTACCATCTAAAAGAATCACGCACAAGGTGTAAACAAATAGAAATTGATGACAATAAACATGTTAATAATGATATTACAATAAATAAACCAAAGAATGAAAAAAAGCGAATACATAAATATGATTCTTATTAATTGAAGATATTATTTATTAAGTGTAAACGATTAAAAATTAAAGACAATAATTATAATGGAAATTACAATAATAATAATTATAATAACAATTATAATATTGTATTGAACAAAGTTATTGATAAAACAATAAAGGGCAAAGTAGAAAAAAAATTAAAGAAATTAAATGAAAAAACATTAACTAAAAAAATTAATTCGAAACTGATTGGTTGTATGGCAAATATATATTTCGATGAAAATCTCATATCTGAAAATAACATTGGTTCTATGACAAATGATGCGAAACATTTTGCTTTCGAATATACTAAAAGTAGCGATTTCTCCAATTGTTGTCATAAAGGTAAAGAAAAATTGTTAGAAAATCCTCCTTATCCAGAACAATTAAAGTTTTTAGCAACTAAATTAACGGAAGAAATTATTGATTTTCGACGAAATGTTAGGTTGTACAATGATGCTTTGGCATTTGCAAATTTTGGTGCCAATTTTGATACATTGCCGGGTAAAGGACCACAAGTTATTAGAATATGTGGACAAATTTACCATAATGTATATGCGTTACACCCTAATAAAGATGAAGCACGTAAATATGGACAATTATATATTTTAGATAATGAAATGGCAACGATTGAACGGAATAAGTTTAATATAAATTTAACATTATTAAAACATTTAGATATCTTGATAAGAGACATTAACCCTTATGCTAAAGCCTATAAAATGATGCATAAAGTAGAAGAAGAAGAACTACAATGATGTGCAAAAATCTATAGTTCTCCAAGAACTGTTACTATGTCTATTGTCCGCAATAATGATTTGAATAAAAATAGATATAATCTACCTACCTGTAATGGAGTTGCAATAGTATATGTTGGAGAAGACGATCTTTCTCCTATTCAACGTGATATTGTCATTTACTATAAGTATGATAAACCAATTAGTATACCGACAATTAGCAAACATACAGGTCCTATGATATATCCGCTTATTCATCCTAATGGTGCTTTTGGATGAATGCCAAATATGAAAAGTGAATTCGGGAAATCTAATATTTCAAATTTGAAATTTCATAATTATAGATTTAGTGTTAGAAATGAATTTAATCCATTCCTTAATTTGGGAAAATTATCTCAACAGTTTATTGTTGATGTGTTTGGAAAAGTTGAAACCTCCAGATTATATTTCATACGAAAAAACCGAAACGTATTAAGAAGTGATTGTTACAAAGGTGTTATGGACTATTTACATAATAAAAAAGAATTAGATTCTACAAAAATTGAAAAAATGGTAATATTACCGTCAAACTTTACAGGAAGTCCACGATTTTTGAAACAAAATTACATTAACTTAATGACACTTGTGAATTATCATAGTAAACGTGACCTTTTTGTAACTATGACCTGCAACCCACATTGGAAAGAAATAACTGAAAACTTGGAAATTTATGAAAATGCAATAGATAGACTAGATATTATAACAAAAGTATTTTATTAAAGAGTAGAACAATTCAAAAATTTAGTAATAAAAAAGGGAATATTAGAAAAATGTAATGCATACAGTTATGTAATTGAATTTCAAAAACGAGAATTACCGCATATGCATATGTTAGTGACCACTTACTCTTGGATCAAAATAATAAATTTGATCTTCCCGAAAAAGTTGATAAAATAATAAGTGCAGAAATCCCGAATAGAGATATTTATCCAAAATTATATGGTATTGTTGAACAATTAATGATGCGCGGTCCCTGTGGTATGCAAAATATAAATTGTCCGTGAATGGATAAAAATACGAAACAATGTACTGAAAATTTTCCAAGAAAATTTAATAATATAACAACATTTAAATCCAATGGATATTCACTATGCAAACGTAAAAGTGATGGCGTCAAAATAATTCTCAAAAATAAATTTACAGAAAGAATCGCAGATGATGGATTTGTTCTTCCTTATAATCTTCACTCATTATTGAAATATAATGCACACATAAACGCAGAAGTGTGTTCCACTGTACACTGCATTAAATATTTATTCAAATACTGTTATGAAGGTCATGATTGTACATGCATTAAAATACATCAAGTAAGTGTGGATTTTTAATCAGAAAATAAAGAATTCAAAATGACAATCGTGAAAATGTTGAATATTTATGTTCACCTCAAGCAATGCACAGATTATGAGAATATCCTTTACATGTTATTTCACATACTATAAAACGTCTAAGCGTTCATGAAGAAAATCAACAAAACGTATTTTTCAAAAAAGGAAAAGAAGAAATGATCATGCAAAAAAATGTGGGAACAACATTAACAGCATATTTTGAATTGAATAAAGAAGATTTTGAAGCACGAAATTACTTGTATTCAGAAATACAAAATTTTTATACATTTGATAAAAAACTGAAAAAGTAGAATTAAAGAAAAAAAAAGAAAACCAATACTTAGTAGAATGTAATTAGTAAGTCCGAAAAATAAACAACTTTATTTTATTAGGTTATTACTATTACATGTTAAAGGAGCCACATCTTTTGAAACTTTGCTACTGTTGATGATGTGATGTACAATTCGTTTTATAAGGCAGCTAAGGCAAAATAATAAATTCATGAAGATGAAGAATGGGATAGATGTTTGGAAGAAGCATCTTCAACAGCATTTCTTGATATTCTTTATGAATTATTTGCTTTTATTTGCGTTTTTCATAATTCTATAAATGCACGAGATTTATATGAAAAATATAAAGATAAGTTATACCATCCTAAATACGAAAAAAATAGAGGTGAAAATCTTGCATTGAATGTTATTAAAAATAATTTACAAGTCAATGGATTTTCTTCAAACGATTTTAATTCACCTAACATAAGCACATTTATAGAAGAAAATAATAATCAAACAATTTTAAATCATAATAATAATATTCGTAATGAATTAGAAATGAAAATAAATTCTTTAAATAATAAACAAAGGCAAATATTCAACTTCACTCTTAAAAGTTTAAACAACCAAAGTAAAGAAAAATATATTTTTATAGATGGATCAGGTTGGAGTGGAAAAAGTTATTTACTTAACGTTTTAATAGTTTATTTTAAATATCATACTATACATTATTTATGTGCAGCTTGGACAGCTATAGCAGCGATTTCGTTAGTTGATGGAAAAACCGTGCATACAACATTTAAACTAAGAGGCGTTAAGAGGCCGCTGGATTATATTAATTAATTAATAATGAAATTAATTTTGATGCTTTGTTTTCAAAAAAAGTTTGACATACTTATAAAATCATGAGTAAGGCTAGAGAATTGATTTGTTCTCATTAGGAAAAATACTGTTTTTTACTGTATAAGTCGCGGACAACTATTGATTTCTAATCATAACTACTAGTATTTCCAAAAATCTACATTTTTCGATTAGAAAAGGATAGAGAGATACAACGTCCTCTTAAATATAACAGATTGTACAACTTGTAATGTTAAGCCTAATTCTGCAGAAAGCAAAGGGAACACAAATAATTATTTGGGATAAAATATTCATGACTTTAAAATTTGCTTTTGAAGCAGTTGATCGTCTTTTTCAAGATTCATGCGATGTGAGCCAACCTTTCGGTGGCAAAACTGTAATTGTATCAGGAGATTTCAGGCGAACATTACCAATTATACGACATAGAAGCCGTATGAATATTATTGAAAATTCAGTTAAATTTAGTTTATTATGGCAGAATTTAGAGCTCAAAATATAGAGCCAAAGTAAATATAAGAATCAAAAAAATATTGGGCTCAAAAAAATATAGAGACTAAGAAAATATAATGATAAAAAAAATATTAAGCCCAAAAAAATGTTTTAAAAAAATATTGGGCTCAAAGAAATAAAGAGCCAAGAATACATAAGAATAAAAAAAATATAAGATTCAAAGAAATATTGGGTCTAAAAAAATATAGAGCTCAAAAAAATATAAGAATCAAAAAAATATAGAGTTCAAGTAAAATAAGAATAAAAAAAATATGGAGATAAAAAAAATAAAAAAATCAGACTAATATTGGGACCAAAAAATATAAAGACTAAGAAAATATGATAATAAAAAAAAATATTGCGCCCAAAAAAATATGAGATTAAAAAAAATATAAACCCAAAAAAAAGGTTAAAAAACAATAAGGCCCAGAAAAATAAATGGCCCAAAAAAATGAGGCCCAAAGAAAATAGAACTCGAAAAAAAGTAGGTCCAAAAAAATATAAGGCGTAGAAAAATAGAGAACCAAAAAAGATATGGAAGCCAAGAAATAAGAGGCCAAAAAAAATGAGGCCCAAAGAAAATAAGACTCAAAAAAATGTAGAGCTTAAAAAATATGAGGCACAGAAAAATATAGAGCTAAATAGAATATAGGACCCAAAAAAATTATATAACCCATGAAAATATAAATTTCAGAAAAATATTGGGCCCAAAAAAATATAGAGCCAGAGAATATATAAGAATCGAAAAAATATTTGGCCCAAAAAAATTAGAACCCAAGACAATATCGTCGGCTCTAGCGAAGAGTAGCACCTGTAATTTCTCGCCGCGAAGACTAGCACATTTGAAAATGCTCTAATGTTAATTGAAGGGGGTTTGACGAGCTCGCCGCGAAGACTAGCACTTTTCACGACTTTTTTGTGATATGTGCTACTTTTCGTTAGAACTGATGATATAAGGCACAAAGAAAATAGCACTCAAAAAAAGTAGGGCCTGAAAAATATAAGACCCAAAAAAAATATGACCCAAAAACTGGAGAACCGGAGAAATAGAAAAAAAGTAGTTTCAGTATTATATAATATAGGATCATTATAATTTTCATCCCTAGATTCTTTTACTTGCACCTTTGGTTTTTATTATTCGTAAGTTTAATTTCATTAACGATCGTACTTCAGCATAAATCATAGGAAAAATTTTTTCATTTTAGATATGTTATCACAAGTAATTACGTAGAATCAGTGCAATTTTTTCAAGATGTTTTTTGGAAATACTGTCTTTTTTTATTGTTAGCTGGTGTTTATTAATATAATCATTTTAGCTTTTCATCTCCTGCAGGAGATCTCCTTTTGACTCCGCTAGGTGGTGAATCGCAACCTTCATATAGGAAGTTACAGTTCAGAACTTATATCGTCACTGCTTACGAAGACTATTACCTTCAGACATTTGGCGAAGACTATAATTCTCACTATATATGACGAAAATTATTATTTACATTTTTATGTAAACGAAGACTATCACTCCTGAACGATTTGTGACGAAAAGATTTAAACTTTAATCTATGTTGACCTTAGAGCATATGTACTTGGAGGGAGCATGCAAAGCCAAAAAGTGTAAAAAATAAAAGAGAGAGTAAGGTAGCTTAGGGTGAAGTGCTTTCTCTCCCTTGCGGATTTTCATTAGCTGTTACTCTCCCCCTTAAAGCATATACTAAATATGAGCGCCAAGTATGAGATAGCCACGCTGGGAGGAAACAACAGCCAATGAGAATCCACACGAGAGAGAAAACACTTTACCCTAAGCTACCTTTCTCTTTTTTTTACACTTTTTGGCTTTGCATGCTTCCTCCAGGTATATATGCTCTAAGATGTTGACAAAAACTATTATTTTAATTTTTATGTAAACGAAGAAGTGATTGTCTTTGTTTACATAAAAATTAAAATAATAATTTTCGTCAACATGCATCGAAGTTTAATTCTTTTCGTCGCAAATAGTTCAGGAGTGATAGTTTTTGTACGGTACGTCGATATAAACGGGATATTAGATCCAAAGACTCGTTTATATTAAAAAAATTAAATGTATCAATGTGAAATACATACCAGGAAAATTCCTGGTCTACATAAAATTATTAATTCAAAAGAGACTACCCCTTTGTTAGGCTATAATATGACTACTATATATTAATGCACCCGTTGATAGTGTTGTATTTGTAAGAAATGCTATACAGTTTACAAATTACTATTATCAAAATCAAACAAAACACAACTTAATACTCAACAAAACGTAGCATGTACATCAACTGAAATGTTATCTGAGAGTCAAGGATCTTCTATCACTCCTTCTTCACACAATCTTCTGGTTCTATAGTTGAATACAAATCGAATACGAAACCAGATCAAGTTTATGTCGAACTGCCATTTCCGAGATGTACGATATCTCATACTATGTGTTTTATATGTAGGAAATTTACAAGATGTATATTGGTTCCATTTGAAGCTCGAAAACAGGTCTTTATAGAATCAAGAATTTTCATTTCGAAGGGTAATCGTTGCTGTCCAAACCATTTATTAAGAAAACGCTTTTATACAGATGAGCTTAGTAGAATAAAAGTAGTAAGTCCTAGAAGTTTTTTTTAAGTGAACGAGGTTGCTAAACTATTGGATAATTAGAGCGTATCGTCTGACAGAGAAATTACTGATCGCATTAGAGACTACACGTTATCAGAAGAGCAACTGTACGCTTTTACGGGCTTAAATTGGAATCAAATAATTGAATCACGTGAAATGATGACATCTATGCGAAATAGTGATAACCGAAGTATTATACAAGCATTGGTGTTCTTTTTTATTTAAATTACGTACTGGCAACTCAAACAACGTCGTTGCGTCTGTACTTGGCTTGGATTGTCCACAGCAGGTTTCGAAGTTCTCACAGTCTGTTTTAATTTCTTTTCGAGATGATATTCTTCCAACTAGATTTGGAATTAAGGCTTTGACTAGAGAAATATTAATGAGTAATACTTCTCCTGTGGCAAAAAATTTGCATGATTTAAATAATGAAAAAATAGGTTTAATATTCGATGGTACTTATCTTCGACATGAAAAAAGTAGCAACCATGAGTATCAAAGAAAATCATATTCTAGACAAAAGAAGCAGCACCTCGTAAAGCCATTTACCGTATGTACTACTAATGGTTTCATCGTAGACGTACTAGGACCTTTTCCGGCAAATCAAAATGATGCTACTATCATGCAAAAAGTCATCAATAAATCGGAGGTTAGGTTACTTTGATGAAAGCTAGAGATACTTTTTTCGTCGATAGAGGTTTCAGGGATGTGATAGATGATTTGGAAAATGAAGGATATAAAACCCTTATGCCGGCATTAAAAGGCAAACGTAAGCAATTAACAACTTATGAAGCTGACACATCTTGTCAAATGACTGTTGTTCGTTGGGTTGTGGAAGTGGTATATGGAATTATAGCGAAAAAGTTTAAATTGTTGGATAATCAAATAGATAATGAAATGCTTCCTAATGCTGGACTTTACTGCAGGATAGCTTACTTTTTAGTCAATCAATTTTGCAAACGCTGTATCTCCGAGTTTTCTGCTCAATCTGAAGTTCTTGAACCATTGAAAGAGAGATAAACGCAAGAAAATGCTCTGGCCGTTAAAGCTTATAGTGGACATTGGTACAGAAAAAAGATTATATTTCATAAATCAACGTCTGCAGATATATTGGATTTTTCTGAAATTACGGTATCAAATTTAAAAATATTTTTCACTGGTACATATCAGTTACAGCAAGCGATACCATATTTAGCAGAAATTCTTGATGACAATGATGAAATTGATGTTGACTATTTGAAAGGAGCACCGGAAATAATTAAATTACGTGTAAAATCTAGGCACGCATCTAAAAAATTCTATAATTCTTATATCGATTATAAACCAAACTCAATCAGACGAGATGAAATTAAGCGATATTACTGTGAATGTGCAAACGGTATGCGAACAATTGGATCCTGTTCTTATATAGCTGCTATAATTTATTATTTATCAAATGCGTGATATCAAAGAAAAACTATCAGACCTGCGTAAAAATTAGCAGAATTATTTTCGCAGACAAATACCGAACCTGTTATAAATGAAAAGAGTGATGAAGATTGATCATTTTACTACGTTTTTATTAACTCGCTTTGGTGTCTGTCTGTCTGTCTGTTCGGTACAAATTTTGCAACCGATTGTAAACTAACTTCCCGATGAGCTAGAGACTTGAAATTTTAAATATAGCTCAGAACTGGATGACAATGCAATATTATAAAAAAAATATATATATCTACCGAACAATATATTAATATATTTAATCATATACGGAGATGTTGGCAAAATTAAAGATTTGAAGATTTTATATATAGATACACTTTTAACATTAGTGTCTAAATATCTTCGAAAATTTTTAAAATCCTTTTTTGATATATTAATATATTCAATATTATATTTTTGCACGCATTGTTGGATAATATAATTGAAAATATATATTCCCACCGAAAAATATATTAATATATTTAAGATTAGAAGATTTTATATATAGATATACTTTTAACATTAGTGTCTAACCATCTTCGAAAATTTTTAAAATTCTTTAACTTGTCATATATTGCAATTAGACATAAATTACAGCATTTTGTATTCTACATATAAAATTTGAGACTGTATTTTATTCATTTTATGGTCTAACAATGCATAAAACAATAAATCTTGGTTGAATTTCTAATGGCGTCATTATCATCAAAATGGCGAGAAACTCACCATGCGATTACGTGTTCTCTAAAAAAATAGATGAAACACGTTTTAGTCCCTTGACAACAATATATATGCTATATAATATGCACTGTTGGACAACACGATAAATAATATTAATAATAATAATACCAAAATGTATAAGATAATATCTAAATAAAAAAAAAATTTTCAATCTACCACGTTTTTTAATTGAACTAAAAAGTATAAAATAATATTAAAAATAAAAAAAAACTTTTTAATGTACTACGTTTTTATAATGAACTAAAAAGTATAAAATAATGTGTAATAAAATGAGAAATGAATACTGATTTGAAATAAAAAAAACGTGGGGCGCATACAATACATAATAATAAACATGCGCCCCACGTTTTTTTTATTTCAAATCAGTATTCATTTCTCATTTTATTACACATTATTTTATACTTTTTAGTTCATTATAAAAACGTAGTACATTAAAAAGTTTTTTTCTATTTTTAATTTAAATTATTGTACCAATAGAATATTAAAAAAAATTTTCACCTATCATATAGATAAATAATAAAAATACGGATATTTTATTTAAAATTATTTCATTTTTATCCTACTATTTTTTTTAAACATTAAAATATAAAACATGAACATTTAGAACTATTATTTACAAATTCTGTAGTCGATAATCAGGAAGAAGATTAAAAAATTAACGCTTCGAATTCCTCCTATTCTGAAAAAATTTAAAAAAAACAATAGTAACAATCTAGTGCACCTTTTTATTTTTATTATCATGTAATGTATTGATATATTTTTTTGACAATATAATTTATAATTTAGTCAGTAAAAAAAAAGAATCAACCGATTGCAGACAGAAAAACTGTGAAAAATAGTCACAAAAATCGATTTCTTGAAAATGCGTTTTTGGTTTCTTTCCACCATTCTTACAAATCCGAAGAAAAATCGAAGTTACAAAGAAGTGATTTTTCTTAACATAATCTATATTTTATATGATAAATGAATTGAAATGAATTAATTCTAGTTTGCTAGTCATAAAATATGAGACCAAAAATGAGAAAAATGGTTTAAAAAATAAATTTGCGGAAAACAGCCACAGAAATCAGGTTTTTGCGTTTTTAGACTTCTTCTACCACGTTTAAAGATATGAAAAACATACATTATTGCAATTAAGTAATTTCTTTTAACATAACCTATATTTCAGTTGATGAAAATATAAAAATAAATCAATTCTAGTTTGCTATTAACAGAATCTGATGTTAGAAATGCGGAAAATAGTCTAAAAAATCGGTTTTTTGTGCTTTTGGACCCCTTCCATCATTTTTATCAATCTAAACATTTATGATGATAGTTTTTGGATCCAAGAATAAAATATATTTTTTTCAGCGAGGTATTCTCTTTTATATTTTTTTAATTCAATTTAAAATTTATAAAATGTATATAAAAATTTAAATTGAACACCAAAATTTCGTCCACTATTTGTAACTTGTAGAGCATGAAAAAACCTCCAATTAAAAAAAAAGAAGTCCGTATGATCAAAATTAGTTAAGTTATGAAAGAAAAACGATTTTTCACATTTCAGCGCCCCCTGGTGATCCGCATCAAATTTAGGGCTGAAAATTTGATTTCAGTTCAATACTAAACGTAACCCCATGATTTTAACCATCTTAACGGGCTATACCCTTAATTTGAAGATCATTTAACGCACTTGAATTTTCACGCATCATCATTAGTTAAATCTCATAAATTAAGGATGAGATTTTTTGATTTTAAAATATCTGTTTTGTTCTGAAATAATAATCTATAAAAATATATTTCGCATTGTAACAGGTTGATAATTAGATTAAATATTATATATACTTATAACTTTTTGTTACAAGTATCTCACCTGTTATAATGTGATCAGCTGATCACTTGTCCAGCTACTCAGTCAATCTCTCACTTCTCAACCAAATACAAATATAAAATACTGTGCAATTGCTTTTGTAGATACAAAAGCGTGCAAATTGCCAGTTCAATTAAAATATAAAATATAATATATAAAATGCAATATAAATAAATGTAAGTATAAAATAAATGAAATTAAATGAAAGTTTGACAGGTGTAGTGTTCTTTGCCGCACCAGACTAAATAACAAAACTCATTTAAAATATAAAAGTAAAATTTATTCAAATAAATAAGGAAATAAATACGTTAAAAAGGTAAATTTAAATTTAACGCTCAGGTCGAGCTATAACAATAATAATCAGGTTTAATAAAATTACTATCTAAATAACGCGCGCTAATACATTTGACAGTGCATATAATGCACCGGTGATTGCAATCACCTACCTTAATAAATTAGCGTTGACAATAATTTTCATCAGCTGTAGGAATCGAACGGTCTCGCTATCTCTTTCTATCTCGTTTGTATTGTGGCTTCGGCTGTAACAAAAACTTTTTGTTAAACCTTGTGCGCAGTGCTCCGCCTACACACACAAATGCGAGGGGTTTTTCACTGAAATACTCATAGAAAAACTCTTCCGTACTCTCAAGCATTCTTTAGTTCTCATGCGTACTCTCCAATACTCTTTTGGTGAACGCTTTAAGTAAATGAATACGAAAAAGTTTGAAAGAGATTTAGTGAGTATGCAAGAGTAAGAATGAGTATTTGTAGAATACGAATGAATATTGAAAAGTATGCAAGAATACCAATGAGTATTCAAGAGTACGCAAGAGTACAAATAGAATTTTAGTAATATTGATTTTATTATTTTATTGATTTCGACGATAAGTCATTTTATATCATGTTTGATAAATAGAACAGATCGTAATAGATCTTATTAATATAACACTGAATTCTGAGTCTTTATCTAACAACCCATCTCTTTATCAATATTAGTTACGTTTACGTAAAAATTTTTAATTATAATAAAGTTATAATTAAAAAAAAATTTATTTAATAAGAGAAATATAGTTTTTTAAAAAAATGTGCCTATAAAACAATTGTTGATGTACTTATATCAATTTATGAAATTTTCGTAGGTAAAACTTTTTCCGACTTTTTCTCAACAGGAGACAATAAAATTTTTCGTCAACTTTATGAAATATTATTATATTTCAATCTAGTGAGGACAAATAACTGGTTTTTATAATATTTTTGTAAAATAGTAATTCTAAAGGTTATATTTTTTCATTTTGCCAATATTTTATTTTTCTCAACTGTTTAAATTCAACTTTATCCCTTGCATAGATCAACTTTTGAATCCATTTTTCACTAGTAATTAACTTTTGGTAATAAGAATATTTTTTGTTGGGAATGACGTGTAATATACAATTTATTTTTGCCAAACATTATTTTTAATAGTTAAATTTCTGATTTTATTTTCTGAAAAGTATTTATTTTTAAATAAAATAAATCGCAACATTTTTTGTTTAAAATTTCACGTAAAAGTACCTATATTTAGAAATAGTTAAATTTAAGCTACGAATAGTTAATAGATTTTGCTACCGTGCATAAAAAAAAGTTACTTATTATGCTATTATGTTTGGTATTAGCAATATTAAATACCTTATCAAAATTTAAAAATAAATCTTATCCTGTTCAACCGGTAATATGTCGGTAAATAATTATATAAAATAAATAAAGTAATAGTGAAAACTATAAAAAATTGTAATCATAAAAAGATATGTGTTTTTATTGGACTAACCTACTTTATTAAATATATAAAAATGCATTTTTATATATCTGTGTATTTTATAATTTAAAAATAGCCCTAATAGAAATTTTGCTAACTAAAATGGTCGATTCATCAATTATTTTTTATTTAATTTGATATTTACAATGTAGAAAATTAATTATTACTATTATTTTAATTATTTTAGAATATTACATGAAATATGTATATGAAATGTAACCAGTAACATACAAAATATTAATGTATCAGCTTATAATTAAAATTTCCTTTTTATTCACTATATTCTAAGCGAACTAATAGCTGGATTTATTTTATTAAAAATTAATGTAATAATTACTTATTTTGAGTAAAATTTTTATAATAACATTTAATTTTAAAAGAATTGAAATGTTACTTAAAATAATTTCTTACCTTATTTCACAATTTAATAATTAATTATTATTAATTAATTATTGAGTGATTATTATCAACCTATTGACTCATCGACCGATCAAGCTATCGATAGATTCATGTATCCACCCATCAACCCATTGATCTATCAACCCATCGACCGATTAATTCATAAATATAAAAACCCAAAATAACATAGATTTATATTCAACTCAACTATTTATCAACTTATTGACCTATCATTTTATAAATCCAACGGTCCATCAACGAACCAATCAACTTTTTCCTCTTTAAACGTATTAATCGATCAATCCATCGACCCATACATTCGTCGATCCTTTGAATATCTCACTCAGCTGAGTCCTTTATCAAAAAACTTATTTATTTTCTTTATTAATTTCGGAATTTTGTAAATAATTAATTGCATTTTTATTATATATACAAAATTCAAAAAATCGATGTTTTAAGTTCTTTCTTTTAACACACACACACACACACACACACACACACACACACACACACACACACACACACACACACACACACACACACACACACACACACACACACACACACACACACGCACTCACTCACTCACACACACACACACACACACACACACACACACACACATATATATATATATATATATATATATATATATATATATATTAAAAAAAGAACTTGAAACATCGATTTTTTAAATGAATACTCTATCTAAAATTTCCGTACTCCTTAATCTTTTGAATATTCAATAATTTTTTTAAATACTCATTGTATTCTTTGCATGCTCTTTAATTATTTTGAATATTTATCTTACTTTTTGCATACTCTGTGATTTTTCAAATACTCAACTTACTCTTTGCATACTCTCTGATTTTTTCAAATACTCATCTTACTCTTTGCATACTCTTTGATTTTTTCGAATACTCCTCTTACTCTTCGCATACTCTGATCAATTTTCAAACTCCAATACTCTTATAAAACTCTTGCGTACTCACAATACTCTTACAAAACTCTTACCACTCTTTGCAAGAGTATTTTAGTGAGAAGCCCCTCGCACAAATGTTTAACAACGCACAAAACTCACCAACACAAAACTAACACCCACGAGAATTTATTTATATTAATATCTGCGATAAAAAGCTATTAATACTTTATCGAGAAAGAGAGCGGCAAAAGTCTAGCTATCTACCTTGATAACGATCTAAGTAATAATGAGGTAGCAAGAGTCAGCTAGACTTTTCTCTCTTTCTATTTCTTTCTTTTCGCGCCCAATTTTCCTTACATACATCTATTATATATAAGCCAACGCGAGACGCGACACACGTGTAATTCGTGTCCAGCGCGTGCTGCCCTCGATTATCGGCTGGCTTTTATAATACTTAACGAGCAGACTGGCTACTCGTTACAATTTCAAATAGTAAACATTATCATAAATTTTTTTAAAACTCAATTCTTTTTGAAAGAAAAATTTATTAATTTTATGAATGATTCAAAATTGCTTTTTTTAAAAACTTTTTTGCAAATTAAAAATTGTTCTAAAATTTTTCCCGATGAGGCCGAAGTTCATTCGATTTTTGCGAATTGGTCATCTGAATTTCTAATACAAAATTTTTATTGAAATTTAATTTTAATATTTTGATAATTTAATTATAAATTTTATCTTGATTAGTTCTGTATTCAATATTTTTAAATTTAATTTTAAAATTGATACAATTTTTCTCTTACGAATTTTATTAATGGCAAGTTCAAATCCTCTAAAGAAATTTTTTCTTTTTCTGATTTAAAAATATTACTGTGGTATAGATTTTGCTTTTAGATAAATTTTTTATTAATTTTAATTCATTTATCTTTTTAAATTTTAAATTTACATCATAATAATTGATATATATTGTGAATAGGGTTGAATCAGTAGCTGCAATGTAAAAAAATTTGTGTAATTCATCAAATTTTGTTTTTGTACAAAAATTTATGTTAGAATTTTAAAAACATGTTTGTAAAATTAACATCAAATTTTTTGTAATTCAAAAATTTTTATGTACTTTTAAAATCAATAAAAAAATTTTTGTAGAATTAACACGCGGAGTTTGTTGATTTTACAAACATGTGTGTACTTTGTTATTCAAATGATCTCATTTTCATAATAACTATATATTAGCATTGTTATTATATACAATAAAAATGCTATAAAATGGTAAATTTTACTGTGTATACATTAATTTCTTATTTTATATGCAATAGAGAATATATATGTAATTTATATTTATCTACTTATATTATATAGTTATATTAGAAATTAACCCTCGGATCCCCCCTCACCCCCCCCCCACTCCCCTCTATAGCCCCTCCACAAAATAACGTAAAATTGCTTAAAAAATTACGATATTTTTTATTGTAGCTTTTATTCAAAGTACCCTCCACACCCCCTCACCCCTCCACACCCCTCCATGACCTCCCCACGGAACACCCACGGCACCCCCACGACCCCTCCACTGCCCCCCAATATTATAATAATGTATGTATTTATAATAATGTATGTATTAATAATTTTAGGTGGTGACTTTAGACAAATCACGGTTCACCCGAAGGAAGTTTAAATAAAAACGTGTTGTTGCCTCAAAATTCATTTTGATTATGATCTTTATACATCTTAAACATGTTTTAACATACTTTTTAAAATTACTTTACGTGGCAGATTTATAGAAACTTGGGTTTAAATGAAAATATATCATTTTATTGGATACCAACATTTAATATTTAAATATAATAGCAAATGAAAAAATAACGATCGCGTACATAAATAAGAGTTTAATGAACAATAACACGTTAACAGTAAACAAAAAAATACATTTTTTAACAAACAAACATAAAAATGTTCAATTTCATTTTCATATACATTAATTATTCAACTTTAAATAAGTTTATACAAATCTATATATGTGCACTATTATAGCTACGTACAGCTCGAAGTAATTTTGTAGTATAATTTTCATTCTGTTTAGATACTTTATAATCCATCCACTTTTTATTAAAATCATAATGCACTGATCATTCTGTAGCTTGCTCTCCGAAAAATCCTAAGCTCATCTGGTGTTTTGAACAAAATTGTGCTACGTGATTGAAAATTGTATGCACTTTTGGTGTTATTGAGATTCCTAAGACTTCGTAACTTTTTTTGAATTCTTTAATATTTTGTTCAAAATCTAGCTTCAAATTTAGAGAAAAGCAGTCGTCAACGACTATTTTAAATTTTCTAAAAGTATCTACATATGCCATGGAACCTGCTAGACCAATGTTAACTTCACATATCTGTTGAAGTTTATCAACATTATTCAGTAATACGTTACATGCATTTCCTGCAAACGAAAAGTTACCACCATTACTGTAACTTCTTTCTACGTTACTTTGATGCGCCCATTTTATAGCAATATCGGAATATAACTTAAACATATTACTATAAAGTGTGTTAACACAGCCTAATAGAAGATGTAATTCTGGAGGAGGAATTACATCTAAAATTAGTTTATCATCATCTGAATAAAACAAAGGTGGATTGATACAATTTTTGAAATCTTTAACTTTTTTTTCTCCTTTCCATGATTACACCAGTTATTATAATTAGACATACAGCTAGTTGTTGTCCTCAAAGTACCACACAAACCTAAATTAGTTTTCGTGACATCACACCAAATACATGGACAATAACTTGCGTTATTCGTTAAACCCGTAATTATGTTTGAAAGTTTCAAGTCAGTTGTAATTGTTCCTGGATATTCAATCAAACAATCATTAATTTTTAGTTTTGACCACAAAATTTTTACATTGTTATAATTTTCTTGTGTATCTGGAGCAAGAGCAATAATAAATATCTTCTTTACTCCAGTGTCCTTCCATTTTTTAGAATGCTTTGAAGTATTTTTTTTCAATGTTATTATCTTCATTTTTAGATTGAATAGATAAGGTGAATTTTAAAGAACCTCCGCCACCATCAATACCAAAATTCAAGTAAAAATAAAAAATATTTCTATTATGAATAATATGTTGTATAAACAAAATCAAATCGGTGCAAATAACAGCAGAGCTTGGAATTTTCGTAACAACCTCATTTTTTACAATTTCGAAATCCAATGAATGCACTTCAAAAAATTCATCCAAACTATGAGACTTTCGAAAATTTTTTTCTCGAGTATAAGGCTCAATAATATTTCGTGAACATGTTTTTTTTCTTATAAATTTAGAAAAATCACGTATCTGACAATCAGATAAATTTGAATCATTCTGCAAATCACATAAATCATTAAACGATATTTGGTGTATTTGTTTTTTTTCTTTTGCATTTACGATAATATTTAATGGTTTACCACGCTGTTGCGATAGAGATAGTGCAACATTCGTCCTTTCTGCTTTGTCATTTAATGTATTTTTAACTTTCCTTTTGACTAATAATTTAGAAATCAAATGTTCACTTTGCTTTGGAGTTTTGATGCCTTCTTGAACATTTTTTAGGAATGTTGTTGAAGTACATTTATGACTTATACCTTTAGCTATTTAAGTTAAACAATTCGAACATCACCTACTAGTCTTCTTCAGTGGTTTGCGAGATTCCTTTTTTTTAGTATTAATAATTTCAAAACTTCATTGTCTGGATCTAATTTCATTACATAAAGTACAGCCACACTCTTTTTCTGACTTTGATGTACTGCGCGTTTTCATTTTTAAATGATATTTTGAGTAGTCTGGCATCTGAAGTGAACTTTTTAAACTTGTATTCATATTAGCTCTTGTAATTTTAAGCCTACAAGCACCACAAACTACAGCAGGTAAACGCGAATCCATCTCATTAAAATCAGGAAATAACAATTTGATTTGAGTTCCTATTTTACCTGTAGTTTTATAATGCTTTTTTTCGGCTTCCTTTTACACATCAAACACATATTATGCCGATTTTGTTCATGAGTTCTGGCCAAATTACTTTGCAAGTTCATAATTGACAATCACTATTTTTAAATTGAATGAAATTAAATAAATTGAACGAACGTTGCTGCGCGAAGTCAAATGCTATACTAAATTTTCTTCAAGATTATATATCACTTTAAATTCTACAAATTGTATTTACATATGATCTTTATATTATAAATAATAAATAATATCGAGTACTGTTAGCTGTAACCTTTTCAATGTTTATTTTATTTGTATACAATGAATTAGGTGAGAATATAACGAACTTTAAGATTGTAGTTATGGAAAAAATTTTCTAGCTTTGTATATATTATTTCTCATTTCTTAAATAATTATATATATATATCAGTCGTTTTATAATTATAGATTTAATGCATATTAATACCGTAAATAAATGTTTTTAACATACAGGTGATATAAAATAAATGGGGGATAGTTATTTACTTATTTGTTATTTCTATTTATATATTTATAATAATGTTGCCTAATAAAACAATATTTGTTCATTTAAACTTAACTTTTTATGAATCGGCCACGTAAATTGATTTTAAAAAGTATGTCAAAATATGTTTAAGATATTGTAACGTACCCAAGTGGGTAATAGTTACTTTTTAAAAAAAATAAATTATGGTCCAAATTCGATGCTAGATTAATTAGCGTATAATATAAACGCGATATATTTTTAATTTTATGTACGCGACTTGTATAATTTTCTTTAATGTATTTAATAAACTACGCAAGCTCCTTTCGGGCAGTGGACCAGATTGGAGGGTAGCTATTAAATACTTTGCTAGCAAACTACAAAAGCTCCGTTCGGGCAGTAGGCTGGATTGGAGTGTAGCTGCTAGGTCCCTATTTAACAAACTACACAAGCTCCGTTCGGGCAATAGGCCAGATTAGAGGGTAGCTGTTAAGTATTTTGTTAATGAAACGTCAGCTTATTAATAAAGCTAGGCGTTTCCTTTGTTAGTATTTAATGTATTACTATTTTTATATAATATAATAAAAGGGAATATATATTATATTAAATATTCTTTTATTTTAAGCAAAAATATAAGTATGTAATTACAAAATGAAAAAAAAGAAAACTCTCCGGTGAGAGAAAAAGAGAAGCTCTTTAAAGATGAAAGCTCAATTTATTTTATTTAGAATAAATTGATATTATCTTAATATTAACCTGGGGGGTTAAGCCTAGGGCGCTTGTATGTCCCCAGAGTTAAATAGAGCTCAATTCGAATTTCTTTTTAATCAAAACCTTAGATAACAAAGGGCGTTAAGCTTAGGCGCTTATATGTCCCAATTGTTATCGGTTTATTAAATTTATTTTAATTTTTCGCTTTAAAAAGCAAAGGGCGTTAAGCTTAAGCGCTTGTATGTCCCAATTGCTAAGCGAAAAAATATTCTACGGCCAAGAAATTTATATTTGGTTCTTGATTAAATGTCAACTCAGGTAAACAAAGAGCGTTAAGCCTAAGCGCTTGTATATCCCAATTGTTACCGGTCTGAGTCGATTCAAGAATAAGGCGCGCGAGTCAGCGAGACTCGGGCTTTTATACGCGCCGAGCTTCTCTCCATCTCTCTTACAATGGTGGGGAGCTTTTAAAGTTGCGCGCGCTTACAGGCTTTACAAAGTTTCGGAGTTTTATTTCTCCATCTCGCTCGCTCTTACATGCTTAAATATTAAGACATAGTAAGCGCGCTGTGAGGTTGCCTCGCGCGCTGTAAGCCAGCTGTGCGTTGACCTATATACAACCTTGTATATAGGTCACGCGCTTACTATGCCTCTATGCGCTTATAATTTATTAATAAAATAATGAAATAAAATTAAAAAATGATTTAATAAAGAGAAAAAAAAATATATTACTTAAAAGAAATAATTACTTTGAAAACAAATAAATACTTGAATAAATAAATAATAATAATAAATTAAAATTAAAATGAAAAAAATTTTTTAAATAATTAAGTATTAAAAAATATAACAAATAGTAATGAAAAAATAAGAAAATAAAATTAAATGAAAATACAAATTATAAAAATAAAAAAGGGAAAAAAACAGGGCGCTTTGGGGCGTCAGAATATCTAAAAATCATAATCAAAATGAATTTTGAGGCAACAAAACATTTTCATTTAAACTTCCTTTAGGCGAACCGTGAAATTTTACCTATAGTAAAAAATGGATTTAAAGATACAATTATAAAAGACACTATAAAATATTCACATCTTTGGCAATTATTCAAAATTTTTAATTTAAAAACTAATATAAGATGTAATGATAAAAAATTTTCATCTTTTTTATTAAATATAGGAGAAGGAAAAATTAATACTTTCATTATTCCCGAAGAATATAAAACTAATAATATATGTGATACAATTTATAAAGATATAAACAACAATTACAATTTTTCTAAAAATGTTATTTTAACTTCACATAATGAAGATGTAAACATTTCAAATAATAAAATATTAAAATTAATTGATGGTGAAATGATAACTTATTACAATATAGATCATGCAACTAACAAGGGCGTTGATCAAACTGATGAAAATATTCATTTCAATTATCCTATTGAAATGTTAAATAATATTAGAGAAGGATTACCTCCTCACAAAATTAAATTAAAGATTAACGTAATTATAATGTTAATTAGAAATCTTAGTATAACCGATGGATTATGTAATGGAACTAGATTAAAAATAACTAAATTATTTAAATTTAATATTGAAGCTGAGATTATTACAGGAGAAAATAAAGGAAATAAAGTTTTTATACCAAAAATAACTTCAAGTACAAATGAATCGTCTTCTTTGCCTTTTATTTGGAATGCGATTGAAGGTAGATATGTTATAATTGATAATGTAAATGATCAAGAAATGATGGATAGTTTGAATAATAACATTAAGAGGAGGTCACGTATCTCTGTCCTTTTCTAATCGAAGAATTGAATTTTTTACAGAAACTAATAACTTTATCAAAAAATGAAGAGAAAGCCGCATCTCGTAACAAAAAAAGCAATATTTTCTTTCATAAGAAAGAATTAATTCAATTGCTTCGTTTTCAAGAAATCCTTGAAAAACTTAAATCACAGAGGTTAGGGTGGACAATTTGGTTTTTCAAGGTTTTCTTGAAAACGAAGCAATAAAATTAATTTTTTCTTATCAAAGAAAATATTGCTTTTTTTGATACAAGATGCGGCTTTCTCTTCATTTTTTGATAAAGTTATTAGTTTTTGTGAAAAAATCATTTCTTTGATTAGAAAAGGACAGAGATACGTGACCTCCTCTTAAAGATTATTTAAATTATGAGGAAGAGTATGAATATTACTTAGAAAATCTTGCTGATAATAATAGTTCACATAATACTGAAATATCTGTTTTAAATAATATAATAAATTTATATATTGGTGAAGATAATGAAAAAGTAGAATTTCATAATTGGAAACAAGTACCAGAATATTATAAATATTACACTAATAAAATTATAGAATATAAAATAACATTACATGAACCAATAAATGAATTTTATCTAAATCAAAATTACGAAACATATTCAAGATATTTATTGAACATTGCACACATTTAAAAAAAAAAGTAATGATATATTTTTTTTAATTTATTAATTATTTAAATTATAAATTTAATATTTTTATGAAATGTTTAATATTTTATTAAGATTAAATTTTATGAAAAAAATTTTAATATATTTCTAAAACGTAAAATTAAGTAAAAAGATATCATACAAGAATTATAACAAAATAATCCTTTAAATCTTAAATATCTTAAATATACATTTAGATATATCAAACATTATGTTGAATTAATATAATAAAATAATTAAAAATTATTTTTTTTAATATTTAATGTAATATTTACATAAAATATTAAACATTATATAAAACTATTGATAGTAAATAATCGAAAAATTTTGATGTATTTATAAAATGTAAGATTAAGAAAAAAGATATCAAACAGGAATTATAACAAAATAATCCTCTAAATCTTCAAAATCTTAAGTATATATTTAAATATATCAAATGATACTATTGAAAAATTTTACTAAAAAATTTATGATTTAAGAGTCCGCTGTATCTCTGTCCTTTTCTAATTAAAAAATTGACTTTTTTCCCAAAATTAGCAACAAGAGGCAAAAATAAAGAGATGGTTTCGATGTGTTTAATAAAATGTAATATTTTCTTTGATTAGTATGAATTAATTTTATTGCTTCGTTTTTAAGAAAAGTTGGAATAACTTAAAAATTAGAAATTAGTGTCAAATAATGGGATTTTCAAGTTATTCCAACTTTTCTTGAAAATAAAACGGTGGAATTAAATTATTCTTATCAGAGAAAATATTGCTTTCTATTACACGAATCGAAACCATCTCTTTATTTCTGCCTGAAGCTATTAGTTTTAATAAAAAATAAATTTTAAATAGATTCGGTAAAACAGGTAACTGTGTCGGTATACAGCTGACTCTTAAAAATATTTCATTAGAAATTTTCTTTTTCATTAATATTCATTATATATTAAAAATTAATAATAATAATATAAATTAAGAGAAAGTGAAAATATTTATAAATCCATTCTATATATATATATATATATATATATATATATGGAATGGATTTATAAATATTTTCACTTTTTCTTAATTTTTAACGGTGAACCACGGACAACGACCCACACCCTCCCGGACCTTCCTAACAGGCAAAAAAAATTGTACATTTTTTATTAAATTTTTATTATTAATATAGAAACATGAAAAAAAATACATAATATTAATTATTTATGTAAAATATTTGAAAAAAATTTTTAATAAATTTTAATCATTATTCATAACATATAGATTAAGCTGGTTTTTACACCACCTTACATTTTATATCTTTTAGATTTTTATCATTGTGAATTGAATTAAAATTTTTTAATATGAAATATATATATATATATATATATATATATATATATATATATATATTTCATATTAAAAAAATCTAAAAGATTTAAAATGTAAGGTGGTGTAAAAACCAGCTTAATCTATATGTTATGAATAATGATTAAAATTTATTGAAAATTTTTTTCAAATATTTTACATAAATAATTAATATTATGTATTTTTTTTCATGTTTCTATATTAATAATAAAAATTTAATAAAAAATGTACAATTACATAATATTATGTATAATATAAAAATATATTATAATAAAAATTTTTTTATATAAAACAATGCATAAATGTTTCATTTTATATTGATATGATAACCATAATGGGGTTTGGCGAGTGGAACGAGCAGGGGGGTACCCCCCCCCCCCATGAGCAAAAAATACAAAAATAAAATAAAGCAAAGTATATAATATATATACACATACAGAGTAAACAATAAAAACACCAATCGAAGATCTACAATGTAGAAACAAGTAAATAACAAAATAACCTTAGCACTTTAATTAGGTGGTAAGAGCCCACTCTTCATGGATAAGTAATGAGAGAACGACAATGCTTTAAATGTGAGGAATAAAAATGACTCGCGAAGTGAAGTTGGAAGATCATTCCATAGTCTTAACGAAGTGACCAGGAATGATCTTTGATGATATTCAATGGATGAAAACAAAATAATCAACGGCCTCACATTACCTCTCAGCGCCCTCATAGGACGGCTTGACAGGTACCTAGAATATAAATATGATGGTGAGCACGTTAAGAACATTTTAAATAAAAAAGAAGTAGTAAAATACTTCCTCCTACTTGCTGTGGATAGTCAGCCCAACGAGGATCTATAAGCTGAGATGTGCTCACGCCTACTAACACCATAGATATAACGAATGCCAGAGTTTATGACTCTCTGAAGCCTCAAGCTGAGTTCGGCAGAAAGAACACTCTACACAAGACAGCAATAGTCTATGAGTGGAAAGAGGCGCATAAATCTGTAAGTCATCTGCATACATAATATGTTAAACATCAGGACCAAAGTTAGCAGCAACATCATTAACATAAATCGAGAATAGAAGAGGTTCCAGTACAGAGCGCCGAGGCACCCTGGAGTTCAAAGCAACATATCCGAACCTGTTGCCATCCTCATCAATAACAGCCTGCCGCCGACCAGAAAGATAGGAAGGAAATCACTTGATGACGACACAAGAAATATCAAGAGAGGACAACTTACTAGGAAGTGTAGCATGATATACAGTATCAAATGCCTTGCTAAAATCAAACAGTAGCAGCATAGTAACATAACGTTTGTCCATGTTGACTGTAATGTCCTCCGTCAACTTCACTAGGGCGGTCTGCGTTCCAGGTCTAAAACCAGTTTGTAAAGGGTTTAGTAACTGTCTAGTTATTAAGTAATTATAAAGCTGTTCATGGATAAGACGCTCAAGAATCTTCGACATACGCGACAATAAAGAGATCTGCCGAATATCACCCATCGCACGTGGAGAAGAGACTTTATTAATTGTAATAGCTAAGGAGTCCCTCCAAAATGAAAGAAAGACACTCTCTTTGAGCGAGTCATTGTATATTCGACATAACACAGGGCCGATCGTAGGAAAAGCAAAGTGTATGTATGATAGAGGTATCCCATCAGATCACCTAGCCTCCGTAGTAAAACTACAAATCGCCCGCCAAACCTCCTCCAAGGTCACTTCATTAAACCTATACTGAGGCTTAAATGGTAAATCTTTACTGAGCATCTCCATGTAGTCAGAAGTTGAAGAGATATGAGAATTAGAGGAGACACTGCCAAAATAACAATTTAGCTCATCAATTGAGAAGGGATGACGCGAACCATTTCCACTAGAACAAATCGCAAGATTCCTGAGCTCCTTCCAAATCTGTCGAGCACCAAAATAGTTTGTCAAAGCCACAGCATCATTCCCCTTATAGTCATCATAGGTAAAATCATTAAACTCTAGCTCAAAGAAAGAAGACCACACAGTTGCAGTAATAAACTCATGTCCATCAATAAATGGTACGTCAGTCTTCCAGCAGTCGAGTAAAACGTCATTAGCATCAACAAGGCGTAAGTCAAGCATCTTATCCGAAGAGGATGTGTGAAGTGTTACACCATAAGGTACAGAGCTAAGTGCATTCTCCGTAATAAAGCTCTTAAGAAATAAGGAGTCATCAGTATCAGCCAACAGGTTTGTATTAAAGTCGCCCAGAACAACCTTGAAACTATAATTATGCATATGAGAAGTCAACTCCAGTGACTTGACCTCACAGAAGAGATATTCAGGTAATCCTGGCTTATCCGTCCAACTACCATCCCACGAACAAAGACGCATGGAGCTAAGAGAGCAATGGACATACAGAGCTCCACCACCACCTCTAGTTTTTCGATCCTGCTTATACAGCACATATTCATCCAATGCAATCAGAGAGTCACAAACAATCTGACCCAGTTTGGTCTCAGTAACAGCTATCACGTGAAAGTAGGCGTGAGATGCCAAAAAAGCCTAATCATCTCAATGTGTGCTCGTATCGAGTTAGCATTAAAATGACAGACTCGGAGACCATCCGTAGTAGTAAAATGATTATTAATGGATGATGATGCTGGGCAGTTAGTATTCATCAGTGAATTATTCAGGGCAGGAGTAGAGAGTGGATTCACCGCAGAATCGCAGAGAGAGAGAGAGAGAGAGAGAGAGAATAATTTGCTTCTTTCCGGTAAAATAGTATTTTTTTTTATATCAATGATATTTGTAATGTGTACAAAATATGGAAGACTTGCGGTATTTGTAAAAAAAAACTATGGGGTATTTGATTGAAAACACGAAAAAATATAATTTTTTAAACATAAAAGAAACTCCACTTTCAAAACCCATGAAACTATATGACGTACATATAAAAGATATTTTAGTAAATTATTATTTTTCTTATTAATAATTTGTAACATGGCGGTTTACCGCCTGTTACATAATTATTGCATCATCTAAACGCTACAGAAGGAAGCGTCAGGGCTACGAGTGACGAGCAAGAAACCGCCGAAGTCAAGTATAGCTAAAGTCCCTAATGAAGCCTAACACATACACGCGCGCAAATACCAAGCACAAATTTAACAACCAGTATACGCTAGTAACAGCCATATATACATATACATAGGACATGAAGCACGACTCTGGTAGTCAAGCTGGGTTGGACAGGAAATTGCTTGTCTCACTCTTGTTGCGCGCGCAGCACCGTAGCATCAAAGAGAACGAGCTAGCGAAAAAGGAAGAACGACTTGGCGCGTTCATGTTTCCTTCTGTCGCCGTCGAGTAACTATCATAGATATACGATATGACATTTGAGCGTGCAAGCTACAAAGATGCCGTAATTCTTTTTTTTGGGTATCATCGTTACGAGTGCAGAGTAAGTGGGCTTGAACATAGAGTATTCAAACCATTGTAATTTTTTTTTAGTATACGTGCTTTTAGCTAAAACCCTATCAGCTTGGGTACCACGCACGAGAGTGTGTTCGACGACCACGTGTGCAGATGGTTGTAATTGTGCGCAGTATCATCTCTTAGTGCTCCCTGCCCTTTAGCGTCCCTTAATTTCTTTTTCTTATTATCTCGCAGTGTGATTGCATCTGCGGTTTATTGCGTGCCGCGTGCAAGCCGTTTCAAGTATATTTTTCTGGGCGCCGAACAACGCGACTAGCACCCTTCTAGCGTGCGTGATTATACGCTATTTTTTTTGTTTCTTTTTGTGTTATTATATAAGTGTAATAAATCGTGTAGGATTACAGTTAATTTTAATTGTGAGTAATATTCTTTTATGTTTCTCATCCTAACTAGCTGTAATACTTTCCCCTTTTGCTAAAATTATTAGTATGGTCACCTGATCCCCATGACCGTCACAAATTTTTGAAAATTATTCGATATAAGGGCAATGAAAATAAAAAAATGTACTTAATGTATATTATAGTAAATAATAGCCCACTCAGCTATTTATTTACCAATAAATCTATGATTTTATAGATCTACTTGGACATCCATCATTTTATCCTTTTTCTTCTGTTTTCTTATCTCTCTTTTTTTATTAAAAATGTCTACAGAAAGAAATACGAGAAAGTCATTATCTTATGAACTTTGCTGTCTTTATCTGATAAACTATCTAATCATCATTTCTGATCATTATATTTTAACACAAATACATTTGTAAAATTTACAAATTTTACTATTCAAAATTTTGTATTATTTTTTCATTTTTGTGTTGAAATTTCAACTTTCCGCGTAAAAAAAATGATATGTGGGATAAAGGGTCTAGGCGATTAAAATAGTGAAAAATGCCCCCAGCGCTTTCAAAATCCTGAAAGCATCCTCGTGTAGCACATAAAAAAATATGACTTCGCTAAGAATTTCAGCCCTCTAAACCCTCACATAACCTCGAAACATCAAAAAAGTGCTTTTCGGTTTTTTAATGATATCTCTGCTTCTAAGCACCGTAGAAACTTATTTTTTTTTTCATTCAGAAGGTTTTTTTATCGCCTACAACATACTGTTTTTTGTTTTTACTTTTGGCTCGAAATCTAAACTGTTTTGGGCGTTTGAAAGTTTAAAAGTTCAATTTTTAAAAAACTAGAGTAACAGCAGGTCCCGAAAAATTATATGTTGTATATTTTATGTAAAACCATGTCTATTAATATTTTCAGATTTTTATAAGTGGTGGAACAAGGTGAAAATCGCAAAAAACCTGTTTTTTCGACGTTTTTTTTCATATTCATGCCTAGTTTTGAAGCATTTTACTATGGAAAATTCTATTATCAATCTTCAATTGTCTGGAAATTATGTATATATACATGTGTATATTTTCAAAACCATTTCGAATTGTATTATACACATAAGGACCTTATTCGATCGTTTTTCTCTTATAAGGCACGATTAAGATAAGATTAAGACAAATATGACAACTTAGGATTATTTTTTTCTTAAATATTTAGGCACATCTGATAATTCATTCAAATACAAAAATTATTATACACACACGCACACTCGCAAGTACACAAATGCAAATAAACATATACATATATATATATATATATATATATACAAATATATAATGCGTAGACTAATAAGGCCAATGTGAGTACCCTCTGCAATTTATCCAGGCTTGGGACTGGCATGACAACATGGCTGTATTACACTCATTCCGCGATTCATATTTTTCATACATTCTACACATTCATCTATTATTAAAAGAGAAGGAACAAAAATCTTTTTTCAACCTCTAGAGGTCGGGGCTGGTCTCTTTAGGGACCACCCTAAGCATACAAACTATTTAGTATTTTTAACCTTTAATTTTACCTGAAAACATTAAATAATTTGTGTTTTCAGGGTGGTCCCTAAAGTGACCACCCCCGTCCTCTAAAGGTTAAATATAAATTCATTTTTTAATAGAAGATAAAATTACAAGGTAATAGTTCTGCTCCACTCTTTTTTGCAAGCATTCAATAATTTTTATTAGAAAATAAATATATAAAAGAATAACAGATAAATATCATATCGCAGAATAGGGTTTTCTAGGTCCAGAGCTCTACCAAGGTTTTTTTTCATGTATTTTGACCCCCTGATTACAAATATCGAGGGCAGAAATTCGCAAAGAGGAAAAAAATTATTAACAATTTTAACAAATTAAAAATCACCAAAGTTGTTTAAAAAAAAATTCTATCGTAATCTTTGATAAATTTTGAACCAAAAACCCTTCTATAATTTTTTTCGTGAGATGCTTAGTTTTGTTGTTCAAAATTTCCAAAGTCTAAAAAAATCAGTTTTTCATGATTTTTGATCGCATATTGCTCAATTGTTTATGCATCATCTTTAACTTGACAAATTTTAAAAAATTCTTTAACGGCATGTCGGAGCTGCAGCAATCGAGTTTTGTTTTTTTTATTTTATCAATATTTTTTTAATTCATAAATTAAACAAATATAATTACTTGTCCGCACTAAAACTATATTAATACTATAATTTTTGTTAAAATAAAAAATTATTTGGACTTGTTATTTTTTTATGAGTTTGGATTGGAAATTAGATATCAAACTCGGCAAACCTAACCTTAAAATACGATACATTGAAAGTTTTTATTATAACTTTGTATGTATTATATTTTGGTGGATTTTTTGAGTTGTCCGCACTAGAGTTTAATCTTACAAATTTTTTCTTTGAAGCAAAAAAACTCGATTAAACGCATCATTTATTC
Organism: Anastatus disparis; assembly: GCA_017163975.1. Taxonomy (NCBI): domain Eukaryota; kingdom Metazoa; phylum Arthropoda; class Insecta; order Hymenoptera; family Eupelmidae; genus Anastatus; species Anastatus disparis. The sequence goes on from JAFFSR010000282.1 coordinate 7,089,117, forward strand.
ATAAGTTAAGATTGGAAATATTATTATAAGGCGGGCAGCTTCGTCATGCTCTTAAATATTGTACTTTGATTTCACTAAAATGGTGTTATTATTGTGGATGGCTAGTTTTTGAACATATAAGCCGCGAACATTACGTGCTTTTAGCGAGCTTAGCGACCTGACTGGTGTAGGAACGAAAGGATTTTTGCTCGCTAAAATACACAATGTTCGCGGCTTGTATACTCAAAAACTAGCTATCCAAAATGAAAAAACTTTTTTAGTAAAATCAAAGTATAATATTTAAAGAATTTTTTTAACTTCGCTAAGTTAAAAATAATGCATAAACAATTGTGTGGATAAGAATAAGAGTGGCATAAGTCACATTTTCAAAAAAATTTACTTAGTGATAGATTTTGTTTTTTTAGCATTAAAACAACTTATTTTCGGAAATAAAGTGTCTTTTTTTGTATTTTTTCTTTAATATTATGAGTTTTGAAAGAATGGCACTTAACAGAAATGTAAAAGGGTTAATTATGGAAATGGCATAAGTCACATTTTAACCTTTGGACGGCGGCAAAGCTAATATATTGGTGCACCTCCTGATCGACACTTTCCCTATGATCAATCAGTAAAATAAGAAACTTTTTTTACTGGTTTTCTATGGGCAATATGACACCTTCAATTCCGGCTATCTAAAGGTGAATGGAATTTTAATGTCAAATTACATTAATTGTTTAAAGCTGTTCTAAATAAATTTTAAGTTTTTGTATACATTATTACATAGCCTTCAATAAAGAACACATGAAACAAATATGCTCTTCCGCATTCCTGGACCACAAGAACATGTTTATATTCATAAATAAGATGCTATGTATAGTACAGTTAGTAATGATTAATTTAGTCACAGTTACTCGTTGTATTTGATATAAAGCAGTACGTTTAAAGTATTTCCAAATGATTTAAGTATTTAAATATATTATGTCGTTGGATAATAACTCTGATTATATTCAAAGTAGTGATTCAGAATCACAAAGTAATAAAGCGAATAATGGTTTAAAAAAAATACCAAGTCGCTAAAAAAACTAGAAAAAGACGAAGGAATCCCGAAAATTATAATTCATTCCTCTGGTACATCATAATTCTTTTTAAATCTTACTACTAGTGAAAATAATCATAGTACCTTTATTTCTAATGAATCTGATATAGAATAAAGTTTTTGTGTTATTACTGTGTTATAGTAAAATTGTGTTATTTTAATATAGTTAATCTATTGATGTTAATTATTAAGAACATTTGTGAAATAATATTTGTTTAAATGAAAAATATGATTATAAATCAACAATTGGATTGTTTTGTTTTTATTATTAGAAATGATAATGGCATAAGTCCATGAACACTAACAACTTCAAAGCTTCTCATTAGAATGAAAATGGCATAAGTCACAAATGGTGAAATATTTTTTATTATAATAAAAAAAAATCGAAATAATGCTTTCACGTTTGGGTGAATTATAAGAAAAAACGTTATAATCTATCAATCCAATGCACTATAATTTTTAAAAGAATCATCCTGATTTTTTTATTGACTTATAACTTTAACATTAAAAATCTCGAAATTAGAAGTATGTGACTTATGCCACTCTCATTCTAACCCACACAATTGAGCAATATTTAATATAATAATTAATTATACTATTTTATCAATCGTGATTATCAAATATTCAGACTGGAATTTATAGACCAAACTCAAGTAAAAATTGATACTCAATCCTCATTCCGTCTTTGTCTTTCTCACGATAAGAAAAAAAGACAGATGATACAACCGTTACTTAAGTTCGGATTATGAATTCATGCCTCAATGTTTACTTTTCACATTGATTTTATGGACTACCGTGGTATGTAAAAAAAATAGTATTTCATAGAAAACCTAGGTTTTCTAGCTATTTTAAATACGTTATATCATGGTCACCTGCTCAGGTACGGTAACTGAGGTAGTAGGGGTGCAGGACAGGTTTTCGTAGCCGATGGAGGTCCAGAGCTCTACCAAGGTTTGTTATGTATTTTTACCTGATTACATACCTAACCTGATTACAAATATCAAGGGTAGAAATTCCCAAGCCTGAAAGGAAAAAATTATTAACAATTTTTGTTAACAAATTAAAAAATTGCAAAAGTTGTTGAAAAAAAAATTTATTGTATTCTTTGATCAATTTTGAACAAATACAGTTAAGCAACTTTTTTTCGTAAGATGTTTAATCATGTTGTATAAAGTTATCAAAGTTAAAAAAAATCAGTTTTTTACGATTTTTGATGGCGTATTACTCAATTGTTTATGCATTATTTTTAACTTAACAAAGCTTAAAAACTTCTTCGAATATTGTACTTTAATTTTACTGAAAAGATTTTTTTATTTTGAATGCCTAGTTTTTGAGTATATAAGCCGCAAACATTGCGTTTATATATATATATATATATATATATATATATATATATATATATATATATATATATATATATATATATCAATTAGTTTCGAATAAATTTAGAGTATAAACATCTTGCTTTTTAATGGAAGTTTGTTATTTAACGGGTTAACCTGTTCAATACTTGGTATGTATTTATTTATTTTTCAGAGTTATTGTAATTCATATAAACTATGAATTCTATAATTAAACTATATAATAATCAATTCATAACATTTATCGCGCATGCATATTTCTCATATACATGTACAAATAATTTATTGTTTATATGAAAGTCTTTTTTTTAATAAATTATTAATAGTTTGTTTGTTAATATTACGAGAGGTTTATATTTCATTTAAGTTATCAGAGGGCTTTCTTTGAGAATTTGTAAGAACAAAGTTGTACAATATTTTTTCCAATATCATATTTTTTAGCAAGTAATATTTTATGTCATTCAAAATAAATCAATTAAAAATATTTAAATCAGTTCACTAAAAATTAGAATATTGTCAAAATGATTTGTTAAACATATTGAACACAGTAAAGAATTAATATAAAGAATTAATCTACCATAGAAGTCAATGCTAACAATATTATTTTGATATTATTTTAATATTTTCTGGATTCTACTATAAGTTTAATAAAAGTCATAACAATGAGTTTCTATCTCATAAAAATCTAAAAAAAAATATCGTTTAATATAGTAAAGCAAAAATTGGTAAAAGTATTATATCTATTCCTCTACTTTATAAAAGTAAAATCTTTTAATTTTGTACTTTCAATGTACTTCGTCAATACAAAAGTGACAATATCAAATGTCTAGTTTTCAAATTATTAAATCTTATGGAAATGGTTATTAGTTCATCGCATGAATAAAATTCACAAGTGCTGTACGATTGAAGTAAACTAGTAAACTACTCTGTTAGGATAGTTGCTTTATTTTGTCAATAAATAAAAGTTTTGAATACGAATGTGATATTAGTGGTTAATATATATATTTATTTTAAAATATGTTTTTGTTCAAAATTCTAAATTGCCTATTTTTTTGAAATATTGAATTTACTTATTTAATTTTATTAATTTTCAATAATACAAATAATTTTTTGGAGTTTAAATGGAACTATTTACTATAAAAAAAATTAATTTATAAATGTAAACATTATGAAATTTTTTCAAATGATGCATGATTGTTTCATATTGAAAGAATATTCGGATAATTTTATATAAGATTTTGACTATATAGAGTATATCTGTTTTTTAATTAATTTTACTTTTATCAACCTAAATTTTAATATCAATAACATTAAATGAGATCAAAATGCCAATAATGTGCAACAAAAATTTTTTCCCTCAACCCGTAATGTGGTTCTTTCCATTTTTCAACTGAAAGACACAGAGAAATAAAAAAATATTCTCTAATTTTATATGGAAAAGAATAGAAATAGATATCTATTTTTTCCGTGAACATAATAATTTTTTAATAAAAAATTGTTCAAGATTGAGAAAAGTGCGCTTTTTAGTCACCAATGGATTAAAAATATTTGAAAATTACTTAAACTTCACAGTTATTAAATATATAACCTCATAATATTACATTAAAACTTAATTAATAAAATGTTTTAGTTTTAAATGTAGTATTTATTTATACATAAAAATATTATCAGAATTCATATATCACTTAATCACCATACTGAAATAATCTTTTTAAAATTTTCATCTAATCGTAACTATATTGTTGTACCATTTTTATTATTTTGAAATCAAGAATCTGCTGCACAAAGTAAGTTTTTCTTCTTATGAGCACATTTACTGTCTGCCTGTTTTAAAAAACTTTTAATAAAGTCATTATAAGAATGAAACAATGATTTAAACTGTAACGGGGAATATATTTAAATAAACAAATCAAATATATTTGTGGGTCTCATATATACTTACTTCAAGTACATGCGCACTTACCGTTGAATAACCGATTTTCGATTTATAGACGATCAGCCTCGTACACTGCCACTGATCAACTACGAATGTGTTTTTCATACAATGGAAATCAGTTAAGAAATATTTAATACTATTGCAGAACTTCGCTTAGAAGTTCTGCCTCCCGGACGTCTGGTACGACGAAACCCACGGCGTGTACCTTAAGACTCTGTTAAATATCGTATATCAAAAGAAAGCAAGTGTACTAAATTTAACACATACAGACAAAACACGATTTTAATCAGTGAGAAATAATATTATGTAACAATTCAAAATAACTTCAATTTTACTTTAATTTATTCAAAATGACAAACAAATTCAGTACACCGAAATAAGTTTATAATGATATTTATTAGATACAAAATTTAGTAAATCTCACGAAAAGAAACAAAAGTTAATTTAAGCTACCCTATTCTATATGACGCGGCGCACACGACGGTCTTGATATTTTATTATATATCGCATATACGCGTTCAACAATAATAAAAATAAATACGACAGTCTGCAGACTTACATTTTTCTATCGGGCGTTGAACACGGAGGAATCTCGACAGATCTCTCTCGCAATGGCAATTCAGCAGTCCAACCAAAGCGGCACCGTAGATATACGGTGCAGCTCAACAATCTCGTTGCTCTCGTCGAAATGTTACTCGACTCTCTCTGCAAAAATTCTCCTGCTATCGACGTGCAAATAACCTAATTAATCACAACGAGATTTCACTGCTTCACGCAATACATCAAATAAAGATAATGAGGCTTTAACAACACTGTCACAAGAAAAAAAATTTTTATCAAAAATTAGCGGACGCACAAGCTCGCACAACGCACAAGATGGCTGCTAGAACCTTTCTCCCTTGTTAAAAACGACCCGTTCGCTATTCTCTCTTGCCTAAGTCTCCCCGGCATGCCCTGCGTGCGCCTCTCTCTACAGTACTATATCCTAGTCGCTGAGACAGACTCTCTCCGTCTCACTCTTACACTTGCACATCAAGCATACGTTGAGCCGTGCGACTGACAACAAGGATAGAGCTATATCATAGCATACAAATAATTTACTATCGTACCTCGTTACAAAACTTAAATTACTTTTATTTCCAATACCAACAAAAATACACCTTGTTAAATTTTTAAAGAACTCTTGTTTGTCCAAACTCGCTTAAAAAAATCTGTATGAATGAATTTTCAGATCACATTCAATCATGTTTTCAGCGAGAAATTGCATAGATAAGATATAACACATCTTGTAAAAAAGTAACTGGAACTAAAAAGATAATAGATTCAGATGTTTTAGCTACCAGATTAACGAGTTATCTTGGAAAAACTGTTAAAACCAACAATTTTGTATGTCAAAACTGTTACAGTAACTTTAGATTTAGATAAGCCAAAAGAAAAAATGAAGAAAAGAAACAAGAATCTTTAGCAATTCAATCTACAAGCCAGAATTTAGATGTTTCAGAACTATCTGATCAACTTTCACAACCATCGCAGCCTTCTTCTTCTCAATCATCTGGATCAGATCCCACTTTTAATGTAACATCATGTCCCTTAAATGAAAAAGAACTAATTGAGATGTCTTTCAAAAGGACTGTGTCAACACATAAATATTGTTTTTTGTGTTGAGAAACAAAAAATATTTTTACAGTTTCATTTGAAGCAAGAAAACAGATTTCTGTTGTGAAGAATATAATTATCCCGGAAGGTAATCGTTGCTGTAAAGACTATTTAATTAAAAATCGTTTTTTTGATGAAGAAATTGCTAAAGTAAATGCAATATCTACAACTAGTTCACTAGAATTCAATGACTTAATAAAACTGCCTTTATCTTTATATATTTCTTATGATAAGAAAATCATTGATATTATAAGAAATTTTAGTTTACCAGAAGACCGTCTACCTGCATTTACCGGTTTGACTTGAAAAAATATTATAGAGCTGCTTAAGATGATGACTTCGTTAAGAAACTCTTCTTACTGAAATATCACTCAGACGTTAATAGTATTTTTAATGAAATTGCGCACTGGTAATTCAAATGAGATGGTTGCAGCAATACTTGGACTAGATGAGCCAAGAAAAGTCAAGCTTTTCTGCATCAATTTTGCAAGCTTTTGAAAATGATATTAATCCAACACGATTTGGATTACAAACTGTAAACAGAGAAGACCTAATAGGAAATCATTTGACTGATGTTGTGCAAAAACTTCATAAAATACAAAATAATCTTGTTTTGATTGCTGATGGAACTCATATTCGTTATCAAAAAAGTTCCAATAATGAATACCAAAGAAAATTATATTCTGGTCAAAATAAAGTTCCTTTATGTAAGCTATTCACTATTTGTATACCTGATGGATATATAGATGTAACTAAGAATGATGCTCAAATCCTTAGTGAATTAAGTCAAAATACTGATTTACAGAATTTATTGGAACCAAAAGATGTTTTTGTTTTGGATAGAGGCTTTTGTGACGTAGTCAACTAACTAGAAGAACTTCAATACCGCGATCTGATGCCATCATTCAAAGAAAAAAAACAGTTAAGTGCTGTAGAATTTAATCATTCTTGACGTGTTACTGCCATTAGATGGGTTGTTGAAGCTATTCATAGGATGATTGGTCAAAAGTTTAAGTTACTTCATCAACTTGACAATCGGATATTACCAAATGTTGGACTTTATTGCAAAATTGCATATTTTCCGATCAATTATTTTGAAAAACGTTTGAAATCCACCTTTTCTGCTAAAGAAGAAATATTAAGCTGTTTTGAAACTCAAAATGTTGATGATAATGATTTAGCTGTTGAATCGGAGAGTGGTACATGGAGCAGAAAAAAACTTTATTTTCTCGTTTGGGTTCAGAAGATGTTCTCGATTTTCTTGAACTTACGAAAGAAGATTTAAAAATATTTTTCAACGGCATCTATCAAATGCAACAGGCCATATCTTACTTAGCAGAAATGTTTGATGAAAATAATGAAAGTCATATACAGTATTTAAGAAAATCTGAAGTTATAATTAAGGTGCAAATTCGCTCCTGACATATAATTAGTAAAACGTTATGTTCATTATAAACCAGATTCATACAAATATAAAAGTGTTCTCAGATATTGTTGTGAATGTGCGAACGGTCATAGAACCATTGCATCCTGCTCGCATGTAGCAGCTGTAATATATTATTTATCCCATACGAGGTATAAGTCCAAAATATTGAGACCAGCTGAAAAATTAACAAAAATATTTGACACCGAAGGTGTTCAACCACTTATTGATGAAGATAGTGATGAAGATTAATTCCATTATTAACATTTTCTCTTAAAAGATCATATATATATTTATATTTCAGGTTTCGGGATAATACATTTTGTCTTATGTTTTAATTTTTTTGGGTGATTCTTTGGGTGATTATTATTATTATTATTATTACGACTTGTTTATATTTTGTTTACTTCATTTATTAAGAATAACAAGAATATATATGAAATAAAATAATAACTTACTTTGCAAAAAATCATTATTAAAAAAAAAATTTTATCTATAATTTATAATATATGATTTCGAAGAATATTACCATTTTATTTTTTTTTAAGATTAGTTGTAGAGCAATAATTCTACCCAGTACGAGATCATGGTATTATTCGCGCGGGAATATAAAATATGTATATTTATATATTAACAATAGCATGTTTGCAACGTTTCACTTTAAAGATTTTTTCGTGTTGCAGTTTGTCTTTTAGTGTTAGAGCTGTCTGATTACCTTTTAATAAAATTAATGATTATTTGAAAAAATCCAAGGCCTAGAGAAATATAGGACCAAAAAAGATATGGAAGCCAAGAAATAAGAGGCCGAAAATAATGAGGCCCAAAGAAAATAAGACTCAAAAAAATGTAGAGCCTAAAAAATATAAGGCCCAGAAAAAATAGAGCTAAATGAAATATAGGGCCAAAAAAATTATAGAACACATTAAAATATAAATTAAAAAAAAAATAGAGCCAGAGAATATATAAGAATCGAGAAAATATTTGGCTCAAAAAATTAGAACCCAAGAAAATATAAGGCCCAAAGAAAATAGCACTCAAATAAAAGTAGGGCCTGAAAAGTATGAGGTCTAGGAAAATATAGAACTAAATAAAATATAGGATCCAAAAAAATCATAGAATCCAAGAAAATATAAATTTCAAAAAAATATTGGGCCCAAAAATATCGAGCACAGGAATATATAAGAAGTGAATAAATATTAGTCCCAAAAAAATATAGAGCCCAAGAATGCATAAGAATCGAAAAAATATTGGGCCCAAAAAAATTTCGAGCCCAAGAAAATTTAAGGCCCAAAAAGAATATGAGGCCCAATAAAAATAAGACTCGAAAAAATGTAACGCCTGAAAAATACAAGGCCCAGAAAAATAAAACTAAATAAAATTTAGTACCCAAAAAAATTATAAAGCCCAAAAAAATATTCATCTCGAAAAAAAATTTCAGCCAAAAAAATATTGGTCCTAAAAAAATATAGAACCCAATAATATATAAGAATCAAAAAAATATTGGGCCCAAAAAATATAAAGCCCAAGAAAATATAAAGTCAAAAAAAAAATATGAGGCCGAAAAAAACAAGGCCCAAAAAATATAGAGCCTAAAAACTATAGAGACCAAAAAAATATTGGACCCAAAAAAATATTGGTCCTAAAAAATATAGAGACCAATAATATATAAAAATCGAAAAAATATTGGGCCCAAAAAATATAGAGCCCAAGAAAATATAAAGTCAAAAAAAAATATGGGGCCGAAAAAAACAAGGCCCAAAAAATATAGAGCCTAAAAATTATAGAGACCAAAAAAATATTGGGCCCAGAAAAAAATTTGGCCTAAAAAATATAGAGCTAAATAAAATATAGGACCCAAAAAATATAGAGCCTAAAAACTATAGAGACCAAAAAAATATTAAGCCCAGAAAAAAATTTGGCCTAAAAAATATAGAGCTAAATAAAATATAGGACCCAAAAAATTATAGAACCCAAGAAAATATAAATTTAAAAAACATATTGGGCCCAAAAAAAATATAGGGCGCAAGAAAATATAAGGCCCAAAAAAATAGAGCTAAACAAAATATAGTACCGTAAAAAATTATAAAACCCAAAAAAATATTAATTTCGAAAAAATATTGGGCCCAAAAAAATATTGGTCTTAAAAAAATATTGAGACTAATAATATATAAGAATCGAAAAAATATTGGGCCCAAAAAATATAGAGCCCAAGAAAATATAAAGTCAAAATAGATATAAGGCCCAAAAAAATATAAGGCCCAAAAAATATAGTCTAAAAAAATATAGAGACGAAAAAAAATATTGGGCCCAGAAAAATATTGAGCCCAAAAAAATATGAGGCCCAGAAAATATAGAGCTAAATAAAATATAGGACCCAAAAAAATTATAGAACCCAAGAAAATATAAATTAAAAAAAAATATTAGGCTCAAAAAAATATAGGGCGCAAGAAAATATAAGGCCCAAAAAATATAAAGCCCAAAAAAATACAGAGGTCAAAAAATTCTGGGCCCAAAAAAATATTGGGCCCAAAAAAATATAAGACCCAAAAAAATATAAGACCCAAAAAAATATGACCCAAAAAGATGCTTGTGACTAATGAGGACTAATTATATAGGGCCCAAAAGAAATTGCTACTCTTATTACCAAAAGATTAGACACATTTAACAAATGCGGAGAACCGGAGAACTGGAGAACCGGAGAAACGGGAAAAAAGTAGTTTCACTTTAATATAATATAGGATTCTAATTAATCAGTTCAATTCAAACATTTAATTCATTTCTAGTTAATTTAAACAAACAAACTCTTTTTTCTGATTTTAATAATTCTAATTAAGCATTTCAATTTAATCTTATTTACTTCTAGTTAATTTAAACAAATCAAATTTTACTATCTAATTTTAACAATTTCAATTATTTACGAGTACTTGTGCTTATTTTAATTTTCAAAATTTTATTTATTGAGACTGTAAGAAAACAGGTCTGCTCCACGCTAAGTCATATTAACGCAATGTCTTTACGACAGTACGCCGTCAAGCACTGCTATGCTTTCCAATATAATCTAAACCCTTCTATACGTGCATATGCTCTCTCTGTCTAATACCACAACTCTCTATAACGCTCTCTCCCTCTCTCTCTTTCTCTCTCTCTCAAGCTTCATTCACTCACACACACCCGCAAACACACATACATTACAAAAACATGTCGCCCCTATTTTTCACGATTGTGCGCGCGCATCCATTCTTAATATTCTGTCTCGCTTTCGTGGGCCCACGCGCGCGTGTCGTTTTTTAGCAGCGCTTGAGCTTTTTTGTGACGGCGTGATGTTTCCACGAATCCTATGCTCAAAAACACAAAATTTGAAAAAGAACGGTTTACGCTTTTGTTAGAGAAAAAAAAATATTTCTATTTGATTTTTCTCTTACTCTTATTATTTTATAAATAGAATTTTTCATAAATACAGCTTCACTCGCGATCCCGTCAATTTACTCATAAATATAAAAAATATTTTTTTTATATTAATCTAATTTAAATTTATACACTTTTTGTTCACTATCCCGTTGATTTACTTTTATGAAAGGTGCTTCATTTTTCGATCAAATTTATATGTATAAATGTACACCTCTTACCTTTCTTCTCCATCTCCTTATCATCACTCCTTTCTTCTTCCTGAGACATTTCTCCCAGTCACACACTTATTAAACACAATATAAAGACTTTTAATTATATGAAATAAGGAGATTGAAAATAAAATTTAATTTAGAAAATCACTCTTATGCGCAGCGGAAGCTGGCTGGGCTCATAACCTATTGAATAATTAGGAGATTTGTTGGGTGAGTTTCTAAATAAAACACAAGTAACAAAGTACCTTATTAAATAATTTATTAAGTGTAATAATAACCTGTCAATTTACTAAACAAATGATTCTAATTTACTGATCTAATTAAATAAATGAAAATCTAATACACTTTCTGAAATAGTTATTATAGAAACAAAGAAAGGTTTTTTTAATCGAGAAATATCAAAACGCTGAACTGTACGAATGAAGGTGCGCACTTTGACTAACTGACGAGAAACGACCAGAGACGAATTGAACGTTGAAGACTGACAAATGAAGGAAGGGGATGAATTTCATGGTTACATGAGATACAACCTCTACATATATACTGAGCGCCCTGCGCCATATCCAACATTTTGAAAATCATAAAAATTCAAAATCTTTCGATAGTTCGTGGTCGGTATGCGAGAGTATAAAAATTTGTCGTGTATGTAGCAAAATACTGCGCATCAACGATGGAGAACCACATGATTGTAATACGATATTTTGTAAAATATGTAATGGTAAAAGACCAATAGAACATCTTTGTTACATGCAGCCTATCGTCGATAAAAAAGGGTTCATGATGAATAAAAAAACAATTGACCCCGTAAAACAGCTAGTTAATTGAGCCTTGGCACCAAGAAAAAATTTCAAACAAATCATTTGTATAGCACACAATGCGCAGGCTTTTGATGCACAATTTATTCTTAAACATTTAACAGGACGTAAAGATCCCAAAAATAAGCCAAATGTAATTTTAAACTGGTCAAAAATAATCATAATGGAAATTTTATCGGTTAAATTCATAGATAGTTTGAATTATCTACATATGAGTTTAGCTGCACTACCAAAAGCTTACGGTCTTGTTAATATCGAGAAAGTTACGTTTCCTCATCTTTTTAATACACCGAAAAAATCAGAATTACGTGGGAGAAATGCCACCGATATGTACTTTTTCGCCAGATTCGATGAAGATCGAACAGCGACGCGAATTTATGCAGTGGTATAACGAAAATGAAGCTGAAAATTATATATTCGATTTTAGAAATGAAATTATAAAATACTGTAAGCAAGATGTAAAAATTTTACGTTTAGCATATCTGGCTTTTCGCAAGACCTTCATCGAATGTGGTAATGCAGATCCATTTGTAGAGTGCGCCACCATCACATCTTCTTGCATGCGTGTATATAGAAAAAAATTTTTACAAAAAGATAGAATAGGTATTATAGTTGTGCTGGATGGAAAATGTGCTGAATCGACAAATTTAGTATACCGTTCGTGCACGAGAAAAGAGGCTTCCCGAAGGCCCTCTAGTGGACGGATATTGCGTACTTGAAACGGAAAGAAAATTGTTTTACAATTTTACGAGTGTTATTGGCATGGCTGTGTCTGGTGTTACACAATAAACCGAGACTCGAGGCTCCTAAACGGTGAAAATATGGACGAGCGTTTCGAGAGAACCGCGCGGATATCGGAAAAAATACGAGCCCATGGTTATGAACTTATCGAAAAGTGGGAGTGTAAAACGAGAGTATGAGGTCGTACATTGAAGATAAGACACGAAAATGGCACGCGCCGTTAAATCCTCGAGAAGCATTTTTTGGCGGGCGAACGGGCGATACAGTCAAAATTTACGATGCAAAAGAGCGCGAAAAAATAAAATACGTGTACGTGTGTTTGTTGTATCCGTATATTTGTAAATATGGATGATATCCCATTGGTCACCCAACTCTCTACGTGGGCGAGGATGAGTGTCGCACTCACGTGGGTCAAACGACATAAGTCACGTTGAAGGTCTTATTAAATGTGAAGTATTGCCGCCGCGAAATTTATATCATGCTGTACTGCTCGTTAAAGTGCATAATGAGCTTTTATTTCCACTATGTTGAACATGCGTTAAATCGTTGTATAGCACAGATTGTGATCATGAAAATGTTGATGATCGAGGTTTTACCGGTACGTGGGTGGCTGACGAATTAAAAAAAGCTGTTCAAATGGGCTATGTAATCAGAAAAATATTTGAAATATGGTCTTATAAAATTACTTAGTACAACAAAGCCACGGGTCAGGATGGCCTATTTCCAACTTATATTGATAAATTTTTCGCTGAGAAAACGTACGCATCGGGTTATCCATCGGAATGTGCTGACGGTGATGAAAACGCGATTACTCGATACATTGAAGAATTCGTGCGACAAAAGGGTATAAAATTAGACAAAAATCGAATAAAATATAATGCTGGCCTGAGATCTGTAGCAAAACTGTGTCTGAATTCATTGTGGGGTAAGTTTGGTCAACAAGAAAATATGCCTAAGACCGAAGTGGTGGATGATCCACAGAGGTTATTTGAATTACTCTGTAGTGCTGAGACCAAGGTTGACTCAATTTTACCGATCGACGATAGGACAATTTACGTAAGCTGGCACAACACAGAAGCGGCTGTCGAGCCATCGCCGTTATGTAACGTTGTAGTAGCCGCCTACACCACAGCTCTAGCACGTTTTAAACTTTACGAAGAATTGCAACCGCTGGGTGAACGCGTGTTGTATTACAATACTGATTCTATTGTATATGTAAATCGCGTAGGTGAGTACGATGCGGAAACAAGGCCGTTCTTGGGTGATTTAACCGACGAATTAGCCTGTTATGGCCTTGCTACGAGTATTAAATCATTCGTCTCTGGAGGACCAAAATTTTACGGGTACAATTATTTGACGCCAGATGGCGTCGAAGGATGTGTTTGCAAAATCAAAGGCATCAGGTTTAATTCGTCGGTAAGTCAAAAAATAAACTTTTATGCTGCTGCAGCCGTTGGTGCTTGGAGCAACAGCAGCTGCAGCAGCACGACATACCAACTACCAATCATACAACACCGCCACCCAGTGTCCAGACACCTGGTACAGCCACGACACGCCTTGACGAGGAAATGAGTAAAATTTTACATTTTGTGAGTGATGAGCGCCAAAAATCTTTGCAATGTCAACAAATCTTGCAGCGTTACTTGCATCTAAAAAAGGAGGAGAAGGATAAGAGTGGGGGTATAATACGTCCATACGAGACAACATTATTAGAAACGGGAACGACAATGGATAGAGGCAATAATGACGAAATCGACGTCAAACAAATTGTCGAGTCGGTACCGCAGAAATTTCTAAGCAATGCTAGACATCTCATTAGATACTTGCGGCAAGCTGGTAATATTGGATGGGATGGTCGTGGTATAGTCAAGCTAGATGGCGCTGTTGTCGAGGGTACTAATATTGTCGATTTGGTGAACGAGGCTATGAGAAGTAGAAAAAGACCACCACCGCGCGGATACAAACAGTTTGCATGCGTCTTGCGACAAGTTAGTATACCACGAGAATTCATTGGTAACGATCAACAGTGGCGTAAGATTGCATCCAATAGCCCTGACTCATCGCCGTCATCGTCGTCAGAAAACGAATGTTATTATACTTCAAAAGCTACTAGTCAAGCGAGCGTAAAGAAAAAAGAAGTTGAGAGTGCGAAAAAGCGTAAAAAAGTTGGTAGCGAGTTGGCAGCTACGCCATCAACCCCTGCAATAAAGAGTCGTCTCGAACAGCTAAAATGAAACCGTATGTAACAGCATGGAAGGAAGTGATGGAGAGGGAGGAAGAGGAGAAGGAGGAGGAGGAGGAGAATACTGGTACTTTTATGGACTAATTGATTTTAGTTGTACCCTTTAAAATGCATCTATCAGGCTACCAATTTCTCTGCCCTTGAACGCATCTCGAAGAGCATCTCAGACGTGGTCAGAGAGGAAAAAGCCCTCTTGACAATGCCTGTCTGGAGCACGATATTTCATACTCAAATAAAAAACTAACGAATCATATAAAAGCCGACAGACTGCTATGAATGCTACGTTGTAATGTTTTATTATTAATAATAAATGTTGTTAAACTTTAAAACATGAGTATTTCAATCACCTTGTCTGTTACCAACTCCTCATCCTTCATACACAGAATAATTTATATGTTAATTTTATTATTTTTTTTCTGATTCAATATAAAAATTTATAAGAATTGAAAATTAAAAATCTTCTAAATTCATATTTTATAATTCAAGTTTTTATTATTTCGATAATTAAAAAGGATTATATTACAAAATTTTAAATTAATAATTTTGAAATATCGATGAAAATATTTTTTATCCCGACTCTGAATTTTGTGGGAGGGGGGTAAGTTACCCTTCAGTTCATACCCACTCTAAATTTCTAGGAGGGGATGAGTGACCTTCCAGTTGTTTGTGTACTATGCCTAACAAACCCCTACTTCGCCTTCTAAGAGGTCGTTGACCTAGTGGTCAATAACCTTTAGAGTGGTAGAGTGGGGGTTTGTTTTGACGGTCCATAGTGCGCCAATAACTACTTATGTTTTAAGATTCATAGGATTATTTTGGTATAATTTCTTTTTGATATCTTTTTGACTTATTTTTACATTTTGTAAGATATATAAAAAATTTTTCACTGAAATTCAGAAATCTTTTTACTTTAATATTAAAAAATAAGTGACGTGATCATTATTAATATTTACTAATATCATTTGATCCTTATATTTTTCTAATTATTTTAATTTGTGTATGTATAAAATAAAATAATTGTGAAATATTGGACTTACTTTGTACAATACTTACTTTTATAATTTTTTTATCTTTTATATTTTCTTAAGAATGTTAGCTAATCTTTATAAATATCCAGAATTAATTTGATGATTTTGATTGATATAATATTCTGCTATCGGTTCACTTATTCAGATTTCATATTCTATAATTTTACTAACGTAACATTTATAATATTCCAGTACTTTATTCTAATTATTGTATTCAAGTTTTTCGTCATTCTCGACAATGTATAAATTGATAATATTATTTAATCGAGAAATTTCTGTATCATTTGAAATATTATCATTTCCCACAAAGCACGAAAGATTCGGGAAGCTTCCATCGGAAGATTCAAGAAAGATTCCAATATAAGCTTCTTGCAAGCTTCCCGGAAGCTAAATGAAAGTTTCAGGAAGCTTCCATTGGAATCTTTCATGTTAGCTTTACGGAAGGTTCAGGGAAACTTACATGTAATATTCCATGAGGGCTAAATCGAACATTACCAAATAGCTTCCAGTAAGATTCCGGAAAGAATACATGCAATATTACAGAAACGTTATTTGGAAGATTGCATTATATCTTGCAGGAAGCTTCCAGTAATATTTTGTGGAAGATTCCATTCAAACATCCTGCAGCTTTCTACGGAATATTACAGGAAGAATATTTCAATGATCACGGAAGGTTACTAGTAACTTGTCACGAAGATTCCCTGTAAGCTTCCCGGAAGCTAAATGAAAGTTTTGGAAATCTTCCATTGGAATCTTTCATGTAAGCTTTACGGAAGGTTCAGGGAAACTTACATGTAATATTCCATGAGGGCTAAATCGAACATTACCAAATAGCTTCCAGTAAGATTCCGGAAAGAATACATGCAATATTACAGAAACGTTATTTGGAAGATTGCATTATATCTTGCAGGAAGCTTCCAGTAATATTTTGTGGAAGATTCCATTCAAACTTCCTGCAGCTTTCTACGGAATATTACAGGAAGAATATTTCAATGATCACGGAAGGTTACTAGTAACTTGTCACGAAGATTCCCTGTAAGCTTCCCGGAAGCTAAATGAAAGTTTCGGGAAGCTTCCATTGGAATCTTTTATGTAAGCTTTACAGAAGGTTCAGGGAAGCTAACATGCAATATTTCATGAGAGCTAAATGAAATATTACAAAATAGCTTCCAGTAAGCTTTCAGGAAGATTACATGCAATATTATAAAAAAGTTATTCAGGAGATTACATTATATCTTGTAGGAAGCTTCCAGTAATATTTTGTGAAAGATTCCATCAAACTTCCTGCAGCCTCCCACGGAATATTATAGGAAAAATATTTTATTGTTTACGGAATGTTACCAGTAACTTTTCAGAAAGATTTCCTGTAAGCTTCCCGGAAGCTAAATGAAACTTTCGGGAAGCTTCCATTGGAATTTTTCATGTAAGCTTTACGGAAGGTTCAGGGAAGCTAACATGTAATATTCCATGAGGGCTAAATGGAACATTACGAAATAGCTTCCAGTGAGCTTCCGAAAAGTTATATCCGAATGTTATTTAGAAGATTACTTTACATCTTGCAGAAAGCTTACAGTAACATTTTGCGGAAGATTCTATTCATACTTCCTGCAGCCTTTCACAAAATAGTACAGAAAGGATATATTAATGTTCACGGAAAGTTATTGCAAAGTTTCAAAAAAAAAAATACATTAGCTTGTAGTAAATATCATGAAAATTATTCAGTTGAATTTTTAAATAAATCTATTCTTTGTTTATAAGAATTTGTATTCCTGGTTCAACATTGAACAATTTTAATATATATCATTGTACTTCAACATTTTAAATAACTGATAAATGAATTGATTTAAAAATTTAATAGAATAATCTTCATGGTACATACTATAAGCTAATGCA
The DNA here is from genome assembly GCA_017163975.1 of Anastatus disparis. Classification (NCBI taxonomy): domain Eukaryota; kingdom Metazoa; phylum Arthropoda; class Insecta; order Hymenoptera; family Eupelmidae; genus Anastatus; species Anastatus disparis. Next base: position 7,106,907 of record JAFFSR010000282.1, read on the forward strand.
TTTCTTTTTCTAAAATTTTACAATAATATGAAAAGTCAGGCAATATTTATGAGTACAGGTGTAGTGTCTGCCTTACATTAATTTAATTTTATAGATTAAAAATATTGTCTTTTTTTCTATTAAATTAATGTCTCATATTGTTTTTAATTTACAAAATTTATGACAGATTATTTAAATATGAAATAAAACATATTACATTTTAAATGATTGAAAATTTTTTATAAATGTGTATAACTTTCGATAAAGAATTTTTATTATTATTGATTTTAATTAATAAAAAAAAACACAAAAAAATACGTTATTTTTTAAGAGAAAGTCGTTATTTTAATAAAATTTTATAAATTAAATAAATTAATTACAAAGTTTAAATATCTTTACAATGTTTTGAATACATGAATTTTATCAAATAAAAGATTTTTCCTCAAAAAAACATAATATTTTGTATTCTTTTACCAACGAAAAATTAATAGTGATAAAAAATTTCTACCCAAAGTTACATAATTATGAAAATTAATTCATTTAATTTGTAATCTGCTTTTTCTGTATGTTAGAGTTTCAATGTGTCCCGCGGATGACGCGCGCCTCTTGTACAAGTTCCCCCCTCCTCTCTCTTTCACCGCGCCGTGTGGATGCAGGTTCGGCGGGTTGCGCGCGAGTTCAGTCTGTGTTATCCCGTTGCCTCGTGCACATGTATGTACCTTCGGAGCATCAAGAAGCAAAAGAATAAATTTACTGATAGAAATCTGCGTGCTAATCATTTCTTCGACTTTACATTTGCCTTATAACAACTACATATTTGGTCCTTTGAGCCGGATTCATCGCATTGAGGGAGTGAATTTTCACGCTTTGAAACGAGAGTCTGTATCAGCATGTAAGTACGGTCTTGCTTTTGCACGTATTCTAACGGTGTTCGGCCGCCATTACTATAGAGGCCCCGCTGCCTGAACCTTTTATTGTAATATTGGAACAAGGACGAGGCCTTTGTTTCGAGATTCTTGATGGTTTTGGCCTTGCTGCCTCGTGTGTTCAAGGCTGAAGTCTACACAATACGGCCGCGCTGCCAACTTACTCTTTTGTCTAGGCGCTCGAGCTGCGCATGTGTCAAACTATACTCTCCGTACGGCAGAAGAGGGGAACGGAGGATCGGCACGGCCACGCTGCCGCTCAATCCTTCGTTCGCACGTGGCTCTAACATGTGAAGCTATCTTCATGCGCTTACTGCGCATTTTGGTTTACAAACAGCAAGGCAGAAGTTAGATAAAATTCACGCTTTATTCATATTAATAAAACTTTCTAATAATGATGTATTCATATCCGGAAGATTTAAAAATTGCAAACTCTCCTTAAAATACTTATATTAGACAACACAGCGCAATTCTCTAAATTAACATTTAACTTATATATTACACTTCATATTTCCACTTTTTATTTAAATCATACTTTTTCTTTGACTTGGAAAAATTCTTATTTAACTTGTTAATTAATAAAGTGTTGAATGAGTATGTAATCCGAACATTTCAATCAAAATATGAAATAATGCCTGGATGGTACTGCGAGCGAGCGCAGTGCCTGTCTCACTCTCCGTCCTGCCTTGCTGCTTTGGGATGTCTCACTCTCCTTCTTCTTTCTCCGTCTCTCTTGTTTGCGTTCTCCCTTCTATCCCCTAAATTACCACTTTAACCTTAATGTTCTGCTCTCATGGCTTGCCCCACTCACCGCGTGATGGTGGGCGGCTATGCCAATAAACTTATTCCTTTACTCTAGTTCTCTCTAATACTCTCACTCATATCCTAACTCACAGTCCCTAGTTCATGTCGTAAGACATACAAGTTCAAATTTAACTGGCTTTGTGCGCCTTTACAGGGAAGGCGATATTCCGAGGCTCTTGAAAGCTCAGGTGTAACTGAAGCAAGTAATGGAAACCTTTGAGCAATCTCTGAAGGATATCCCTCAAGCCCAATGGATTAATGGCATGATCCAAACTCGTCTGGAACTCCTCGATGGATATTGGACCGACTTTCAAGGCAATCACGTGGGTCTATTGAGCCTTGAATCCGAAGAAGACGATGGGTATGAGCGGTGCAAGGTGTACACTAAGGTGGAGCAAAGCTATATAGAATCAAGATCTAAACTATACGATCTGCGTGCCACATTAAATCACGAGTCAGTCAGCAGCGCTGAAGTGCCTCAAACAACGCGTGTTTCGACTTATAGTGCCTCAAAGCTACCCAGAATCTCCATACCTACATTCTCAGGCAATCGAGAGGATCGGGAGTCGTTCCACGATCTCTTTCAAGCGTTGATTCACAATAACAACCAACTGTCTGACGTGGAGCGTTTCTACTATCTAAAGGCTCACGTGCAAGGTGATGCAAGACATGCACTTGACACGCTCCAAGTAACAAGCACCAACTATCAAACTGCTTGGGGGATCCTCGAAGCTCGATATGAGCACAAAAGGCTCTTAGTTCAAGATCATTTGATGGCTCTGAGGAATGTAAAAACCCTGAAAGAGGAGACAACTGCAGGCATTCAAGGATTACTCTACACATTAGAACGCCATAGAGATTAGATGCGCGCGCTGGGACGACCAGTTGCATATTGGGACGACTGGTTCGTGTCAATTGCAACTACATCAATGGATCCGGTCACTCGGAGAGCTTGGAAGGATGAGCTTGAGAAACTGGACGCGACTCAGGAACGCCCTCAAGAGAGTTTTTCGACATTCAATACTCTATCTGAGTTCCTTCGACGTCGATGTCGTTCTCTTAACTCAATGGAGGGATCTAGGACTAGCCATACCAGATCGAGTCGTACAACAACATCATCCGGCTCCCGTCTAGTGAAGACACTTTCCACTCGTGGTGCGCAGACAACCTGCGAAGATTGTGGAGGCCACCATTACATTGGCTGGTGCGACAGTTTTCGCAATAAGCTTCCGAAAGATCGAAGGAGCCTTGTGTCTCGACTACGCCTCTGTTACAACTGTCTCTGCAGTTGACATACCGTGAGCGTATGTCTTGCTCTGTATGTCAACAGTGTCAAGGCAATCATCATACGCTTATTTATCGTGATGATAGAAAACGTGAAGGAGGAATCACCGAGAGTGCCATCCCAACAAAGCGACCCAAGGACAGTACGACTAAATCATCTCAAGATAATACATCTCTGACCGATACGGCTTCCCAACGATCATGACTAACACTGCTACCCACTATTATAATCAAAGTAAGCAACGGCCGAGGACGCGCCGTACCAGTCCGTGCCTTACTTGATCTTTGCTCCGAGGTATCATTGAAAGCGATGAGTCTCGCACGTTGCCTCAACACCGTATTCGAGAAGGGCAGCTTAGCGATCAGTGCAGTTGGCAGTACTCTTATAGAAGAAAGCAATCGAAGAACTCAACTATTTTTTCACCTACCAAATGCATCAACACCCCTTCCAGTAACCGCTCACTGCCTCAAGCGACTCGGGCTTGTAACGCCAGCCTCTAACGTCGATGAGCTTTTTGTTGACACTTGGCGCTTTCTGAAGCTGGCTGACCCGTCCTTCAACCTCTCAGCTACAGTAGATCTTCTTATAGGAGCAGACCCGGGTAGCCGCCTACTTCTTCCTGGCTTGATAACCCAAGATAACACAGCTGCAGCTTCGTCCATCCAACAGACAGCTGTTGGATGGACGATTACCGGGCGTGCTCCATGCAGAAGTTCAGCAAGAACAGCGACATCATGTCCAATGATTCAAGATGAGTTGACACCTACATGGCAGGATTTACTCGCCTCGTCGATTCAGCGATTTTGGGAACAGGAAGATTTGCCTCATGTCCGTGTGATATCTCCTGATGATGACGAATGTGAGCGCTCCTTTTCCAAACATCGAGACTCCGAAGGGAGGTACGTTATCCGTTTACCGGTAAGGTCCGAAAGAATTCAATTGTTGGGCGAGAGCCTTACGATCGCTCAATCCTCGTTAAATGCCTTACACCGCCGGATGCGCCGAGATCCAGATTTGTCGAGAGAGTACACCGAATTTATGAATAAGTATCAAGCGCTTGGCCACATGAGGCCAGTATCTGCACCGAACCCATCCAATGCCAGAAGCGTGCTGAATTACATACCCTACCACGGAATTTGGCAGAGAAGAGGCCAGGGTCAGAAGCTGAGAGTCGTGTTTGACGCGGCCCATCCTACTTCTAGCGGCTACTGTCTAAACGATGTCCTGCACACGGGGCCAAAACTTCAAGTTTCTTTACCAAACATTATTATTCGATGGAGAAGACATGCGTTCGCCATCGCTACCGACATGCGAACCATGTTCAGACTAATTCGAGTGGACGATCGCGACGTTGATTTACAACGGATAATCTGGAGCCCTGATGACAAGGAATCGCCTGCGCACTATCAGCTCTTGACGATTACTTATGGGCAATCATGCTCGCCCTACCTAGCCCTTAGGACCGTACGACAACTCTGTGAAGATGAAGGAGCAGCTAGACCGCTGGCTACGCAGGCTCTTCTCGAAGACACTTTCACCGATGACATATTGTCGGGAGGCGACAACTTGGACTGTGTTATCGAGCTACAATGACAACTCATGGACTTGATGCAAGCCGGAGGTTTCTCCCTTGGCAAATGGGTTGCTAACGACCCTAACTTGTTATCGAACATCCCTAAAGAGGATCGTTTACGACCGACATGGTTGCAATTCAAAGCTGAAGGCCCCGTCAGTGAGTTGGGTGTCAAGTGGAACGCTGTGACGGATTCCTTTCATCTTACATTCTCGTGCACGAGTTTCGAGCGCATAACCAAAAGACGAGTTCTTAGCAACATTGCAAAGCTCTTTGATCCATGTGGATGGATGGCACCAGTTCTAGTCGCCGCCAAAATGATAATGCAGGACATATGGCGAGAGAAAGTTGACTGGGATGAGACACTACCTCCGGCCTTGGCTAAAATATGGGAAGATTTCGCCAATGGGTTACAAGAAATCTCCGAGATCTCCATTCAGCGTTGGATACATTGGAAAGGAAACAATGAAGTGCAGTTGCACGCATTCTCCGATGCAAGTTGTCGGGCCATGGCCGCAGTGGTATATATTAGAATACCTACATCTGATGCAACGGCTTGTGTAAGCCTGCTTGCTGTCAAAACGAAACTCAAATCAATCAAAGGTCTCAAAACCAACTCAACTCGAACATCTCGCATGACGATCTCTCATCTTAAACTTAGAGCAGCTTTACTGACTGCTCGATTGCTTCGCTCAGTAGCCGATGCGCTGAAACTATCGTCCGAGAATTGGTTTATCTGGAGCGATTCCCAAATTGTGATTCATTGGCTCCACTCACATAAACCTCTCGGGAATGCATTAGTAGACAATTATGTCGTGCATATCCAGAAAGTTCTACCTAATCAACGATGGCGATACGTGCCTTCTAGTTCAAACCCAGCTGACATCGCTTCTAGAGGCTCACATCCAAGTGTTCTCAGAATCCAATCCTTATGGTGGCAAGGTTCACCTTGGTTGGTTCGTCGGCAAAGGAGTTGGCATTCAGAGCCCAAGTTCCAATAAATTAAACCAGCCACTCTCCAACCTACGGCTGCTCGTTACTTAACACAACCTGTAAGACTGATACCATTGAGTCAGTTTTCGAATCTCAATCAATGCCTCCGATTCATGATCTGCATCCGACGATGGCTTCGTCTTGGATTAAATCGACAACCAACTAATCCAATATTGGCACCTGTCACTACTCGAGAGCTCGATGACGCTTATCTAGCTTGTGTAAAACTGAGTCAGTCTCAAACGTTCCAATTTGAGATCCAGGAACTTCGAAAGGGTCATCAACTCCCAGTCAAGAACAAGCTCAGTCGGCTTGATGTCTTCCTCGATTCACAAGGGATACTAAGAATCGGCGGACGATTACACTACTCCTGCCTTCAATTCAACGAGCGCCACCCACCAGTGGTTGATAGACACTGCCCTCTGGGTAACCTGTTAATTACGCGAGCTCATGAACACTCGCTTAGTAGGAGCTTCAGGAAGACGTTCTTTTACGTTATTCGCCACGCTTGGATTACTGGCTGTAAGAGACGAATAAGATCACACATTTATAAGTGTGTGACCTGCATACGACAGAGAGCTTAACCGATGACCCAACAGATGGCATCACTACCACCCGCTTGGGTAGTACCATCAAGAGCCTTTGAAAATACTGGGTTGGACTACGCTGGGCCATTTAAGATCTTATCGTCCAAAGGTCGTGGAATTAGGACCACCAAAGGCTACATCGCAGTATTTGTTTGCATGAGTACGAAAGCCATTCACTTGGAATTGGTTGGCGACCTCACCACCGAGAGTTTTCTAGGAGCCCTGACCCGATTTTGCGGACGTGGAGGATTACCAGCTGAGATTTGGAGCGACAATGTCACGACGTTCCACAGAGCGGACATCGAACTCAAGGCCTGCTTCAGTCAAGTCAGTATTATTGGGATGAAGTCAACAATACTTTGGCTCATAAGGGCATCAAATGGCGATACATACCACCAGCGGCACCACATCACGGTGGACTATGGGAAGCTGGGGTAAAATTGGTCAAGAACCACCTCAGAAGGGTCATTGGTCCTCACAACCACACGTACGAAGAGTTCGCCACCCTCCTCGTGAGCATCTAGATGATGCTCAACTGTCGCCCAATCATTCCGATCACTGGACATTTGGACGATCTACGCGTGCTGACTCCGGGTCACTTCCTTGTCAACGGACCGTTGATCTCAGTTTCAGTGTTACCATCAGACCATACAACTCTCTCCAATCTCAAGCACTGGTATCTCATCAGAGGATTACGCGAGCAATTCTGGGACCGTTGGAGCCGCGAGTATTTAAATACTCTCCAGCAACGTCAAAAATGGATTCGACGTCGACCTAACCTACGAGTTGGAGACCTCGTCGTTATACTAGATGCCACTTTAATTAGGGAGGATGGTCGATGGCCTATCGCCCGTGTCACCCAAATCCACGAGGGTCCGGACGGACTTGTGCGGTCCGCCACAGTAAAGATAACTTCAAGGGAATATGTGAGGCCCATTTCCAAATTAGCTCGCTTGCCAGTCGATGAGGATATTCAAACAACGACCTGACTTACTGGATCGTTTCTGGAACGAGGCGGGCGGTATGTTAGAGTTTCAATGTGTCCCGCGGATGACGCGCGCCTTTTGTACAAGTTCACGCCAAATTCCCCCCTCCTCTCTCTTTCACCGCGCCGTGCGGATGCAGGTTCGGCGGGTTGCGCGCGAGTTCAGTCTCTGTTATCTCATTGCCTCGTGCACATGTATGTACCTTTGGAGCATCAAGAAGCAAAAGAATGAATTTACTGATAGAAATCTGCGTGCTAATCATTTCTTAGACTTTACACCTGCCTTATAACAACTACACCGTATTTATATAATGATACCCCATTAATTTTATAAATTAAAAATATAGTCTTTTTTTGTTAAATTAATGTATAAAGATATTCTTTTTAATATAAAATATTAATATCGGATTATTATAGGAACACGAATGAAACAGATTACAAATTAAATGATTAAAAATTTGTATAATTCTATAACTTTAGATGAAAAATTTCTTTTAATATTAATTTAAGTTAGTAAATAAGCACACGAAACATCTTGTTGCTTTTTTAAAGAAAAGTCTTTAATTTAATAAAGTTTCAAGAAAGAGTATTGTATTATTTATTTAAGTTTTTTTAAATAAATTTATTTTCAAATCTATATTAAATGAATTTTTCGACTTCATATAGCATGAAAATGTTTGTGTGTTAATTATACGTAAGTACATGTACATATACATTTATCTGTATACATAAAAAATATTTAAATTTAAAAAAATAGTGAAATATATGCATGTAGAACGTAATTCATAGAGAAAAAAAAAATAATATGTTTGGTGGGGAATCGAACCACCAACAGATATCTTGCAAGTCCGTCATCTTTGATTCGCAGTTACGCCTGCAGGGGGATGCGCGTTGAATGGGCGTTTTGTCCCTAAGTAGTGAGATGATACCATACTTACTATATAAGTCGAACGTTGGCGGTTTTGAGTATGTACCCACAGCGCCTGCCTTAAAAATGTAAATGCGTCTTTATAATTATAAGTAAATCCTAATATATGTGAATATGTATTGACGTATAGATATGATATAATAATATATAAAATAGTATGTTATAAGTAAATATGTGTTTTTCACAGCAAATATTTGTAAAATAAAAAATACAAAATAGAATGTTGAACAGAATTGTAACAAAATATCTTCTGAACGGTGAAAAAAGATAAAATTAACCAATTGATATTTGAATTGTTGGCTTCCCCAAAGCCTTCGGGAACCGTACACTAGAATCTTCCTGGAAGCTTCTAGCATTTTTTTATGGATGCTTCCATGAAGTATTTTTGGAGCCTTACGGCAATCTTCCTTGAAAGCTTCTTGTAAGATTCAAAAGGCCTTTATGCTAGCTTCCATGGAAGCTTACTGATTTCTACCACAGAAGCTTCCTGGAATCTTCCATTGAATCTTTCTAAAAGAAAAGTGCGCGGGACATTGTACGCTTCTAGGAAGCTTTAATTAAAGCTTTCACGGCAGCTTTCATGTAAGCTTCTTGCATTATTCCGTGAAATCTTCCATGAAGTACTTTTGGAACCTTACGGCAATCTTCCCTGGAAGCTTCTTGTAAGATTCAAAAAGACCTTAGTGCTAGCTTCCATGGAAGCTTACTGATTTCTTTCATGAAAGCTTCCTGGAAGCTTCCTTTGAATCTTTCTAAATGAAAAGTGCGCGGGACATTTGACGTTTCCAGGAAGCTTTCCGTAAGCTTCAGTACTATGTGGGTTAGGCTTTCTAAATAATATTTATATTCTTCTTCACGATTTAAACGGTCTTCAATTTGATTATTTAAATCTTCTATTATTTGTTGATCAGTGGCATTATCTACTTCAATATGATTGCCTTTAATTAGATTCCATCCTATCATTTTTGTTAATGTTATTTATGTATGTATTTATATTTTTACTATCAATTTTTATATTAATATTGTGATAATTTTAATATTTTATAATTTTAGTATTAGTAAATAATTAATATAAATGTGACCTGTAGAAAATAAAAATTAATTTATCATATAATTTGTTGAAAATAATTAATGTTTTGTTGAAAATAATTAATGTTGAAATATAAAATTTAATATTGATAAATTTTCAAAATTTTTGTTAAATTTTCATATGGGAATAATTTCTGTGAATAACTATTAATAACTGTATATAAATATAAAAAATTGTGAATAAGTGTTAATAACTATAATAAACTACCGCAATTGAGACATTAATAACAGTAAATAACAGTTGATAACAGTTAATAATTGTTACGAATAGATAATAATGATGAACTGTAAATAATAATAATTTACTGTTATTTATAGTTATTTACAAATATTTGTAATTTTTCACATTTATTCACATTTATTTACATTTATTAACAATTATTAATACTTTTTCACACTTTCAAAAATTTTCACACGTATAATCTTTTTTTTTATATGTACGGGAAAAATTTTGTAAATGTGAAAAACTGTTAATAACTGTTAATAAATTTGAAAAACTGTTAATATCTGTAAGATAGTGTTAATAACTATAATTCACTGAACTAATTGCAAATAAATAGAAATAACTATAAATAAGTATCAAGAATAATAAATTATTTACCAATTCAACAATTTTGGAAAATGTGGGTAACTGTTAATAAGTGTGTATAAATGTGAATAACTGTAAATAACTATTAATAATCATTACTTTCATTTAATAATTTTTATTTAGCGTTCATAACTATTATTAACTATTATTAACTGTTATAAACTGTTTTTTAATTTTATTAATTCTTATTAATGTCTCAATTCCGGTAGTTTATTACAGTTATTAACAGTCATTCACATTTTTACACAATTTCTCACAAAAATCATTTTCATGTGGGTTATAATAAAATTATTTTTATAATATTTCTTTCCACACTATATTAGGTATAGTATCATTATTTTCTGATTCATTTTGAATATATATTTTATTTGCATTTTTCAGCGTGTCTGTTGATTATTTATTATTTGTTCAAAAATATTTTTTTGATTATTATTAATAATCAAAAAAAATTGCGTGTTGTCTATACATTTTATTTAATTTTTCTCTACTAAAATTTATAACTTCATCATTAATTTCTTTATTTTCTTCAACATATGTTTTATTTGGTTCTGGTAAACCAAAATTTTCACATAACATCTTCTAAATTTGATATTTGATTAATATGTGATAAAGCTTTATTTTCTTTGTTTTCTTTAAAATCTTCTATGATGTATCAAGTTTAATAACAAAATTGTAGAAAAAATTTATATTATTAATTATTTGACAAATTTTTTATCATTTTTAATTTATTATAACATTGATCATTTATATCATTTAATTAATAATGTTATTTTTTTTATTATTATTTTATTTAATATCAATATTTTTAGGGTCCCTGGCAAGGCTTTTCACTAATCAAAAAATCTTATGCGTCACTAGTGGTACTGCTACATTCTACATCTGCTTTTGTTTTTTATATATATATATATATATATATATATATATATATATATATATATATGTATAAACTTAAATTTAACAAATAAATATTAATACTAATGAACCATAAAGGTTATATAAACTTAAGCTTAATAAATAAACATTATTAGAAACCGGGGTAAATCGAACCCCTGGGCAAATCGGACTGGCACCACTGGATATGAGTACAAGTAAATATTAAAAGATTGAAATAACTATAAATAAACTCTAACAAACTAAGTAATTTGATGTAACAATATTAAAATCTTAGTGGTAAAATAAATGTGTAGTATATATTTATATAATGTGATGCCGGTCTGCTTTTCCCCGGGGGTCCGATTAGCCCTGATTACCCCTAATATTGTTTATAAAGGTTTAATATGTTAGGTGGTGTGGAAACCCGAAACCTCAACACTATATGCCTATTCTTATTTTAATATTATACAATGTATATAATATTAATAGAATCATTAAAAATTAATTTTTATTTTTAAAAAATGGCTTAATCATAGTATTAAGGAATCCTGATAAAAGAAATTTGAATCCACATTTAATAATTTCAGTTAACTTAAACAATAAAATAAAGGTTTTTAATATAAAAGAGGACGATGGTATAACGGACAAGGTACTTGCTTTCCATACTGTAGGGCATAGATTCAAATCCTAGCCAAACACCTCTGACTTTGTCCAATTTGAAAAAATTTCAATATTTTTTTTATATACAGTACATAAAATAAAGTATATTAAGAATATATAACATGGAATCTCATTTGTATCACGATTCTTAAAAAATTTGACCTCATAGATTATCGGTTAATTGATTATTCATCACAAAAGTGATTGACCATCCATCGGTAATCACATTTCAGTATAGTGTGTCTAGCCTGTGATTATTAAACTAACACCAGGTCGAATTTCCTTTAATATTATCATATTAAAAAAGTTAACACATAGAGGACAATCTCCTGATATATTAACTTATTCTTTTTAAAAAAATAAACATGAACAATGTATTTTAATGGAGGGTACATTGTGGGGACCATGGGGGGTTTTCTGGGGGGATCATGGTAAGACATGAGGGAAATGTGGGGGAGATAAACATCTAGAAATAACATCTTTTTATAAAATATATGCATAAAATAACATAAATTTACGTTATTAAATAAAAAATTATATTAAATAAAGTATGGGGGACACGGGTGGTCCATGAGGGAATGGTGACTGAATTTTTTTCAATATAACTATATAATATAAGAATATATATATTATCAAAAATATATCGCTGCTGTCACCGCTGTCGTCGTCAGAAATAAGCCTCTTATTCATGGACCCTCATTTTAAGACCTTCATTTTTGGACCCTTATTTAGTTAAATTCAGCTAACTTCAAGCTTTGAAATGTCTTGTTTTGTATACACTTTATTACTACTAATTATACGAACTAATTATAAAATTAATATAATTATTTGTTTTAAATAAAAAAATTTTTAATTTCGAATTAAATATTTTTATTACATTCATGTCTAAATTTATGTCTGCTGAGATTAAAAATTCTTTTAAAATTTGTTCTACAAATTTTACATAAAAATATAATTCTATTATTATGTTCTTGCACATTTTGTAACGGTTATTTTGTTCACGTTACAAAAAGAAGAATTTACTTTCAATTAAATATTAATTCAACTAACAAGGGGAGTGCATTGCATTTGGGTCTCGGATTTTCTCCTAACTTTGGGATATTTTTTCTTACATAAAATCATGAAAAAAGCCGCATCCATTCGGTCCAACGCTCGAATTTTTTCGAGTTATGAGCAGTTTTGTCTGTTTTGTGAAAAAAATAGCATCTGCTTTATAGTTTTACAGTTTTCAATATACTTATTCTATAAGGTTTTTACTAATTGCATTTTAAAGTTAAGATTAAAACCTATCAATCAAAAAAAAACGTGTCCAAAAATCTCAAGTTGTTCAAAAGTTATGAAGGGATGAAAATTAAAATGAAATTCAGACTAAAATACAGCTTCAATTTCCTATGCATATTTTCAACTAAATATTTGCCCTGTTTTCATTCCCTTATAACTTGTAACATCTTGAGATTTTTGGACACGTTTTTTTTTAATCGATAGGTTTTAACCTTAACTTTAATATACAATCAGTAAAAACCTTACAGAATAAGTAGTTCAAAAACTGTAAAACTATAATGCAAATGCAAATTTTTTAACAAAACAGACAAAACTGCTCATAACTCAGAAAAATTCGAGCGTTGGACCGAATGGACGCAGCTGTTTTCATGATTTTATGTAAGAAAAAATATCCGAAAGTTAGAAGAAAATCCGAGACCCAAATGCAATGCACTCTTCTTGTAAGTATATTAATTTAATTATATGCGGAGTCGCTGAAAACTATAAGAATTTCGTCAAATACTACAAGACGAGCTCCGATAGTGCTAGCTAGTAAAACTATTGATGAGCGACAAGATCTGAATTGATATACTTGTAGCTTGATGCACTTACTGGGTCTCTCTCTCTCTCGCAGCAGCTTACTGATTATTTGGAGGATAATAATCTTCTGTTTAATTATCAATCGGGCTTTAGGTGTGGTTACAGCACCCAAACTGCATTATTGAGGGTCTGTGATGATATCAGAAGGAGTATTGATAAGGGTCTAGTGACTCTCAAGCTCTTTTTTGATTATAAGCGGGCTTACGATTCATTATGTCATAAGTTACTCCTGGGTAAGCTTCGAGATTTTAACTTTACGAATGAGGCTATTAAATGGATTTATTCATATTTAACTGGTCGCTTCCAGGCGGTAGTGGATGCTGACTCGTGCCTTTCTAATTTTATGAGAAATACATCAGGTGTTCCGCAGAGGTCTACACCAGGCCCTATTATATTTCTTATTTTTATTAATTCTATATTGGCTGAGTTGGAATACTGCAAGGATACTTGCATGCTGTTTGCTGATGATTTACAGATTTATATACAGTGTAAGCCCTGCGATTTGAAATGTGCAATGTCTAGACTAAATCATGATGCTTCATTGATTGTAAATTGATCTCATGTGAATGGTTTATCACTTAATATTAGTAAGACAAAATGCATGCTGTTTGCTTCCATCCAGAACCATATGCGTATCGATAAAAGCCGGTTGCCTCCAGTGATCGTTGATGGTTCTGTTGTGCCTTTTGTTGTGAGATTCAAGAATCTTGGAGTAGTTTTTTCTGAAGATCTCACGTGGAATGCACATACGTCGCAGATTTGCTCACGGGTCCATGGTGTCCTTTATCGTTTACGGTATAAAGGTTATAAGTTGCCTGCTGATATTAAGAAGTTATTAGCCTCTGTCTTGATTATACCACATTTTGACTATACATGTTTGGTATACGTTGATCTGCCTTGTTATCTGGTCACCAAACTTCAGAGATTGTGTAATACTGTTGTGCGGTTTATATTTGGCTTAAGGAGGGATTCATCACTGCAACCATTTTATAGGCGCTTGGGTTGGTTGAGCCTTGATGCTCGACGTAAATATTTCAGGGGTGTTCTTTTATACAAGCTATTTACTCTTTGTAAACCGCTATATTTTAACAATATGTTTCCTAGAATTACAGATGATTATAGACGATCCCGTCGTGTCCAGGCCTCGAGATTCGTGTTGCCACTGTTTTCAACTCAGACATATGAAAATTCTTTCACTGTCCAGGCCATGAAGTTTTGGGATTCGGTGCCCGTGACTGTTCGTTTGCGGCCATCGGTCTTGGTCTTTAAGCCAGCGTTGTATGATTGTTTGTTGGCAAGTGAATAAATGAATGAATTGAGTGTTCACGATGCGTTGTTTTATCTTGTTATTTATTTATTTACTTATGTGTTTGTCTGTTTAATTTTTGTATGATTAGTGTTATATTATTGAGTATTCTTATGCATGCGCTAAATTATTTAATTTTATAGTTTGTATTTAGTTTCTTGTTTGATACTTGCGTGGGTAAAGCACAAATTAATTGTACATTTCTGTTGTATTTATCATTGTTATATTTTGTATTATGTTTTGCACAAATTTTTTCTATTACTTTGTAATTTGTATTATTTTGTTTTTTGCCTTATGGTCCGGTTGGTTCTAGGCATAATAAATTATTATCAATCAATCAATCAATCTCTCTCTCTTACCTGATCGAGAGACGTATTGCCGGTAGCGCAGTTTTCCTCCGTGATGCAGGTTCAAAAATACGTTACATTACATCATGTAGTTTTTTGTAAATAATTAATTTATAACTGATCACAAAGACCGCGGAGGCGTCGGAGTAAGCAACGGAAAATATATTTTAAGCTAAATACAGTCAGGCAATATAAATCAATTGAAAGCACGTTTTAATAGAAAACATAATTAATTTATTATAAGATAAACAAAAATATAATAAAGATAAAATATGAATTAAATAAGAATGAAATTGTATGATAAATGAAATGTAATATACGCATCTAATGAGAGAATGAGCAGAGGGAGAGTGCGTCGCAAACTAAATAGAACCTGGTTATAACGCTGATCGGCTATATAACTGATGATCACAATTTATCCGGACAAGTATCTCTCGAGGAAGAGATACTTGTATATCACGTTGTATAATTGTACTTGCAGTAACGCTTTAGCCAGCTTACATTAATTACCTACGTGCACGTAGACGCCGCTCGCCTGTTACCGTAGCTTCTTCTATGTACGTAACCAATACGTAGATTCTCTAAAGTAGATCAGTGGAAGACGTCCCTTCCCGATCCTTAAATTCAGCTGAGCTCTGCCAACGCGGCCGCCTTGGTGTAGATCGGTGAAATTTGATATACGTTGATCAACGTATTTGCTGGCACTTAATGGCTGACCGCTAACACGCGCGAGAAGCGGCCAGGCGAAACTCTATAGAAAGGATTTCTAAGAGTTTACAACTAGCAAGTATATTATAAAACACTAGTCGATTTAAACTACGACTCTTACTTAAGACAATTATTTCGCTCTATCAACTGCGAATTAAGTCTAATATGTTATAAGGCCATGTGGCGAAATTTTTCACTGAGCACAGCGCGGCTTAGGTTTCGTGTCAACGGATCGGTAGCCGGAAACTCTCTAAAGCGCCTCGTGGCTGGCGTGCTTCTCTCTTGCATGCCGGTC
This sequence comes from Anastatus disparis, assembly GCA_017163975.1. Classification (NCBI taxonomy): domain Eukaryota; kingdom Metazoa; phylum Arthropoda; class Insecta; order Hymenoptera; family Eupelmidae; genus Anastatus; species Anastatus disparis. The sequence continues at coordinate 7,122,694 of JAFFSR010000282.1, forward strand.
GTCAAGATATACACTTCTTTACTTGTCTTAGACGAGGTATCCCTGTTGAAAAAATCCACCTGGATTTCCACGTGGATTTCACATGGATTCCATGTGTATTCGCATAGGAATCCACGCGGATTACCCACGTGGATTCCCACGTAAAAAATGTGGATTTTATGAAAGCTATGTTGATTTTATAAAACCCTTGTGGACTGTTGAAGAATCCATATGGATTTTATGAAATCTATGTGGATTTTCAAAGAACCCACATAGATTTTATAAAATCTGTGATAATTTTATGTACTCCTTGTGGATTTTTAAGAAATCTATATGAATTTTATGTACTCCTCGTGGATTTTTAAGAAATCCATATGAATCTTGTGAAATCCATGTGGATTTTTAGGCAATATACGTAGATTTTTTACTTGGATATCCACGTGGATTTAAATGAAAATCCACGTGGAAATCCACATAGACGTTTAAAATAGGAAATAGCTCGATATCTATTTTGAATCGATAGGTGGCGTTTTTCTAAATTTTGTGATCCCTGATACAAATTACAAAGACGCAGATATATAAGGCCAGAATACTCTTAGTTAGTTCGTAGAAGCTCTTTGATCTTCAAAGAGTTGAAACTACAAGGTTTACCTCGTTTTTGGTTTTTACTTTGAATGCGAAATAAATATTGAGTTATTTCCTATTCAAAATATTTATGTGGATTTCTACGTAGATTTTCATTTGAATCCACATAGATATCCAAGTAAAAAATCTACGTAGATTACCTAAAAATCCACATGGATTTCTAAAAATCGACATAGATTTCTAAATATCCACATAGATTTCTAAATATCCACATATATTTTTCTGAATATCCACATGGATTTCTAAATATCCACATAGATTTTTAAATATCCACATGGATTTTTAAATATCCACATGGATTTTCCAAATCCATATGGATTTTTTAAAAATCTACGAGAAGTACATAAAATTAACACAGATTTTTTATTTAAATCCACGTGGGTATCCAAGTAAAAAATCTACGTAGATTATCTAAAAATCCACATGGATTTAATAATATTCACATAAATTTCTAAATATCCACATGGATTTCACAAAACCCATATGGATTTTTTTTAAATCCACGAGAAGTACATAAAATTAACACAGATTTTATAAAATCCATGCGGGTTCCTTGAAAGTCCACATAGATTTCATGTAATCCATATGGATTCTTTAACAGTCCACGAGGGCTTTATAAAATCAACCTGGCTTTCATAAAATCCACATGGATTTTATACGTGGAAATCCATGTGGAAATCCAGGTGGATTTTTTCAGTAGGGATATAACCAAGCGTCTGTCCTATTACAATACCTAAGCGCGCAAGATTGAAACACGGTATAATACCGTTACAGTGTCTTAAAAAATGTTTTCTATCTTTAAAAATTTTTGAGCATACATGTTTCATTACATAATTTATTTTATTGCTGTCTTTGTAAATTGAAAATTCTTGACAATTTTTTATCACATTTAGTAAATTGAAATTTATTTTTATTAATATGGTTTTGTATATGTCTTAAATAATATTTTTGATATTTTAAAATTTATTGACATAATTTACATGTTTTCATTTCATTTTTATTATTATGACATTTTTGATTATGTTAATGTCTTTGTAAATTAGAAAATCCTACAAATTTGTTATTACATCTATTACATGAAAATTTATCTTTATTAATATGTTCTTGAATATGTCTCAGATAATGTTTTCAATGTCTGAAAACTTTCTGACACAATTCACATATATTATTAATTTTTATATTGTTATTTTTATGATATTTTTGAGTACGTTAATGTGTTTTTAAATTTGAAATTCTCAAAAACTTTTTGTTACATGTTTCACATAAAATTTATTTTTATTAATATGTTCTTATATATGTCTTGAATAATGTTTTTGATGTTTGAAAATTTTATGACATAATTTACATGTTTTATTAATTTTATGTGGAAACGATTAATATGATCATTTAGAGATTGTTACTTTGAGAGAAGGTCACGTATCTCCATCCTTTTTCAATCGAAGAATTAATTTTTAGTGAAAACTAATAACTTTAGCAAAAAATAAAGAGAAAGCCGCATCTCGTATCAGAAAAAGCAAAATTTTCTTTGATACGAAAGAATAAATTTTATTGTTTCGTTTTTGAGAAAACCTTGAAAAACCAAATTGTTTACCCTAATCTTTATGTTTTGAGTTTTTTAAGGTTTTCTTCAAATTGAAGAAATAAAATTAATTCTTTCTTATCAAAGAAAATTTTGCTTTTTCTGATACGAGATGGGGCTTTCTCTTCATTTTTTGCTAAAATTATTAATATTTTCTAAAAAATCAATTCTTTGATTAGAAAAGGATAGATACTCGATCTGCTCTTAAAAATCGAGCTTTGTAATTTTTGCAACAATATTTTTTATATCTGAAGAATAACTAGCTCGCCACAGCGGTCCTTTGGACCACAGTCGAAAACGCTCGTTATTTGATATTCAAAGAATGTTAAAACAAATCATTTACAAACGCCAAAGCATTAAAAGTTAATCTTATTTCTTTTTTTCATTGGAATTTTTACCGAAACTTTCAACAGGAGGTTTGAATTTATTGTATTTATTTGAAAAAACAAGTTTATAATTATTTAAAATTTTCTTAAGAATTAAGTTGATTGATTTTGAAGAAATTTATGCTATGTGAAAAAGACATATTTTCATTGACTTATACTTTTTAAAGTTTTGGATAGGATAATCTATCAAAAGATTACAAGAAAAAAAAATTATTTTATAGTTCAGTAGCTTAAAAGTAAAGTTTTGTATAAAGTTTTTATTTGATCTGAATCATTCCAAAGGGGAATGATTTAAAAAAAATAATATTAATAAATGTAGGCAGCTTAAAAAAAAATCGTTCCAGCGATTTTAAAATAGTTATCCCTTTAGAGGTTGAAGAAATAATTTTTTGGTAATAACTTGAAAAAAACAAATTTGAAAAAAAAGTATAAAAAATAAAATTTATAGAAAAAAATAAGATACATCTTTTTCATATTATATATATTTTTTTAAAATAATATTTATCAAATTATCATCAAAAGCCTTCGATTTTAACATTTTTTATGAACAATTTAAAAAATATTAACTTCAGAGAAAAATGTATAATATAAAAAAGATTTATTTATTTTATTCTATAACTTTTATTATATATACTTTTAAAAAAAAATCGTATTTCTCAAGTTATTACTAAAAATCCATTTTTTTGACCATTGAAAAGGCGCCTATCGAAAAACACTTTCAACGATTTTTTTCAAAATAGGAACGTTTACTTGTGTTATTATTTAAAATAATCCCCCGTTCGAATTATTCAGATCGGATGAAAACTCGTCAAGAAAATTTATAAACTTGATTTCTCACACATACATCCATACATACATTTTTAGGAAGCCTCGTAATAGTCTTATTTTGCTATAAAAATAAGTTTTTCATCATAAAATAACATATTTTAAAGGGTTACATTTTTCGCGATGTCGAAAACATAAGGCACTTCCGTATAGCGGTCGTGCCTAAAAATATAACTATTAAAATAAAATGCAAATGGAAAATTTTTTAAAATATTTTATTTAAAAAATTATGAAATTTTGTTCCAAACAATATTTTTAATTTCATCTTCATTATTTTGTTCATTTTGTATGAAAATTTCATTCGAATTTTTTTATATAGAAATGGCTACATATAATTGACCGTGTGAAAATAATGGTTTATCTAAATAAATGCTACTGATTCAAAACCTTGTCTTTAAGATTTGTTGATGATCATTGTGAAAGCTAAAACTATTGGGAATTGTCTACGATACAATACAAATGGTAATAATGTGTATTCTCCTGTGTCCGAAATAATTCTAGGTATAAAAACTATAGAACCTTTCTCATTTCCTTTTATAATTTCTGCTTTTATATTGAATTTGAACATTTCAATTATTTTTAATCTCGTGCTATTATATAGTTCATCATTTACACTTAAATTTCTAATCAACATAATAATAAAATATTTTTTGAGTATCAATTTATATAACACAAAACCTGGAAATTTTAGAAAATTTAAATGTTGAGTTGGAAATTTTAATTTAATATTTGATTCCGTTTGATCGAGACCTTTATATTTAGCATAATCTATACTGTAATACTATTATTAAGTTAATGTCTTAATTTTTAAAATTCATTTTTTTTTTTTCAATTTTCCAATAGGATTGTATTATAATAATTACATTTTTATTTTACAGTTATTACAAATTAAAATCTATACTTCTGCTTCATTGCCCTCTTGAGCTACCATTTCGAAAACACAAACTTTATAAAGCAAATGCAAAGTTTAATTTTCAACTTTGAAAAGCAAATGTCAAATCTCAACTTTAAAAAGCAAATGTCAAAACAGATTTTAAATATATATTTAAAACAAAAGAAAATTGACTATGAAAAAAACGATTTTTTTATATTTCAATTTAAATTCAATGTATTTAAAAAAATATTTAATATGTTCTTAAGTTTTACATATCAGGTGAGGGTTGGCGCGCTTGCCCCAACCCTCACCTCACATAAAACCCTATATATATATATATATACATATGAGTAGTTATTGGGGCACCATGGACCGTCAAAACAATCACCCAATCCACCACCCCAAAGTTTACTGACCATCGGGTCAATGACCTCTGAGAAGGCAAAGTAGGGGTTTGTTATGCATAATACCCCGAACAACTGAAGGGTCACTTACACCCTCCTAGAAATTTAGAGTGGCGATAAATTGGAGAGTCACTTAGCCCTCCTAGAAATTTAGAGTGGGTATGAAAAATATTTTAATTGATATTTCAAAATTATCAAATTAAAATTTTATAATATGTAATATAATCCTTTTTAATTATCGAAATAATAAAAACTTATATTGAATTATAAAATACAAATTTAAAAGATTTTAATCTAATATTTTTAATTATTAAAATTATAAATTTTTATATTGAATCAGAAAATATAAAACTTACTTGTAAAATTACTGTGTGTATGAAAGGTAGGAAGTTGGTGACAGACAAGGTGATTGAAATACTCATGTTTTGAAGTTTAAAAACATTCATTTATTAAAAATAAATAAAGCATACACTACAACGTAGCATTCATACATCTCATTACTGTGTACACGTGATAAATAATGAAATCAAATATGACTATGAATAAGTCTTTTTTTCCTGAAATTAGATTCTTATTTTTTAATGATTCATCGAGATTCTTTACAAAATTATCATTTATACTAGACATTGTACTTTTTATATCGCTTGGAGCATAGTATACATATTGAGTTTCTTGTTTTCGTTCTAATACATTTTTCTTATAAGTTACCATTTTCTGTAATTTATAGTCTACAGAGTTTGCAACAATATTCAAATATGGAACTCTATAATCAATACATATCGATAATTCTTTTGAACGTTCTAATGTTACACTTTTAGATACTAACGATCGAATATAGGCAATTCTCAAAAACTTCATTCATTTTGGTCACTCGATTTTTAACAATTCGAAAGTCTATAATACAAGTTTCTGGGTTGGCACACACTTCAACAAGGGCTTAAATTACTAGTATTTTGAAGAAGAATATGTAATTAAATTTTGGTATCGATTGGAAAATTGCCCTTCACGGTATATAATTTTATACGTCAAAAATGATACTTTTTTTATAGTTTTCTATGTGTGTTTCTTGAGCTATAAAAAAAGGTGCATACTTTCGATCATTCTCAAATTTTTAGAGCATAATAAATACGGTGAATAAAAAAGTTTAAGCCTATCCTGGTACACGTGCCCTTCTTTATAAAGCTGTTTCACTATTTTTAATGTAGGTGTAATTTTTAGGTGAAAATTAAAATGATACAAAAATAATGGATTGTTATATGTAAGATTTAAAGTGTAATGTAATTTAAAATTTAATGTGTATCAAAAGGAAAACGAAAAATAATTTATTAGAAAAATAAAATAAAATATTGAAATAGAAAATATAAAAAAAAATAATGTTAATACTTAATTTTGGTCAGGAGAAGAACTCCTTTGGATCATTATCGATCGCTTGAAGATGAATTTAGGAAAAAGATATTTTTTCCTACGGACCTTCTATCAAGATCGCATTTTCAGAAACGTGTTGTTCCTTAGGATCGGCTGATTGCACGATCGCAGGAATAAAAAAATCGATTTGTCCTTTTAATTATTAATATCAATATATTGAAATAAAATATTAAAAAATAATTAAATTAATATCTCTTTAAAAAATCAAGGTTATTTTTTTTCTGATTCGAAATTGCTGTCAGAAAGGTAACTAACTAACTTTTTAAAAAAAGTTTGAATATATATAAGAAAAAACAAAAGCATGTTGTTTATATATTCATTTGATTAATTGAAAAATAAATTCGATGCAACATTCTCCCCCTGTTGCGAAAAAACGAGCAAAGATGAATGTTTAAGATTAGTGTTGATGTTTTTTTTTGTGGCGCCTCTGCCAAGCGCACCATCATCTTTACTAACAACAGTACCGACGCGCGCAATGGTTATCAACCAAAGAAAGCAGATACTAGCGCCTCGCGCTTTCTTCGAGTAACAAGAAGCAAGAACTTAAACGCTCCTTCTTCTTGGTCGAGCGCTCAAGCTATTAACATCGCTTAGTGAGCACACTGTGCGAACCTCCATTTTGAGAATTTCATTTAATCACACAAGTGAATACTAAACCTGTAACATCGCCCACATCAGTGGCGAAACTATTGTGTCGTTTTGAGTACAATAAAGCTTAAATCATTCTGCGTTTATATATAGCAATATTTTTGATGTTAATTTATTGTGTTAAACCTAACCTGCCTCTTGCATGTGGCCGCGCGTTCAAAGGCATAGCCCACTAGACGCGTACATTCAATTCACTTCAGTATAAATTCATTTAAGTAGAATTTATCTCAGAAGACGTCAATCAATCCTAAATTGGTAACCCGATACCTTTAAAATGATGACCCCTGCCGTTTCAGGTAAATTTTGTGCATCAAAGTGAACAGTTAAAAAGTTTATAAAAACAAAAAGACAATATGCGTATACATCTAAAAAGAAACCTTTTTTCTTTGTACAAGTGTAGTGAGTGACCACGTGTCATCAAAATTTTTTCTCTCTCTCTGAACTCGAACTTTTTCGAGTTATTTTCAAAAGAACAAATTAAATGTTTAACACAAACAATCTATTAAAAAGTGTGTGCCACGTGTTAAAGTAGAATTAAAAATTCAAGTGCAAGCAGCGTGTTACAAGAATGGTGTTCCAGGTATGGCAGAGCCTCTACCGCCACAAAGCCACATTTCCTCTACGCTAATAAAAGCGTCTCTTAAAAAGTAGTTGAACTCAACATCAGACGCTACCATTATAGAGTCGAGTGTTTTCGTTGCGTACGACAAAGACGATACTCTTGCAAATAGCGCACAAGGCACACACCTCGGCTTTTATGACAACGAAGGCGAACAACTCGACACTTCAAACAACATGCAAGACACAGTGAACGTAATGTCTCATGTCAAATTACCCGCCTTTTGGCGCGATCGACCTCAGCTATGGTTTCATCAGGTCGAATCAGCATTTCAGGTACACCGCATTACGTCAGATACCTCTAAAGGGTCTAGCCGGGTAAGATAGGTGAATTGGCCCCAGAAGCAGAAAAAAAAACTGATATAGCCATTATATTCTATATAAAAAAATATACCTCTATACAAATTTTCAGCCTTCTAAACCTAAACCTAACCTCAAAAACGAAATTTTTTATTTTTTGAGTCTCTTAGCTCTATCTCCGTCAATTTTTAAGCTAGAATACTCTTTTTTTTTAATTTAGATTTTTTGAAGCCCTATAAATTAGTCTCCAATGATTTTTTTGTAGGTATAAAATTCAAATTCCTAGAGACGTTTGAAAATTTTTTCTTGAGATATTTCGAAAACTAAGATAGACGACTCTTTGGAAAAAATATATAATATTTATTTATGCACCAAAAGTATGTAAAATTTTTTCAGATCTTTAAAAGTGGTGGAACAAAGTCAAAAAGGAAAAAAACGGTTTTTTTTACGTATTTTTGCCTATACACGGCCTAGCCCTCGTATCTTACACTTCCGTTTGCAATATTTTTGAGTGAAATTTTAATTTTGAGACACTCTGGGCTGTAATATATCGAGATCAACTCGGAATTTTCCAATTTTCACGTTAAGGCGCTCCCAGAGACCTTAAAAACCCATTATACTAATAAAAAAAATGTCCTGCCAGGTGAAACTCGTATCATAATCCATAAAACTATGCATATATTCTTCTACAGTATATCTAAATATATATAATTCAATACTATAAACAGGAATATACAGATATACTGAATGTATTATTTCGGATTATCACTCAAACACGACCTAACGGGAGCAATCATCCTAATTCTTCCCAGTACGCCCGAACTCATGTGTACTGCATTTCTATTTACAGAAACAGATAGTAGATATAGGATGAATCAGCTGGTGGCTGCACAAATCTAGTTTAGAATCATTTTTTTTTATTGAAATAATACTTATATCAGATATTATTTTATTGCTATCTTTTAAAGATACTTGTTATCTTTAAAGTGCACGACATCGTAATTTAGAGCGCCCTTCCAGAGTGTGATCAGCAAAATGTTTACATCCATCGTGCTAATAGTCCACCCAACAGTATTATAAAGTTAATACTTTATAATTTAAAAATTAATTGATACTATCAATTTTATATATTTTAATTATTCAAATTATTTTTTGTTTTAGAATTATTGGAATTTCATCATTTTTATGCTATTTAAAAGATGGAAATTTCACCCTGTATGTAGAATTTCAGAAAGCATATATTATTATATCGAATCATGCATAATAAGTAGGTACGATGAAAATTAAGTACAACTTGAAACTTGAGTATCGTTACTTGAGTATCAGCTGTTACTTCATTTTTTTATATGAAATATAAAAGCACACAGATATGATAGTCGTCGGTAAAGATGTCATAGTCAATTAAAGTAACAGCTTATACTCAAGTAACGATACTTAAATTCCAAGTGATACTCAATACTCAAGTCACGACTATTAATTCGAGCCTTAATCAGGGAGCTTTACTTTGTCTATACGATCTATGTCTGTCTTTATTGGCAGCTCCAGGCGTAACTATTCATGGATTCTACTTAGTACATAGGTCTTCTATTTTTAGTCTCCATAGTCCATAGCAACAACAAATAGATTGTTTTCTCTAGTATTCATGTTATATCTTGCATGTGTAATTCCAATTAGTAAATAAATTAGACTTGTCATAAGACTAATCAAACTAGAACAACTACAAATTAGACTTGATTATTGGCAATTTGTTGTCAAGTGATATTTGGTTACTTATTTCATAAGTTAATATTCTGTATATTTTATGTTTTGTAGGATTATAAATATTGAATTACACACAAAAAAAAATTAAAAAATAACCTTCATGTATACAATCTTAATTATAATAATTTATATTATATTTGTGAATGTGTTTGTTTGTATGTAATATGCATTTTAAACTATGAAAAAATGTATAAAAATTATATAGAAGTATCTGAAATATTTTTGTATGTTGATCTATCGGAAGACTTAAACGCAATTTTTGTTTAAAACTATCATTTGCATTGTAGCCTATATTATTTTGATTTTTATAGTGCAAAGAAAAGCTAATGAACTAGATTGTAAATATTATAGTAAATTAAATTATTATAGAATTTTGTTTCTGTTAATTTTTATTAAAAAGTTGTAAATATTACTTACTAAATAAGCATTTACCAGAAAAAAATCTTTATTCAAGCAGAATCTTTGAAATTTATTATGACAATGGTTACATTTTATCATATCTATCATATTTTATGAGAATGAGTAAGAGTCCAATACAAAACTCTATTGAGTTTTATACAAAAATTATGATGAGACCTTTTATCTAGGTAGATATTGATATTCTTTGTTTGTTTTAATATGTATCTTTAATCTTATACGTGCTTCTTTACTTATGGAAGTATATTTCTTTGCATGACATTACAAAAGATCTGATGGTTGCAAGGACTTTTATTTTTTAATATCTACTGTATATTTAGATAAAAATAATTATAACTGATTTTCTTCTTAGTCAAGTATTTACATAAGAATTTTCACTTTTAATTTAATGATAGTTATGACTTACAATATTCAAATGTAAGTTTCTCATATATATAATTTGGTAAGAGGCAAGGTAGTTACAGTCATTACTATCTACATGTAAAGTAGATATAAAAAACTGCAACTTGTTACGAGTGTCAGATCTTCTTTAACATTGTACAAAAAAATATCCTCTCGTTAATGAAGAAAAAAATGTAGAAATATAAATAGATATTAAAATATTAAAGAATAATAATAGATCCACCTAGATAATTAGTTTTATTATTATTTTTTACAAACCCCTTTACAATCTTATACCTGTACCTAAATAAAATAAATATAAACTCAGAAAATCATTTCAACGTTTATTACCTTAGAGCAGTGGTCAATGGTCCATTGCTATAGCGAAGAAATCAAGTATTAGATTGTAAGTGTTGTATGAATGTATCCAGATGACCAATTAGCGGAGCCTATAAAAAGCCTTAAAGTGTTTGGTTACAATGTCCTACAACTTTGTTGATAGTAATCTAATGGTCGAACAAAAGAAAATATATTCCAAAATTTTATTTATAATCAAAATTAACTAAACTGAATTATATTATAATTATACATATTTTAATGTATGTGTATGTATGAATAAATATATTATAACCAAAAAATTGTATTTCTTACATATTTTTAGATAACAATAAATGTAACTGATTTTATAAACTTTTTTAGATTACGTAACAAAAAAGCATTTTCTTTGAATCAATACTTTTTTATTCGATAATCGAATGAGTTTAGTAATCAAAAATAGAATAATATAGATGGTTAATTATTTTTATTATAAGCAAGTTAAAGTTATAGATGAAAAATAAAGAAATCATTCGAATATTTGCAATACCTGAGATAAAAGATCCTTGCATTAGAAAAATTAATTTAATTATCAAATTACATTAATTTTTCTCAAGCAAAGATGTTTTATCTCCGGTATTGCAAATATTTAAATGATAGTTTTAATCATTAATTAATCTTAAAATTAGACATTCATTGCCTTGAAACAAGTGATCGAATAACTTTTTCAGCAAATAGGTGGTTAAAGCTCCTGCGAATCCTGTTTCTGTAAATAGAAATGCAGTACACATGAGTTCGGGCGTACTGGGAAGAATTAGGATGATTGCTCCCGTTAGGTCGTGTTTGAGTGATAATCCGAAACAATACATTCAGTATATCTGTATATTTCTGTTTATAGTATTGAATTATATATATTTAGATATACTGTAGAAGAATATATGCATAGTTTTATGGATTATGATACGAGTTTCACTTGGCAGGACATTTTTTTTATTAGTATAATGGGTTTTTAAGGTCTCTGGGAGCGCCTTAACGTGAAAATTGGAAAATTCCGAGTTGATCTCGATATATTACAGCCCAGAGTGTCTCAAAATTGAAATTTCACTCAAAAATATTGCAAACGGAAGTGTAAGATACGAGGGCTAGGCCGTGTATAGGCAAAAATACGTAAAAAAACCGTTTTTTTCCTTTTTGACGTTGTTCCACCACTTTTAAAGATCTGAAAAAATTTTACATACTTTTGGTGCATAAATAAATATTATATATTTTTTCCAAAGAGTCGTCTATCTTAGTTTTCGAAATATCTCAAGAAAAAATTTTCAAACGTCTCTAGGAATTTGAATTTTGCACCTGCAAAAAAATCATTGGAGACTAATTTATAGGGCTTCAAAAAACCTAAATTAAAAAAAAAAGAGTATTCTAGCTTAAAAATTGACGGAGATAGAGCTAAGAGACTCAAAAAATGAAAAATTGCGTTTTTGAGGTTAGGTTTAGGTTTAGAAGGCTGAAAATTTGTATAGAGGTATATTTTTTTATATAGAATATAATGGCTATATCAGTTTATCTCTCTGCTTCTGGGGCCAATTCACCTATCTTACCCGGCTGGACCCTTTCACTTAACGATCACAGCGCTCGACCCAAACTGTCCTGCCAAAAATTGCAGACATTCTCAAAACGGCTCCAGAAGCAAATGCTTATCAAGCCCTCAAAGCTTGCATCATTGAGCGTTTAGCTGACTCTCCAGATAAAGAGCTAACTAAAATTTTCAATCAGCTGGAACTAGGAGATAAAAAGCTTTCGTAACTCTATCGTCAGATAAAAGAATATGCAGGTGATAACGCATTTCAGGATTTACTCCGCGTTAAATTGATAGACCTACCCGACTGGAAATGCTAGCAGGGTTGCCCTGGTAAATGAAATGGTCTCTCTGTGGCTGTCATCGATAGCCCACATCATAAACGTAATGGTGCCCCCATCTGGCTACGCTGTGGGCCACGTGCAACTTTTCTCATACGCGATGATTCTACTGTTCACGCATGCGCTTTTATACAGCAAAGTAGTTATAATTTTTGTATTTTGAAGCGAGCTTAGTTTCGGAACAAGGTTATTGTTGATTAGATTGAATTTTTTACGACACTTTTTTTTTTTAAATGAGTAGGAAAGTAGTTAGAGCACGTTATTTAAACAAAAATCAAATAAAAGATTTTCGCCCAGAAAAAAAAATTTTAACAAAAGCAGCTGATACTGAAATCATTTGCGATTCAGTATACTTTAATGAAAAGTTGTATGATGATGTAGGGAAAAATAATAAAAGTTTATTAGATCATTCAGAAAGTAATGAAACAGAAAATAATGTAATAAGTGATAGTATAACTTGTAGTGATGATGAAGATGTAGAAGATGGTGTAGCAAATGCAATTATCAACGTGACTCTATTCGTACTTAAGTTAAGAAAATGGGCTTTGAAGTTCAAAATTCCACGTTCAAGTTTGGACATTTTGCTTTAAATTTTAAAACCATATCGTCCAGAATTACCTCTTTCTTCTCTTTACCCGCTGTTTTTACTAGACGAATTTAAATTTAACATAATTCTAAATAATAAATCGTCTGCTAATGTGGCAAACCTCTTTGGCCCATGAAAGCGCCCCAATACATACCACAGCAGGGCAACTGTGACAACCATTATTGGCTCCTATGTGGCGGTAGGGCAACCACGGCTGGCCTACAGTAACGCCACTATTCTATTGCCAGTCGGGTGATGCCTCCACAAACCCAACGATTGCTAAAAATCTTCAAAACATAAGAAACAGAAAATTGCTACGCATAGCAGATGAACTTGCAGAAAGCCCTTTGTGCCTCGTGTTCATGCCATCAGCCACGACGCAGTGCTTGCTGCACAAAATAGAGCATCAGATTTAGCAGACATAAAACTGCTTCTAAACCAATTAATTTCCGTTTCTAGAGAAACATGTAATGAAATAAATCTATTAATGGAAAACCTTAATGTCAACCGGTCAGGAAAACTAACACCGCTGCTGTCGATCAATCCATCAGGCAGCAGCCCCAACATTGCCTTGACTTTTTCAGGCCCCATATGATCAGAAAATCGCTTACACGTCACTGATCGCAACTCAGGCATGCGATTTTTGGTAGATCGTGGTACAATTATATCTCTACTGCCTGTTACGGGTAAATCCCCCAGAGAGGAACCTCAGCAAACATTTCTAGCTGCCAACGGCTCACCTATTTTTACATACGGTCGAAGAACCTTACTCCTCAACATTGGATTACGTAGAGTTTTTACTTGATCTTTCTTTGTAGCTAACATAAACTCTCCAATTTTAGGCGCAGATTTTCTAGCCCACTTCAGCCTTTTGCCAGACCTCAAGCGTGCTTGCCTCATCGACGAGATGACGTCATGCTCCGTCAGCTGCGAAATACTAAGCACGCAGACTCACTTTATCTCGATGCTCTCTTCGCCTCCACATATATTCGGCCATAAGGGTGCACAAGATGTGGTCACAGAGTACATAAAACGTCTTCTCAAGGAACAAGAGAAAATCTGTGGTCCTTCTGCTTCAGTCTAACATCACATAGTCATAACTGGTCTACCTGTTTTAGCTAGAACTCGTCAGCTCATGGGTAAAAGGTTGCAGCAGCCAAGGCAGAGTAGCAGCTGTTACAGCTTAATTGCATCATCAGGCCTTCCAACAGCCAATACGCTAGTCCATTGCATATTGTCAAAACCAAATCAGGAAAATTCCCCACTGCAGGCGATTACAGAGCTCTCAATGCTCATACGGCACCAGACAGATACCCTCCTCCACGCATTATTGATCAGCTGCTCCAGCTTAGTGGTAAAAATCATTTTTGAACGCTAGACTTATCAAGAGCGTACTTTCAGATTCCTGTAGCTGAAGAAAATGTCCCCAAGATGGCCATCACGACTCCATTTGGATTCTTCGAATTCTTAGGAATGCCACTAGGTTTACGCAACGCAACTCAGACCTTTTAACGCTTCATGCACAGCATCTTGGGTCATCTGAGTTTTGTAACTATTTATCTGGACGATCTCTTAATCGCCTCATCATTACTAGAGCAGCATATTGAGCACCTACGTACTGTTTTCGACTTAATTTTACTCAACGAACTCAAAATTAATTGGAAGAAATACAACTTCGCTAAGACAGAAGTAATCTTCCTAGGATTCAAGGTAAATGCAACTGGATTTTCTGCACTTCATGAAAAGGTGGAAGCCATTGCTAATCATCCATGTCCTGAAATAATGTGGGATCTCAGACGTTTACTAGGAGCTATGAACTACTATAGGACACTCATTCCTCATGCAGCACTCACACAAGCTGTTCTCAACAGTCTCATCAAAAGATCAAAGAAGCGAGACAAAACTAAAATTACATGGGAACCACATCTCATAACAGCTTTTGAGGACACTAAAAAAGCTCTTGTTAACGCTACGACGTTTAGCTTTCTTGATCACAATGCCAAAATCATCCTCACCGCAGATGCTTCCTTGACTGCTATTGGACGTTCATTAGAACGATTAGTCGACGGTGTCTGTAAACCTTTAGGATTTTTCTCTCGCAAGCTTTCGTCAGCAGAAAAGAATTATAGTTCGTACGATCGAGAACTTCTAGCTGACTTCGCTCCGCTAAAATTCTTCGCACTCATCCTTGAAGGTCAAGAATTCATCATCAGGACCGATCACAAACCACTCGTTAAAGCGCTTTAGCAGTGCCCAGAGAAAGCTTCACCTTGTCAATTGCATCAACTGGATTACATAAGCCAATTCTGCACCTCGTTTGTACATATAGCAGGTGACGACAACGTCGTAGCAGATGCTTTATCCAGAGTATTCTCAATCGACATGCCTACCAAGCTAGATGTTTTAACCATACACACAGCTCAACAGCAAGAAGAAATTGCACCTCCATCTGGCTCTGCTTTCTCACTTCAGCTCCAACCTCTCAAAATAGATAACGTTTGCATTCACTGCGACATCTCATCTGGAACGATTCATCCTTACCTTCTTCCTTTATTGAGAACAGCTTTTGACGTTGTTCATGGTTCAGCCTATCCAAGCGGCCGTGTCACACCAAAACTGTTGAAAGAGAAATTCATTTTGCCTGGAATAAGAAAAGATGCTCTTACTTGGTCTTGGGAATGCATCCCCTGTCAACGTGCTAAGATTCATCGGCATACAAGGACAGAACCTCATCACATTGCTATTCCAGAAGCCAGATTCAACCTCGTGCATCTTGACCTCGTCCCAATGCCGCTGATCGGAGAATACAGGTATTGGTTAACAATCATTGACAGATCCACAAAATGGCCGCAGGCTATCCCTCTTAAGGACATGTTAGCTTCGAGACGCTAACTTCTGCTTTCTTTGCTGGATGGATTGCACTTTTGGGAACAACACACACTATTATCACAGATCAAGGTACGCAGTTCGAATCAGCTCTTTTTACTGATCTTGCTAAATTCATAGGTGCCAAGAAAATATATCCGACACCATATCATACGCAAGCTAATGGATTAATTGAAAGATGGCATCTTACTCTCAAAGCTGACCTCATCTGCAGCCCTCAGATACCTTGGACAGAAAGGTTACTAACAGTTTTATTGGGTCTAAGAGCGGCTTACAAAGATGACATTAAAGCTTCTCCTTCAGAGCTCCTTTTCGGCACAACTCTGAGAGTGCCAGGAGAATTATTCGTCATACAATATGTACCGATATCATCTACGTCATTTTTGAACAAGCTTCTTCTGCACTTTGCCTCGCTCAAACCAACACCCACTTCACATCATACAGTACCGAGACAATTTGTACATCCAGAGTTAAAAAAATGCTCTCATGTTTTCAAACTTGTAAAAGCCATTAAACCTCCTTTAACTCTTCCACGCATAGGACCTCATGAGGTTATTAGGAGAGTGAATGAGAAGAACTACATTATCGACGTAGATGGTACTCCTAAAACTATCTCTACGAACCATCTCTACCCTGCTTTCATCGCAGCAGACGATCCTTCAATAGCTCAGCAACCAGCAACAAAAGAGCAACGCAGAATTACCTTCAACCTTCCTGAAACAACCTCATCTTCTTCTGAGTTGCCTTCTGACCAGGTGCCTTCTAAGGGAAAAGTGATTGTGGTGCCTCTGTCAAGCGCAATATCATCTTTACCAACAACAGCGCTGACGTGCGCAACGGTTATCAACTGAAGAAAGCAGACACTAGCGTCTCGCGCTTTCTTCGAGTAACAAAAAGCAAGAACTTGAACACTCCTTTTTTGGCCGAGTGCTCAAGCTATTAATATCGCTTAGTGATCACACTGTGCAAACCTCCATTTTGAGACTTTCAATCAATTACACAAGTGAATGTTAAACCTGTAATATCGCCCACATCAGTGGCGAAACTATTGTGTCGTTTTAAGTACAATAAAGCTTAAATCATTCTACGTTTATATATAGCAATATTTTTGGTGTTAATTCATTATGTTAAACCTAACCTGCCTCTTGCATGTGGCTGCGCGTTCAAAGGCATAGCCCACTAGATGCGTACATTCAATTCACTTTAGTATAAATTTATTTGAGTAGCATTCATCTTAAAACACGTCAGTCAATCCTAAATTGGTAACCCGATACCTTTAAAAATTCTTAATTAGATATTTCCAATAATGGGCACAGCTGAGTAATATTTCTTTTGTATGATCCAGTTGCAGTTTTTACAGTTGCTACTCGAGTTATACTATCGCTCCCGGGATATAATTTGATGACCACACCCAACTACTACTGAGCACATAGTTGATTTTTATTCATTATGATTACAACTGAATTTAATTGAAGTTCTCCAGTAGAATTATGCCATTTTTGTCATTTTTGTAATTCACTTAAGTATTCTAAATACCATCGTTTCCAAAAATTTTGGCGAGCTTTCGAAATAAAATTCCAGATTATTAAATGATTACCTGGGATGGAAATAAAATTCTTTTCCGGTAACATGCTCAAAGGGTGACCAACTAAAAAATGTGCAGGTGTTAAAGCTAAAGGATCATTAGGATCTGATGATATAGAATAAATAGGACGAGAGTTTAAAATAGCTTATATTTCAATCGCTAAAGTATTGAGTTCTTCAAATGTAAGTAATTGACTACCTACAACACATTTAAAATGATGCTTGAAAGATTTTACTGCTACTTCCCATAAACCGCTGAAATGTGGGGAAAGAGATGGATTAAAATGCCAAATTATATTTTTATTTATAGAATAAGTATTTATATCTTCACGGAATTCATCAGAAGTTAATAAAGCATATAAATCACGAAGTTGATTATTTGCATCGATGAAATTCGTACCATTGTCGGAGTAAACATGTGTCCTTATTGCCCTACAACTTATAAACCGTCTAAATGCACCAAGAAAACCGTCTGTAGTTAAATCGCTTACAATTTTAATATGCACTCCTTTTGTTGCCACACAAATGAAAACACATCCGTAAGCTTAAAATCGTGTGCGATTCCGATACTTTTTTCTTTTATAAATACGGGCCCAACAAAATCGGTACCAGTAGAAGAAAATGCAGCGGTACATTCTACACGCAAACTTAGTAAATCTCCCATTTGAGCATGTATTTACGTTTTATGCATTGTTTAATTATTTTTCTTACCTGATTTTTACCATCAAGAAGCCAAAAACGATGCCGAATCGTATATAAAGTTGATTGAATTCCAGCATAATAGGCATTACGATGCGTATCTCGAATTATAAGATCCGTTACATGATAATGCGAAGGTAATAAAATCGGGTGTTTTTTATCAAAATAAGATTCAAAATTATTTAATCGTCCACCAACGCGTAAAATACCGTATTCGTCAATAAAAGGATTAAGTGCCATGAATCGAGTAGCTTTAGTCTTTATTTTATTATTATTTGAAAGAATCTTAATTTCAGCATCAAATTGTTCTCTTTGAATTAATTGCAAAACCTTTTGTTCTGCTTCTATTTTTTCTTGAACATTGATATTTTTATCTTTGTATTTATTTGAAGGACGTATCCTTAAAATAAATGCTACAGTATTCATTAATGTTCTATACGAAGAAAATCGTTCAAAAAAATTACATTTAATTATATTTAAAGATAAAAACGTAATTTTCTTTAATCCAGGTACGTCTGAAACGTTATTTAAGTAATTGATAGGCCAATAATCTTTAGATTGTGCAAGCCATAAAGGTCCTTCAAACCACATTTGATTCTTTCAAAAATCTGTAGGCAATTGTCCTCGAGATAACGCATCTGCCGGATTTCTTTAGAATTAACGTGTCTTCATTGGATTGAATTTTTAAGTGTTTGTATTTTAGCTGCGCGATTAGCTTCGAAAAGTTTTAGAACTTGCGGATCTTTTTTAAGCCAATGAAGAACAATCGTTGAGTCTGACCAGAAAATTATTCGATCAATTTTTAAATTAAATGCAGAAATCAATTCTTTATAAAGGCGAGTGAGAATTAACGCTCCGAAAAGTTCAAGACGAGGAATAGTAATTTTTTTTTTTTAATGGTGCAACTCTTGGTTTCGCACAAGCAAGTCGAAAAATAGTTTGACCTTCTGAATTATTTGAACGAATATATAGACAAGCTCCGTGACCGCTTTGACTAGCATTGCAAAATCCATGAATTTCTATATGAATTGAATTTTTAAGTAATAATCGACGATCTATAGTTAAATCACGCACAGTGTTTCATTGATTAACAAATTTAATCCACGTAGAATGTAATGTTTGTGTTACTGATTCGTCCCAGTTAATTTTAGATTTCCAACATTCTTGCATAATTATTTTTGCAAATAAAATTAAAGGTCCTAATTAGCCTAATCAAAAATTTTTGCAATTTCTGATAAGATCTATTAGTTTAACTGAATAGATTAATTGATCATGTTTTGAATCTCAAACTACACTTAAGGTTTTTACTACAGAATTTTGTTCAACTGCACAATCTAAATTGAAAATTTTTCCATGAATATTATCAAGTGCGTGTTTATGATTAGATGCATATTGACATATATTAAATCCTCCTCGTTTTAATAACTCGATCATATCATTACGAATTTGCAAAATTTCTTCTAACGTATTAGCACCTGTTGATAAGTCATCTACATATAAATCATGTCTCATAATCATAGAAGCACGAGGAAAATTTAAACTTTTATCATCCGCAAGTTGTTTAAGTGTGCGAATAGCTAAGAAAGGAACAGAAGATACACCGAAAGTAACTGTATCAAGTTCATAACCTGAATTTGATTTTCATGATACCAAAATATACGTTGAAATTTCTGATCGTCTGGATGCACTAATACCTGCCGATAAATTTTTTCGATATCCGCTGTAAGCACGTATGTATACATTCGAAACCTTAATAAATGTTCAAAAAGTTTATTTTGAATCGTTGGTCCAATTAATAAGGATTTATTCAGCGAGATTCTTGTGTCTGATTTTGCCGAAGCATCAAAAACAACGCGTACTTTTGTTGTATTACTAGATTTTTTTATGACTGTGTGATGAGGCATAAAATAACCGTCAGTTGAGTTACTATCGACTAAAGACATATGTCCAAGAGAAATATATTCTTGCAATACTTTATTATATTCAACCTTAAGTTCCGAATCTGAATTTAAACGTTTTTCAAGAGAATAAAAACGTCTCAATGCTTGTGTTCGTGAATTTTCCAAATCCATATTATTAGTGCAAAAAGGCAAACAAACTATATATCGACCGCTTGAATCACGCGTAATGTTTTTAAATAATGATTTTCACAAAGCTTTGATTCCGATGATTTAAGTAAACTTGCATTACATTCTTCTATAGTCTAAAATTTTTCTAATTGTTCCGTTAAGTCTAATAAATTACATGACGCGAAATTTCCCTTTTCATTTTTATTCATTCCACGTGCGATAACTTAACCAAGTTGCGTCTTTTGCAAAAACAAATCGTTATTATCTCGTGTTAAATGTATTTGTCAAATTAATAATAATGACAAAGTTGCTCCAGAACCAATTAAAAGATCTATAGATCGTGGTAAATGAAATTCTGGACCAGCGAGTCGTAGATTATTTGGAGTATTTATTAAATTACGAGGAAATATTTCAACTGGTACAAAATCTGCAATTTTTGGTACCGTTAAAAATTTCAAAGATTTTTGAAAATCATTATAAATTGAGCGTAACTCTATTTCGATAATATTTTTTGATGAACTAGACATTTCATTAATTGCGTCGATTGGAATTGAACATGTATGTGTGACGTTCGAATGGAAACAAGCCTCGCGATTGTTTAGAACGCAAAAGCTAAACAGCTGAGAACAGTACATAGCAACGATGTAATATAAAAGAATCAATGTTTGTTTATTTGTTATTATTCGCAACATAGCCTCTTTGTAATACACATAATAAAACTGTTGTTAAGTCTTAACCTTATTGACAATTATTTTCTATATATGTATAGGAACATTTAATGAACGTGCAAATGTTTCTGTTATGAAATGAGCTGTCGCGCATGTATCAAGTAAAGCTCGTACTTTAATAAAATTACCTTCCGCATCCCTAACGCGTACGATAGCGCTCATCATCAATTGTGATTTGAAAATATTTACTGTTGAATTCAATGATAGATTTGCTAGTCATGCAGGCTTTTTAGACTGATCCATCTTAACTGTAGAAAGGAATTGGAATTCGAAACATTTGATTTTTCGGCTACTGAATTTAGAAGAGTATGATGAAATTTATTACATCGTTTACAACGCGAACTACTACACGCTCCTTCATGCATGCGAAGACAATTTCGACAAAGTTTGTGTGTTTTATTCAAATCCCAACGTTGAATAATATTTAATTATTTTATTTAAATATTTTATTTTTTATTCAACGTTCAATAATATTTAATTTAGCAAAATCTTGACATTAATATAGTGAATGATTTTCGCGACATTTGATACACGAATTTAAAGTACCTGTAACTAATGCACTTGAACCAAATTCATTTCGACGAATTTTCGATACGCGGTTTACGTTCAATACGTCGCTTACCACTAGATTTATCTTTATCAAGAGTATTTCCTTGTTCGAGAGTACACAATCTCAATGCAGTTCCATTTATAAATTTATAAAATTGTGATAAATCAGGAAGAATATCTAAACCTAAAGACTCCTTCCACTTGTGACGAATTTTCATTGGTAAAGCTCTTTCTAAAATTCAAATAATAATTTTTTCATCCGGACGTACATTCAATGTTTCTAACATATTTAAATGTTGTCTAATATCATCTATTAATTTTGATAACCCGCTCGATGTAACCTTTAATAAAGGACTAATATTTAAAATCGCGTCGATACGTTTTGATACGAGAACGTGTTTCTTTTCATAAGAGTCAATTAAAAGATTCCATGCGTTTTTATAATTTTCAGCACTTGCACTTAATATTGATAATTTATTCAATACTTCTCCTTTTAAACAGCTTTTCAAATATAAAAATTTTACTAAATCATCAATATCATTATGAGTATCTATCATCGTTAAAAACGTATTTTTAAAAGCAAGCCATTTCTCATAGTTACCGTTGAAATTAGGAAGCTCTGCAATTAGCAATTTGAAAAGTTTTTGTTTTTGTAAAAACTTCGAATTACCGATAGGAAAATCGAAATCGATATTGTTTGTTCGCGACTTCTTGCATACTTTTAATACGAGTAGCAATACCGTAAAACTTATCTTGAATTTCTGTTAATTCATTAAGCTGTTCATTTCCGGGATCTAATAACGCGAGTTCATAATTTAATTCTTTCTGATTATGAAATAATTCTGTTAATCGAGTTGATTTCAAATCTGCATTAATTTTATCGATTTTATTTCGTGAAAGTGCACTAAGCGTTTTCGTTACACTGAAAAAAGTTTTCACCTTAAAAACTAGTGCTAAATAATAGAAGGTTAAAATTGCGTGTTTTATAATGAAAAAAACCATGACAGTATCATTTTAATCAATGCTAGTTTTACTATTTTACCTTCTAAGGTCCAGCACATTGATTTTCAATGACTAGCACGGTTTTTTCCAGTGCCAACATCAAAATTTCAGTTCTGCGCATTAACAGAGAAATTCTTAATGCATGGTATCAGTTTTTTCACAAAATCAACTTATTGCTATCATAAATAATCTTTCAAGTCAGTTATATTTTATTTATTTATTTATACATGTATGTATGTATGTATGTATATATATATATATATATATATATATATATATATACATGTCTGTGAAAACATAATGACAGAGTTTTATGTTCAAAGTTCAACAAGATTTCTTTTTCAAGAAGAGTTATTTAGTTATTTTAGTACGAAATTATACGTAAAAACTGGTCGAAACGAACTTGCAATTTTTTCTCATTTTTTTTATGTAACTTCTCATAAAAGTAACATAGAGAAGCGGTACTCAAAATAAAGCTGAAGATTTGTGCTTTCAAATGCATGTATTGTGATAATCCAATAAAATAATTCTCTATGCGAAAAATTTGTAGGAAAAATGCAGAACATGAGAAAAATAAAATAAAGTAAATAAATTTATCAAATTGATTGATTAATTGATGATTATAGAGATATTAAAATGTCTAATTAATTGATATAGTTATATTTTATCAAATCTAATCTGATCATAATAAATTCCAGTAGCCTAATATTTTTAGGTTGGAAACTTTTTATGTATATATATCAACGAAAATAAAGTATCATTTATTTAAGGTAATTTATATTTACACTTGAAAAGATTTGTTAATTCAGTGAGATTCCACTCATTTAATATTTTTTGTATAAAATCATCCATTTGGCACTTATTTCCTATGCAATGAATAGAAAAACTTTGAAACTTTACAATCGTGCACACTGCTACAATCGAAAATTCGTATACACAAACATACACCAGCGCCGTTATTTAACGTGCTTGGCACCCGAAAAAACCGCGCCAAAGGTGGCACTGTAAATTCACGCGTCAGTTATCGAAAATAAATATTTATAGCACTAAAAAATACTACACTGGTATGAATTTTATTTGTGCTGTCAATAGAGCGAAAAAAATTAATGCCATTCATTACTTTAGAACACACTAGCATTGGAATTTAAACATCTAATCGAATTTAGCATTAGTTTCACCGGTGAAAACTTTTTTCCGTGTAACTGAGATTTAAGCCTTGAACGCTTCTGGGTTATGAACGCGATCCGATCTTGATCTATGATACAGTTACGCACAAATTGATTCACATAAAAATTAGATCGAATGTTACACTGATACGTATCAATAAAAATATATTGGTATATCTACCTATGTGTGTATGTGTACACACATAACCAAAAAACCGAACTTATCTGTAGATATCCAATAATACGGGAACGGAATAAGGTGATCAATCAATCAGGAAAAATGTGCTATGTTTACAGTCTCAAATGACAATTATAGGGGCGATTGTCTACCGTAATGGAAGGGATAAGTAACCTCGTTGTTGATAGCTGTTAAAAGTTGAATAATCAGTTATCTCAATATTTAAAATGTTTCTCTTTTAGATTACTCAATTTTTATTAAATATATTTTTCTTAATTTATGTGATTTTTGTAATCTATGTTTTTTAAATCAGTAAGATTCATACCTTAACAGGAGGCACCAAAAATGTTTATTATAGATGGAAATTTTTCATCTTAAAAAATGTCCATGATATTTTTAATCTAATTCATAAACTATATTAAAATAAAGATAATAAATCTAGATATCTTAATTAAAAATGAAATTATAAATGAAAAATAATAAGTCCAATAAATTTTATATTGATTTAATTTATTTATTAATAAGAACTGGAGGAAAAGCCCTAAAAATAGCACAAATCCTCTCGAAATGAAACAAAAATAATGAATTGTTACATGTAAGATTTAAAGTGTAATGTAATTTGAAATTTAATGTGTATCAAAAGGAAAACGAAAAATAATTTATTAGAAAAAGAAAATAAAATATTGAAATGGAAAATATAAAAGAAAATAATGTTAATACTTAATTTTGGTCAGGAGAAGAACTTCTTTAGATCATTATCGATCGCTTGAAGATGAATTCAGGAAAAAGATATTTTTTCCTACGGACCTTCTATCAAGATCACGTTTTCAGGAACGTATTGTTCCTTAGGGTCGGCTGATCGCACGATAGCAGGAATAAAAGAATCGATCTGTTCTTTTAATTATTAATATCAATAAATTGAAATAAAATATTAAAAAATAATTAAATTAATATCTTTTTAAAAAATCATGGTTATTTTTTTTCTGATTCAAAATTGCTGTCAGGAAGGTAACTCACTAACTTTATAAAAACAGTTTGAATATATATAAGAAAAAACAAAAGCATGTTGTTCATATATTCATTTGATTAATTAAAAAATATGTTCGATGGAACACCTGCATTACCACCTGTGGTATCGTCCATTTTCCCTGCTGCATCATTGTACAACAAGCCACTCGTTAAATGAGACGTTTTAGCTGTTGGGCCATAATTTATTAATGTTTGAATTTAAGCTCTGTATGCATAAGCATTGTTTGGCTGTGAAACAGGTTTCTGATTGAATAGCACGTTGACTTGATTGAACAACGAATGCAAAAGATTATTTATTAGTACAACCTTCTGTTCTTTAGGTGGTTCAGTACTAGTAAACGTTATACTTCCACTCACGCTTAACATTGTGTGAGCCAAGTCTAGATACTCAGTGTTGCCAGGGATGGTAAATTAAATTGGTGATTGGTCGTTGAGAGAAGATATCGGTTTGTACTGTACCCAGTAAAAGCCTTCAATCGCCGTCTTTGTCGAGAGTAATTCGAAGAGTAATAATTTCGACTTGATCTACTGACAAGATTCTGTATGCAACAACGCCATTTTGAAATTTTAATTTTTAAAAATATCTCTAGCTACAAGTGCTTTTCTATTCTGCTTCTTTTTTTTCGCAACTTTACCACTTTCCGAACGTTTAGCCCCTGAGGTGTTTGTAGTACCAAATGAACTTGGCGACTGAGCTGATGATGTCTCATTCTTCCTCTTTTTATATTCAGATTCCTCACCCTCTTTCGCGCTCAACTCACCCAAGAGCAATTTGTCCAGAACAACGTCAGCTTTTCTATTGAGATTTCTACCCCTCACACGAAAACGCTCTTTGACCGCCTTTTTGACAGGTCTGCCACCTAGAGTGACATCATTCGAGAATATTTTTACCTACTCGGAGAGCCTTTTTACCAAAGGCTCTTGCATCTTGCTTGATCTTCGGTACAGCTGCTCGTAAGAGACTCTTCAAAAAACTGCCTACTCCTGCACCTGACTGGTGATAACCAAAAAAGGTTCACCAACTCTAACGCACTTACCCCCATTACCAATCATTTGGTTATTGAAAAAATCTTCAAACTCAGACATTTTATCGGATGTGCTTAAAGTGGAGCGTTACAGCCCACGTACCGTAATCGAATGGAATTGGAAATCCGTGTTTGTCTTTTATCTCCATTTTGATCGACTCAAACGCTGAAGACAGAAGTGGTAGGTACATATGTGGTGAAAAGTTTTTAATCTCAACGCCGTAAACGTAATCGCGCAAATAAAGCGAGACTATACGTGGTATACGGAGTAATCTTGTGCGTATATCGCCTGTTACGTACGGCTGGCAAATGTTACTGTAAACCATGAGTACGGGTGGTTATCCGTTTACAAGGTTTGATGGACGAATACCGGTAATGCAGTGTTCTTTATTAGCTTTGCAAGAGAAAATTGTTAGATTTTCCAGACCTAGAATTCTCAGTAATTTTTCCGATAGTGTAAACGTGTGCATGTAAGTTGTACAATCTTCACCACGTCGGCATCTAACCTGCACATAGCCAACAGCTTGAATTTCAAAATATAAATGATTTTTCATATTCTCGAGATTATTTATTTCTTCTAAAAGACTTTCAATGTCACGATAAACACCAGGTTTGACTTTGGTAAACACCTTGGCTCTCTGAGTCTCCTCTGTTTCTCGAAAAACATTTTACATTTCATGTTTGGCTGTTTTAACAGAAATGACTCCCTCCTGCTCAACCATTAATATATGCTGAAATGTGAGAGGTATTTGAATTCCAGTAAGACCTACACACTAGTCGCCATGAAGATAAAAATTTTGTGATGATTGTGTAGTAAAATGTGTCGCCACTTTGTGTGGAAAAACAAACTTGCTGCTGTTGCTCGGTAAAACCATGTAAAATTCATCGTTCATTGTAAATTTTTCAAATCTTCAGCCGCTATTCAAAAGTTTAATTTTTCTGGGTACCCCCTCCAACTGACCAAATATTGTTACTTCGATCCTCTACTTTTGCTCTTCAAAACCTCAGCAACCTCAAACGCTTCGCTATCAAATTCCTTGCGCACTCTGCTCAACTATTCTTCGTAAAAATATCCGTCAATTTTTTCTCCACCAAGATCTGTCAAAGTATAGACGGGGGGTTGTCGTCTTGTGTCAACTCTAAAAATTGGAAACAACTCCAGAGTCCAGCCACCCTCATTTGCTTTCCTGAAGGCTGTCTTGGCACGACTGACATGAAACATCTATATAACGTCTTGTGCGCAAATGAGTAAAGTATCGCAAGATTTGACCTCTGAGGGTTCGAATAAAGCGTTCGGCAATGGCTGCCTTTATATTGTCGTTCCCGTTTCTTATAATGTTTGCTGATATTGTAAAGATTTTTGGCTCTCATCACCCGTAGAATGTAAAATTTTACCTATTTCCTCGTCAAAGCATGTCGTGGCTGTACCAAATGTCTGGACACTGGATGCGGGTGGTGTATGATTTGTAGTTGTCACGTCACGCTGCTGCTGATGCTGTTGCTCCAAACACTCTTGCGGTACTAAAATCTTTTTTTTGCGTACTCTATGCCATTAAAAAAGATTTCACAATAGCTGCACTAAATATGCTGATTTCAACACCGATTTCGTTTTTACCTCCAAACTACTCGGTTTAGTGAGTTTTCGCAACAGAGACGCGAATTTTCGCAATTGTCTCTTATAATACTTGCTAAGTGGAATATTTTCACGTAAAATCTTCAAAGCACACTTATTAAGCACTCTTATTAAGCACTCTTATTAAGTAAATTTAGAATTTACTTCACGTAATATGGCATTAAGTTTATAAAGTTCGATTTTACACAAAACATGTAATTAAGTCCAGTACTTTTCTGGCATTGGTCTGCTAAGACGTGTTGCCGGCTCCATTACAATCGCATGACTGATAGATTATTCGAGCACAAGCTTTTATGGAATTTAAGCAATGAGGCACATAAACGTACTGATGTTTGTCAAACGGAAATATACAAGTACGAAATCTCACGTTTTCAGGCGTGCCCTGTTTTAGATCTACGAACAAATAGCCATGTAGCTATGCTGTGGCATCAAGATATGACTCTTGCAAAAAACAAGGCTTCTTGGGGCAGACTTGGCGTGCCAGATGATTTATTTACGCTCGATCGCGCGGATTTTTAAATACCACGATGTAATTTGAGTTTAAAGAAATTTCTTGCTGACTTTGTTGAAAGAGATTTTGCGAGATAAAGATGACACTCAAGTTATTGTGATGACTGCCTTTGGTAAAAAGATTGACTACATCATAAAATCGTCAAGGATCAAGAGTTTTGCTCGTGGATCATTGGCATAATCTTCGATCTTTAGTGAACTCTCGTGAAATTCGATTCCCTCACCCAACTACTTGTAAATCGGCTGCCAACCCTCCTGAAAATGATCGCGGAACTTATGATGCAATATTTTGCGTCACTTTTTTTATCACTATTCGTGTCGCTTTATCGAGCCAAAAGTGACTCAACTTTTTGCGCAACTTTTCCAAAAATATAATATTATGTAAATTATAAATATTTTTTTTAAATTTTACTCTACATAATTTGAAAGATGTTAAAATACAGAATTAAAAATATTTAAAGCATGATTTAATTGTCTACGTTTAAAGAATTAACTCGAAAAAATCTCTGAAATAAATTGAAAATTTTTTATCTAAATTATTAAAGGAGTGTTAATAGTCCATACAATAGAGCAAAGAAAAAGGCTATTTTAGACATTAATTAGGGGCTTAATGAAATCTGTATAAAGTTGTTAAGGGCGATGAAAAAACATACCCTATATAAAATGTAACCAAAAAAGGGTAGAAAATGCTCTAGGAGGCTGAAAAGTTGGCCGAAACAGCTTTTTTAATTCTCTGAAGCAACCTATGCATTTTAGCGAAGAAAGTAATTAATAAAAGTATTAGAGAATAAAAAAAACCTACAATTTGAGTACTGCTGCGATTATTTTCGTCAATTAGTTATTGCAAAAAAGCCAAAAAACCATAAAAAATGGCCATTTCTTAGATATCAATTATTTATTGCAAAAATAATTTTTTAAATATTTTTAAACTTTCAAAAGGAAGCCTTCATAAATACGAACAGAAAGAAAGGTTGTAACAGCAAATTGGTTAATTTGTTGCTGAGCTATTCCCTATTATTTATCCCAACACGCATGATGTCTATTGCTATAATTTTTTTTTAGCTAAACATATTGAGTTGCATAAGAGCTTAAACTCTTCATTAAGGTTCAAATTTTCATATTTCGTTAAGAGCAAATGAGAAAATTGAATTGCAATATTTTTTATAACGCTTTAAAAAAGAGGGTGTTTTTATTTACAAATAAGTGAAGCTGGGGCTTTATTTATAACTTTTACGAATTTGCTATTTAAATATTCTTATAGCTGGGTTTGAAACGAAGATTAAAAAAAAGAACTCCCTAAGGTCAATAGGAGCCGAGATAAGACTTTTATTTAAATCACAGCCACTTTGTTTATAACAATTAAGAAACGAATCAAGCGTCATTTTTTAGTTGAAGACTTAAATTTTAAAAATCTATGATTAGATTTTTCAAAATGCGACTCTTTATTATTAAAACTAAAATAATAACATACAAATAATAACGGGAAGATCGGAGTCGTGGTGGGGTTGTTTATTTTTGCGTGTGAGGAAAGTTAACGAAGCACCCCGATCCAATAAAATTCGTAAAAATTAACTATATTTCCGTAAATAATAGTTTCTCAAAACAGAATGTATTTAAATTAAAACAACTGTACCTAATATGGACACCTCAAACGCAAATTATTGTTGTGGCTCCCTAGATCAATATTTCTAGACGTATAATGTCTTATTTTAAAGCTAAAAAAAGAACTTTAAAATGAGATATCATGAGTTTTATTACGATGAATATTTACGAAATGCGCGCAGATTTACGTAAATGTTGTAAATGAACTTACCTTATTAATTCTCGTAATTATTACATTTGGAACCTGCAGAATAGTTTAATTGAAATTTTTATTGATTCTATATTTTAACTTATTATAATAATGAATTGATAGTTTCAATAAATAAAAAAATAATTAATAATAATTTTAAAAATTTTAATAGTAATAATAAAAATTGTTATCTCGTTTTTTTTACTTTTCTTTGTTTTAATGCAAAAAAATTTTTTTATTATTAAATATATTTTTATTTTCTTTCTAAAATTAAACTACTAAGATTTTGATGTAAGAAAAATTTTTAAAATAACACAGAAAAAATCTATAAACCAAGGGTAATTAGAAAATTTGAATTTGTATTTAAATAAACATTGAATTTCAGCAACAGCGTCTCATATATTATATAGATTAAAGTTATTATTTCTAGCAATTGTAATGGGGAGAGTTGCTCCAATGTCGAGGCAATCGAAATTGAAAACGACGCATGCAAAGAAAAGGATAATATAAATTGTAATATTTTTATAGAGGAAAACGAAAGCGAACTAACCGCCAAAAAAAAAGAAAAATTAATATTTAATAAAAATATATTTTACACGAAAATAAACATTTTCTTATCCTTCTTCCATAAATTTTATCCTTTTATATCATAATTTTTTCGGTTTATATTAATAATTAATAATGAAATAAAAAATAAAAATAGATTCAATTAAAAAGCAATTTTCATATCAATTTTTCTATTATATTTAGGAAATATTCCTTACATGAAAATTTTAGTAGTTTAATTCTAGAAAAAAAAATAAAAATATATTTAATGATGAAAAAATTTTATTGCATGAAAAACAAAGTAAAGTAAAAAAAAACGAGATAACAATTTTTATTATTATTATTAAAATTTTTGCAATTATTAATAATTATTATTTTATTTATCAAAAATATAAATTCATTATAATAATTAGTTAAAATATAGAAATAATTAAAATTTTAATTAAACTTGTCTCCAAGTTCCAAATGTAATAATTACGAGAAATAATAAGGTAAGTTCATTTACAACATTAACGTAAATCCGCGCGCATCATGTAAATATTGATCGTAATCGTTCTTTTAGCTTTAAAATAAGACATTACACGTCTAAAAATATTGATTTACTGAGCCACAACAATCATTTGCGTTTGAGGTTTTAGTATTAGGTACAGTTGTTTTAACTTAAATACACCCTATTTTGAAAAACAATTTGCACCAATATTAATAATTTTCTAAAGTATCCCAGATTTAAGAAAAAACATCAAAATCGGTCCATTATTTACGGAGATACGGTTAATTTTTACAAATTTTATTGGAATGGGGTCCGTCGTTAACTTTCCTCACGCGCAAAGATAAGCATCCCCACCGTGCGCACGCGTGCGTGCCTACGTGTGTGTGTGTGTGTGTGTGTGTGTGTGTGTGTGTATGTGTGAAAACTACTCGATGGATTTGCTTCTAATTTTTCGTGGAATTTATTTTTTGTTTAATTTGCTGGGAAGCTATTGATAATTGGTTTTTAATTCTTCTAGCGTAGTTTTAATTTTAGAGTTGTTTATAAAACAATTTTGATTTTTCATTTTTCTGATTTTTTTTGTTGACTAATCAATTAATTTGCTTCAAAATTCGCATGAAAATTATTTGCGATTGCCCAAATAAAATAAATTTCTAAAAACTGATTTTCTTAGATTAGTTTTAATTTTAGAGCATTTTGAAATTTTTGAAAAAAATGTTTATATTTAATAAGCTAATAAAATCTCAAAAACTACTCGATGGATTTACTTCAAATTTTCCATACAATGTAATTTTTTGATTAACTGGTGCGGAAGCTACTGAGAATTGGTTTTTTTAGTGTAGTTTTAACTTTACAGCCATTTTAGTAATTTTAAAAAAATTTCGATTTTTTATCTTTTTTGTATTTTACGTAAACTACTCGAAGAATTTGCTTTAAAATTTGTATGGAACATATTTTCGACTGTCAAAAGAAGAAAAACTTTTGAAAACTGATTTTCTTAGCGCACTCTTAATTTTACAGCATTTAAAAAATTTTAAAAAATATTTTTTTTTTCTTTTTTTTCTATTTTACGAAAACCATTCAATAGATCTGCTCCAAAATTTGTACGCAAGTTATTCGCTACTGTGTGAAGAAGACAAGCTTTGGTAAACTAATTTTCTCAGAACAATTTTAATTTAAGAGCATTTTAAAAATTTTCAAAAAAATTATTACTTTTTATTTATCTTCTATTTTGTGTAAATCATACAATAAATTTCCTTCAAAATTTTTATACAATTAATTTGCTATTGTCTGAAGAAAATAAGCTTTCGAAAACTAATTTTTTTAGTGTGGTTACAATTTTAGAAAATTTTAAAGATTTTTAAAAAAATTTCGATTCTTTTCTTATTTTTTTTAATTTTACGTAAAGTACTCGATAGATTTGTTCTAAAATTTGCAGGGAAATTATTTACGACTGCTAAAAGAAGGAAAATTTTCAAAAATTGATTTTTTTTAGTGTAGCTTTAATTTTAGAGCATTTTTAAAATTTTGAAAAGAAAATGTTATTTATTCAGCTAATTAGATCTTGAAAATTACTCAATGGATTTGCTTCGAATTTTGCATGCTATCTATTATTTTGTCTAAATAGACGGGAAGCAATTAAAAATTGGTTTTTATAGAGTAGTTTTTTAATAGAGCTTTTTTAAGAACGTTTAAAAAATTTTCGATTTTTCATTTTTTTTTGTATTTTAAGTAAATTACTTGATGAATTTGCTTTAAAATTTGCATGGGAATTATTTGCAACTGCCGAAAGAAGGATGACTTTTAAAAACCAATTTCCTTAGCGTAGCTTTATGATAACTTCTTTTGATTTCTGATTTAATGCTTTCACGAACTCTTTTCTTACTTCCTCACTTCCTTTTTGTCCTTTTTTCTTAGATTGATCCTCGTTTTTACCCTATTTTTATCCATCCTTGCTCTCTTCCTATTTACTAATCACTCTCTCACATTCAATAATTTTTCTTGAATAGAAATTGTATTTTATATTGAAATCACATTTTAAAAAAAATTAAATCAAATTACTTTAACTCAATAAGCTCTATGAGAAAGCATTGCGCCAAAGCACTTGGCAGCGTTTTTTAAAGCGTTATAAAAAATATTGCGATTCAATTTTCTCATTTGCTCTTAACGAAATATGAAAATTTGAACCTTCATGAAGAGTTTCAGCCCTCATGCAACTCAATATGTTCAGCCAAAAAAAAATTATAGCAATAAACATTATGCGTGTTGGGATAAATAATAGGGAATACCTCAGCAACAAATTAACCAATTTGCTGTTACAACTTTTCTTTCTGGTCGTATTTATGAAGGCTTCAATTTGAAAGTTTAAAAATAGTTAAAAAATTATTTTTGCAATAAATAATTGAATTATCCGAGAAATCGCCATTTTTTATAGTTTTTTGGCTATTTTGCAATAACTAATTGACGAAAATAATAAAGGTTTTTTTATTCTCTAATACTTTTATTAGTTACTTTTTTTGCTAAAATGCATAGGTTGCTTTAGAGAATTAAAAAAGCTGTTTCGGCCAACTTTGCAGCCTCCTGGAGCATTTCCTACCGTTTTCTTGGTTACATTTTATAAAGGGTATGTTTTTTCATCGATCTTAACAACTCTTTATAGGTTTCATTAAGCCCCTAATTAATGTCCTCAAAATTTCTCTGTTGATTGGACTATAATAAAATAAAAATATTATTAAGAATTAAAAAGTTCCATTTTTATGATAAAATGTGTATGTGTGTAGGTGTGTATGTGTATGTATTTGTATGCATGTGCATGTATATATCGACGGTGGCTACGAAAACAATCACAGCTGTGTAATTGACTACAAAAAAAGCGCATCTCTAAAAGTATTGTGAAAAAAAACACATCTCCAAAAGTGCGGCAAAAAAAACACATCTTCAAAAGTGCGGCAAAGAAAAACACACTTTGAAAACACGATGAAAATTTTCAAGGGCTGTTTTTTACGCCGCACTCTTGAAGATGTGTTTCTTTCGCCGTACATTTGGAGATGTGTTTTTTTTTCGTAGTCAATTACAGAGCTGTGATTGTTTTCGTAGCCCCCATCGATATATACATGCACATGTAAACAAACACACACACATACACGCCTATACACATACATATTCTATCATAAAAAATTGAACTTCTTAATTTTCAAGAATGTTTTTATTTCATTAATACTTCTTTAATGATTTAAATTTAAATTTATTTCAACGTTTTTTTTCATATTAATTCTCTAAACGTAGACAATCAAATTATGCTCTAAATATTTTTGATTCTGTATTTTAACATCTTTTAAATTATGTAAAATAAAATTAAAAATAAAATATTTATAATTTATTTTATATTTTTTTTGGAAAAGTTGCGCAAGAAGTTGGGTCACTTTTGCCTCGATAAAGCGACACGAAAAGTGATATAAAAAGTGACTCAAAAGGTGACGCAAAATATTGCATCATAAGCTCCGTGATCATTTTTAGGAGGGACTCGATATAGTACAAGGGTATACACTCGAATTTAGTATCACTTATGCAATCAATGTAATGCTAAAAATTCTTCACAAATACAATTTTACCACATGAGCTGGGTTCAAAATCATCAAAGTCCACGAATGCACCCACCTGCAAACGTTCATGTTACCGCTGTTGTCAAACTTCTACTACTAACCTCATCACATCCTCGAACCACTCTACATATACGATCATTAATAGTAATGAGCAAGAGTGAGAGGCGGCGGCGCGCGCGCATGTGCGAGCAGTATCATGCTGGCGCTAGCTAATCATTTAGCTGTTTAGCCATATAGCTGGCTGACGCCAAAATCATTCCGTTCTTTAGCTATATGGCTGGAAGAACCTACTAAGTATTAGCCTGTTATTTGCTCGAGAACGTTTGCCACCATCCCTACTTCTACCTACCACCACCACCTTCATCGCCACCCCGCATTTCCAGTATAAAAGTAAAAGCAGCATCAGTGCTCGGTTAGTGTTGGACAAGTTTTGGTATCATAAAAATAAATAGCTTATAGTCGAGAAATTTGAGCAAAAGGGTAATCTAAACATTAAATTTAAAGGTAAAGGTACAGGTAAAATTTAAACAAAAAATTCATTAAAGACTCAAATTCTTAAATTTCTAGAAACTTTTGTAAAGATTCGTCAGAAAGTGTGGTGAGATTATTCGTATCTCGTAAAAAAATTAATGAATCAAACAGAAAAGGTGTTATTAGATTACAATAAATTATAAAAATTTATTACAAAATTTTTTTCGTTTTAATTCTAGAACTCATGTATAATATTTGCACTTAAATAATAATATATCAACAATAATTGATTATTTAATAAGATTTATAACCGTATGGATAACTAAGCTTGTTATTTACAAACCATCTCTTTGAATATACGGGCTCACATGCTTTACGTTCAGGTCGTGTTACAGCATCATGAAATTGTGTACGCCTTATAGCATCGTAATTAGCAAAAAGTAGTGGTATTTCGCTGGTAACAAGTTTCCGTACGGAATAAAAGTTTAGTTTTTGACTCACCGACAAATCAAGCCTGATGCCTTTGATTTTGCGAACACATCCTTCGACGCCATCTGGTGTCAAATATTTGTACTCGTAAAATTTTGGTCCTCCAGAGACGAATGATGTAATACTCGTACCAAGACCATAACAGGCCAATTCGTCGGTCATGTCATCCAAGAACGGTCCTGTCTCAGCATCGTACTCACCGATGCGACTTAAATGTACAATAGAATCAGTATCGTAATACAACACGCGTTCGCTTGACGATTGCAATTCTTCATAAAGTTTCAAATGCTCCAGAGCTGTGGTATAGGCGGCTACTACAACGTTACATAATGCTGATGGCTCGACAGCCGCTCCTCTGCTGTGTCAACTTACGTGAATTGTCGTATCGTCGATCGGTAAAATGGAGTCAACCTTCGCTTCGGTACTACAGAGTGATTCAAACAATCTCTGTGGATCATCTACCGCTTCGGTCTTTGGCATATTTTCTAGTTGACCAAATTTACTAAACAATAAATTCAGACAGAGCTTTACTACAAATCTCAGGCCAGCATTACATTTTATTTGATTTCTGTCTAATTTTATACCCTCTTGTTGCGCGAATTCTTTAATGTATTGAGCAATCGCTTTTTTATCGACAATAGGCTGCATCTAACAAAGGTGTTCTATTGGCCTCTTACCATTACATATTTTACAAAATATCGTATTACAATCATGTGGTTCTTTATCGTTGATTCGCACTGTTTTACTACATGTACGACAAATTTTTATACTCTCACATACCGCCCGAGAATTATCGAAAGATTTTAAATTCTTATGATTTTTAAAACAAACAGCACCGTAAAAATCTCCGCTACATTGAAAACATTTTATTTTTTCCTGATTTATATCACCAAGAGGTTTCCGCAAACATTTATAGCATTTTCACTCACATTTATGATTTTTCTGATGACTTGATTTTTTATTGCAAGGTATACAGTAGCCTCGATTCCTAGCCGCTGCAAGTAAATTTAAAATTGACTATTAATGTCTGGAATTTCCAAAATACATAATATTTAGAGTATGCCTAACGACATTACCAACGTCGTGTACGAAACATGCACCATCATAAAGCGGCCTATATCTACGAGCAAAATTTTGAAAAGAATAAACAACGATTGCGACTCCAAAGAGTGCATAATATTCTTAAAATAATTTGATCTCTTCTATACCACAGCCCGTCTCGACTATCGTACCTCTCGCAGCTCTGACAAGTTTCAATGCTGACATTCTCTCATATCGTGCTGTATGATATCTTATTCTATTCCATCTGCCATGGAAAATTTTACTGTACGTTTGACCTCGTATGGCGTATACGTGAATATGATTGTGCATATTCACACACGTGACGATATAACTCGCTTATAGCGGTTTCCAACCAATCATATACATTTGCATTAGCTGTTAGAGGTAATATCGACACTGTTAATTGTCGCCCTCGAAGCTCAAACTGTTTGTAATATCGTGAAATCTCTTCGTGAATGATAATGTGTTCCTGAGCAGAAGTACCATCTCTCTGTTGAAGACATTCGTCTACAATATGGTGCAATCATATATAACAATTAATACAATTATAAAATTACATACGCCTCAATAGTCGAGATCTTCTGTACCTGGTGTCGATATTGCAGATAATGTAGTTCCAGGTAAAACTATTTTATTCGACGTTTGTATATCCTGGTAATTTTTTCGTAAGAGCAACCAGGCAACGGTTCATTAGGTGGTGGTGGCGCTGTAGTATCAGCAATTATCCCCTCTAACATCGTGTTTGGAGTATTATGATCATAAGTCACGTGATCATCTAAGGAATTTATAACTTCTCTTACTTCTTCGGTGGGCGGTAGTGACGCAGGATCTCTCAAACTAAGAAGATTCATCAATAATTCATCCCGACCACTATCCTCCATCATGTTTTGTAGGTCTAAAAATTTTTTAATATCATATCTTCTAAAGTCACACTATTTTAAACAAAAAAGTCTCATCCCGCAAAATTCTCCGACCATAAATAAGAGATCTATAGATTATTAATCCGATGTTGGGAATCGATATTTTTTGTAAAACATATTCTTGGATTTATCATTGTATTTACAACATAAAATTATCTTGCAAAATTTTTTGACCGTAAATAAGTAATTTATTGAGAATTGGTTCGATATTGGAAATCAATTTTTTTTTGTAAAATATATTTTCGGATTTATTATTTTATTTACAACCAAAAAGTCTTATCCCGCAAAATTCTCCGACCATAAATAAAAAATCTATAGATTATTGATCCGATATTAAAAATTGATATTTTTTTGTAAAACATATTTTCGGATTTATCATTATATTTACAACATAAAATTATTGTCTTGCAAAATTTCTTAACCGTAAATAAATAAGTTATTGAGGATTGGTTCGATATTGGGAATCAATATTTCTTGTAAAACTTATTTTTGGATTTAGTATTTTATTTATAACATAAAATTCTTATCCCGCAAAATTCTTCGGTGGTAAATAAAAAAGATATAGATTATTTAACGATTATTGGCTACGATTTCGAGATTTTAAAATTCATTTCTAGATTTGTTATCAGATTCATGTTAGAAAATATGCATAACTTACCTGTAGTGACACTATGATGCAACATGAGATGTCTCACTTGAGGTGCATCTTGCATTCCTCTGCTCTTAATACAAGGACCAATTATATCAAGTATCTGATTATCAGTAAAAATATTTAGCTTAAACATATAGGCTAAAGTACGTAGCCCGCAAAGTCCTATAATGAATTTAATCTTTTATAACAGATTATTCATAAAGCAAGTTTTCAAATTTTTGCGCCATGTGTAATTACAAAATAGTTTTATTTGTGGTTCACAAAGCTCAGCCACATTTCAAATAGCTATTAGGATATTATATAAGTCTTTTTTATTCATTCTGTTTTTTTTTTGTTATTCTTCTTTGAATGTTAAAACTCAGAATATCAGAACCGTAAATCGTTGTCTATTTATACCGAAATTAAATCATAAATTTAAGGGTGAGCATGCGCGTAAAAATATAATATTTAACTTGTCAATACCTGTAAAATTAATTTGATATTTATACCTCTAACATAGCGAGAAATATTTTAGTTTAATGAGAACCGCCGAGCCGTATATACGTGAATACGTAATTCAATATTCTGAATAATAATCTTTGAATAGTTATTAACAATTTAATATAAATTTTATATAAAATATTAAGTTAGCATGTTCATAATTAAAACTCAGATTGCCATTATTTTGCTCATGAGAAGGTGGGACTTTTTTCTTTAAGGCGTGTGTCATACAATCTCATTCGTCTAAAGTGTCACGCTTATCAAACTTGGGCTGATCCTATTACAACAAATGGCTTGAGTGCACCTCTTAAGAGGCGGCCGTATCATTCTGTCCTTGTCTAATCTAAATTTTCGTTATTATTAATAAATAAAATATTTTCATAGAAAAGTAAGACAACCGCCCAATAGAGCAAAAGACAAGCAAACGATTCTTTTCTATGAAAAAATATGAAATTTTTATTATTTTTCGAGTGAAGTCTGAAACGAAAAAACAGTTCAATCAACTCAATCAAGTTCGATTGTTTTTCCGTTTCAGACTTCACTCAAAAAATAATAAAAATTTCATATTTTTTCATAGAAAAGAATCGTTTGCTTGTCTTTTGCTCTATTGGGCGGTTGTCTTACTTTTCTATCAAAATATTTTATTTATTTATAGTAACGAAAATTTAGATTAGACAAGGACAGAATGATACGGCCTCCTCTTAAGAGCAGACCAAACTATCTGTCCTTGTCTAATAGTGTTTTTCATCATTTATATAAACACTATTGGCTGTAACATTAAAAAAAGGGTAGCCCCGCTAGATACTAGTGTAATAGATGAATTCGATAATAAGAACAAATTGATTTTATCACGTAGTTTTTGAAGAATATGAGACCTACTGAAAATCTAAAAAATAACCTATCTTTTGTAGGTCTCGTATTATTTAAAAACTACATGATTAAATTATTTGGTTTCTACAATAAAATTTAACAATCATACTGGAATCTAGCGGAGGCTGCCAGTTTTTCGTGTTACAGCTAATAGTGTTTACATAAATAATTAAAAAAACTATAAGACAAAGACAGAAGAACACCCATACCACATTGTCGTAGTAATGGCTATTATGCTTCTTTGTGAATCTTAATTCTTATTAAATCTTTGTACTTTACATACTTTATACATACACTTAATTTGCATATGCACCTAATTTGCATGCATACTTGAACTATTAATAAATATAGATATTAGATAACATCTTTAATATATAAATTAAGCATTATTTTATAACATACACATCTCCTATCAAAATAACGAATGGTATACCCCTTTCTTTCTTATAATAGCCTGATACTTTTTTCTTATTTTTATCATGAATTGTCAATATTTATTGCGTGATAATTGATAATTTATAAATAAAACTTTTTAAATAATAATCATCTGTCAATATAAAATATTCGATTTTGATAAATATTAATATTTACATATAATTTGCATGTGTATGTATATTTATATAAACTAGGGGGCAAGCCCCCTGCGCGCAAGCGCGCCAACCCCCATCTTGCTTTTATAACTTTAAAAAAATATTTAAGAATTTGCAATTTTTTAAATAATTTTTATTTAAAATACTAAATAATATTAATTATTCAAAAGTTTTCTTGAGGTCAATCTTCAATGATTTTTTAATGAACCTCATCATTCGTGAAGTCCTAGCTTTATACGAGGACAGAATTAATAATTAAATATTGTGTGTTATGAGGGCTACGTGTATATGTTTTATTATAATATTAAATAAAAAATAAAGTCAGTAATTGATTTATAAACGTTTTATTAAATGTTAGTCTAGTAGTAAAAAGATTCTAAATTTAACGCTGTCATGTAAGTTAAAAAATGAGAGGCACATTTCTATCGATGACAGCGACGACAGTGGCGATATACTTTCAATAATATAGAGAGAATATAATATAAATAGATCTAAAATTCAGCTGAAATTCAGCTGAAATCAAACCAAAATTTACCTAAAATTGCTTAAAATTAATATAAATTTTAGCTAATTTTTAGTTAACTTTTAGGTAACTTTTAGCTAATTTTTAGCTGAATTGAAGCTTAATTTTAGTTAGATTCTAGCTAAATTTTAGCTAACCAAAGACAAATCGAATTCTCATAAGCAGCGGCAGCGACAGCGGCGGTGGCGAAATCTTTTTATAATATATACCCCCCTGCTCGCTTCGCTTGCCAACCCCCCTTTTGAATTTAAAACATAGATTTTACAATGTATATAATCCCTTTTAATAATTTTACATTCATATACTTATACACCTTCATACATTTTTTATATTTCAATAATTAATAATGTACACATAATATAAAATATAACATATGATATAAATATTTATTCATACAGCGCATATTAGACGCTGTTATGGTCACCATCTCTAACCGATCTTTTTTTCGCATTATGCTCCGAGAATCACCTCCTAACTTCTAAAGACTCAATTCTTATTTCATTTATCTGGCATAAACAAATATTTTCTTTTTTGTAAATTTCTAAAATCTTTTATAATATAAAAAGAAAAATAAATTTTATGATAATTTAAATCAAATTGACCTAATTTATCAGATTTTGAGTAAAAAAATTAAAATTTTGAATAAAATTCACAATAAATTAGCTGAAATTTACGATAAATTAGGTAAAATTTACCATAAATTAGCTAAATTCATCAGTAAAAAGGAGGAGTAAGGGAGGATTTTGAGAGACTGACAGCGGCAGCGACGAAAATCCTTTATAATATAGAAAGATATATATATATAGATACAGGGTGACCCATTTTAAATGCTTCATCCAAATATTTCAAATAGAAAACATTTCTGAGAAAAACTTTTAAGACAAACGTTGTAAGGTTTGGGTGGGGTCATCTTTTGGTGACCATGAACATGACCATAATTATCATGGTCAGCATAAGTCAAGTGAATTTTTTCAAATAAGAACCCCTCACTTAGACTCCGTAAATGAAAAGAGTGAAAAATTTTATGTCCAAATATATTCTTAACCATGACCATGACCACGACCATGACCATGACCATGATCATCATGGTCAGCATGGGTCAAGTTAATCTTTTCAAATGGGAACCCCTAACTCCAGGAATGAAAAAAGCGAAAAATTTTACGTCCAAGTATGTCCTTAACCGTGACTATGACCATGATCATCATAGTCAGGATGGTTCCAGTTGATTTTTTGAAATTAAAACCCTCAACTTCGACTCCGGAAATAAAAAGAGCGGAAAATTTTACGTTCAAGTATGTCCTTAAACATGACCATAACCATGATGGTTAGCATGGTTCAAGATGATTTTTTAATATGGGAATATTGGCCCAACTGATAAAGCCAAGACTGGAAGGA
The DNA here is from genome assembly GCA_017163975.1 of Anastatus disparis. Lineage (NCBI taxonomy): Eukaryota > Metazoa > Arthropoda > Insecta > Hymenoptera > Eupelmidae > Anastatus > Anastatus disparis. Next base: position 7,164,694 of record JAFFSR010000282.1, read on the forward strand.
TTCCGGCCGATTAAGGCAAGAATCCTAGCCCAGCTGGTTAAGGCAAGACCGGGAGTCTCTTGGCCCATTTGATAATAACATTACCAATTTTTCTTTTATCTAATTAAATGTTTAAAATAAAAATACCGCCATTATCATTAATGCATAGTTCGACTCTTCTTTGAAAGCTTCAGAGAGTAACTAAAAGCACATGCTTTGGTATATTTTGGCAAACATTAATGATTCGTTAAATCATATTTTCTCTAGTAGTCGGAGCTTCTTTATATACAGTATTTATTAAAAATCTCCATGGATAGAAATCGATGCTCGTGAGATCTGGAGATCGGGCGAGCCATTCAACATGATTGTCACCACAACCCATACCTATCTACTTATTGTGGTATGTTTGATTTACAAAATCCTGAACTATGTTACTTCTGTGAGCAGGTGCCCCATCACGTTGAAACCACATACGGACTCTTTTTTCAAGATCAACATTCTTTAATGAATTTGGTAATTAATTAGTCAGAAAATCAAGATAATTATTACAATTAACGGCCCCATGAAAAAATAAGTAACCATTAACGATACCACACCAAACCGTGAGACTCTACCTATTTTGGTGATCGATTGACATACGCCAATGAGGATTGTGAATAAAATAATAGTGACAATTGTATCGGTTAAGTTCATCTGTGTTATGAAAGGTTGCTTTGTCCAAAAACATGGCGTAATGAAAAAATTGTGGATCGTTTTTCAGTCTTTACCGTGCCCATTTAATAAATCATAGCCTTCTCTGAAAATCATGTTCCATTAACTCTTGATGCAAAGTTATGTGGTATGGATAAAACCGAAGCAGTTTTAAAATTCTTCTTACAGTTTCTCTTGAAATTCCAGATTGTACAGCAATCTTTCTAGTTGAAATGTGGGGGTTCAAATCAACCAAAGCAAGTACTACCAGGAGGGTCATTCCTCTCGATCGTCATAGTTCTTCGACGTTGTCTTGCTCTTGGTGGTGCCTCTCGTTCACGCTGTTCAATTCTACAAATTGTTCTACGGTCTGGATGATGATTTCTTTCGGGGACAGCTCCTGATATAATCGTGGAGCTGTACGATAATTTATTCTGCATTCTCCCAAAATTAAAAGGATATCTACAATTTCGCTTCTTGTATAATCAGGCATTTTATTTGTAAACCGATATACAAAAAGTCAATAAAATGAACGAAAAAAAAATATTGTCAAGTATTTTCTGAAATAAAAATAAGTGACGGTCTCGTATTGCGATATTATATCGCTGCTGCCAGCGAAAACAATCATAATAAAACATTCACCATAAAAAATGTTTCATTCTTATAACTGCGTCGAAAATACAATTTCCAGAAAACTGTGGGGAAAAAATTATAATCCAATAATGTATAAAAACAATTATTTTCGCCGCATATATGAAGAACCTAATTCTTTTCTTATTTAAATTTAAAACTTTTTTTTTTCTCGGTAAATTTTATGGACTAATTTTTTTTATGCTCCGTATTGTACATGTATTTAAATAGTTTTCAGACATTGTTAATTTTGTTCCTAGAGAAAAAATAAAAAAAGAGTAAAAAAAAATTGAAAAAAATAGCGAAAAATTGAAACACGCTTCGTGTACGCAATTTTTAGTCTAATGAACTATAATATTGAGGAAATTAGTTTTTCAGGTATACAAACAAGTGTGCAAAGTTTTTCGTTGAAATATCGTAGAATTACCAAATATTAGTTTATACAAAAATTAACGAGAATAACTTTGCAGCCAATTAACATTTTTTATTTAAGTTTAGATTAACTTTAGTTTATTATCTTTCATTTACGAGATCAAAATTAGGCACTCCCGATTGGAAATTTAATTTTACTTGAATGACCTTTAGGGTCACGGTCAAGGTCATATACGGACGTAGAAGATACCGCTCTTCTTCAGGGTCAAAACTAGGCTATTTTCACCAAATTATAGTTTGTTTTCGTGCCTTAAAAAGACGTTACGGTGAAAATTTCAGCCCTCTAGTAGCCTTAGGGCCAGAGCTATGATCCCTTTAAAATAAAAAAATGGTCCATTTTTACCCCTTTTTTTGAGAGCTTATCTTCCGACTCCCTGTTAACCGATTTTGATTTACCAATTTTAATTTTTTTGGTTATAATGTCTAGTATATTTTATGATTTTTTTATATTTTTAAATATTAATATCCATTCATGGCAACCAAATTTAAACAAAAGACATTTTAAAAAATTTGACCATCTTCAAAGCGCTGCTAAAACCGGAAAAATGAACGAAAAAACTTTTTGAAAGTCTTATTTTAAAAATATTTTCAAAACATTGCAAATGAGCTCTGCTAAATTAAAGTTGGCACAAAGGAAGCCAAGATATAATTATTCTCAAAATAAGCATTTTGTAAAAATCGCGATTTTTGCCATTTTTGAGAGACTATAACTTTTTTCTAACAACTTAAAGTTTCACAAAAATGTATTTAAAAGTATATATATGCATGTACGAAATTTCCCATATGGTAAATTTTTTGGCCTGGACCTTTGACACCCTCATCTAGATCATCGAAAATGCAGTATTCTTCATTTTAAATAAGTTAATACACTTACTACTTCTAACTTGAACAGATCCAATTTGGTGATATAAAACCTTTCATATATTACGAAAAATCGAAATTAATATCAAAATCCTCAATTTTAGCCTATTAAAAGTCTGTAGATATCATAGAAGCAGAGCTACAACCATTTTAAGAGCAGGTCAAGTATATCTGTCCTTTTCTAATCAAAGAATTGATATTTTTACAAAAACTAATAATTTTAACAAAAAATGAAGAGAAAGTCCCATCTCTTATCAGAAAAAGCAAAATTTTCTTTAATAACAAAGTATTAATTTTATTGTTTCGTTTTCAAGAAAACCTTGAAAAACTTATAACATAGAGGTTAGGGTAAAAAATTTGGTCTTTCAAGATTTTCTTGAAAACGGAGCAATAAAATTTATTCTTTCGTATCAAAGAAAATTTTGCTTTTTCTGATACGAGATGCGGCTTTCCCTTCATTTTTTGCTAAAATTATTAGTTTTTGTAAAAAAATCAATTCTTTGATTCGAAAAGGACATATATACTCGACCTGCTCTTAAGATTTTATAAATTTCTAAGTATCGAATCTGTAGAATCATTTTTTACTTTATTTTCCCTATATTCTTAGAACTTCTACATTTTTAGTTTTATACCGTTAACATTATTTCAAGAAATAAACTTTATTTCATCTGTTGCGCTAATCAATTATTAGAAATTGCTTTTGAAATCTGTGAAAGGACTATTTTTCGATTTTTAACATAATAATTTAGTGCAATTTCAAGAATTATTTATCGATTCTATTATATATTATTTTTATCAAAAAAATATAATCATTTTGTAAAATTCTTATAAAATATTAATATAGTTGCAATTGAATAACTTTTTCAACGTTGTCTAAAGAGGTGACCTTCATCTTCATCGACTCTATATCGCATGGAATAAAACAGTGGTTTGATCTGGTAACAGGAAATGTTTTAATTGAGGTGAATCTCTTCTGTAAACTTATCGCATTTTTTCGCACGTAAGAATCAGAGACCCATAATGCTTTGCACTAAATGAATAGTATATTATTAACCCAGGGAGAAAACTTGACTATTAAATGTTCGCGTATGGATTGCCGCTCAAACGAAGTGAGAGCTGCAAATACGCGAGCAATTGATATTCCATTTTTCTCCTGAGGTCAATATACGATTTTTCATCATTCCGGGCCAAAAGTACGTCCCACTTACCCGCAATGATAACTAAGTATTGATAAAAAATTAATAAATTAAAATGATCGTGTTTAATCATTTGCTGCTTACGACCAAATATGTTCTGTCCTTCTCCGCCCCTCTATCATTGATGATAAATCATTTAAATAAATTATTAAAGTACCTTTATTATGATAATACACTACGATTAATAATTAAAAAAAAAATAAACAAAGTTAAATTTCAACAGTAAAATGTTTATTATATTGTCTAATTCCTTATGTCGATTCTGTATAAGGTATATTATATCAGTTATATAATTCTGATTAGTAAGAGCGCGACGGCGTAATGGATAGAGCTCTTGCCTTTAACGCGGAGGGCATGGGTTAAATTCCTGACTAGGTTCCTCCAACTTTTTTTTTAAAGAAAATTAGTGTATGTGCCATTTATATCGCGACTCTTAAAAAATCCGATCTTATTGGATATCGGTTGATTGTTGGTCACAAAAGTGGCTGACCATCCATCGGTAGTCAAGGTTTTCGGTATGGTGGGCCTGACAGTCTAGCTTGATGTAATGTGTTAAACAGGAACCGGGTTAGGCTCCCTTGACATCACCATATAAAAAAGGTTAACATATAAAGGAAATATCCTTTATATATTAATCTTTTAAAAAAAAAAAAAAATAATTCTGGTTAGTGCCAGTAAACAAAGAAGGATAGACACAATCCCTTCTATTGTAGGCTGCCTTTATAATACATAAGATAGAGAAAGATAGATAATTATTTATTGCTAGTACATTATATTGTACAAAATATGAAGTATATAAACAAATTAAATATAGAAATAAGATTATAATATGTATTACAAACCGTATATATATATATTGTAACTAGCAAGTAAGTTGCAAAAAAACAACAAAAGACTTAAACTGAGAGAAAAATATGAAAAAGTAGATGATTTGGAATGAGATAGTGAAGGTGAGACTAAGTATCGCAGGAAGATCGTTCGATGGACTCACTAGCTACAACATATATACAGGGTGTCAAAAAAGTAACGGAACGGTCCTGTATTTTTTTTTGGCAAGATATTTTTAGCAAAGGTCAAGGTTATTCCTTTAGTAGCTTCCAACGAGGAATCCGATTATGAACTTTATTTTGACCTTGAGGATGACCTTGAAGGTCATCCTCAAGGTCAACTTTTTTTTCAAATGCGAACCCCTTATTTTGATACCGGCAATCGAAAGAGTGGAAAATTTTACGTTCAAATATGTACTCAGGTCACATGACCTGAACAACCTTGTACCTCATTTGAAGATAATCTGAACTTAATGGCCGTCTGACCTTAGGGAAGATCAAAGGTATGGTTTTACTTTTGGCACTACCCAGGAGCAACGGCGTGGACTTAGTAAATTCTGCTCCCTTTGGGGTGCTGGTTTAACGTGAGTCCCCTTGCCTCTCACATTTTGCTAATATTTATTTTATTTGTTCAAACTGCGAGCCTTGAACTTTTTGGCAAGCAGCTATGCGTCCATAAAAAGCAGTAACAGCTCTGCGGATCATTCCTGTATCTATTAAAACAGCTTCTTGTAAAATCCTGTTCCGCTGTTCGTCTAAAGTTTGTGGTTGAGGTGCGTATACTTTACTTTTTAAATAACCCCAAAGAAAGTAATCAAGAGGCGTCAGATCAGGTGATCTAGCAGGCCACTTAATTGCACCTCTTCTTCTAATCCATCTACCAGTAAATTGATCATTTAAGTATGCTCGAACATTCCTACCAAAGTGAGGCGCAGCTCCATCCTGTTGAAACCATATTTCGTCAAAATTATCACCTGCTCCTTCTCTTATTCCTGGAATAATTTGATTTCTAAGAATCTCTTTATATCTATCAGCGGTGAGATTGCCTTCGATAAAAAAGGACCTATCAATGTATCATTCAAGATAACAGCCCAAACATTAACCTTTTACGGGTATCGTGTATGACTTTCCAGCATCTAAAAAGGATTTGCATTGGACCAATATCTACAATTATGTCTGTTTACTTCACCATTTAACTGGAAAGTAACTTCATCAGAAAAAACTGTATTATACAAAAAATTTGGATTTGCGTCGATTCTAGTCATCATTGTTTCACAAAATTCAACTCGGCGATCCGGTTATCATCACTAAGCTCTTGTACCAAATATACTTTATAGGGATGGAAATTTGTATTTTTTAATATTTTTCGCACTGATTCATGAGAAATGTCATATTCATTTAATGCTTTACGTAGAGTATGATGCTGATTTTCAACGAAAGCTTGAGCGATCTCAAATTGTTTTTCTCAAGTAGTTGCAGACTTTGGACGGCTAGATCTCTCGAGATCATTAAGAGTCCCATGCTCATCGAAACGCCGTACAGTTCTTTGTACTATAGATTTAGATATTTGGCTTGCACCATCTCTGTTACGGAAAGTATGATTAAATAATATCCGCGTATCCTCTAAACTTCGCTGGTGATCTCCCCAACCACGCATCATTAATATAGATATTTTTTCCCGCTCAGGAAGTCGAATATACGCCATGGCTTTTGAGTAAAATGAGAACAAAAAACTAAACAAATTGCGGGAAGACTCTTCGAAAAATTAAAAAATCAAAATCAAACTTTATTTATTTGAAAGAGAAATTACTACTAATGCAAAGTCTATTAAATTATTTAAATTTTTTGTATAACACTTAGAAAATGAAGAAAAAATTTAAAATTAACAAAAATTTAACATTTAACGCTTCAAATTTATGTTACTTTCCGAGGAAGGTAAATATCAAAATTAGGAGTTCAATTGTAAAATATGACTTAAAAAGGTTAATAATATACTATTTATTTAGTGCAGAGCATTATGAGTCTCTGATTCTTACGTGCAAAAAAATGCGATAAGTTTACAGAAGAGATTCACCTTAATTAAAACATTTCTTGTTACCAAATCAAATCACTGTTTTATTCCATGTAATGTAGAGTCGATGAAGATGAAGTTCACCTCTTTAGACAACGTTGGAAAAGTTATTCAATTGCAACTATATTATTATTTTATAAGAATTTTAAAAAATGATTATATTTTTTTCATATAAATAATATATAATAAAATCGATGAATAATTCTTGAAATTGCACTGAATTATTATGTTAAAAATAGAAAAATAATCCTTTCACAGATTTCAAAAGCAATTCTTAATAATTGACTAGCGCTACAGATGAAATAACGTTTATTTCTTGAAACAATGTTAACGGTATAGAACTAAAAATGTAGTAGTTTTAAGAATACAGATCAAAATAAAAGAAATGCTTCTACAGATGCGATACTTAGAAATTTAAAAAATCTTAAAATGGTTGTAACTTTGCTTTTATGATACCTACAGACTTTTAATAGGGCTCAAATGGAGGATTTTGATACTAATTTCGATTTTTCGTAATATATGAGACTGATTCCATTTATATTCATGCAGGCCGTCACAAATCGAATTTTTTTTTCTCTTCTAAGTGATAAAAATACCTTCCAATATGTATATGAAGATGAAATTTACTTCATAGAACGCTCGAAAATATGTTTTTTCCTCGCTACAGCGTATTTAGTGTTGGGTGTAAAAATAAAAATTACAAAATGGAAAATGAATTTCAATTTTCAAATTGCCGTAGCTCCGTCAATTTTTGACCTTTTTGGACGTTCTTTAAAAAATGATTTTTTTCAAACGCAATTTTCTCAAAACTATTTTTTTTTTTTTTGAAATTTTTATATGTTTTTATATATAAAAAATACTAACTTTTAGGATAGGTGAGAATATGCCATTTTGCCTTATTTTTTTTTAAACAAACTTTTAAACGTTTTTTTTTCATATTTTCCAATTTAAAGCATTGATACCATGGCACATCATGCTATTTTTCCAACTATTACGTCTTTTTATAATTCGTTCATGCTTTTATTTATTAATTCATCAAAAATATTAAGAGTCAGCCGTATCCCGACACAGTTACCTGTTTTACCGAATCTGTTTAAAATTTATTTTTTATAAAAACTAATAACTCGAGGCAAAAATAAAGAGATAGTTTCGATTCGTATAATAGAAAACAATTCGATTCGTATAATAGAAAACAATATTTTCTCTGATAAGAATAATTTAATTCTACCGCTTTATTTTCAAGAAAAGTTGGAATAACTTGGAAATCCCATTATTTGACACTAATTTTTAATTTTCTAAGTTATTCCAACTTTTCTTAAAAACGAAGCGATAAAATTAATTTATCCTAATCAGAGAAAATATTACATTTTATTAAACACATCGAAACCATCTCTTTATTTTTGCCTCTAGTTGCTAATTATGGGAAAAAAGTAAATTTTTTAATTAGAAAAGGACAGAGATACGGATAAAATAAACCCTCGATCAAATTTTTTTATCAATTAGAACCGAAGTTATGATGATTTTAAGTCCATGAAAATAGAAATTTTTTTTTGTAGAAATTTTAATTAATTATAATAAATTTTAAAAAATTTTAATTTTTTATATATATTAGCATTTCTCTCAAAGTCGCATATACATTTTATTTCATAAACACATTTTTATTCATATGATTTTTGCATTTACTTAGAAAGTCACATTCATATTGTAATGATATAAGTATCTGCGCGTGTATGCATAAAGCTGATGGCATTTGACTTATATAGTGAGTTGGGTATACTTCAACCGCTTGGGGACGAAACGCGCATTTAACGCGTGTCCTACTATCGGCTTAGCTGGGAATTTGCATAAAATCTACGTGGAATTTTACAAAACCCACATAGATTTTTATAGAACCAACACGTGGACTTTTAGGAAATCCACCTGGGTTTTCATAATATCTTCGTGGATTTTTACAAAGTCTCTGTAAATTTTTATGAAACGTACCTGGATTTTGCAAAAATCCACGAAAATATTATAAAAGACTAGATAGATTTTCTAAAAATTTACATTTGTTCTGTAAAAATATACGTAGATTTTTTAGAATTCCACATCGATTTCGTAAAAATCCACGTAGATTTTATGCAAATTCTTAGTTAAGCCGATAGGAGGACACGCGTTGAATGCGTGTATGGTTCTCAAGCGGTCGGAGTACACCATACTCACTACATAAGTCAAATTCCAGCAGCTTTGTGTATATACTTATATCATTACAATGTGAATGTGACTTTCTGAGTAAGTGCGATGATCATATAAATAAAAATGTGTTTTTGAAATAGAATGCACGTAAATGAAAGTCACTTTAAGAGAAATTCGAATGCATATACGGATATGTATTGATGTACTCACATAATAAGAAATATTTTTGTAAATTTACACGAAATCTTTAAGAATTTGCATAAAATCTACGTGGATTTTACGAAATGTATCTGGATTTTAATAACATCTTCGTGGATTTTTACAGAATCTCTACAGATTTTTACAAAATCTAAGTGGATTTTTTCAAAATTACGTGGATTTTCACAAATCCCACGTGGATATTTATATATGATTCTATATAAATGATTGAATATCTACATGGAAATCTTTGTCAGATACATGGATGTCCTCATGGATATCCACGTGGATCATTCATGTGGAAATCTACATAGACATTTTCAACAGAGCGGCCTAAATAAATATATATTTATATATATATATATATTTATATATATATATATATATATATATATATATATATATATATATATATATATATATATATATATATATATAATAGTATTTAATGTCTAAAATATTAAGGAACGTCACCTACGGCAAATGCGTTTAAAGACCAGGGATAACAGAAATAAAAATTGATTCTATCGCTATTCGAATATTTTGTTAGGATATCCTTTATATTAAAACACACATACTCATTTGAGTACTACCTGAAAAAATATTGTATGGTAAATGATTTAATTATATTTTGGTTTTCAAGCCCCTATTTGTGGGTGGGCAAATTTATTAAGTGCGAAAAAGATATTCTGATACTAATAGATAACGAAAATAGTAATCATAATGATTTATAATATTTAAAAGAAGATAATTCTAAAAAATAAGAAAAAATGAATCAAAAATACACAGGACGTAACAATAAATTAACATAGAATTTTTCCACTTAACGAATCATTTCTTAGTTTCAAAGAAGACATCTAATATTTTATGCATTGTGATTCTTATGACTTGATATTTGATATATAACTTTCAATAATTATTGCTATTTTATTTTTTCTAGCATCAGCCCCTACATCCCAAGATGGTGAAGTTATTTACAAAGATTGGGTATTCATTAATTATACTTTTAAAAGATTTGAAGGATTGACACAACGCGGAACACCAAACAAAAAATAACAATCTACTAGGACATTGGAAGTTTTCAATAACATTCTTTTTAAAACTTTTGAATATTGTTGTATAATATTGATTCTAAAGATGTATTTCAGATTTGATTACATGAATGTAAAAGATAAAAAAGTTTATTAATAAATTTTATTTAAGTTTTTCATACCTCAATTGTTTCAAAAAATTGATTACAAACATTATTCTTATATAAATTAAAATTTATTACTTTATATTTATTTTAAGGTTAAATGCAATATATTCAAAGTAGGGACTTGAGAACTTTCTATGCTAATAGTCTAAAGTTACTACTAAAAATATTTAGAAATCAGTAGAATCAACAATTCACAAAATTTATTATTTATTATGCATATTGAAAAACGACATGAGATCTCACATGAAAGGGTCTAGCTCGTTAAGAATATGAAAAATTCCTTCTACTGAATTTGTTTATTTGAACAATAGGATTCAAAAGCAAATAGAAAAAGAGAATTTCAGATATTTTTCGTCTCGGGAATGCAATTGCCCTTCTGTCAAAAAACGTGTTTCTTTTATTTGAAATTTTTTCTATTTCTTGGGTTTTATCAGAGCTACGATAACGTACCGAACGGCAAAAATTTTGTTTTTGATAAAGAAGCTATGAAATTTTTTTTGGTGGTATAATGCACAAACATAACCTCAAAACCGACTGTAAAAAAACTTGAAGCAATGTGAAATAGTGCAAATTTCCGGTTTCCCGCAGTAGTAGCAATTTATCACTCCTTCGTTGGTGTTTACCGCGTAAATCCACTTCCAGGAGAACTCTATGTTATTGCTTGTGTGTATTTTGCGCCATTGATCTTCGTGATTTTTACACTCAATCTGTATACTTATGGCCGATTCTAGAGGCCTTTTTCCCATCATGCATTGGAACAATTTTTCATTGAACCCCAGGTAGTCCGGTAGCTGACAACATATAAGTATAAAGTTTTAGGTCCCCGAAATAACTTTGCATTTTTTAGTAGTTTTTCATGAGTGAAATTAGAATTTCTTGGTTATCAAGCTTAACTGGTGGTCGTTTTTTGTTATAAACAATTTAATTGTTTGTAACGCTATAAAACATTAACTATTGAAAATATAGAGACGTTTTTAAGAGCAAAATTGTCCCTTGCAACGGGTCTAAAATTGGCAATTATAATTAAAACGAAATAAAAAACTTTTCGTTAATCAACTACCATTCGATCAGTAAAAAAGTTTATTTAACAGTTTTTTGTTCATATAAAAAGAATTATATATATATAAAAAAATTTTATACAATTAGATAATTACTAAGAAACATTTGGTGAAATTTTTAATGACTATTAGTAGTTAATTAATAACATTTTTTAAAAATATTTATTTGAATTTAAATGAAAAGCGCGCTGCGTGTGGGACACAGGTAATCAGCGCCCCGCTTTGTCTAATTCGTCAAGAAGAAGTGAGATAGAAAGAGACGCTCCTTGACGACGTCACTATCCTGTTACATTTGACAATACATTCTATTTTGATTCAATTGAAACATGAAATTGAATAAAAAAAACATAGTAAAAAATAAGGAAAATGCATCTTTATGATAAATAATAATAGTAAATACCTCAATTGAGTACTAGTTCTAAATATGAAAGTGAAAATAAATAAAATTAGAGAGAATTCAAACGTCAAATGTAAAAGGGTTTTCAACAACTAATAAAAGTTACTAATATCTAGTTATTTTTTTATGATCAATATTGCATGATAATAACATAAATTAAATATAGAAAGATAAAAAATAGACAAAATTAAATTAAATTTGAATAAAATAATAAATAATAAGTATAATTAACACTAAATTCAATGTATCCCTGGTAACATGGTCAAAGCAATTTTGCTGCAATTTTGCTGCAATTTTCTTGAAAATCAAAAACTTGCAGCAGAACATGTGATGTCTGTTTCCGCATTCCATAGGGTTTTTTATGAAAAGAAATTACAGCAGATAAGTGCAACAGAATTGCACGTTTCTGACAGAGAGAAAGTGCAATCTACGGAACGGAAAGAATGCGCAGAATCTTGAAGATATTTTGCAGTAAACTTGTGGAAAAAACTTATTACAGACACTAGCAACAAAATTGAGTAAATAATTCCCGACAAAGTTTTGCAGCACAATTACGTAAGAATTGCAAATTGTCAAGTGCTATTCTGCGAATCGTAATAAGTGCACAAGCATATAACAGAATCGAAACAGTCTTGCATCAGAAAATTGCAGCAGCACTTTACTTCAGATTTACAGAAGAATGACAAAATTTAAGTGCAATTATATGACGAGAATAAACATGCAAACTTGCAGCAGAATCAAAGCAGTCTTCCGTAAGAATCTTGCAGCAGCACTTTACCCCATAATTACATAAATATGACAAAAGTTAAGTGTAATTTAATGATGAGAATAAACACGCAAATGTACAGCAGAATTGAAGCAGTTTTATGTGAGAATCATGCAGCAGATTTGCGCTAAAATTACATCAGAAGGACAAAAGTTAAATGCAATCTTATCATAAGAATAATCACGCGAGCATGCAGCATACTTGAAGCTATCTCGCATAAGAATCTTGCGACAAAACTTTACTACAGAATTACGTATAAATGTAGAACCAAAATATTTATCATCTTTTACTGATAGAAATTTATTTAAAACTTTTCTTAGATATTATAAAAATTTTTTATCTACGTTTTGCTTTCTTATAGAGAAAGCATTGTATCGATAAAAAAAATTTTTTTCTATTTTTTCATTAATTTGTACATATTTGAACTCGGTGAGTCGAAAAAAGTGGTTTCCAGAAAATGTCTGTATGTATGTGTGTGTGTGTGTGTGTGTGTGTGGATGTATGAATTCAGTTAGTAAACTGTATCTCGAAAACTACTCGATGGATTTGCTTCTAATTTTGCATGGAATTTAGTTTTGTGACTAACTTGCTGGGAAGCTATTAATAATTGGTTCTTCTAGCGTAGTTTTCATTTTAAAGTTTAAAAAAAAAAAAAAAAAAAAATTCGATTTTTGGTTTTTTGGTTTTTTTTTGTTTACTACTCGATGAATTTGCTTCAAAATTTGCATGGAATTTATTTGTGATTGCCTGGATAAAATAAATTTTAAAAAACTGATTTTCTTAGCTTAGTTTTAATTTTAGAGCATTTTGAAATTTAAAAAAAAAATGTTTCTATTTATTAAGCCAATAAAATCTTAAAAACTACTCGATGGATTTACTTCAAATTTTCCATACAATTCAATTTTTTGATGAACTGGTGCGGAAGCTATTGAGAATCGGTTTTCTTAGCGTAGTTTTTTTTTAGAATCATTTTAAGAATTTTAAAAAAATTTCGATTTTTCATTTTTTTTGTATTTTACGTAAACTACTCGAAGAATTTGTTCGAAAATTTGTATAGAACTTAATTTCGACTGCCAAAAGTATAAAAAATTTTGTAAACTAATTTTCTTAGCGCACTTTTAATTTTAGAGCATTTTTAAAATTTTTTTAAAAATTTTTATTTTTAATTTTTTTTTATTTTACGAAAACCATTTGATAGATTTGCTCCAAAATTTGTATGCGATGAATTCGCTACTGTCTGAAGAAAACAAACTTGGAAAACTAATTTGCTCAGCGCAGTTTTAATTTTAGAGCACTTTGAAAATTTTCAAAAAAATTTTTATTTTTCATTTATTTTCTTTTTTGCGTTAACCATACTATAAATTTTCTCCAAAATTTTTATACAATTAATTCGCTATTGTCTGAAAAAATAAGCTTTTGAAAACTAATTTTCTTAGCGTGGTTACAATTTTAGAGAATTTTAAAGATTTAAAAAAAAATTTCGATTCTTCTTTTCTAATTTTTTTTTATTCTACGTAAAGTACTCGATAGATTTGTTCTAAAAATTGCAGGGAAATTATTTGCGACTGCTAAAAGAAGGGAAATTTTCAAAAATTGATTTTCATAGCGTAGTTTTAATTTTAGAGCATTTTTAAAATTTTGAAAAAGAAATTTTGAAAAGAAAATGTTATTTATTTAACCAGTTAGATCTCGAAAATTACTCGATGGATTTGCTTCAAATTTTGTATACCATCTATGTTTTTGTATAACTAGGCGGGAAGCTATAGAAAATTTGTATTCATAGTGTATTTTTTTTTATAGAGCCATTTTAAGAATTTGAAAAAATTTTCAATTTTTAATTTTTTTTTTGTATTTTACGTAAGTTAATTGATGAATTTGCTTTGCGATTTCCATGGGAATAATTTGCATCTGCCAAAAGAAGGATAACTTTTATAAACCGATCTTTTTAGCGTAGTTTTCATTTTAGAAAATTTTAAAAATTTTCTTAAAAAATTTTTATATTTCAGTTTTTTTCCATTTTACGTAAAGTACTCGATAGAATTGCTCTAAAATTTGTATACAAGTTATTTGCTACTGTCTTTATAAACCAAGTTTTAAAAAAATAATTTTATTAGCGTAGCTTTTTGATCACTTCTTTTGATTTCCGAGTTACTCTTGAAAATTTATAATAGTACTACTGATTTAGATGTTGACTTGTATTATTACATTCAATAAAGTATTTAAATATAATCATTATTAAATATTATAAATTAAATTGTTTTTTAATAAATGGAAAAAATATTTGAAGAAGAAGAATGAATTTCATTGTCATCGTTCTTTTAAAGTACAAATTGATTAATAAATATTAATGTTAGACAATTTTTTTATATTAAAATCACATTTAAATAAATATAAAAAAAATAATGAAACTCAAAGAGCTCTATGAGAAAGCATTCCGCCAAAGCACTTGGCAGCGTTTTTTATATTTGACAGTTGGCTGCAATGGTCATCACTCTTCTCCCCAATGTCTACATGTATATAATTTTATACTATAACATCAGCGCCCACCCCTTTGTGTATATATGTTGATTGTTTTTTGCGTTTCTTCTTTTTTCTTTTAGCCAATATGTGCCTATAGGTGTAGGCATTGGTAGTAAGAACACGTAAAGTTTAAAGAAATGCATTAAATGTATCGCAATTATAAATTATTATATTTTCATTAAATTATAAATTATAATTTTTAAATTCAACATTTGCTTTCTTAAAATCTGTCAACAACTCTTATAAACATGTTCTCGTTAGTTGAATGTTAATAATATTCACAATGAAAATTTTTTATTAAAATACAATGCATTATCTTTATTCTATAAAGTGACTTCAATTTTTGAACTATTAATTAACTTTGAAATTCTATAAACTGTGCTGCTGCAAGATTCTTACTGAAGACTGCTTCGATTCTGCTACAAGTTTACGTGTTTATTCTCGTCATATTATTGCGCTCAACTTATGTCATTCTTATGTAATTCTGGAGTAAAGTGCTGCTGCAAGATTCTTACGGAAAACTGCTTCGATCCTGCTGCAAGTTTGCGTGTTTATTCTCGTCATATTATTTCGCTCAACTCATATTATTCTTATGTAATTCTGGGGTGAAGTGCTGCTGTAAGATTCTTACGGAAGACTGCTTCGATTCTGCTGCAAGTTTGCATGTTTATTCTTATTTTAGAATCACACGTTTCGATTGGCAATCTGTTACAAATCTGACGCACGTTTCAGTCGCAATTAAATTTCAGCAGATATGCATTAAAATGTGGAAACAGACCACGCAAGTTCTGCGCAATCGTGCTTGCAACAGATTGTGTTACCAGGGATAAGATAAAAAAAAGAGATATCTTATCGAGATGCGCGAGGCATAACATGAACACATATATAAAAGAGACGCACGCGCCATCTTAAGTATCTATATACATAACAAATATATTTTTTCAGTATGAGTATGACTAGGGTTAATCCCGAAAGGCTCCGAGTGGGAAACCACCTCGAGGTGGAAGTACTGCAAATTGCATAAAAGGCCAATGGTGGGCGTAAAAGGGTGCCTTTAAAACTGCTCATTTCCGTGTATTATACAATATACTTGTGTGTTGTGTAGCGAATCGGTTGCAAATTGCCAGGGAATAGATTCGTCTTTCTTTGTTTTAGGTAACAGGAAGCTTGACCTGAAAATGAATGCTATCTTCATGCAATATTGAGATAACTAAAAGTAATATCAAATCTGCAAAAGTGGAGTTATTCAGTAAGAAAATATAAAAAAATTAATTGTTTAAACAGATAAAATTCTGTATTTTTTTTTTAATTTTATTTCGGCTTGTACTGTAATTAAATTTAATAAAAGTTTTTTTTTTACTGTGAAGCATCATTTCATAAAATTAGATTGGTAGCCATAATGTTATATTCCTTTCTCATAGAGAAAGCATTGTATCAGTAAAAGAATTATTTCCCTATTTTTCACCTATTTGTGTATATTTGGACTCAGGGAGTTGAAAAAAGTGATTTCCAGAAAATGTCTGTATGCATGTGTGTGTATTCAGTAAGCCAACTGGATCTTAAAACTACTCGATAGATCTGCTTCAAACTTTGCTTAGAATTTATTTTTTTGTCTAACTTGGTGAAAAGCTATTGAGAATTTGTTTTCTTAGAGTAGTTTTAATTTAAGAGTAATTAAAAAAATTAATTTTTCCTTTATTTTGGTATTTTTTGTATACTATCCGATGAACCTGCTTAAAAAGTTGCATGAAAATAATTTTCGATTTCCGAAATAAAAAAACTTCTGTAAATTAATTTTCTTAGCGTAGTTTTAATTTTAAAACATTTCTAAAATTTTTGAAAAAAATGTTTGTATTTATTTAGTTACTTGGATCTTTGAATTTTGCAGTCTTTGTAATCGTCTTCTCAGCTCCTGTGAGGCATCAAGCGGAGTGCGAGATCGTGTTGAATGCCTTACTAAAATAAATAAAACAGAAGTAGTAACGTGACGAGTTTCTTATCTAGACCTGATCTTATGCCGTCGGTAAGTTTAAGTATGGCAGTCTGCGTTGAGTAATGCTTTCTAAAGCCAGTCTGCATAGAGTCAAGTATCCTATGTGTCGTAATGTACTCTTGCAATTGGCTATGGGCAATCTTCTCAAGGACCTTTGAAAGAAAACATAAGATTGCTATGGGCTTGAAATCTTTAGGCAATGTAGGCACAGGACACCTTTTTAATGGCACAATGCGTACACGCTTTCAAAGGCAAGGAAAGACCCCCCGTGCAAAAGAGGAATTGAACAGAGTCTCAAGATGTTCTCCAATAAACGGTAAAGCTTTGAGTATCACGCTCTGCGGGATGCCATCCTTGCCACAAGCCTATCATGAAAAATGCGAAATTGCAAGGACTACATCATTAACATTAATTGGCTTAAAGGCAAAGCCACTTTCACTGCATTGAGAAAGAATTCTCTTACATTCCCCATTATCATTGTGTGGCGAGACTGACGACCCCGCAAAGTGCGCGTTAAATTCATCCAGAGTAAATCCATTCAAGTTCCCTTGAGGTCTGGACAGGAGCACCAGATCTTTTAACTCCTTGCAGACATCACTTCTGGCAAGAGTTTCGAACAGTCTATTATAGTAGTAAGTAGTCCTAGTTTCTTCAGTCCATTCGTCTATCGTTTTTCACTACTATCTTAAGGAAACAATCTTTTGAAAAATAATTTTCTCAGTGCAATTTTAATTTTAGAGTTTTTTTTTAAATTTTGAAAAAAATTTTTATTTTTCAATTATTTTTCATTTTACGTATATTATTCTATAGATTTTTTTCAAAATTTATATACAATTAATTCATTATTGTGAAAAGAAAGAAAGCTTTTGAAAACTAATTTTCTCAGAATAATTACAATTTTAGAGAATTTTAAATCTTTTCAAAATAATTTTTCTTCGTTTTTATTTTTTTTTTTATTTTACGTAAATTATTTGATGTATTCGTTTTAAAATGAGCTAGGAAATTATTTGCGTATGATAAAAAGAAGAAATTCACGAAATCTGATTTTCCTTGCGTAATTTTAATTTTTGAACATTTTGAAAATTTTGAAAAAGAAATTTCTGAAACAAATATTGTATTTATTGAGCTAATTGGATATTGAAAACTACTATATCGATTTGCTTCAAATTTTGCATACTATCTATTTTTTTTGTCTAAATAGGTGGAAAGCTATTAAAAATTGGTTTTCTTAGCGTAGTTTTTTTAGAGCCATTAAAACAAAAAATTTTTCATATTTCATTTTTTTTGTATTTTACGCCAACTACTGGATGAATTTGCTTAAAAATTTGCAAAAAAATTCTTTGTGATTGCCGAAAGAAGAAAAACTTTTGAAAATTGATATTCTTAGCGTAAGTTGAATACCCTGTTGAAAATAATGACGTCTTTCCAGTACATCTTTGAAAGATGTCTTTGAAGACGTCTTTGAAGACGTCTTTGGTCGTGTCTTAGATTGGAACAAAATAAGACGTCATTTTTATAATTTTCCGGAAATATAGTAACCAAATTACGTCTTTTTTATAAGTAAAATAATTTCAAAGCCGTATTTTTCCAAAAAATACTCATAGTAAAAGACGTAAATTTTCAAAAAAAAAATTCTTTTTTTAAAACGAATGACGTCTTCTCTGTTGAAAATAATGACGTCTTTCTAAGACGTCTTTGAAAGACATCTTCGAAAACGTCTTTGGTCGTGTTTTAGATTGGAACCAAAAAAGACGTCATTTTTCCAATGTTTAGAAAAGTTATTCAATAAATGACGTCTTATTATTTCAAAGACGTATTTTTTTTAATAAAAATGACGTCTTTTCTTACGAATTTTTATTTAAAAAATACGTCCTTGAAAATGTAAAAAAACGTTATTTGTTAAATAGCTTTTCTAAACATTGGAAAAATGACGTCTTTTTTGTTCCAATTTAAGACACAACCAAAGACGTCTTCAAAAACGTCATTTTCTCCAAATTTAGGAAAAAAAACGTCATTTTTCATGAATTATGTCATTGAAAAATGACTTTACATGAAAACCACTTTCCATTTAAAGGAAAAAACAAAAACGAGGTTAACCTCGTACACTGAAAAAACTTTTTGTATACTGCATGCCGAAGTGTGAGTGCGCAGTATACTACAAGCGTACGCAGTACGCTTGAAAACTTTTGGTTAATAGAAATAAAGCGTTGGCGTTTTGAAAGCCAACTGATATCAGCCGACCGTGCGCGCGCAACTCGTTGGGATTCAAAACGCCAACATTTCTCTTGCTGTTTACCGCTGAGTATGAGCGGATTGCACACCTCCCCTCTTAGCAGGCAGTCCGCTAAGACTTCTATCAATGTAGTTTCAACTCTTCGAAAAACGAAGAGCATTTGCGATTGAACTGAGAGCGTTCTGGCCTTATATATCTGCGTCTTTGAAATTTGTATAAGGGATCGCAAAACTTGAAAATCGCCACCTAGTGACTTACAGTCGAATTGATGGTTGATTGCGTCAATTTAATTTTAACTCACCAGGTGGCGATTTTCAAGTTTTGCGATCCCTTATACAAATTTCAAAGACGCTGATATATAAGGCCAGAATGATCTTAGCTTAATCGCAAATGCTCTTCGTTTTTCGAAGAGTTGAAACTACGAGGTTTACCTCGTTTTTGTTTTTTCCTTTAAATGGAAAATGATTATCATGTGAAGTCATTTTTCAATGACATAATTTATGAAAAATGACGTTTTTTTTTCCTCAATTCGGAGAAAATGATGTCTTTGAAAGACGTCTTTGGTTGTGTCTGAAATTGGAAAAAAAAGACGTCATTTTTCCAATGTTTAGAAAAGCTATTTAACAAATAACGTCTCTTTACATTTTCAAAGACGTAATTTTTTAATAAAAATACGTCTTTTTATAATTTCAAAGACGTATTTTTTAAATGAAAATTCGTAAGAAAAGACGTCATTTTTATTAAAAAAATACGTCTTTGAAATAATAAGACGTCATTTATTGAATAACTTTTCTAAACATTGGAAAAATGACGTCTTTTTTGGTTCCAATCTAAAACACGACCAAAGACGTCATTATTTTCAACAGAAAAGACGTCATTCGTTTTAAGAAAATAATTTTTTTTTTAATTTACGTCTTTTACTATGAGTATTTATTGAAAAAATACGTCTTTGAAATTATTTTACTTATAAAAAAGACGTAATTTGGTTACTATATTTCCGGAACATTAAAAAAATAACGTCTTATTTTGTTCCAATCTAAGACACGACCAAAGACGTCTTCAAAGACGTCTTCATAGACGTCTTCAAAGACATATTTCAAAGACGTACTGGAAAGACGTCATTATTTTCAACAGGGTATTATAACATTTTGTGAATTTTTAAGAAAATTTTCATTCTCCATTTTTCTTCCATTTTACGTAAACTACCCGATAGATTTGCTCAAAAATTTACCAAAATCTTATACTTAAAAAGTTATATACAAATTTACAATTTATAGTATTTTGAGGTTAGGTTTGTCAACTTTAATATCTAATTTGCAATCTAATTT
The DNA here is from genome assembly GCA_017163975.1 of Anastatus disparis. Lineage (NCBI taxonomy): Eukaryota > Metazoa > Arthropoda > Insecta > Hymenoptera > Eupelmidae > Anastatus > Anastatus disparis. Next base: position 7,185,246 of record JAFFSR010000282.1, read on the forward strand.
CATAAAAAAATAGCAGCTCCAAAGAATTTTTTATTTTAATTAAAATAATTGTACTTATATAGCTAATGTCAAAATTTGTAAAAATTTAAAGAAAAAGAAGAAAATAAAAAAATAATGAATTCCTTTTTTAAATTTTTTAGATTGAATAAAAAATATGAGAGATCCCATTTGAGATCACATGTGAGATCGCACACAAGATCGCATATGAGATGTCATATGAGATCCCATACGAAATCGAATATGTATTCGTTGAATTTTTAAAATAAAATAAATATATATGTGCGATCTGACATGAGATCTCAAAAATGTTTATTTGATTTTAAAAATTTAATATATATGAGATTTTATAGGCGATTTGATATGAGATCTCACACGAGAGCTCATATAATTTTTTCAGTAAGGATGATTTTTCTCGGCTTGTTCTTTAAATTTATACGTATTTACGTGCTTCCGCTTATCATTCATTTATAATAAGCTCATACCTATAAGTAGAATCGGTAGTAGCGCATAGGCTGAGGCTCTTAGCTCATCCTATAGTGGACAAAAGTTTAATACCCGGGAAAATTTTGGAAAAATTTTTCTGAATTTTTCTCTGTGAAGAAGAACTAGAAGACCAGGAAAAATCAATTAAGATGTCCCCCTGGGCTATAAAAGTTACATAAGTAAGGTTAAATCAGGGATTTAGTCCACAGCAACAAAGAGATCCACAGGCAATAAAATAGAAAAGAAGATGATATCTCCAATCCCTAGTAAAAATATAAAATGTGCATTACTGTTTGAAATAGTTTATAATTATTCAAAACTGTTTAAAACTGTTTATGACTGTTTAAAACTGTTCAAAATAGTTTATAAGTGTAAAATTTAGGACATTTAAAACGGTTATAAACAGTTTCAAACATTTTTAAACAGTTTCGAACAATACAGAATAATTTGAAACTAAAGTGAACATTTTCTCGTATATATTATATAAATTTTAATATATATGGGTAAATCTTTCATAATGTTAAAATTTCACCTGCAACAAATTAAAAAAAAAAAAATACAGGCACACGTATAAAACTAATTTTCTCTGAATGTTGACGTATTATAATGAAAGAAAAAAATCGTGTTACTCACTTTTAAGGGTAGTCTTTTTAACAAACATCAAAAGACAGATTTTCGAGTAAATTTTTCATAGTGTTAAAATTTACTTTCAATAAATTAAAAAAAATTGAAGACACATGTATCAAATTTATTTTTTTTAAATATTGATATATTAAAATGATAATAAAAGAAAAAATCGCATTACTCACTTTTGAAGATAGCTTTTTTTAATATAAGACATTTAAATATATTCATTATTATCACACCCAGGTATAATATTTTACCTATCTCAGATCAGTTTTTTAAGTATTTTGGGCTATAATAGATCATTTTCCATTGAGCTTTTTCATTTTTACATGTTTAATATGTTACAGAAAATATTTAAATACGCAATTTACATTAATAATTACAAAATTTTTTGTAATAAATAAAATATGCCAGAAATGGCAATTTTTTTGGAAAATTCATTTTTGGCGATTCGGGCATTAAAATTGAGTGATATTAGTTACCCAATGGCTTTTGGGATTCCTGATTACAAATCATAAGTGAGTGGAATATCAATTTATTTTTGCTAAAATTGTCAATCTTAGGGTATGAAATTTGACATAGATTTGTGTAGTTTATGTTTTCGAATAAAAATACTTATATTCCTTTTAACCAAATATTTTAGTTTATTTAATAAACATTAAATCTAAAAATTTTAAATTTAAAATCTAGAAATTTCAGTGATGATTCAACTCAACGTTCTAGGTGTAAGCTATTAAATACATACTAAAACTGAGCTTTTTAAAGTTTAAACTCTTTAGAATTAAAACATTGATAGAAACTAGGTAATCGATGTAAATTTGGAAAATTTAATAGCCGGGAAAAATTCAATGATTTCCAGAATACTCGAAATAATACTTCAAAAGCAACTTAAAGATTACATTGAGTATTATAAAATAGTAAATTACAAAGTTCACAACAGAGAAAAGATGAATCAAAGCTTAGGTTTTCATATTAGTGGATAAAAACCTATTTTCAAAAGTGAGTCACGTTTTTTAAGTATAATTTCAAACGAACAAAGAACTTTATCTACACTAGGCACACGTTCCTAATAAAAAAATTTCTCTTTGTGATTCTAAATATTACCTTTTGATGTAGTTTAAAATGTCACCGCTGAATAGTCTTTTTTACAGCATCGTATTTTCCAGAAAAAAGTAAAATATATAAATTTTTGGTAACATTTTAATAACCTTTCAGAAAGTACTTTTGTTAACAGGCACACACCCATGCTCTTGATTTTCCAAAAGTATGTGTATAGATAAAGCTTTGGTGTGAATTTCAAATAAAAAAAGCAGTAGTCATTTTTTTTATAGCGGTAATTTATCATTTTACATGGCCTGGTAACATTTAAATTTCAAAAAAAAAACCTCTTTTCCCCATCCGCCATAAAATGACACGTCTAATTATCATTAAAAATATAACAAAATTAGTTTCTAATAACTCAATAAATCAGTGAACATTTGCTAACAAGATGTGCTATCTCATATTTAGGAGAAATGACGCAGTAACATGATTTTTAAAAGTATGAAAGAATTACCCATATAAGAAAATGTTCACAAAAACAAAATTACGAAACACTGTTTGAAATCATTTCGAACTTCACAAAACTTTTTTAAAGTGTTTAAAACTGTTTTAAACGGTTAAAAAGTGTTTAAAACTGTTTAAACTGTTCAGAACTGTTCAAGCTAGTAAAAAATAGTTTATATTGATTCAAAATTGTATTAAAATATTTTGAATATTTAAAATAACTTTCAAATATAAAAAATTCAAAACTATTACTGTTTGAAATCATTTGGAACTTTTAAAAACTTCTTAAAACTGTTTAAAAATGTTAACTGCTTATGGCGGTTTTAAATGTCCCAAATTTCACACTTATTAACTGTTTTAAAACGCTTTGAACAGTTTCAAACATTTTCAAACATTTTATATTACCACTAGGGATTACAAACAATTCTGATATTTATTCATGGGAAATGTTAAACTTACGACAGATGTTTTCTACGCTATAAATTTCTATGTCAATATATAATCTATGTTTTATTTGTAGCTACATTCGCAATCTTGATGTCATATTTTATTTTATTATATTATTATTTTATTTTATCATATTATCCCGTTTAATTAGTAAAAATAATAATTTTAGCCATAATTTTATTCCTTGGTCTTTTCTTTTTTTTTCTTCTGGTTTTTATTGAAATTTTTAAAAATAACGATGATGGATTTTCAATTTTAGGCTATCAATTTTCGATCGTCATCAAATGTCACATTGCATGGTCCATCTTCAAATTTTTATATAACTTTACGACAGATTTTTTTTCGTCTAAACTATTTAATATTTTTTATCTTATTTATATAAAATTTAGTATATTTTATAGGTTTATAATTTATTTTACGATATTTTTCATTAAATTTAACGTTTTTAAATTATTTTAACGATAGATATCTGAAAATGAACATCTGTCGTAAGTTTAACAACGTCCTTTATTCATATGGGAAAAAACGAAATTTATTTTTAAGCTATTTTTGATCAATAAAGTAGGTCTAAAGTAAACCCTTAAAAATTTTGTTCTATAATAGGTCATTTATTTTTGTTCTGTTCTAATCTAAATCTCAACTTTTTTATATATTGTGCCATGAAACGAATTTTTAAATTAGTGTTATTCAAAAACTAAATAATTTTTTCAATAATTTTTTTATAAATTATTGATTTTTTCAATATTATAGCATAAAAGACAATAATAATTTGACATTAGTAAGTAATGAAATAATCACTGATTGTTAATCAAAGTCATGCATTATTTGTAAGATATTATAAGAAAAGAGGCACGTTTGTTCTAAATTTATCCTAGAGGAGATCGCATATCTTGGTCCTTTCATATTAAAGAAATAAAATTTTATTTTTTACTTCAAAATGTTTAAAAAAAAGAAAGCTTTATTTTTCACTATCAAAATGATTATTACCATAATAATAGTTATCATGCATTGTTTTGAAACGATACTAAATTATTAAGTAAAAATGTTTCTTCTGTCACGGAATTTCATGCAAAATTTGTAACTACACAGAGAAAATTTTTTTTTTTTAACTTTAAAAAAGAAGTTTTTGAATACGGTGCCAAGAAATTAATTTCTGTGAGTCAAGAAAACTCATTTTAAATAAATAAAATATTTTTCAAACAAAAAAAAACCTTGGAATATTCTTTAAGAAAATATTATATTTAAAAAAAAAAAAATATTTGAATTTAGAAAAATATCTTAACTTTAAGAAATGAATTACATCGGAAATAGTGTTGAAAGTCAGTAAAACTATTTTTTTATTTAAAAAATGTAATATTTATTTATAATAATTTTTATATAAAAATAAAAAAAATATTTTCATCAAATAATTTTTTAATCCAAAGACATCATTTTTAAATTAAACAAATAAGTTCATGGCTTCGATAAACCTATCTCTTTTCCGAAATAGAATATTTGTTGGTGCAAAAAAGCGGTGTAATTGATTACGTTTCTTTACATTAAAAAAAGGATTTGAATTGAAAAAAAAATAATTGTCAGAATCAAGAAAATATAACTGAAAAACTTTAAAAATTCTCTTATTTCAATCAAGTAATTATTATTTTGATTAAAAATGTACATTTCAGTAAAAAAAATTTTTTTACAACAATCATTTATAAATATAATGACAAAAAATAAATTTTAATGAAAATTAACTTTAAGAGCAGGTCTTATATCTCTGTCCTTTTCCAATCAAAGAATTAATTTTTTTGCAAAAACTAATAATTGTAGCAAAAATTAAGGAGATAGCCCCAATTGTATCATAAAAAGCAATATTTTCTTTAATGAGGAAAAATTATTTTTATCGATTCTTTTTGAAGATAACGTTGAAAAACTTAAAAAATAGAGGTTAGAATAGACAATTCAGTTTTTCAAAGTTTTCTTAAAAACGAAGCGATAAGAATAATTTTTACTAATAAAAGAAAATATTGTCGTTTATTATACGAGATGGGGCTTTCTTCTTATTTTTTTGCTACAATATATATATATATATATATATATATATATATATATATATATATATATATATATATATATATATATATATATATACATGTATGTATTACATCGTATGAATGCGTGCACAGACTTTTCATTGTCTTGATTACGAAATTACGGTCGCATACAAAAGGCTGTGTTCCACACGCTTCTCGATGTTGCGCACCAGTAAAGCTTAGTATATTTCTGTATCCGAAAATCTACTGCACATACTGGGGGTTTATTTATAGATAAGCTGTATTGACCAATCAGGAAGCTTCTTTAGAGCTATCTAACGCGTGATAAATTTTGTGAATACGGCGTGTGCAATCCCGAAAAGCATTTGGAACAAAGCTGATGTATAAGAATAGTACGAAAAAAAAACTCTTGCGTCTTTTGTGCAAGACGATTGTGAGGACTTTAATAATAACGGATTTTACTTCGTTAAAAATCACCACTGTCAATTTCACTGTAATCCTTCGAGTCACAAAAACGAATATTCGAGAGCCAACATTTTATTCCTCGCAGGTGAGATAAAAATATTTGATCCTTTACTATGAATTTTATAAGTTGAAATTATTTTCATTATTTAAATATGATTAAAAGTATTATTTCTAAATGAATGAAAAGTATTATTTTCATTGTTGAAGTATGTTAAAATAAAATGCTTCGTTTTTAATAAAATTTATTATAATTAAAAATAGACTAAAAAATAAATAAGAAAAAAATTTTTTTTAATCAACTTATTATTTCTCAATGAAGAAAATAATATTTGTTATCTATTTTGAATATATATTCCAACCATATAAATTTTCATTATCATAGACGATCTTAGGCTCCTATTCATAGACCTAACTCAAGTACTGGTTGTTACTTGAACCTAATTATGTTTTTGTCTATCCATGATAAGAATAATAGACAGATGATACAACCGTTACTTGATCTAATAACTACACTGGAAAAAAAATTTCTATGTAACGAAAAAAATTTATTCTATCAAATATATTTATCATAGCAATCGGTGAAATATTTTTTGTATCAATATCATTTATTCCGTCAGGAAAAATAAAATTTTCAAATATCCATAAAATATTTCTTATCATACATAAGATATTTCTTAAGAGGAGGTCACGTATCTCTGTCATTTTCTAATCAAAGAAATGATTTTCTTACAAAAACTAATAAATTTAGCAAAAAATGAAGAGAAAGCCGCACCTTGTATGGAAAAAAGCAATGTTTTCTTAGATAAGAAAAAATTAATTTTATTGCTTCGTTCTCAAGAAAACCTTGAAAAATCAAATTGTCCACCCTAACCTCTATGATTTAAGTTTTTCAAGGTTTTCTAGAAAACAAAGCAATAAATTAATTCTTTCTTATCCAAGAAAATATTGCATTTTTTGATACGAGATGCGGCTTCCTCTTCATTTTTTGCTAAAGTTATTAGTTTCTGTGAAAAACTCAATTTTTTGATTAGAAAAGGCCAAAGATACGTGACGTCCTCTTAAACTTAACAATATCTCATACTGAAAATTATTAATTTTATTTTAAATTTATATCTTGTGATATTAGAATAAAAGTTGAGTTAAATAATTGAAACAAAATTTTTTTCCTTTAATAAAATATTTTTATGCATCAAAAAAATATTTTGTATTGATTCATTTCTTCGTACCAAATAGAAGTAACTATTCATTTTATAAATAATATCTTACTTTGAAAATATATCTAAATTTTTCAAGCCCAAAAAACAATTTTTGTAAAAGAATATATTATTTTAAAAACATGAAACATTACTTTTAAGCATAGGAATAATTTGTTATAAGTAAATTTAAAATATTAGTTCAAATAAATGTTTCAACAAATTCAAGTTCTCTTTCTGCAATATAAATTTCAATTTTTTTTTAATCGCATAAACTCTTTTGATTCAAAGAATTATTTTTTTATTCAAAGAAATATTTCCTTAAAACAGTTAAATGTTCATTTCAATCAAAATTTATTTTTTGTGATTATGTTTACAAATAATTGTTGTAAAAAAATTTTTTTTACTGAAATGTACATTTTTAATCAAAATAATAATTACTTGATTGAAATAAGAGAATTTTTAAAGTTTTTCAGTTATATTTTCTTGATTCTGACAACTATTTTTTTTCAATATAAAATCTTCTTTTTAATGTATACACTGAAAGAACTTTTTGTATACTGCATGCCGAAGTGTGAGTGCGCAGTATACTACAAGCGTGCGCAGTACGCTTGAAGACTTTTGGTAAATAGAAATAAAATGTTGGCGTTTTGAAAGCCACCGACCGTGCGCGCGCAGCTCGTTGGGATTCAAAACGCCAACATTTCTCTTGCTGTTTACCGCTGAGTATGAGCGGACTGCACACCTACCCTCTTAGCAGGCAGTCCGCTAAGACTTCTATCAGTGTAGAAACGTAATCAATTACACCACTTTCTTACACCAACAAACATTCTATTGTGGAAAAGAGATAGGTTTATCGAAGCCATGAACTTATTTGTTTAATTTAAAAATGATGTCTTTGGATTAAAAAGATATTTTTCTAAATTCAAATATTTTTTTTTTGAAATATAATATTTTCTTAAAAAATATTCCAAGGATTTTTTCAAGTTTGAAAAATATTTCATTAATTTAAAATGAGTTTTCTTGACTCAAAGAAATTCATTTCTTTGCACCGTATTTCTTTTATTCAAAAACTTTTTTTTCAAAGTTAAAAAAAAATTTTTTCTCTGGACGGTCTCAAATTTTGCGTGAAATTCCGTGATAGAAGGAACATTTTCACTTAATAATTTAGTATCGTTTCAAAACAATGTATGATAACTATTATTATGGTGAAAAATAAAACCTCCTTTTTTTTAAAATTTTGCAGTTAAAAATAAAATTTCATTTTTTTAATATTAACAGGAGGTCGCGTATCTCTGTCCTTTTCTAATCAAAGAAATGATTTTTTTACAAAGACTAATATTTTTATCAAAAAATGAAGAGAAAGCCGCATCTTGTATCAAAAAAAGCAATATTTTCTTTGATAAGAAAAAATTAATTTTATTGCTTCGTTCTCAAGAAAACCTTGAAAAACCAAATTGTCCACCCTAACCTCTATGATTTAAGTTTTTCAAGGTTTTCTTGAAAACGAAGCAATAAAATTAATTTTTTCTTATCAAAGAAAATATTGCTTTTTTTGATACAAGATGCGGCTTTCTCTTCATTTTTTGATAAAGTTATTAGTTTTTGTAAAAAAATCATTTCTTTGATTAGAAAAGGACAGAGATACGTGACCTCCTCTTAAGGGACAAGGATATGCACCCTGCTCTAGGATAAATTTAGAACAAACGTGCCTGTTTTCTTTTAATATCTTACAAATAATATATGACTTTGATTAAAAATCATTGATTATTTTATAACTTACTAAATTCAAATTATTTTTGTCTTTTATGCTATAATATTGAAAAAATTAATAATTTATAAAAAAATTATTAAAAAAATTATTTAGTTTTTGAATAACACTAATTTAAAAATTCGTTTTATGACACAACATATAAAAAAGTTGAGATTTAGATTAAAACAGAACAAAAACAAATGACCTATTATAGAACAAAATTTTTAAGGATTTGCTTTAGACCTACTTTATCAGTCAAAAGTAGTTTGAAAATAAATTTCGTTTCTTCGCGTATGAAAAAATATCAGAATTGTTTGTAATCCCTAGCGGTAATATAAAATGTTTAAAAAAGTTTTAAACTGTTTAAAACAGTTTAAAATAGTTTATCAGTGTGAAATTCAGGACATTTAAAACAGTTATAAACATTAAAATAAGAGAAAAAAAAACAATTATTTGAAAAGTTCGAAATGATTTCAAACAGTGTTTCATAATTTTGTGTATGTGAGAATTTTCTTATCTCTCTATATTATTAAAAATATATCGCCGCTTTCGGCGCTGTCGACGCTGTCGCCGTCTGAAATACGCCGCTCATTTTTGGCTCCTAATTTTTATTTAAAATTCAGCTAAAATTCAGCTGAAATTCAGCTAAAATCAGCTAAAAGCCAGCTAAAATTTTGATGAATTTAGCTATAATTTAGCTGAAAGCAAGCTAAAAGTCAGCAAAAAGTTACCTATTAGTTAGTTAGAAGTTAACTAAAAGATAGCTGAAAATCAGCTAAAAGTTGGCTGAAATTTAGATATATTTAGCTGTAATTTAGCTAAAAGCTAGCTATATCTCTCTATATTATAAAAAGATTCCGCCGTCGCCGTTGTGTGTAAGAATTCGATTTATCCTTAGTTAGCTAGAATTTAGCTAAAATCTAACTGAAATTTCGCTAAAAGTTAGTTAAAAATTAGCTAAAAGGTAGCTAAAAGTTAGCTTAAAGTTAGCTGAAGTCAGATAAAATTGCATAAAAGTTAGCTAAATTAAATTTTTATTTAATTTTGTAAAAAAAACACCGACATTACAGTTTTCCAAATTTTTTATTCTTAATCCAAAAATGTTACTAATATCTATTACTGCCTTCCATTTTTATTTCATTATGAAACTATCAAATATAAAACTATCACTATATTCAGTTCATTATAAAAGTATCAAATAAAATCTCTAGAATTAAATTATTAAATCAAGTGTACTTATTCACTGTCTGCCTGTATCTACTTAGCTGAATCATGGTAAGATTATTACAATTATATTTCTATATATTTCAAAATTGCGAATTCTTGGATATTTTTTTAAAATTATAAAAGCAAGATGGGGGTTGGCGCATTTGCGTGCAGGGGGCATTCCCCCTAGTATATATTAAAATTTATATAATATATACGAGAAAATGTTCACTTTAGTTTCAAATTATTCTGTATTGTTCGAAACTGTTTAAAAATGTTTGAAACTGTTTATAACTGTTTTAAATGTCCTAAATTTTACGAATATAAACTATTTTGAACAGTTTTAAACAGCCATAAACAGTTTTAAACAGTTTTGAATAATTTTAAACAATTTCAAACAGTAATGCACATTTTATATTTTTACTAGGGATTGGAGATATCTTCTTCTTCTCTATTTTATTGCCAGTGGGCCTCTTTGTCGCTGTGGACTGGGCCCGTGATTTCACCTTACTCATGTAACTTTTATTGCCCAGGGAAACTTTTTAATTGGTTTTTCCTGGTCTCTTAGTTGTATTTCACAGAGAAAAATTCAGAAAAATTTTCCCAAAATTTTTCCGGGGATTAAACTTTGATCCATTACAGCATGAGCCAAGAGCCTCAGCCCCTACGCCACCACCGATTCTACTTATAGGTATGAACTTATTTTAAACGAATGATAAGTGGAAGCGTGTAAATATGAGATGCAAAAGCGTGTAAAGAACAAGCTGAGAAAAATAATCCCTACTCAAAATATTATATGAGCTCTCGTGTGAGATCTCATATGAAATCGCCTATGAAATCTCATATATATTGAATTTCAAAAAGCAAATAAATATATGTGAGATCTTATGACCGATCGCACATATATTCATGTTATTTTAAAAATTCAATGAATATATATTCGATTTCATCTACGATTTCATAGGCGATTTCATATGACATTTCATATGTGATCTCGTGTGTGATCTCATATGGGATCTCTCATATTTTTTATTCAATTCAAAAAATTAAAAAAAAATATTTATTATTTTTTTATTTTTTTATTCTTTTCTATATGAGTACAATCATTTTAATTAAAATAAAAAATTTTTTGGGGCTGTTATTTTTTTATGAACTTAGATCGCAAATTAGATATCAAAGTTGGCAAACCTAACCTTAAAATACTATAGATTGGAAGTTTGTTTATAACTTTTTCAGTATAAGATTTTGATAGATTTCTTTAGTTGTCCGCACTCGATAAAATGCACCATTTACTCAAAAACTTGGATCAGAAATATTATCAGAAGGAGGAAGCTTCATTATGCCCTTAATTTATTTAATTACACTAATATTATAAATACGTATTCGAACACTAGAGCATCATCATATTTGATGAATTGAGTAGAGCTTTAAGAGCCAATGCATCTTGCCTGGGGCCAGTTGTTCTTATTTTAGCCATTTTATTTAATTTGCATTGTATTTCATGACGTCACTTTCCAAATAAGCAGCAAGTCGAGTATATCTGTCCTTTTCTAATCAAAGAATTGATTTTTTTACAAAAACTAATAATTTTAGCAAAAATGAAGAGAAAGTCTTATCTCGTATCGGAAAAAGCAAAATTTTCTCTAATAAGAAAGAATCAATTTGTTGCTCCGTTTTCGAGAAAACCTTGAAAAACTTAAAACATAGAGGTTAGGGTAATAAATTTGGTCTTTCAAGGTTTTCTTGAAAACGAAGCAATAAAATTAATTCTTAGTTATCAAAGATTACTTTCTCTATCGCACTAAAGAAAAATACACATGTTTACATCGGCTATATCACGCGCTGAATTTTTCGCTTTACAACAATATTTTAGACTTTTCAAACAAGATTAGCATCGATAATTATTCTACATATATATGGCAAGAGTTATTGACAACATTAGAAGTATATTATTGTCTTGATAAATTGTACATCCGTGTATAAAAAATATTTTATTATCTTCTCTCACCTGCAGCGCCACAAAGCAGAGAATGGTTCCGACCTCCTCTTGAGGATCAGCTTTCGACTAACTTTACCGATCGAAAATAGCTAAAATAGATATTTAGTTTTTATTTATTTTTTTGGCTTATTCTTTGAATTTTAACAAATTTACACGTTTCCTCTCCTCATTTGTTAAAATGAATAGATATTTGCAAGTGAAAGCAATTCTGATATATATTTTTATTAGAAATAAACGAAACTACTTCTTTTGCTACTTTCAATCAGTAAAAAATTTCTAAAACCTCGTCTAAAACTGACCTTTAACATAACGAATAGTATAAGAATAAAATATGTGTATTATCTTACTTTTAACGTTTAGACTTACATTGCATACAAATATAATTCTTATTATGTAAAATATGTGGATAGTCTGTATGAATATGATTATGTATCATGGTTTGAAATTTTATTCAAGCCCGCTTTGAAAATTTTTCAGATTACGTTATATTCACGATTGAATTAGGAATACAAGCAATAAGATTGCGATAATACTCTAAAATAAAAGTAAAATCAATAATTCTTGAGTTATAAAAACCTATATTACTTAAATCTGTATGATATGTAAAAATAATTTATCAGTGTGATAAAAAAGAGATATTAAGTATTAAGTCACTATTAGTTCATTGAAGGTAGTTTGTCACAATATTCTAAAACATGAATAAAGCTGCAACTGTTTTTACGGCGACATGCAAATTTTGTAGCGATTGGTAAGATGTGTTATTCCATAAATCTAATCCAGATGCAGCGTGCGTCATAAAACACTACCTATTGATTAGAAAAACTGTCATTGATTGTTTCGTAGATGTAGAGGCTCTAATTACCGTGAAAATTATTCAATCGTAATATTAGAATATATAAAAATTAATTAAATTATAGACCAAATTCTAGATTTGATGTCGTTGACATTAATCACAGCTATAAGTGTAAAAAAAATGAAATTTTTTCGCACATGAGATCTTATGTGAGATCTCATGTCGGATCGGGTATCGGCGAAAATTAATTTTTTTTGCACCCGAGATCTCACGTGAGATCTCATGTAAGATCTCATATGAGATCTCGTTTCATTTTCAATCGTGAGATTTCATGTCATTTTTTTCAGTAGGGTTCCCTCTTTCTCCTCGTAATTTTTCTTGAACTGATCCCGAGCCTCGTATACATGATTTCGTCTGTGATATAAAATAAGTAACTCAATTTGTGAATACACAAATTCTGTATAAACCTTTGTATACGAAGGGCATCGCTCCAGATCTCACTGAAAAGTGATGGCCTTCTCGAGTGTAAATGGCGATATGCATAATTGTGGTAACTGGTATCTTAACGATTACTTGTAAATATCGTCTAAATCTTCGTAAAAAATTTGTTTGTTTTTATTATTATTCGATCGCCAAGTATAATTATGCTTGAATATAGTTTAAAACTATAATTTATAAAAGCTTTAGATTACGATTGTTTCGTAGATGTAGAGGCTCTAATTACCGTGAAAATTATTCAATCGTAATATTAGAATATATAAAAATTAATTAAATTATAGACCAAATTCTAGATTTGATGTCGTTGACATTAATCACAGCTATAAGTGTAAAAAAAATGAAATTTTTTCGCACATGAGATCTTATGTGAGATCTCATGTCGGATCGGGTATCGGCGAAAATTAATTTTTTTTGCACCCGAGATCTCACGTGAGATCTCATGTAAGATCTCATATGAGATCTCGTTTCATTTTCAATCGTGAGATTTCATGTCATTTTTTTCAGTAGGGTTCCCTCTTTCTCCTCGTAATTTTTCTTGAATTGTTTTTTACATTGTCATCACATTTTAAAAAAAATCAAACTACTCTAACTCAATGAGCTCTATAAGAAAGCGTTGCGCCGAAGCACTTGGCAGCGTTTTTTTCTTCTTACTATTTTTTTAATAAATATTTGTACATTTTTAATCGCTGTTTCTGAGAATGTTTTATTTTTACTGTCCCGTGAACACGTTTAATACACACTTGCATATACACTTTATTAAATTTTTATTAATTGATCGTAGTAAAGCTACTCGCTGTTGAGTATCCAAATGACAGAGTGCTTTTAAAATTGCAACGCACTTTTTACTAAAATTAGATGGTGAACAGCCGCAATTACCAGTACCAGGTTGTCTGTTTTTATTCTTTTTTCTGTTCTTCTTTTTCTTGTTTTTCGATTTTACCTCGTCCATAGCTGCTCATATACTGCTTTGATTCGTCTTGTTAACTCTTGTTTTGTATGTTTAGTACAGATTTGAATGATATTTCGGTAAATAGACATACTGGATTCTATTATCGAGAAATACACACGTTCTCAAACGATATTCATCTTTCGTACTCTGTTTCAAGTTCAAGAAAATTTAACCATGTCGTACACGTACACTATTTAAATAGGCTTCTTGCAGGAATTTCGGATCTTCGGGGTATACTTGTCGTGCAAAATGCTAAATTTGAGCACGGACTCGGGTTTTTTTTTTAAATTACAATGTAATTTGCGTTCAATGAAATATCTTTTTAATCACTACCTTTGTGAAATAGATTTTGAGTGATGAAAATAACGCTCATATTCTTATGGTGGATAACTTTTGTAAATAAATCTAGAATAGTATTATTGGAAGATTCACGTATCGAATCATCGATAATTATTAATTTTTTCTTTTCATTATCGTGTGAATAATCCGAGTTGTGTGGTAAACCTTCGTGAAATTCTATAACCTGTTGAGTTGGTATTTTCAAATCGTTTTGGTATGCTTCTTGCCACTTGGGGTAATAAAATAATATTCTGTCAAACGTTATATCGCAGATACGAGAGAGGTTCACGTGGAATCGCTTTGCAAATACCATTTCACCACAACCCATAGGACCGCTTACGATACACGTAAACAGATGTCTGAAACATGTATCCATATCCTTATCTTATTTTGCCCGTTTTAAATTACAGTTGGCACGTAAGATATATTTTCTACCATTTCTTTCAAAATAAATTGACCGTCAAAGCCTCCAGAATTATGTGCGATGCATATTATTTGCTCAAAACTCGTTTTCTCGTGAATGGCTATTTCAAGTAAACGTTTGACGGGGTCATTCCAGAAAACAAATTCGCGTACACCGTATGTAGAGCAAAAAGTACCGACATTCTCTACATCCATACAGTCTTCGCAAACCTGATGTACAATGCAAAAGTTTGGTACGTGTATTTTAACGTTAGTGCCATCCTCATACGACGTGTCTTGTCGGGTTTCAAAATCGTAAAATATAAACAAATTTTTTTTCTTTTCCGATATATTGGTAGATTGACCTGCTTTTGCTTTATCAGATATAATTGGCGCTATGTAACATAGTTCGTTCACGTTATGTTTTTGACGACACGTTGTACACCAATTAATTCCACATACATGTTTATCGTTGATTTAATTAATTCTTTTACAGCAACAAAGACAAGCTTGAACAACATTGCATAATTTTTTGTTATTCTTTTTATAACTACCAAGTGTTTTATATTTGTTGAAACAAATTTTTCCGAAAAAATCTCTATTACAATTATTACATTTTATCAATTCTACATTTTCGACCTCGTAAGGTGGTGATATAAAGCATCTGGGACAAATTGACGAGCAATTCTGCATATTTACTGTAGAGTATTTAATATTACAATATTCACAGAAAAATTTACTTTTGGCAGCCCTGGTTAAATTAAAAATTGTATCGCAATGTCGAGTGCGACTATTGTATAAAAGATTAATAATAGAATTTTTATTATACTTTACATGCGGTCGAGCGTCGAAAAATGGCGGCTCCCCACATCTAAAAGTTGACTCGTCATAAACACCGATAGCTATTCCACGTATTATATAGTGTCTTTGGAACAACTCTATTTCTTCTATATCGCAGCCGTTATCGGGAATTTTAACGTCGGCGCTAGTTATAAAAATATTCACGTGCTGTCTCTCTCTCTCTCTCTGAGAGAGCGAGACAGAGCGTATCGGTATGCTGTTCGCTCTGGTTCTGCACAAGCAATATTAAGCTATAGGAAACTCAGAGGGTAGATTTCAAATGCATTGGACTCTGCAAAGAACAATTATATAGCTAATCGTTTAAATAGTGTGGGTAACTCTTCAAACCGAACACTTTACATAAGATTGGTCTTGCTACAAGAATACTGCCTTCACCGCTCCAGTATTTCTCCTCTGGTGTTCTTCTCTCTCACTACACTTCAATTTCTTCGGGCTCTGCTGCTCTGTCTGAAGGTGAGATAGAGGAGGTACTTGCGGTGCCACTGCGCACTGACTTGCCGATTTTTAATTTTACTTCAGTTGATTGTCCTCTTGTTGAGCTGTTTGTGCGTCTTGGCACTTCTAAAACTTTTAGTCCCGATGGTATTATGACTTAGATGCTTAAACTGACGAGTCAATCCACTGTTGGTCTCATCACATCTATCATAAACTGCTCGTTGTCTTCTGCAGTATTTTCGAGTGATTGGAAAAAAGCTTTTCTTTTACCACTGGCCAAGAAAAATAAGATGGATACACCTTCGCAAACTCGGCCCATCGCCAAACTCTCTGAAGTTTCCAAAATTCTTGAAAGAGTAGTTCATTCTCAGTTCAACTCCTTCATAGATTCAAACTCGCTATTTGACAGTTTGCAAACTGGTTTTCGAAAATCTAATAGCACTCAGACTGCGCTTTTAAAGTTTCTTGAGGATGCACGTTTGGCGATTGACAAGAGAATGATAACTGCTTTGCTGCTCTTCGATTTTTCTAAGGCTTTCAACACTGTATCGCATGTGCGCTTACTTTACAAACTTCGTCGTTTCAATTGCTGTGATACGGTCATACGATGGTTTGCTTCGTATCTTAGCAAGAGAACTTACACTATAACCGATTTGGATGGTCGTGTGGGTGAATAGGTTACCTGCTTAGCAGGTGTACCACAGGGCAGCGTTTTGGGTCCGCTGCTTTTCTCTGTTTTTATTAATGATTTATCCTTGGTCTTAACTAGATCGTCTCATATCTTGTTTGCTGACGACTTGCAGGTCTATCACTCGTTTTTGCTTACTAATTTGAACAATGAGATTGACTTTTTAAACCATGAGGTGGCAGCAGTTGTCAAATAGGCAATAGAGAATGAACTTACCTTAAATCCTTCTAAAATGCAAGCGATGTTCATAGGTAGCGAACAATACATCTCAAGGATTGATCTCTCTTCTTGCCCCTCAGTTTTCGTTAGTGACACGGTGGTGCCATATGTTAGTACAGTCAAAAACTTGGGTATCAGATTATCTAGCACCTTAAATTAGAATAAGCAGGTGAGTTCGGTGGTTGGACGTGTTTTTGGTACTCTTCAATCCTTAAAGCTTCATAGGCATGCTCTGTCTAGACAGGTTAGAAAGAATATTGTTGAAGCTCTTATTTTCTCTATATTAGACTACTGCTGTGTTGTCTATGACGACTTACCGTAGACACTAAATATTAAGCTTCGCCGTGCGCTGAACGCTTGTGTTAGATTTGTATGCGGTAATGTAGGCAGATAAGATAGAGTTACCCCGTTTTGTTTACAGATGGGTTGGTTGTCGGTGAGCAACAGGCGGTTATACTTTAAATCAGCTCTGGAGCACTCTATAATATCATACCAAAAGCCAAACTACCTAGCCACTAAATTTCTTCGCGTTAACATTGATGCGGTAGTTAGAACCTCAAATAGATTGACAACTAGACTTCTCATCTGCCCTGTTGTGCGTACAGTTGCAGTGCTTAATTCTTTTGTTTACTCGGCATCTAGTTTTATTAATGGTAGCACTTCCATTTTCACTGGTTTCGAATTGGGCCAAACTCAGCTTATCAAGTCTCAGGTGTATAACAAGTTCCTGCTCGACGAACGCACTGAGTGGTTGGGCGAAACTGGAAGTCGTTGAGTGTATTTTTATTTTCCAAAAGTACATTTTACTACATATATGCTTTAGTAAACCTCTAACTGATTACTCACTGTATATTATGTGGATTGGATGAGTGCCGTATTATTTTATACATGTAAATCTAATTATTCTTATACTTTAATTCAATTTTTGTTCTATACCACGGAGAAAAAATCACGAATGAGTGTTTTTAAAAATTTTTTTTTGTTCTTTAGTTTGTACTTTTTATTTGCATTATATTATATTTGTCTATAACATTATATATTACTTTTGGGTCATACGGGGTTGACACCTATGATCTTAATAAATTACGAATCAATCAATTACGAATCAATCTCTCTCTCTCTCTTTCTGTAAAGCCCTTCTACTATTCTAAATTTTCCCCTAAATTTTTCAAACTTCTTTTTCTACAGAATTTTTTAATTGAATATACCTACTACTAAAGCACTAGGTAGATATTTATTATCATCGTTCTTTATGGAAACAAACGATCTTAAAGCAACAACATCTATACATAGATTTTTTTTTCTTTTTCTACCTCCTTTGCCTCGCGAAACATTTACAATTGTTACGGTTAAAATAAAAGTAATATCCAATTGAAAATTTTCATTATTTTCAACTACAGTACCAAGTAATACATAAAAATCATTAAAAAAAAATTATCTACAGGGCGAAGCGACAATCCAGCTGCTCTGCGAGCGAAATTTTTGCTTCTAATACTTATACCACTTGAGACATATTGATTTTTTCCCCTCCCCTATTTCGCTCCCCTGGCTGTCAGAGGGGTGTTATAGCGTACATAGGATGGTATAGTATAACCTAAATTGAATTTTTCCCGTTCCAGCGTCCCACTCCCTGCACTGTCAGAGAGGTGTTATAGCGTTCATGGCCTCTTGTTCTCCCCTACCTGAGTAGATACTTGGGTGAATACTTTTATAATAAAATGATACCCACATACCAGCTGCACTTGGGGAAAAATATATATACAAACGATTATCATATAGGGGTAGGGTAGATAAGTTGATACACATGGACCAGGTGTTCTCTCAAAAATATATATATAGATAAAATAATATCTGCAGACCAGGTGTTCACTGGAAAATATATACCATTATTGGTAAGTAGAATGGGAGGGGAAAAAAGAAGGAAATGAATTATTATAAACATATTTTTAAGCGCACACAAAATAAAATTTATTCAAATATATAAATTCCGAAAATTGACATTGATTATACTCAAATCTAAATCATACATTTGATTACGATATTATTATGAGTTACTTGACCTAGAAAAAAATGTTTGATTACAAAGGCCTAAACCTAAAGAACGTTTTCAGGCGAATGTGATCGCCCACTTTCATCTTTTGCGTTCAATTTTATTTGAAATTCTTTGATGAAAATTTTCAGCTATTTTATCATTTTTTCAGTGTTATTTGGAGAGAAGCTACAAAACGCGCGTAAACTAGCTACAAATATAATATGGAAACATAATAGTATACTAGCCGCAACAAGTCAAATCGATGCTTTGCAGTTTCTTGGTGCTCCATCGAAAAACTTTACAGTTTCTTCTGAGTCTTTCAAGATGGTATTTTGAGACTGGTGGAAAACCGTAACTATCGAAATACGTTCCGTATCCATTTTTATCGATATGCATGGCCACCCCATGTGTACCAGGTTTTGTATAATTATTGGTATTACACACTTTAACGATTGGTGTCATCATTACATTCGGAATTCGATCTGCTGCGTATACGCCAATTATTTTTGCTTTCAGCCCTTCCAGGGCCCTTATTATCTAACTGATGTTCATTTGTATTATTTCCTTGTGTTAAGCTACAATTCTCATCATCATCACTCGCGTATTCAATGGTTTTATCGTCGTCGTCATTGTCTACTTAGTCGATTTGCGTAAAAGTCACACTCAATCAAAATCTTATGACGCTATTTTTCCTGTAAGCAAGTTTTTGAAGAGAGTCATAGAATAGTTCACAACTTCTTTTGGGCAAATTTTGTTGAGATTCTTTAGGGAGTAGTGAATAAAGCCACTCTCAACATATGTGATCTCTGCATAGCACAGTACTCCTTTTTGTAAAGGTTTTCTTGGCAAGCGTCGAAACAGCATACTTTCTGGGAAAAAAACAATCTTTGTAAGTCTGTAAAGTCCATGGTAGTGCGATCCACTATATTTATAACGTTACGTGCCATGATAGATTCTCTGTATCTAGCCTTTTTAGAACCTCTGACATAAATTCTTACGGCATTTCTCGCTATGTTGTAAAAATGATACCGTAATTTGGGTAGGATAACATCACCATCGAACCACTGTGAACCGTGTAAACGTGACGACACGTAATCGTTACTAGTTTTTATATCTTCTGGTAAATTATCAAATTCGTAGGGTGGCGCTATTATCCAATGACCAATGACTTGTTTTTGTAGAGAAACTACTGCCACTTTCTTGAGTAAAAGTTTATTATCTTTATCTCTTAAGCATGGAATATCAATTAGGTGATCCATCCTGTCGAGAACGTAAGTGCGTGTGTGCTACAGTTAAAAGTGAGAAGCAACTGGAGTAATGTAGAATGAGCCAAATGGTATTATGATGTTTCCCCGATCATTTTCTCCCCCTAACTTATGCATTAAAATCCACTATAATTTGACTGTTCGAGTCAATTTCTAGTACGTTATCAAATTCAGTGTAAACGATGCAATTGATTGTTTCCCTAAGCGACTGCTCGAAGCGAACTTCAATACGAAGAGCACCCGAGTGAATAAAATTACAATGTCATGAAAAATGAGCTGATGAATCAGGCGTCAAGTCAAATGCAAAGAGACAGTAACCTTCTGGGGAAGTGGTTCGGCTGACATCGATACCCTTGTTGGAAAAATGCATACCAGTACTAGAGATTAGCGTGTGATAAGCGTCTACATAGAGTTTATTATTCCCTGTGTATTTTGACGGTAGGAGGTGGTCTTGGTATTTGTACCCTATCGATGTAAAGAGAGAGAGAATTGATAGAATAATGTTGGAAGTTGAAAGGATTTAATTGTCGATTACCGTTGAATGCTCGGTTACTTATAAAACCTATGATGATTTTTTTTAGCGAATGGCCCAATATAACATTATCAAGAGTATCTCCTAAAATTCCGCTATGTAGAGTGAATGATTTGACTTCCACTCTTGTTTTTGGGTATTTTGCAGTAGTTTCGGCCAAAGCACTAGCATGAGCCAATAGTACGGCTAGACTTATTTTAGCTCGATGGACGATTAGCGTCGCTTCTCTGATGCGTACTGAAAATTTTCCGTCATCGCTGAAATCCATAAAAAAATGCGTCCTTGCTACGAACGAGCCTCACTCCCATCTCAACACCGTTTACCAAGAATTTACCATGATTAATTACATCGCAATGGAGGTGGCCAATCATATCGACAACTTTACCGCTAGCCGTAAAGTATTGACGATTTCGAGAACCGACAGTGGCCCCAGCTTTTCGAGTAGCAATTGCTCGTGACGCATTCATACATCCTGCTGTATCTGCATACCAAAGTGCAGAGGTTAGGTGTGATTTTAAGGCAGGAAAAGCATAATTTAAGAGCGTTTTTATGTAAGCTCTGTAGGGATAAGCGTTGTTTGGGGGTAAAACAAACTTTGAATTTAAAAAGATGTCCGTTTGCTCGAACAACAAATGTAAAAAATTGTTAATAGGAGCAACTTTTGCATTCTCGGCGTCGGTTTCCATGGGTGTAATTTCGACGCTTACTTGTACGATTGTGAACGCTAGATTGATGTTATGCTCGGTCAAACTAGGAACCAAAAATTCTAAAGGTGAATCGCTTGCATTGCAGAGAGATGATACAGGTTTGTAGTAAAGAAAAGAACTGTTTTCAAATGATGTTTGCGTCGAAAGAAGAGTAAAAATATCTAGTTCGCTCTTTATACCTTCATCACTAAACACGCGTAGAAAAGCCTTCAAAAAAAAATTATTTATTCAGGTCTAAAAATGTCGGATACGCATCTTAATGCTTTCTTCTTTCACCTCAAAGTTTTCTTTTTCTTGCCTAAACCATGCTTATTCGTCTTCCTCTTTGTCTTTCTTTTTTCGCTCAATGCGTTGTATGCGAGAACACGAGCTTGCGTTGACTGTCGTGCGCTTAGCAGTAACAGCTTTATATTCACTACCTTTCATAATATCAGAGATTTCATTAGCAGCTTATTTTTTTTCAATGTCGACCCGACTCTCGAACATGCGTGCTGAGAGACTCTTTAAAATTCGCTCTCTTATTCGACACATCGTCTAACACGTTCAAACCTGTTCGGACAGCTTCTTTGCCTACTTCTTTGGCCTCACTGGCAATATATGGCACAATTATTCTAAATAATCTTGCGAGAATGCTATCAATTCCAGAGCCTCTTCGAAACGTTGAACTAGAGTGAACGTTTTTAATACCGCTTGCACCACCACCAGTCTGCTCGTCGTAGTAATGAATATAATAACTCATATCGCTATGCAACTAACGGCTACGCTTAAAGTGAAGTGTAACTATCAGCGTATTCGTTTCCATACTCAAATGGTATTTCACGCCCATGTTGATCTCTAATATCGATAACAATATTTTGGAAGGTATGATATAGTAGAGGTATGTATTGCATCGGTGCAAACTGTTTGACAACGGTTGATCCAAATTTGTACTTTGAATTTCCCTGGGCTACAATGCGTAAAAGTGCCGTTTCCGTATCACCGACTGCATGAGGTCTGCATATGTCTGAGTAACCGTAGTCAACAACCTGGTATTTACGGTCTTCTATTTGCCTTTGATTTTTTCTTTGCTGAAGAGCGCGCCTTTGTAAATTCGCTCGTGCCTTAGCCACGTTATATAAATTAAACTCTGCATTTTTATACTTGAATGTATATATTTCAAAACACGTTCTTTGAGAGTTCGATTAAGACGTTCTTCCACTGCCACCTTAATTTCTTGCCGCTCTAAACTCTATATCATATTTTTTAAGAGTATTTTGCAAACTTGCACCAACAAATTCTTTACCTTCGTCAGTTTGTAAGTAAACAGGTGTACGACTATTGGCTCGCTTAAGAATCTTCTCGAATGCAGCTGATACAGTATGCGCTGTTTTATCCCGCAGTGGTTCTATCCATGCATACTTACTGAGCACGTCAATAATTACTAGTAAGTACGAATAACCGTCGATTTCTTTTTTTAGACTTGTTAGCTGACACAAATCTGCCTCCCAAACGTCATCCACGTTAGTTACGTTATAGTGTAATCTAGGAAATTTTTCTCTTAGGACTGTGAAGAGTATAAGCATCTTGATTATTCAACCACTTGTGTATTCGTATTTGCTTTTTTTCTCTGTTTTTCATTGATTTACCCTTTATATTTACGCGTATCAAATTGCGCGCTCTTGCATAACCTTCTTCGGAAGGGTTGTAATACTGATTTTCCAAAGACATTCTCTCTCTTCAAAGGTTCTCTCTTAGCCACTTTTTCTTTGCAGCATGTCTCGTTACGGGTGGTGTAAATACTGGTGATAAAATTTTTCGTTTCGTAGTATTTTAAGGAGACGTCAGCCTATTAGCAATTTTTAAGATTTCCGTATTTCTAATTTAATTATTAGAGGTTTCCGAACTGCCAATAAACTTTGCCAATCAAAAGCTACCAATAGACGCTTTGTCATCCTCCTCTATCTTTTTCTTTTTCTTTCGCAAAACATCGTTGAGTAATTCTACTATGTTGGATCGCGGCATAAGTTTGCCATCTACGATAACGCTCACAGTACTATCCCATTTTAATCGATCTGGCTACCAATGTTTTAGTAAAAGTCGTACTTTTCTGGCATAAATTATCAAAAAAAAATTATTAAAAATTATTAAAAATAAAAATTATTCTTAAAAATTATTGTGTAAAAATTATTTGCAAGTTTTGAGGTGTTATTTATTTTTCCAAGATAATGAACGTACGGATGATGGTGAAATTGGTCGAGATATTGACGAAATCGAAGCTACATTGGCACCTTTAGCAGAAGAAAAAATACTTGATAACGTGCTTAAAATTTATGCCAGAAAAGCACGATTTTTACTAAAAGATTGGCGCACTTTTCAGCTAGATCGATTAAAATGGGATAGTACTGGAAGCATTATCGTAGATGGCAAACTAATACAATGATCCAACATAGTAGAATTCCTCAAAGATGTTTTGCAAAAGAAAAAGAATAAGATAGAGGATGATGTCGAAGTGCCTATTGATCGATTTGAATTGGTGAAGTTTATTTGCAGTTCAGAAACCCCTTATAATTCAATTGGAAACATGTAAATTTTAAAAATTGCTAATAGGCGGACGTCTCCTTTAAAAACTACAAAACGAAATGTTATCACCAGTATTTACAACACTCGTAACGAGACATGTTGTGAGAACCTTTGAAGAGAATATTTATTTACATTTGTCTTTGGAAAATCAGCATAACGACCCTTCCAAAGCAGGTTATGCAAGGGCGCGAAATTTGATACGCGTAAATATAAAGGGTAAATCAATGAAAGACAGAGAAAAAGAGCAAAAACGAATACACGAGTGGTTGAATAATCAAGATGCTTATACTCTTCACCGTCCTAAGAGAAAAATTTCCTAGATTACACCATAACATAACTAACATGGATGACGTTTGAGAGGCAGATTTGTATCAGCTTACAAGTCTAAAATAAGAAAACGACGGTTATTCGTACTCACTAGTAATTATTGACGTGCTCAGTAAGTATGCATAGGTAGAACCGCTGTGAGATAAAACAGCGCATACTGTATCAGCTGCATTCGAGAAGATTCTTAAGCGAGCCAATGGTCATACACCTGTTTACTTAGAAACTGACAAAGGTAAAGAATTTGTTAGTGCAGGTTTGCAAAATACTCTTAAAAAATATGACATAGAGTTTAGAGCGGCAAAAAATCCGATAATAAGGCGGCAGTGGGAGAACGTCTTAATCGAACTCTCAAAGAACGTGTTTTAAAATATATATATTCAAGTATAAAAATGCAGAGGTTAATTTATATAACGCGGCTGAGGCACGAGCGAATTTATAGAGGCGCGCTCTTCAGCAAAGAAAAAATCAAAGGCAAATAAAAGACCGTAAATACCAGGTTAGTAACTACGTAAGGATCAGTTGTTCTAAGGGAACCTTTGCAAAAAGATTCGAGAATAATTATAGCGAAGAAGTATTAAATTGCATAGCGATATGAGTTATTATATTCATTACTACGACAAACAAACTGGTGTTGGTGCAAGCAGTATTAAAAACGTTTACTCTGGTTCAACGTTTCAAAGAGGCTCTGGAATTGGTAGCATTCTCGCAAGATTATTTAGAATAATTGTGCCCTATATTGCAAGTGGGGCCAAAGCAGTAGACAAAGAAGCTGTCCGAACAGGTTTGAACGTGTTAGACGACGTGTCGAATAAGAGAGCGAATTTTAAAGACTCTCTCAGCACGCAAGTTCAAGAGTCGGGTCGATATTGAAAAAAATAAGCTGCTAATGCTATGCAGAGATCACATATGTTGAGAGTGGCTTTATTCACTACTCCCTAAAGAATCTCAACAAAATTTGCCCAAAAGAAGTTGTGAATTATTCTATGACTCTCTTTAAAAACTTGCTTAGAAGAAAAATAGCGTCATAAGATTTTGATTGAGTGTGACTTTTACGCGAATCGACTAAGTAGACAATGACGACGACGATAAAACCATTGAATACGCGAGTGATGATGGTGAGAATTGTAGCTCAACACCGGGAAATAATACAAATGAACACAAGTCAGATAATAAGGGCCCTGGAAGGGCTGAAAGCCAAAACAATTGGTGTAGACGCTGCAGATCGAATTCCGAATATAATGATGACACCAATCGTTAAAGTGTGTAATACCAATGATCATAAAAAACCTGGTACGTATTGGGTGGCCATGCATATCGATAAAAATGGATACGGAACGTATTTTGATAGTTACGGTTTCTCACCAGTCTCAAAATACCATTTCGAAAGACTTAGAAGAAACTGTAAAGTTTTTCGATGGAGCACCATTAAACTGCAAAGCATCGATTTGACGTTTTGCAGCTAGTATACTATTATGTTTCTATATTATATGTGTAGTGATGCTAGTTTTAGCACGTTTCGTAGCTTCTTTTCAAATAACACTAAAAAAAATGATAAAAAATAGGTGAAAATTTTTGTAAAAGAATTCTAAATAAAATTGAACGCAAAGATGTAAGCGGGCGACCCATTCGCCAGAGAACGTTCTCGCGGCTCAAGCCTTTGTAATTAAACATGTACTTCTAGGTTAAGTTACTCATAATAATATCGTAATCAAATGTATGTTTTAGATTTAAGTATAATCAATGTCAATTTTTGGGATTTATATATTTGAATAAATTTCATTTTGCGTGAGCATAAAAATATGTTTATAATAATTTCTTTTCTTCTATTCCCCCTCTCCCATGAGAGCATGGTGACGTAATGGATAGAGCTCTTGCCTTCAACGTGGAGGGCATGGGTTTAAATTCTGGCCAGGTACCTCTATCTTTTTATTGAAGAAAATTAGTATATGTGCCATTCATATCGCGACTCTTAAAAAATCCAACCTCATGTTAAAAATGTGAAAATTAAAATGTTTGTCATTTTTCTCTCATGCTCCAAAAGTTTACCAAAATTTAACTACATCTTATTTTAACTTAAATCTACTTATATACCTAATTTCAGGTTCTTCTGAACCGTCAATCCCTTAACGATAGTACTACCTTCAACGGGTACCGGGCTAGGCTCCCTCGACATTATCATATAAAAAAGGTTAATCATATAGAGGACAATATCCTTTATATATTAAGCTTTTTTATAAAAAAACAAATTTTTCCCCTCCCATCCTACTTACCGATAATAGTATATATTTTCCAGTGAACATCTGGTCTGCAGATATCATTTTATCTATATATGTATTTTCCAGAGAACACCTGGTCCATGTGTACCTTCTTATCTACCCTCCCCCTATATGATAATCGTTGGTATATATATTTTCCCTCTAAGTGCAGCTAGTATGTGGGTATTTGATTATAAAAGTATTTTCCCCCTCTACATTCTGATTTATTGTATGCGCGGTAGGGTGTAATGTTCTTTTTCAATTTTCAGTAAGAGTTTAGCTTCGGACAGAGCAACACGTAAAAATCACTCGTTCTGAATTAAGTGAGCCGATAAAACCGGAGTTGCTGAGCCTTTTATTATCTACTACCTACGCGCTGAATAAGTCTAACACGAAGAGAATTCGTGTTGGTCTTGAATATAGTGGTGGATATTATCACGAAATTATCAAACTAGTTTTTTTCAGGTGGCTCACACAAAAGTTTCTCTTTTGATTGCCGTAGCTGGAATATTCTTAAAGATCAATTTGATGTTATAACAGCTTATTTTCACAATTTTTATTCTTTTTATCAAGATTTTGGAAGACTAACTGAGCTATTTTTAATCAATCATGCTTTGAATTTCACCACATCGTACGGCACCAGATCCATCAGCATTGATGAAAGACCACAACCAAACGAGATTCACGACCCCGAGGAAGAAGGAAAAGCACCTGGACAATTGCTTTGCAAAAAGAGAAAAACTTCATCATCCGCCAAGTATAGTCATGCAACAGTCAACATTCGAAGGTCTTCGTCAACAAAGCGACTTGATAGATCTTCTCCTCAACGATTTAAGCGAACGGGTCGGTAAGCTTACTCGTACTACTGATCACATAATGGACTTTTTAAAAAGTAAGCTTAGACAAGAAGGGCTAGACAACGCAAAAGTGATTCTTAGTGACTATAAATCATTTAAACAATATTATTCAATTCTCAATAACGAATTACAAGATTATGTCACGGAGAATATGGTAGATGATACGGATCATCATAAAAGCTTGTATTTAAAATTTGTTTCATCTGAAATTTTAGCATTTAGTTTTCCTATGATTGCAAAAGATTTGCGAGATATAATGATTCCTGTATAGAAAAAATGTATATTAAAAATTAATAAATTACTTTAATGCTATAAATAACTTTATTTCTTATTATAAAATACAACTACTCTTCCCAATCTTCCTTCATTTATTTTATGAACATAGCTCGAAATAGACGTGGGGCAATGCACAGGTAAGATTGCTCCATTACGTTCTACAGACAGCGGAATAAAGAAGAAACGATACAAAGAGTATTATAAAAAAGAAACAGTAAAATTAGAATATTTTCAAAGGAATCATAAAAAAGATAACACTAATGAAAATATCAATTTAAATAATAACTTTTTACAATAAATACATTTTACGCATAGGCTCTTATCATATTTGTATAACACACTCGACACCATGGGTCAAAACAGCTCCAGCACCGACAAAACACCTTTACTACAGGGTGATCAAAAGAAAAAGAAGGAAAATCAGCCATCATATACCTGGAAACAATATTCTGAAAAAGTTTCAACCAATACCTACTCTATCCCTGAAAGAAAAGGATACAAAAAATATAATTTAAAAATTATATACATTTACATACGGTCCTTTTCAGGACCATCAAAAGTCTCATACGTAGCAAATAACAATTGATTAATGAATCTCTGACACCGATACTTTTTATTATTATAAATTAAATTTTTCTTTTTTTTTATATTAATACTTTTCATTAAAATTTTAAACAACTTGTAAAATGATGTGTACCACCCTGTGTACGCTATAACGTCCCTCAGATAGGGGAGAACAAGAGGCCATTAACGTTATAACACCTCTCAGACAGCGCAGGGAGTGAGACGGGAAAAGAGAAAAAATTCGATATAGGTTACGCTATACCACCCCATGTATGCTTCAACACCACTCAGACAGCTAAGGGAGCAAGACGGGGGAGGGGAAAAAATCGATATGTCTCGCTATACCTAGCTATATACTACTATTGTACAAATAAAAATTAAATAATATTGAATATTTTCAAAATTTCTAATTACTCTAACGTACACGCTAAAACACATATAACCAATTACACGTACACTTGGCGGAAAGGATATTTTTCCGAATGTGTACCTCAAATGGCAGCGCTGCATATTTCACCACAAACATAAGAGAACTTCGAATCATGCATTGAGTTTCGCATCATGATTATTTTGTTTTTCATATATATTATTTATGCAAAATTCAAATAATAACAACTAAAATTTTATCACGAAGATAGTTTAAATTAACAATATAAGATTCAATATGATTATTGAATTGGGAAATAAGAATTTTATTTCATAAGATTATAATTCAGATCATGAAAAAAGAAAAGTAATATTGTTTTTTTACTACAATTATGTCATTAAGTGATAAGTAGAGCCGGTCTGTGGCACAGTCGGTAGGAGCGTTGGATTCGTATTCTTGGGGGACCGAGATCGAATCCCGCTCTCGGCTGTTTTTCAAACGAGCACCTCTGTTTCATGTGCTTTGTACACAGAACACACTTACGAGCTCCGTCGCTAAGGGATGAAAAAGTGCAGTTGCAAAAATCAACTGACCTTGCGTCCCAGTGGACTGGGGTTTGATTCCCTAGGAAAAATTAGAACAAATAATTTTCGAAGTTTTTCCGAGGGAATAAACCCGAAAAACAAAAAAAAATATACAAAAAAGTCCCAATGGGCAAAATACAAAAATTAACAAAAAGTCCCACTGGGCAAAATATACAAAATTTAAAAAGTCCTTCGGGCAACTACCTGGTGATGGCCAAAGCGAAAAGCAAAAGGCCAATGCGCATTTATAAAAAAAAAAATAAAAAAAAAGTGATAAGTAACGATGATGCGAAATTGGTTTCATAATTTGGAATTGTCTTATGTCTGTGGTAAAATATGCGATGTTGCCGTTTGAGGTTAACGTTCGGAAAAATATCCTTTTCGCTGAGTGTATGTGCATATATAAAAGGAATTATATATTTGAAAAATTTTATAGGAAATTTATATGCGTAATTTTTTCAAAAATAAAATAGACATTTATTTCTTTTTTATTTTTGAAATAAGTTTTTTATAAATAAAAAACTATATAAATAATTTTATTAATCATAATAATATTGAAAACTTTAAGAAATTTTTAATCACACGTATATATCTATACGCGTGGATACACGTATGCACACACATACATATGTATACGCGCGTACACACACAGAGACACAAGGCTTTTTTTTATTTGAAAATGAATTCTTAGTTATAAAAATTTATATAAAATCTTTAACGAGCTTGACACTCCGTGCGAGAAGCTCGATTTCACGCACGCTGTACAAAGTGAAACGTGCGAAAATGGAGCTTCTCACACGTCGTGTCAAAAAATAGTGTTCGATACTCGTGCGAGAAAATGATTTCTTACTCGTGTGACCTTTTCACCCTCGCTTCGCTCGGGCGCAAACCGCCACACGAGTAAAAAATCACTTTATCGCACTAGTACCGAAATATACTATTCTCACTCTCTTTTTCACTACTTTTCTTTCACTCTATTTCAACAGGTATCTCTCCTTTTTCCAAACAACTTGGTTAGTTTCATTCTCATTTCTTTCTCCCTCTTTCTTTCATGCATTTTCACTCGCTTCTTCTCGCCACCTCTTTTCTTGACTCCTATTACTCCCTCTACCGCACTTGGTCTCTTCTTTTCTATCTTTCTTTTCAGATCCGCACAGTATATATATAGTTACAGATACGTATATTCACACCTTAGAGCATATACTACTGGAGGAAGCACGTTTACGGAAAGAGTGTAGACGAACGAGCAAGAGAAAGAGAGACAGTTTGGGTACCACCTTTCTCTCTCGTGCAGGCACATGATTAGTTGACGCCACTTCTTTCTAAGAGAAAACGGTTACCCAAACTATTACCCTCTGTCTCAATATCGTCTACACTTTTTGTTCAGGCGTGCTTCCTCCAGTAGTATATACTCTAAGATTCACATATATGAAGAATAAATTTTTCAATAATTGTGAAAGAAGAAAAAATAAACTTACCCCGTAACTCCTCAAGAGAAATCATCATTTTCATTAAAAATTCTGCCAGCCACGATTTAATATAAATTTTACTGCTGCTTCATGAGCAGATCTTGATTCTTTTATTATGATATTAAATAATTGACTAATTTTGCGCGGACCACAACAACTCTCGATTAAGATGTACACATGTTATTTCCCTACTAAAAAAGTTTGAGTTGATTCTGTAATAATTTTACACTGATATCAGTATGTGGTTCGTCCCGCGTCCACGTAAAATCAACATGATATTTACAAGGAATTCGTACTGAGCGAACTCTGAAAGTAGTCTCAAAACGCAATGCTAACAAAGTACAAAATTCATACTTATGAAGCACAGATACTAAACAAAATACGTATAGAATCAGTACTGAATCTGCAAATGCATATTTAAGTGAATGTAAAGTCAACTTACTCAGAGCATAATCAGTATAAAACCAGTACGCCACTTAGGCAATCGTTATGCAAAGTATGCACCGAATATTATTAAAATAAATAGTAAACTTGTAATAAATCTTAGTTAAATTTGTACAAATTTTTTAATTGCTGATGAAAATTAGGAATAATAAATTAAACTAAGTACGAAAACCATACGGACTTATTACAAACTAAAAACCAAATGAACACCCAATCTTTTAACAATACATAGTTGATAAATACTAAAATTGCATAGATTCTGTGCAAATTTTAAAACTAGGGCTTTAGACAGAATAATTATAGTATCTCGATACGGATTCAGTACAAAATTTGTACAAAAACAAAATAGAATCTATGCGTGATCTTCTTGCAATAAGTGCTGAATCAGTACTGAATCCGAATAAAATATGTACGATATTTAAAACTAAGATAAAAAAAAGTTAAATAATGAAATAGGCTCAGTACGAATTTAGCACGAAAACCGTACGGATTTATTAAAAACTGAAAACTAAATATACACTCAATCTTTTAACAATACATTATTAATGAATACATAAATTGCAAAGATTATTTACGAAATTCAAAACTAGGGCTTTAGACAGAATAATTATAGTATAACAATAAGGATTCAGTACAAAATTTGTACAAAAACAAAATAGAATCTATGCGTGATCTTCTTGCAATAAGTGCTGAATCAGTACTGAATCCGGATAAAATATGTACGATATTTAAAACTGAGATAAAAAAAGTTAAATAATGAAATAGGCTCAGTACGAATTTAGCACGAAAACCGTACGGATTTATTAAAAACTGAAAACTAAATGTACACTCAATCTTTTAACAATACATTATTGATGAATACATAAATTACAAAGATTATTTACGAAATTCAAAACTAGGGCTTTAGACAGAATAATTATAGTATAACAATAAGGATTCAGTACAAAATTTGTACAAAAACAGGAAGGAATATATGCGAAATTTTCTTATAATAAGTGCTGAATTAGTATTGAATCGGAATAAAATATGTACGAGATTTAAAATTCAGAAGAAAAATGTCGAATAATGAAATGAACTCAGTACGAATTTAGCACGAAAATCGTACGGACTTATTATCACAGACTGAAAACGAAATGTACACTCCATCTTTCAACAAAACATAGTTGATGAATACTAAAATTGCATAGATTCTGTACAAATTTTTAAACTAAGGCTGCAGACGGAATAATTATAGTATCTCAATACGGATTTAGTACAAATTTTGTACAAAAACAGAACATAGTCTATGCGGAATCTTCTTACAGTAAGTGCTGGATTCGTACTAAGTTTATTTCATTATTCAACTTTTTTTATCTGAATCTTAAATCTCGCTCATATTTTATCCAGATTTAGTACTGATTCAGCACTTATTGTAAGAAGATTACGCATAGATTTTGTTCGGTATTTGTACGAATTTTGTACTGAATCCGTATTGACATACTATAATTATTGCATCTGAAGCACCAGTTTCAAAATTCGTACGGAACCTATATAATTACAGTATTTATTAATATGTATTGTAAAACGATTGCGCGTATATCTGGTTTTCAGTTTGTAATAAGTTTGTACTGTCTTCGAGCTGAATTCGTACAAACTAGGAGAGTGTCATATCTCCAGATTAAGGATTTTGCTCAAACTTCGGGATAAGTTTTCAGATGACAAAATATAGAAAAAGCTCAAGTTATAGTCACAAACGTTCAATATTTCCCTAATTACAGGCAATTGAAGAAAATCACTAAATAGGTTACTAGATTTTTAAACATTTACAGCGCTTAAGATAGCATTGATAGTTGGAAGCTTGAAACTCTTTTTGAATTAAAGCTAAACTCAAATCTTTTCGAATTAGTAGTTATGCTCGGTGGTCCTCGATTAATTTTAACCGTGAAGTCTTTGCACCTCGGATTTTCCTTTTGGATATGATTCTAAACATATTTAGGATCAAATTCCAACAAAAACCAAAATTGAAAAATAAACACTTTTTTATTTATTCAATTTTTTTAATTTTTTTATTTTTTTTTTATTTTTTATTGATAATTTATGAAATTAATTTCTAGAATAGCGTTTTCGAATAAAATTATAAATTATTTACATATTTTAAGCAAACATTATATATTTAAAAAAAATTTTAATTTTGTAACAATGTAAGCGTAACGTTAAAATTAAGATCTTTTTTTATAAAAGATGATAGTGATAAAAACTGTAACGAATGATGCGTTTAGAAAGTGATTGTAATTAGAAAATACAGTGTATTAATATTCTATAAGAACACGATACGAAAAGAAAATATATAAAGTAACGTAGCTCCAGTTGAGATGAAAATTGTTTGTAAACAAAGCGTAATCATCGCTTCTATTCACGAACATTTTGTTGAATTTTCGAAAATTCCAATGTTATTAATGTTTATGAATGAAGTCAGTTGTTTTGTAGTAATGAATTAAACACCATGCCGCCAAATATTATTAAAAACCACGCGCGTACTCATGAGGAAAATCGTTATGTTATCTGTTTGCTTTGTTTTAATAAAAGTGAATTAATGGTTAACGTAACCCCGGCTTTAAAACTTAAAATAACTAAGCTATTTACAACTTATGATGAAAAAAATGAGTGTCTTCCAAAAGTAGTGTGTCCATTTTGCAAAAGAAATCTGAACAGTGTATTTACATATTTTAAAAGAACTTAAAAAGGAAGCCAATGATTGGGTAGAATTAGTGTTCAACGTGAAATAACTTATGGAACTCCTTCTTTTAAAGGAAATAGTTGCAAAAGATTACTAAATAATATCGATTTCTTGCGATCTAATGGTAACTTGAATTGTTGAAAATATGTTGAGGTTTTTGAAAAGCTTAACGCGGTTGTCAACTCTTGCTTTAGGGTGAAATCAGATGGAGCGGAAAATAGGCGACGGCGCGTCTTCTCTCGAGCTCCTTCCTCTTCATCCCTTCTTTTATCAATTACGTCATAAATAGGATAATGGTTGATTGGTTATTAATCCTTTCCGTAATTGTTATTTGTTAATTACAAAGGATGTTAACTTTTAACCAATCAACACCTTTCCTTTTGGCGGCTTCTTTTATGTTAGCGCCCTCTATTTCTTGCGTGCTCTATTTAAATTTCTATTTAGAAAACTTCATATACTTAGTTTTAATAATTATACCTATAGCTGTAACGCTATCTCTCTCCAACGCTCGATTTCTTTATCTTCTATCACTCTCGCTCTCGACTTCACGTATCTTCATATAACATACTGACATAGATTAATATTTTTACAATTGCCCATGTATATACTCCCTCTACTACCATTTCTACCTTTACTCATGTATATACGAGCCTGCTGCCGTTATTTGTACAATTACCCATGTATATACGAGCCTGCTATACAAGCTATAGCTGGCTCCCCTTTTTCGCTGATCCTTTAACTTTTCATGCGCATGACTCGATTTCTGCCGCGAGTCGGTCATTTACCGACACTTCCCCTTTACTCTCGAGCACGTGTTACAAATGTTCCGCGTCGTTTCCCGGTTTTGCTCGTCATCGCGTACCGCGAGTGTATTGTGCGCATGTACCTATACACCGGGTGTGTGTGTGTGTGTCAGTGTACAGGTGACAGTGCTGCGGCGTGCACGTCGTCATCGAGAACATAAGATGGCGACGCACAAGAACACTGTCACAGATTATTTTCTTTTCTAGACATGTGTTCTTTTCGTTGATCTGTTATGTGCACTAGAGTTAAGATGTTACAGCCATCACCGTAGCTTCAACTCCTAGTGCACAACAAGAAAACTGATGGTGACTGGGGTTTTTTCCTTCACCACGTGTTCGGATGTGAGGTTAGGTTCCTCTTTCTCTCTTTCTCTCTCTAGCGGTAAGTCGTCTGCTCGTCGCTATGCTTCTTGTTTACCTCGAAACAAACAAGAATACACTGATTAATTTCTTTTAATTATATTAATTAATAAATCATTCAGTCAGTGCATTTCGGCTAATTTTCCTCTTTTACTCTTTTTAATAAATATTTTATTGTGATGCAATAAATGCATCACAAATTCCCCCCTCCATGACCGGAACACTTTACAAGTGGGTCGTCCATCTTATTGAAACACGAAAATAATTTAAGACTCTACTCTATTAACTTAGGCTATTTGCCTTTTTTTTTGTAATAAAAAAAAACTCAAAAAGAAAGAAAAATCACGTCGCCGAATTGCACTCACATAAACCATTAATATCTCTTATATTCTATTTATAATAAACCTAACCTCAATAACTACTACTACTCTTTATTATCTCATTCTTATCTCGCTCTACTCATTCTCTCATATACACACACAGTTAAATGTTTAAATGGGTAATGAATAAGGATTTAAGGAATACAAACACAAAAAAAAATTATTAAAAGAAAATTTTAAGCAACTCACTGGATATCTATGAAATCTCTTGACTCGATGTATTGTCTCTCGATGCTACTCTCCTCTCGAACTCTCTCTCTCTCTCCTCTCGAACTTTCTCTTCTCTCGATTGTTTAACGACCCAATTAATGGCGTCACTCTGGGGAGCGCTCCTGCGACGAACTAGGATTGGCCATTCGCAGCAGGGCTTCCTGAAGATCTCGGGGAAGGGTTCGAATCCTTTCCACCAACCTAACGACCTCACTCAACCGATTCATCTCTCGATCATCGTCACGAGAAGCAGATCGACGGGCTCGTTCGCAACGATCAGGACTTGGCTGGCGAGTGCGGGGTGGAGTGCGTGGTCGACGACTCGAACTCCTTGGCCTTCGATCTCGCGCTGTGCCTCTTCCATTTCTATCTCTTTCTCTCTCTCTTTGGGGTATCGTAGTAGGAGTTTCCCTTGGTGGTGGTCGGGAATTCCCTCGCTGCCTTGACGGTGATCTTCTTCCACGATTCCTACTCCGCCTATATTCTGCATGCGCTTCACTACAACGTGGACAGCTGGTCAGATTCTCGTACCTTCTACCACAGTAGTAGCAGAAGGCATCCACAAAATCACGAGGACAACCAAACCTGGAATGTCCCAGCTGCCAGCAGTTGTAGCAAGCATACGGTGGCGGGTCCAGATGAGGCTCAGTAGGGATTGGCTTCAAATCCCCAAAGAGAGCTCCCCTGGTCTTCACTGGAAGCGGTGGTCGACTCCTACTCTGGCTCCTGGCTCGATTCTCTCTCTCTCGATGTTGAACTGGTCCTGGTGGAGGCGAAGGTGATGCTCTTCTAGGTGGGCTTTGAGCGGAGTAATAATCGTCCAGTTGGAATTGACGTCGAGAGTTGTTACTCCACTCTCGGCTGCGTTGAGGTGGACTGACGCGCGTACCCAAAGGAGAGAAGATGACAGTCTCTTCAGGCTCGAGTTCAAATTCATCCTCGCCTCTATCCCAGGCCAGGGAATCCACTACACCAGCACTTTCCACTGGGAGATAACGAGGATCCTGCTGGAGTAGTACATCCTCCAACTCCTTCTCTGCTTCTCTGCTTTCTCTCTCTTCCAGACTCTCGATAATTGCAGAGACAGTGTCCAAAGCCACTATTTCAGCCTCCTCTTTCCTTTTCTTCTTCTCTTCTTCCCTCTCTTCTTCTCCAGATCTCGACTGAGGATTAGCAATGGTGATAAGGAGAGTAGACTCCTCCTCTTCACCCCTCTTAAGCTCTTCCAACGTGGCTTGGCCCGTTTTAAGAAGCCACTGATCGGCTGCTTCCCTCATCTCCTTTTCTTTTTCTTCTTTCTCCTGTTCCCGAAACCTTTCAAATCTCACTCTCTCTCTCTCTCTTCTTCTTCAACCGCGAGACGCAACTCGTACTCGAGCTGGTCTGCCCAACTATTAGGGTTAATTGCAGGTGAGGGAGATTGATCTCGCCTCCGGGTCCTCTCTTCCAACTCAACCTCATCAGCCCACGTGAGTACACGATGAGCCGGGGGATGGAATTCCGGCTCAGCCCGATGGCCTGGGCTAGGTGCACCACGTGATCCCATGGATGGCGACTTCCTACCTGCACGTCTTGACATCTGTTAACATAAGTAAAATAAAAGGAAAATTTTACTAAGGAACTCTGTCTCGACATGCTTTACTACCGACTGAACAACACTTACCATATGGTTATCTCGAGGCACGAACCAACACCAAGACAACACAGCTCTCAAATTACACTTAAAATAACATGCTCTCGAAAAAGAAATTTATAAAATACGGGTTTTTACTGATCTCGATTTGTTCGTGGGGGTAAAAATCGTTTTAACTCGGACACGTGTACCTTCGCATTTCTACGACTACCTCCCATCTCTAAAACATATACTACAGGTGATTTTACCTCAATAATACGAAATGGGCCTTCATATTTTGGAGCTAATTTCGCAGAGAAACCTTGTGCTCCTTTTGATAACACCTGCGTTTTTCTCAACACTTGATCTCCTACATTGAACCTCACATCTTTTTTATTCTGGTCATATCTCTTAGCTTGTTTATTTTGTGCTTCATCTATATGCCTAGCTACCAAGTCTCTCAAAGCATCTAATCTTTTTAATCTATCCTTCCAGACTTCTGGATCTAATTTAAGCTTAGGTCCTCTGGTCTCGATTTCTCTTCGTAAACTCTTCACTGGTGCAGGATTACGACCATAATTTAAGAATGCTGGTGATACTTTTGTTGAAGCTTGGGTAGCTGTATTAACAGCATGTCTGAACTCATGTAGATGTTTGTCCCAGTCTCGATGGTCTGACCCTACAAAAATAGAAATCATAGTTTTCAACGTTCTATTTGTTCTCTCGACTGGGTTGGTCTGGGGGTGATATGGTGGAGTAGTTAGATGTTTTACACCATATTCATCTAACGTACTCTTTAACCACTTATTATCAAACTCTTTACCATTATCAGTGAGTAAATAATCAGGAGCTTCCCATCGGAATAATATCAGCTCTTCAAATGCTCTCGAGACTCCTTTACCATCTGCAGTTCTCAATGGTTTTAACTCTATCCAGCGAGTGAACAAATCTTGGAACACTACTACGTATTTATACTGGTTCTTACTCTTAGGAAACTCCATGCAATCAGCTGCCACTACAGCCCATGGTCTCTCGACAATTCTCTTTCCCATTAAACCTTGAGCATCTGTTTGCATAACTTTATATCTCTGACACTCTGAACACTGCTGGATATATGAATTTATGTCATACCACGCTCCTGGCCAATAATATTCTCTAATCGCCCGAACATAAGTTTTCTCTATACCAAAATGTCCTGATGAGGCTTCTCTATGGGCATCACTTATTACTCTCTCTCGATACTCTGTTGGTACCACTAATCTCCAGCCTTCTTCTCGAAAAGTCACTGGATCTTGTAACCTATCTCTTTTAAAGTAATACAATAAATCATCTTCCAATTTCCAATTTGGAAACTTTTTAGGAAAATGTTTTACTTCCTCTACTCTCGATAGATACCATGGATCTTCAATAGTGGTAAAACCAGCCACCTCTTCATTTTCTAACTCAAAACCTCTCGATAAAGCATCTGGGACATGATTAAGAGCACCTTTCCTGTGTATAATCTCGAAATCCCATTGCTGTAACTCTAAAACCCAACGAGCAAGCCTACCAGTTGGATCTTTAAGATTTCTGAGCCACTTGAGAGCGCTATGGTCGGTGTATACTGTGAAGTGATATCCATCTAAATAAGGTCTCAACTTCTTTATTGCCCATAATAATGCAAGATCCTCTTTCTCAGTTACAGTATAATTTTTCTCTGCTTTATTCAAGACTTGACTAATATACACTATAGGGTGATCTCCATCTTCACTTTCTTGGGTTAGCACAGCTCCTATGGCATAATCGCTAGCATCGCAATGTACCGAAAATGGCTTACTGAAATCTGGTCTGGCTAACACTGGTGCTTGAGTAAGTGCTCTTTTTAGGTTCTCGAAAGCTTGCTCTTGATCCTCACCCCAGGTCCAGGTTTGACCTTTATGAAGCAGTTTTACCCACGGAATCTTTATCTCTGACTCATTCTCTATGAATCTCGAATACCAACCCACCATACCCAAGAAACGTCTCAATTGTTTAATAGTTTTAGGAGTAGGATAATTCAGCACTGGTGAAATTCTCTCTGAATCTGGTCTCAACCCATCTCTATCTAGTTTGTATCCCAGATAAGTTACACTCAAACAACAAAATTCACATTTTTCATTGTTCACAACTAGACCTGCTCTCACTAATCTCTTTAACACAATTTCGACCCACTTTATATGTTCTTCGAACCTTCTGTCACGATGATGATATCATCTAGATATTCAAAGACATGTGGCTCGAATTCTGGACCAAATAAGGCGTCAACAAGCCTTTGGAAGGTCATTGGTGCGTTAGTTAGGCCAAATGGGAGACGTTTAAACTGGAATAACTCCAATCCAGACACTGCAAATGCTGTGTACTTACGACTCTCATGGCTCAACATTACCTGGAAATACGCCTGCTCTAGATCTATTTTAGTAATATATCTTGCTTTCCTCAATTTGTCTAAAATAGAATCCATACTCTGCATTGGATAAGCATCAGGTTTAGTGACCTTATTCACATCTCGAAAATCCACACAAAACCTATACTTTCCATTAGGTTTCCTGACAATTACCGGCTCACTACTCCATTCACTCGCTGATTTCTCGATAATATTCTGCTCTAGCATTCTCTTGACCTCTTCTTGTGCCACTTGAAGTTTGTATGGCGACATCCGTCTTGGGCGTTGTTTAATCGGCCTAACTCCAGGCTCGATCTCTATATGATGTTTTATTAAGGTAGTGATTCCTGGTACTTTTGATGGTGGTGGTAAAATTCTCTTAGCCAAATCTTTTACTGTTTTCTCTTGATCTTCTGTGATTTCAACTATCCCAGCACACTCTCCAAAAATAACTGCTTTGCTCTCAGAACGATGATTTGAAAATTTTCTCCACTCTCCATCTGGAACTCTCCATAAATCTTGACCTAGTTTTACTTCTAGGTCCCATTTTCTATGGAAATCCATACTAAGAACCATATCGTGTTCCATTTGTCTTGCAACCTTGAGCTCCATGGGTTGTACTACTCCATCAACGTCTAATACGACCTCTAGTATACCCAACAGTTTTGATATGGCTCCAGTTACTGTTTTAATTGATAAATTGCTAGGTTTTAATCTGTCTCGAAATTTCTCTCCAATCTTTGGCCCAACTAGTGTAATCATCGCACCTGGGTCAAATAAAGCTAGGTATTTCTCTCCTCCTAACTCGATTTGCAAGAAATTTCTATTTTCTGACGTCGATCCTGCAACTTTCCTATGTATATTCTCAGAATTTCTCTTCTCTGTCGTACTTGGTACGACTTTTCCCCCCTCCTGGACTGTTGAAGGTGAAGCAATGTCTTCAACAGACCGATCAGGAACCACCTCAGGAACTGGAACACTGCTCTCAGCTGGGTTCGAGAAATTCAACTGCTGCACTAACTCTCTCACCGCTTCTCTTATATGCTCTTCAGATGGATTTTCTTCAGCATTCTGAGATATCTCACGATCCTGATTTATACTCTGAACAGGTTCTTTAGTAGGTTGTGTCTCAGTTACTATTTCTAGTATTGTTTCTCTTTTATCTCTCAATTCTGTCTCTGTTTCTCTTGTATCTCTTATTTCTGGCTCTGTTTCTCTTTGCTCTAAATTTGGATTCTCTCTATTAAAATTCTCAGTATCTCGATTCTCTATATTAATATTCTCTGTATCTTGACTCTGAATGTTCTCATTGATTTCTCTCTCTTGTGTTTTCTCTTTTATATTGTTCGCCCTTTCTCGATCATTTAGGAGCATAGAGGGCGATCCTACGTTCCTGTTTGGCCGTTTCCCAAAAACCTACGAATGTGAGCACAGTTCTTACACGTATGCAGAGTTACACCTCTGGCTCCACACCCTTGGCAGCTAAGATTTGATGGTGCTCTATTGGCATTCTGACTCCCCTCTCGATTATTCGATGTTCTATTTGGACATTCGAATGAAGAATGCCCTATTTGAGAACATGAATAACAGGTGCGTTTTGCACATTGTGAGGCTCTATGTCCAACAGTATGGCACACATGACATTCACCATGAAAAACCGATGAGTCTACTCGATTAGAAGGTCCATTTCTTCTTTGACCTTGATTTATGGGACGTCTCTCTGTTCTCGGCTGCCATTGGTTATTATTTTCTTTAGGCGTGGTCCCATTATTATTAGATCTTATCTCATTATTCTCAGTTACTTGCATGGACTGAGCATTTTCATCTGCAATCAGATCTACAGCTTCAGTCTGGACTTGCTGACTTGATGAAGCAGATGATTTCCTCTTATTATTCTTAT
This sequence comes from Anastatus disparis, assembly GCA_017163975.1. NCBI lineage: Eukaryota > Metazoa > Arthropoda > Insecta > Hymenoptera > Eupelmidae > Anastatus > Anastatus disparis. The sequence continues at coordinate 7,226,801 of JAFFSR010000282.1, forward strand.
TTTTCCGAGGTGCTGGCTTTGGTGGTTTCGTATTCACTTTTTGTGAATTATCAGTCTCTTTCTCCTCAATATCCTCTCTACACTCGACTCTGCTAGCTGCTATTTTCACATTCTTATTTTCTCGATGATAGGCAGCACCCGGAATCTTTGAATTCTCTTTTGAAGGAGGTGGTACATATTTTTGATCTAACTCTTTTTGTCTCTCCCACCGTTGTCCATACTTCTCTAAATCATCGAAATCATATATCTTTTTAGTTGCCATATACCTTCGATATTCTGGCAATAAATTTCGGTATGCAATCTCGAGTTGTCTTCTCATTGATGGAGGATACTTAAAATGGCCGACAATATACTCAAAATTCGAGAGGTAATTGGCTATCTTTTCTCCTTTTCCTTGAGTTCTGGCTTTTAACTCATCTAAGATATCCTCCTCGTCCATCACTGGAATATATTGTCTTTTAAAAGCCTTCTTGAATCCTCTCCAATCTCGAATTCTCCTCTCAGCTGTTTCATACCAGTGACTTGCGTCTTCCAAAAATATGCAGTGTAGTACTTTCAACCAATCTTTATCTGAGTAATCAGTACTCTTCTTGCATTTCTCTAAAAGTTTTAAAAAATCTTCTGCATTCTCTCGACCCGAAAATTTCAAATGCCAAGATTCCAGAATTTTGACTAATTTAAAATTATCTTGGTCTTTCTTTCTCCTCCGAGTCTTTTTCTTGACTCGAATAGGATAGTCAGACTCACTGTCACTTGTTAAACTCTTGCTACTACTACTACTCCTGTTGCTCAGATCTCTTGACTTATTTTTAGAATGATGGTGATGTCTACTGGTATGACTTTTATATCTCTTTTCACTCGATATTTCTTGAGTACCACCACGAGTCGATCTTAACCTTGATGATTGGTTTGGAGATACTTGACTTCTCTTACTCTTATCAGAGGATCGAGGATCATCTCTGTCAGATTTCTGACATTTATGACAACAACTTATTGGATCTTTCTGCCTATCTTCCTTTTCTCTTGATTGGTTGTCTTTTTCTTGGTTGGTTATCCCGCCCACTTGCTTTTGGTCTTGACTCCTCTCTTCAACTTTTCTACTCAACTCGTTTCTCGACTCATTTCCACTAGGTTGAGTATTTACATTTTTAGTATATCTCCTTCTCGTCACATTTGCATCATAAGACAACCTTGTTGGATCACTATACTTATTAATCCAACCCAAGATTGTATAATCATTTATGGACAATGGATTGGCTATCTTTTTTCCAGCTATTGTGGTTTTAGCAGGCAATCTCATTGAAGCATTATTTCCATATGTAGTAGATGTTATCTTGGGTAACGAATAGGTTGAATATAAATCAGTGCCACTTATAGCAAGCGTACTCGTTACTGTTGTAGTCGTTAATGCTACAGTGGTCACTACTGATGCTTGTGACGAGAAAGATGTCGTCGTAACATTGTTCAACGGAGATAATCTCGTATCCTCTTCGCTTGGAATTATAGACCTTCTAGTGTCGTCACCTCTAGCCCCCTCTGATTCTTCAGAGTCTTGTCCCGAAGCTGATACTATCTGAGGCTCCATCTGTGTGTGTATACCTGAATCACTCATATTGGGAAGCAAAGACTTTACTAATGAACCACGTTCGTCAACTTCAGGAAACCACGGAACTCGATATACCCCAGCTTTTCGTAACTCTGCTCTATATAATCGTTCTCGAAAAGTTTTCTCTGATCCTTGAGTGTTGAGATCAAACTCGTTCAACTCCTCATTTACTCTTTCGATAGGCCAGTCTCTGATATCCTCGTATAAATGTCTTAAAATCTCGGAACTACTAATCAGTTGCCTCAACTGCTCAGAATAATCTTCCATGCGGTCAGTTAGTGATAACCTTTATATTTTACTCTTTGCTCTACTCAAATCTCAACAATCTTGACTTTTCTTGAATATCTAACTTATTATTTGCTAAAAAGTTCTAGAAAGGTAAAACAAGAATGAGCAGGAACTCAATAAATTTAGAGCAAAATAAACTAATCACCTCTAGATAAACTTCAAATAGAGGTGTAATCAACGAAGGTACACGTTCCGCAGGCAAAAAGGATGGCTCGATAAATTTTTCTTATGATAATAATTAAAAAAAAAATTAAGTCATTAATAATAGGCAATTAAGGCAACTCCAATCTCGAAATTGGGATGAATCTATTCTCTTTTGGGTATTCAACAAGGACTTAGTTATTTTGAGGTTATAGGCTAATAGAAAGGTTATGACTACTAGACATTCACACACTAAAAATCGTTTGTAATATATAACCTTATCTCTAATTTATCTCCACACACAGTATAAAATAAATAATATATCACACACATATATATACATATAAAATAAATATTTAAAATATGTCAAATTGTATAAATTTATACTCTGGCGATTACCTTTTCAATTTTATTTTTAATCTAGAAGGGAAAAAAAATAAAAATCTTGCTCATAAAATGAGGCTTAAATTCTTTTCTTTTACGCTCTTCTTAAATAAATAAAATAATCTTGAGTATATATCAATTTATCTCTTCTCAATAAATATAAATTTCTTCGTTAGTCTCTTCTCAATAAATAAAAATTAAGAAATTTTCTCTTCTCTAACTCTGTTTTATTAAACTACCCCTCTGTTCTCGATAAATAATCTCTTCTCTTTCTTAGTTCTTTCTTTCTCCTCTCTCGATAAAATTTATTTAAATTGGAAGAAAATGAAAAATCCTTTACTCAACTCTCGACACCTCTTCTCTCAACTCTCGATAAAAAAAAATTGTAATAATAAAAGAAAATTATTTTCTCAACTCTCGACTCCTTTCTCAACTCTCGATAAAAAACAATTCTAATAATAAAAGAAAATTATTTTCTCAACTCTCGACTCCTCTTGATAATATAAAATAATAAAATAATTTTCTTGATTAAAATAAAAAAAAAATATGTTCTTCTTTCTTCTCAATAAAATAATTAAAGACCTCTTCTCTTGGTCTGTTTTTTATAAGAGGGGTAAATCAAATAAAATATTTGGGAAATATATTAATATATATATAAAAAAAAATTAAATATATAAATGTACTTGTGTGTGTGGAGATAAACACTCTCTAAATTAAAAATTTGTAGACTCGACACAATTTAAATTTATTTAACTTTAAAACACTTATTGCTAACTACTGACGCTCGCCATTTTCTCAAATTAAACTCGAAAACCCACGCCACGCCGCCATTTTGAAAAACACAAAATTTCTCTTTAACAACTATTTTACACTTCAATTAACACTTTAAAAAAAATTTCTCTACACTTTAAAATATGAAAATTACTCTCTCGAAATTCTAAAAATTTACACTGGTTTTTTTATCAGTCCCGACGAAACCTCAGACTAAGGGCGCCATTTGTAATGGGGGAATTTGTTCCCTATCCCCCAGTTACTATTATTTTAACTCTACAGTATCACCTCTGAATAAATAGCAATTTACTTGTTATTTTTTTATTAAATTTTACTCTGAATAGAAAATCGGAATTTATTAGCAATCAACTCTCTCGGGTGGATTCTAATCGGGTCTTCGTAGGGAACAATAACGAAACCACCGATGTAAACCAGCAATAAATCAGTTATATATATTTTATAACAATACAATGTTAATAAACACTTAAATAACACTGTTAAATAAAATACAAAAAGAAGTAATTTTCACTCTATATTTATTAACGTAAATTTAACATACTTTTACCCGACAATTTCTCGAAAATTGTGTAAGTGTAAAAGAAACTTAGTGTGATTGAACTCTGGCTCGACTTAATAAATTCTCAGATTAATTATACTTAAATAAAATCCAATTAAACCCGTGAAATTAATTTAAGTTAATAATGGCGGCTACAACCGACGAGCAAAACGGCGACGCGCACTGACTCTAAATTATTTAATGATTTAATATTTAAGATGGAGGACTCACCTTAATATATCAAGCGTTACTCTCCAAGAAAATAAAACAAAACTCCAATGATTTAACTCCAACTCCAAAATCTCCTTTCCTCGTGTTAAATAAACTCCTCAGCTCTCTTTAAAATATCCAAATTGGCAAGAAATAGCAAGGCAGCAAAAATGGCAAAATGGCAGTGTAAAAACTCTATTGAATAAATCCTAATAAAATGGAGTCAAGACTCAAGAAAATGGCTCAACGAGCAATACCCAACAACGAAAAACCGACCAAGTGTATTATCCCAGATCCAATAGAGAAGTGTGTCGATGGCGCGTCTTCTCTCGAGCTCCTTCCTCTTCATCCCTTCTTTTATCAATTACGTCATAAATAGGATAATGGTTGTTTGGTTATTAATCCTTTCCGTAATTGTTATTTGTTAATTACAAAGGATGTTAACTTTTAACCAATCAACACCTTTCCTTTTGGCGGCTTCTTTTATGTTAGCGCCCTCTATTTCTTGCGCGCTCTATTTAAATTTCTATTTAGAAAACTTCATATACTTAGTTTTAATAATTATACCTATAGCTGTAACGCTATCTCTCTCCAACGCTCGATTTCTTTATCTTCTATCACTCTCGCTCTCGACTTCACGTATCTTCATATAACATACTGACATAGATTAATATTTTTACAATTGCCCATGTATATACTCCCTCTACTACCATTTCTACCTTTACTCATGTATATACGAGCCTGCTGCCGTTATTTGTACAATTACCCATGTATATACGAGCCTGCTATACAAGCTATAGCTGGCTCCCCTTTTTCGCTGATCCTTTAACTTTTCATGCGCATGACTCGATTTCTGCCGCGAGTCGGTCATTTACCGACACTTCCCCTTTACTCTCGAGCACGTGTTACAAATGTTCCGCGTCGTTTCCCGGTTTTGCTCGTCATCGCGTACCGCAAGTGTATTGTGCGCATGTACCTATACACCGGGTGTGTGTGTGTGTGTCAGTGTACAGGTGACAGTGCTGCGGCGTGCACGTCGTCATCGAGAACATAAGATGGCGACGCACAAGAACACTGTCACAGATTATTTTCTTTTCTAGACATGTGTTCTTTTCGTTGATCTGTTATGTGCACTAGAGTTAAGATGTTACAGCCATCACCGTAGCTTCAACTCCTAGTGCACAACAAGAAAACTGATGGTGACTGGGGTTTTTTCCTTCACCACGTGTTCGGATGTGAGGTTAGGTTCCTCTTTCTCTCTTTCTCTCTCTAGCGGTAAGTCGTCTGCTCGTCGCTATGTTTCTTGTTTACCTGGAAACAAACAAGAATACACTGATTAATTTCTTTTAATTATATTAATTAATAAATCATTCAGTCAGAGCATTTCGGCTAATTTTCCTCTTTTACTCTTTTTAATAAATATTTTATTGTGATGCAATAAATGCATCACAACGCTAAATAACAATTATTAACTGAATGTGATAATTATTAATAATTATTTATGGTTATTCACATTTATACACATTTATTAACAGTTACTCACATTTTCCAAAATTTTAGAATTGGTGAATAATCTATTATTATTTATGCTTATTTATAGTTATTTATATTTATTTGCAATTAGTTACAGTGAATTATAGTTATTAACACTTTCTTACAGATATTTACAGTTTTTCACATTTATTAACAGTTATTAACAGTTTTTCACATTTACAAAATTTTTCGCCTATATATAAAAAAAACGATTATACGTGTGAAAATTTGTTAAAGTTTGAAAAACTGTTAATAACTGTTAATAAATGTGAATAAATGTTAAAAATCACAAATATTTGTAAATAACTATAAATAACATTAAATTATTATTATTTACAGTTAATCATTATTATTATCTATTCGTAACAATTATTAACTGTTGTCAACTGTTATTTACTGTTATTAATGTCTTAATTGCGGTAGTTTATTATAGTTATTAAGAGGAGGCCGTATAGCTCTGTCCTTGTCTAATCTAAATTTTCGTTATTATTAATAAATTAGATATTTTTATACAAAAGTAAGGACATAGCCCAATAGATTTAAGGACGAGCAAACGATCCTATTCTATGAAAAAATATAAAATTTTCATTATTTTTCGAGTGAGGTCTGAAACGGAAAAATAATTGAATTTGATAACTGTTTTTCCGTTTCAGACCTCACTCGAAAAATAATTAAAATTTTATATTTTTTTATAAAATAGGATCGTTTGCTCGTCCTTAAATCTATTGGGCTATGTCCTTACTTTTGTATAAAAATATCTAATTTATTAATAATAACGAAAATTTAAATTAGACAAGGACAGAGCTATACGGCTGCCTCTTAAGAGCATGACGAAGCTGTCCGCCTTTTAATAATATTTCCAATCTTAACTTATGAATAAATGATGCGTTTAATTGAGTTTTTTTGCTATAAAGAAAAAATTTGTAAGATTAAACTCTAGTGCGGACAACTCAAGAAAACCACCAAAATATTATACATACAAAGTTATAATAAAAACTTTCAATATATCGTATTTTAAGGTTAGGTTTGTCGAGTTTGATATCTAATTTCCAATCCAAGCTCATAAAAAAATAACAAGTCCAAATGATTTTTTATTTTAACAAAAATTATTGTAGTAATATAACTTTAAGAGCAGGCCGGATTCGCTGTCCTTGTCTAATTGGCATTTTTGTTATTTACTCAAGTATTAATCGGTGTATTTGCAAATTGAAGGTTAAGCGCAATAGATATTATTATTACAAATATTTATGCACAAGAAAAAAAAAATCTATCGCTTTGTTTTTGAGAAAAGTAAGGAACGCCGAAGTAAAAGATTATGTTTATAATATTTTCGCGTTCCTTACTTTTCTCAAAAACAAATCGGTAGATTTTTTTTTCTTGTGCATAGATATTCATAATAATAATATCTATTGCAATCAACCTTTATTTTGAAGATACACCGATTACTTGAGTAAATAACAAACAACTCAATTGTTACTCGGTCGGTATCAGGTTCTACTCCGGCCTGCTGTTAATGCGGACAAGTCATTATATTTGTTTAATTTAAGAATTTAAAAAGATATCGATAAAATAAAAAAAGCAAAACTCGATGCTGCAGCTCCGACATGCCGTTAACAGTTATTCACATTTTTTCACATTTTTACACAGTTATTAAGAGGAGGTCACGTATCTCTGTCCTTTTCTAATCAAAGAAATGATTTTTTCACAAAAACTAATAACTTTATCAAAAAATGAAGAGAAAGCCGCATTTTGTATCAAAAAAAGCAATATTTTCTTTGATAAGAAAAAATTAATTTTATTGCTTCGTTCTCAAGAAAACCTTGAAAAACCAAATTGTTCACCCTAACCTCTATGATTTAAGTTTTTCAAGGTTTTCTTGAAAACGAAGCAATAAAATTAATTCTTTCTTATCAGAGAAAATATTGCTTTTTTTATTACGAGATGCGGCTTTCTCTTCATTTTTTGCTAAAGTTATTAGTTTCTGTAAAAAACTAAATTCTTTGATTAGAAAAGGACAGAGATACGTGACCTCCTCTTAATAGTTATTTACAGAAATTATTTCCATATGGGTATGCAGATAAATTATTAAGAGCAGTCAGTGAATATAATTCACTGCATGTAACTTAAGTAAAAACTGTGTATATGTTATTTTTGTGTGTATATATGTATATATATATATATATATATTTCAATCATAAAATTAAAGGTGTATATTTATGTGCCATTTGATTCATCAATTAGTATTCAGGTATTTGTTGTACTTATATCTTGCAATAGTTTTCATTACGATAATATGTCGGAGAAAAATAATTTCAACCTTTTGCTTACATTGTTACATAACTTAAGATTTTTCTAAATATATTTACAATTAATTTTTGCTTAAAATATGTAAGTAATTCGAAATATTATTCAAACAAGTCATAGAAATTGATTTCATAAATTATCAATAAAAAAATATTTTTCTATAAAAAACTATGTATAAAAATTAAAATTTAAATAAATAAAAAAGTGCTATTCTTCGATTTTGGTTTTTGTTGGGATTTGATCCTAAATATGTCTAGAATCATATCCAAAAGGAAAATCCGAGATGCAAAGACTTCACGGTTAAAATTAATCGAGGACCATCGTGTATGGCACATCAAAATATTATTTTTTCTCAATGTTATAGGGTAATAAAGATTGGACCTGAGGACCATCGTGTATGGCACATCAAAATATTATTTTTTCTCAATGTTATAGCGTAATAAAGATTGGACCTGAATTTTCTTTTTAAAACAGTAATTAATAAGAAAAGCTGAAATCACGTCAAATCTTTATTAAGCTATAGCTGAATTCGTACTGAGTTTATTTCATTATTCAACTTTTTTTATCAAAATCTTAAATCTCGCTCATATTTTATCCAGATTTAGTACTGATTCAGCACTTATTGTAAGAAGATTACGCATAGATTTTGTTCTGTTTTTGTACGAATTTAGTACTGGATTCGTATTGAGATACTATATTCATTGCATCTAAAGTCAGTTTTAGAATTTATACAGAATTCATGCAATTTCAAAATCTATCAACCATGTATTATTAAAAGATGGTGTGTACATTTGGTTTTCAGTCTTTAATAAGTCTGTATGGTTTTCGAGCTCAATTCTTACTGAGTTTATTCTATTATTTGACATTTTTCTTCTGAATCTTAAATCTCGCACATATTTTATCCAGATTCAGTACTGATTCAGCACTTATTGTAAGACGATTATGCATATGGGTGAAATTAAAAAAATTGAAAATAGGTGTTTATACATAATAACTTTTTATGTAAATAATATGTACGTGTCTAAACTTAACAGTTAGCTAGTAACAATCCTAATCAACTTGTTCAACCATTAAAACTTTGATTAAATAACTAATCCAAAGGAATAAATAAGAAAAATAAACAAAAATGTCCTCGTGTCACGCGTCCAGAGCGTACAAGTATTTTGTTTTCAAAATAAAAAGTATCTAAATACATAGTTATTAAAATTTTACTGTAATGATTTTTGAAGATTTTTAAATAAAGAATCTAATGGTGGGGTGTAGAAATACAATAACTTAATAAAATGTATTCAAAACTGACGTCAAAGTTACGACAATTTTTTTGTCCTCGTGTCACACTTTTAATAGTTTATCTTGAAAATCATTTAAGAAGTCAAATAATTAGAGCTAAATATCATCAAATATAAAAATTAATATGTATTTTAGTAATTAAAAGAGTTATTAATGTAAAAGGTTTTATATATGGTGAGAAAATATATTTAAATCAAACCATAAAAAAACGTACCTTTTCTAATGTCTTCGTGTAACGCTAATTTTCTTAACGAAAAAAAAATCTAATCAGGATTTGGACTACGGGAAAAGAAAGTAGGCTTTAAGAGCTTTAAATTAACTGTGAAATATATTTGTTATTATATATATTACTCGCAACGATCTTCGTAGCTTAACCGAGCTGTACGGCAGTGACTACCTTGTGTAAACTTTTTCCTTCCGTATTGTACATCTTGTTGATTACGACAAATGAAAAATGTTTGGGTAACTGCTTTTATATACAGCCGAAAACCCTAGAAAAATTATTTCACACTAACAAATAGACCATTGTTCTTTCATCTTGAAATTTTCCTGATCAAGTTGTCAAATTTTTCAATATTTAATTACTTTTCAAAGAACACTTTTCTAAATTATTCATAGCTGTGTGAAAATTGTAGATTTGACCGTAATGTAATTTAAAAATATAACCACGATTAGAGCACTAATTGATATACATTTTCGTTTTCTGTTCATGTCTCCGTAAATATATTAAACCGATTCTAAAAAGGAATCATTAATTGATATTTGATTTTTTATTTTTATTTTCTTAGTACACACGCCAATGTTTCTTATATTATTTTTCATTTTACGACGTGATTTTTTTTCATTTCTACGGTGTATGACATTAACACCTTCAAAAGGTTACTTAAGTAATATATACATCCAAAACGTTAACTTACTCACCAATTTAATGCATTATGTAGATATAAATGCAGTATTTAGATTCGACGATCGTATCAATAAGTTTCTTGTTGACATACCACCCATGCTTTTAGTTTTTTCTCTATATAGCATCTTTTTTGAGTACGTCTCAACACTGTAGGTCATTTACACACTCACATATAGGATTTAAAAACATGCAAACTCATAAGTATACGTATAAAAAAGACTGCTTTTATTTAAAAATTATTTTAAAAAAGCCGAACTATGAAAAGGGTCTTGCATAAAACAATAAAAGTATAGCTCCACGTGGTATAGAGGATATTTACGATAGGACGTAAAAGAAAAGCTCATCTTATATAGAATAGAAGCCGGTAAAATATATTTACGATGTGCATGGAACACCTCAAGTGAAAACTAAACATGTGTCGCGCTAACGATAATCGAATTTCACTTCTTAGATAATTTTAATACAAAACCATCTTTATTTTTACTACTATCATCCTCAAAAATTTTCCTCTATATAATGTATTTTGTAGGACGTCTTAACGCTGTACGTCATTTATGCAGTCGTATATAGGATTTTAAAAACTAAGAAGATTAGATTTAAAAAAAAATTAGGAAAATGATCGTACTAACATAGCTTGTGTTTGTTAAAATTATAAATTTAAAAAGGTATCAACACAATAAAAAAGGCAAAAATCGATTTCAACAGCTCCGATATCCCGTGTTAAAAATTAATTATTAGTAATTGAAAAGGGTTATATATTATAAAAATGATTTTATAATCATTAACTTATAATCCTTGTATGGAAAAATCAGTCCCATAGATACTAACAATTATATTCTTTGCGAAATATTGTTCCTAGATCGAATAGGTGAAATATCAGTCGTAGTACCAAAAAAATAGGTACTACGTAGTAGAAATTCATGTGCTCAGTTCGTTATATAGTTGTGCTAACATTAGTAATTAAAATTTGAAGTATGGTACTTCTGAAAATTATTCTATCACATTTTTTTTCAATACTTTGTCACAGAAATTATACATACTACGAGTAGTATTGATTTTAATGGTATTTACCTTTTTCTGTGTACCTTGGACGTTCCTCTTAAACTTTGAATTATACAATCCCTGACAAACGAGACCAGACTCACAAGCACGAAAGTCACGAGACCGTTTAACTGATACGAGGACATCTGTAACACAAATTAAAAAAAAATAAAAAAATTATTTAAGATAGTATTACTTTATATCATTAATATTACCTTTATCATGTTTTATTTACTTAACTTGATTCCATATTTTGCTTCCCGTATTTAAATTTAAATATATGTGACTATCAAGAAGTGATACATTGTTTTGTTAAAGTAATTAAGTAAGATATATTTTCGAATTTTAAATGATGTATACCTAAAAATATAAATTATATTACTAATTTTAATAACAAATAATCATATAAATTTCAAATCTTATTTTAAATTATATAGAGATGGATGAACATGTATAATTTTATGTCATCTAGTCAATAATACCACGTTGGTCTAGTTTCTAAAACTAGTCCAGGTGGGATCTGTTTTAAAATAATTAGATTTGGTTGTTGGGACTCCGTCAAAGCTTTTATTTTCAATTTCGCGCTGACTTCGGATAATTGCTCCATATAAATTGGATTTAAAATCCCTCCACTCTGTATTTCTTCAGGGACGGCCTTATCTATTTTTATTCCCCTACCGCTTCGCTGAAATTCTTTCATACTCCTCTATGTTAACTTCACAGTTTTCTGTGAAGTCGTTCATCGTTGTCAGGCTTATCGCTTATTCTAAGCTTTCCGTCTGCCCGCATCTTTTTTTAGCATCATATTCAGCTTGTACTTCTCCTTCCTTCGCCGATTCGTTCGGCCGCCGAGTCTTGATCTTCATTAAGATCAACTGAATTTGTTTGCTATTTGTCTCTTGTATTTGTTTATTTATTATTTTATTATTATTATTTTTACTTTTTTTTATTATTATTATTGTTATTTTCATTTTTTTTTCTTTTAAAAAATTTATTGGTATTGAATTCGGTTCCTTCAGTTTGTTTTTCTTTCTTTCATTGTTTCATTCAGTCACCGCTTTGACCTGAATTTGTTTACGTCGTGCTATTTGTCTCTTGCATTTGTTGATTTATTAATTTATTAATATTATTTGTACTCTATTATTATTATTATTATTATTATTATTATTATTATTATTATTTTCGTTTTTATATTTTTCTTGAAAAATTTATTGGTAATGAACTCGGTTCATTACACCTTTTACTTCTTTCTTTCACTGTTTCATTCGGCCGTTGCTTTGACTTCAATTTGTTTACATCGTGCTATTTGTCTCTTGCATTCGTTGATTTATTAATTTGTCAATATCATTTTTACTCTTTTATTACTATTATTATTTTAGTTTTATATTTTTTTGAAAAAACTTGGTAATGAATTCGGTTCATTACAGTACTCTAAAAGACGCTTATTTAAAAAAAAGAAAAGTTAAAAGTTTTTGAGCTATAACTCGCCAAAGTTAACTGTGTTTATTAATAAATAACAAACAATATAAATTCAGTTGAAGCGTCATTAGCTTTATTTGTCCAAGTACTTTTTAGACGAAAGTTTTCAAAACATGCACCCTTTGAAAACTCATAAAAAACATCGATTTAAATTACTCTGATCACTCGAAAAATCGTTTAAAACGCAAATGTCACGTGATAGGGCAAGCTGATTGAAAAGTGGAGTCAAGACTTGAAGACTGCAATGCGCTCTAAAAATACAATTATCTCGCCTTCTAATGGTCCAATTTTGATCTTTTTTTAAAATTGATGTGTCGGAAGTCAAGAAATTCAAATATTCCACGATAAATAATCAATTATGCGTATAATTTGTTATATTAACATAACTTGAAATTATGAGATAAAAAATTTGTATTTTTTTAAATTTATTCATCCATCTGACATGAAGACGTGAAACAATCTGACGTGATTTTATCTACTAAATGAGAACTTACGTGATATTAATTTTTAATATTGTTTAAACAAATTGAACACTTTAAAAATTGTAAAAAATTGAAAATGTAAAATAATTTTATTCCCACTTCAACAGTAATGGCGACTTTATTAACTCGTAAAGCGGAGCAGAAGTAAAATATAGCTAACTTCTAAAATATTAGCGGGAATAAAGTATTTTATTCCCACTGAATGAAAAATTTGTGCATTTGAACAATTTTTCTTAAAATTTGTAGTAAATGATTAATTTCTCAATAAAATTTTAAAAAAATACTATATGTTTCAATAAAAACTAATATTTTGAAAAAATTATCAAATTCTAGTATAAAAGTTTAAAAATATTTAAAATAAAATAGATATTTTTTTCTCAACAAATATTTATTATGACAATTTATGTTCATAATTCTTATGAATGTGTGATTATTAGATTGATTTATATTTTAATTTCTTTGATAGGGCCCGCTTTTTTCAAGTTAATAAAGTAGCCACGGTTGAGGTAGGAATAGAGTAAAATATGCAACACGAATGTAAAGTCTATTTCTCCCTCGGGAATTTACTACCCTCGGGTGAAATGTACGACTTTACTCTCTGGTTGCATAATTAACTATTAAAAGTATCATCATTTCAATCGTTAATGTCTATAATAAACTGAATGAGATCAACTAAAGGATAGAAAAAATTCACGCATAAAATTAAATAGTTAATATTAAAATTTATTTAATAATAATTCTTCAATAAAATTTAATAAAAAATTTGTAAATAATATTGCTCAATATTAAAAATCTTGATTTTTACGTTTTTTTTTTTGTAATAATAATTGTTTAAACCATTTTCAGTCATTTGCAATAGACTTATTGTTGCTTATTTTGTATAATTTCATCAGATTATAGAGGTTTCAGTTATAAAAAAAGTAGATCAATGAGAGAATTGCAATTTTTACACCCCATTGCAAATTATTTATTTATTATTAGAAATAATTATTATAATTTTTTAATGCAAATTCCATATTTGTATTTCTCGCCAAACGGCACTCCAAAAAAAACCGTCAAACACCCTAAAAAAAACGTCAAAATCGGTTGGTTAGAAACCGAAATATTAGATATTGTTTTATTTTGTATTATAATTACAAAAAGAGCGTGTAAAATTAGAAATAAAGTTATAATACATAAAATCCTTGAAATAACCTTGTAAAAATAAAATTAAAATAGTACAGTATGATATCACAGTCATAAAACATAATATAGATAATAATTCTGTAATAGTAAGTCAATAAATTAAATAAAAGTGATATCACAGATAATACAAATTAATACACGCAAAGAGTATAAATAATATAATTAAAAATCAGTCTAAATATCTATTAGTCAAAAGAATTACATAAAAACAAGCGTTCGTAAAGAGCGCAGTCGAAATATCAGCAGTATACAGTTAATATACAAGTCAAGCTGATAAAAATATAATTATTCACTCTATGCACACACATTCTACAATCACGCCAATTAATACAATCATGCCTTAAATCTATAAAAGGTACATCACATAATAAATTAACACATATGATATAGTCCGAGAATAATACTGTTTAATCGAGGTCAAGTAAATACCTCCTCAAAGCGGCTTTAAACCTGCTGATTGATGGAAGATTTTCAATATCAGCAGGTAGGGAGTTCCAAAAATGCACACCTTAAACTTGAAAGGAATTTCTTCCAATCTCAGTGCACATGAAGGGCACCGCAAGATCTTTAATCTCACCCCTAGTGGTCGCTCTGGGTATATATCTAGTGAAGAGACCCACTAGATATTCAGGAGTATTCATACGTACGATTTTGTATATAAGTACAGCCATAAAATACTGTCTCCTCGAATCAGTACGTAGCCAACCCAAAGCTTGTCTATGGAGAAAGATGTGATCACCCATTCTCATGCCTAATACATATCTCACACACGAATTTTGCATTGTCTGTTGTCGTCTTCGTAACTCCTGCGAAGCATCGAGCAAAACCACTGAGTAGTAATCAAGATGTGGGAACAGCAGGGTGGCTGCGAGCTGCTTACGCAGAGCCTCAGTGGTGTACCGACAGAAAAACCGCAGGCTATAAATCACTCTATTGAATTTTTTAGTCAACATATTAATGTGCGGTTCCCAAAACAGTTAAGAGTCGAGTACAACACCAAGGCTCGTAACGGTGCCAGAGAAAGGAATACAGATACCGCTCCCGAGGTCAATCGTCCTTGGCTCACCCAAATAAAAATTTTTAATGAAACGATTACTTCCAAAGACGATTGCCTTTGTTTTACTAGCATTCAAAGTCAGAGAAACACCAGCAGCCCACCCCGACACCGATCTGGCCGCCCTCTGTAAAATACGAATCCCCTCATCCACATCATCATAAGGGACCTGTGTGTACATTTGAAGATCATCCGCATACAGCAGATGCCCGACGCAACCAGAGTCCAGTGCGTCACGTACGTCATTTATGTACAGGCAAAAAACAGAGGCCCCAGCACCGAATCTGAGGAACTCCTAGATTGGTTGTTAGCCAATTTGATTCCTCCTTTAAATGCGTGGAAACCATTTGTTTCCTACCTGATAAATAGGAGTTAATCCATTTGAGTGCAGCCCTGGAGAACCCCATTGATCTAAGCCTCGCAAGAAGTTTGGAGGAAGAGATCGTGTCGAATGCCTTACTAAAGTCAAAAAGTAGTAGTAACGTGACAAGTTTCCTGTCTAGACCTGACCTTATATCGTCTGTAAGCTTAAGTACAGCAGTCTGCGTAGAATGGTTTTTCTTGAAGCCCGTCTGCATAGAATCGAGTAATTTTTTGGATGCAATGTACTCCTGCAGTTGGTCATGGGCGATCTTCTCAAGAACTTTTGAAAGTAAACATAAAATTGCTATAGGCCTAAAATCTTTTGGCTGCTTAGGTGCAGCACACTTTTTCAATGGTATAATACGAGCTTGCTTCCAGCAGCAAGGGAAGACCCCCCGTGCAAAAGAGGAGTTGAACAGAGTCACAAGATGTTCACCAATAAATGGTAAAGCTTTAACTATCACGCTTTGCGGAATGCCATCCTCACCACAAGCCTGTGAGGAAAAATGTGAAATTGCAAGAAAAACATCATTAAAATTAATTGGTTTAAAGGTCCACTTTCATTGCGTTGAAAAAGAATTCTCAATCGCTCTTCACTATCCTCCTGTGGCGAGACTGACACCCCAGCAAAGTGCGCATTAAGCTCATCCGGAGTGAATCTATTCAAATCCCCTTGAGGTCCGGATAGCAGTCCCAGGTCTCTCAACTCCTTCCAGACATTACCACCCGCAAGAGCATCAAACAGTCTATTGTGAATATAAGCAGTCTTATGATCCGTGCGTTCGTCTATCACCCTACGCAACTGCAGAAATTCATGAAGATACTGCTCGTCCTTTGTCCGTTTGTATCTACGATATGTAGCATCTCTCTTACGCCGCATCTGTGACAATTCTTCATCTATCCATGGAAACTTATTCTTATTAGGCTTGAGCGCTTTTAACGGCACCAAATTCTCGATTGCAGTAGTGAGATTGTCACAGAGGCAACCAAGTGCAGACTCGGGGTCAACTGTGTCAGTCATAAGCGGCGACCAATCACAGCCGGCCAGTTTTTCTCCCAATGCAGTTGGGCAAATATTTTTATAGTTTCTATACATGATAGGTTTCTGATCTAAAGTTATAGTGTTTCAAGGCAAACAGACGTCAATCAAATTATCCCGACTGTAAAAGCTCGCCGGTAGGTTCTGTGCATCAAGCACCACGTCGTTGTCATCAACAAAGATCAGGTCAACCCACGTGTGAGACGACGAAGTATGGTGCGTAGCACCGTGCAGGACCAACTGTAACGAAAGCTCAGCTGACAGCTTACTAAGGAACCTGGCATCACTGCTCTCTTTAAAGAGATCGGCATTCAAGTCCCCTATTATAATTTTATGAGAATAGTCTGAACAAAAATTTCTTCAATCATTCAACAAGTTTGAGTTTCTAATAAACGAAACAGCAGAAGGACAATAAATAACAGAAACTAGCACGGGCTCGGAGTCACCAACTTGCACAGAACAGAAAATATATTCAGGCACCTCCGGCTTACCGCTACTATTACTAGTTTGCGTCTCCGAAGTGGCCAAAACAGTGCATTTCAGATTATCTTTCATATACAAGACAACTTCTCCACCACGCAAGTTTCTGTCCTGTCTAAACACTTTGTACCCCCCCCCCCCACACGAATGACGTCATCCGATGCAGACGGACCCAGCCAGGTCTCAGCAACTTCGAATATGTCGTAAGAATGATAACCATCTAAAAGTTCACGCACTTGCCCAATATGAGCCCTCAAAGAGGTCACATTCAGGAAGCACGCGCGCAGTTCACCCCTCCTCCCTATTCGACTCTCCGAAGAGGACCAGCGCAGTCATTGGGGAGAGGCTCTATCTAACGATATTGCATGATTTTTAATTAATTCTTAATTCGAGCTCATCTCACTATTGTGAGGTTGAAATTAACCATTATCAGAAAATCCATTATTTCTTAGAAATTCATCATGTTTCCCAATATC
This sequence comes from Anastatus disparis, assembly GCA_017163975.1. Taxonomy (NCBI): domain Eukaryota; kingdom Metazoa; phylum Arthropoda; class Insecta; order Hymenoptera; family Eupelmidae; genus Anastatus; species Anastatus disparis. The sequence goes on from JAFFSR010000282.1 coordinate 7,244,390, forward strand.
AGTTACGCTAACATTTTTTTTTACAATACATTTAGATTTATCTAATATTTCATTTAAATCATGTTCACTTTCAAATCTGTGTACTCTCTCCCCTCTCTCCCTTCTCATCATAAATTTACCACCTCTATGGCAAACTAACTTGCAACCTTTTCCTTTAGCACACTTTTTAAAATTTCAAATTTAATATATATTTATCTTTTTCAAGATACTCATTTATATATATTTGTGAATGGTGCTTGCTGGTAGAAGAACTGCCGAGGAGGGAGGGATCCAGATCCGCCGTCGAAAAACCTGTTAATCTACGCCTAGCCATAAATACCTTGTGCCCCAAGTCATCTTCAGAAAGTCTAACCAAGAATGAGAACGCAACACTCGGATCGCCAACGATCTCACGCCGAGCAGACATCCTGTCCTTATTTTTATTTCCAGAATTAGAGATTTCAGTAACAGATACAATATTTGAACGATCAAAAGTTGGAAGTATGGTTTCCAGAACAGCGCAAGCATAATCATCCAGCCCGACATTAGCCGCAGAGCAGTCCAGTCCGCTAGAGATCATCAAGAAACTAATCCCAGAACCACACCTCTTCACAGCATGACAGGATGCCTCTCTGCTACCATCTGTATATGTTTTTACTATTTCTACATCGTTCGAATCAACAGGTGCTTCAGTGACTGTGTTATGATAGCTACTATCTGTGCGTTCTAATGATTGTGTTATATTCGAATTTACAGGCATATCAGCGTTAGTGTTGGTGTTGGTGTTGATTAAGTGTTCGTCCTGGGCCGTGAGATCACTAACGATCTGCACTACCTCAGCCACCCCGGTCATAAGTTGAGAAAAGTTGCTGTCCACTCCACTGAATTCATTACCTAAAAATTCATGCATATTTTTAAAATTAGTCGTGAGAGACTTGAAAAACTTTTCATGCATGCCATTGAGAGCAGACAACAACTCTCTCTCTAAAGTACCTATCATTCCCCTGAGTTTACGATTCTCCTCTAGCAGCTACGTCTGCCCAGCATATAAATTCTTAATGATTTCATTTTGACTCTCCATTTTAGTCACGATATCCTGCAGACCCTTCTCAGTATTTATAATATGGCTCTCAAGAACCGGAAGTCGTTTAAGATCATTTTGAATCAGCTCGAGCCTGCAGGATAGCGCGCTCTCCAAAGCAGACACAACTGCCTGTACTGAGGAAGAATCAGCACGATCATTACTCTGCTTTAGACCTCTATCTTCAACCTCACTAATATTGTTATCCAGGGTGACCAATGCAGTACCACCTCTAAATTTTTCATTAATTAACTTAATACTTATGCTATGTTCTCCTTCAACCACCGCCGAACAGTGCGAATCGGTCTTCTTCTTAATCACAGAGTGTCCTTGTGCTTTCGTAATCGGTGCGACAGGTGAGCATCCTCGAGATGGAGTAGAAGCAACGATAGGCCGGGCTATAGAAGCTGCTCGCATAGTGGCATTGCGTGGTCCAGCGCCAGTGCCGGTGAGTGAGGCAGCGGGAGAAGCGATAAGTCGGCCAGCTATACATCTTTCACAATTATATTTCGGGTTACCATGGTTATCATGAGGCACGCGCTTCATACATTTTACATGGCAGCGCTGCTGGCATGTAAAGCACTGTATTAATTTTTTCAACCCTCTTATATTATCAGCGGGAAAACCGCAGATGGCGCAACAGTCCTTGATGGTATTTTGTGACATGGTTTAAGCTGCTTATGATGTCAAGAGAAGTGAGAGAACCAAGGACGAAGCAGAACTTACGATATAATAAAGAAGAAATAAAAGATAGTAGCAAGAGCAGCATCAGAGAAATAAAAATAATATCAAAAGCAAAACAAAATAATGATAAAAACTGGCCTGTGAAACTCTCTGCCCAGGTACATCACATTTAAAATTAAATATAAAAGAAATAAGTAATATAGTAAAAAAGCAGCATAATAAGCTGTTTAAAATTCGCGCGTCAAATATATAAAATCAAAAGGCCAGGTGGAAACGCGCCTTAAGTGTAGAAATTACCTGTCACTTATCCATAGAGTAGATAAAACAGTAGACAAGGTAACCCATAGATGGCGCTACTAATGACGCACTTGAAAGATTCGCCTAGAGGTTCGGTCTCGATAGCCGACAGAGACGGTTGTGAAAAAGAGAGGCTCTAGTTTTTTGAGTCAAATTATTTTTAATACTAGACATAAGTGCTCTGTTGCGTGTACCGCGCTGTTAACAGTCTTTTTTCCGATTTTTAAAACGGAATAGTGTCACACCACAAACTATTAATCTAGTTGTCTTCTATTAAAGGCCCCCGTTTATCGGGCGGCGATAATATAAGATGGCGGACTCTTTCAATGAGTCAGCTATTTTAATCCCAGAAAGTTACACCAACAACGAGAAAATGGACATAGTAGCACAGCATACTAATCCAAAAAGAAAATTGGACGAAGATAATATATCTAATGAGACCAAAAGATTCAATAAAGATACTGACTTAGAAACCGATAAAAATGGCTCATCTCAGCCCGACAACGACGATTCTCCGAATACTATTTCAAAGCCAAACGTGCAACATGATTTTTTCAAAGCCAACAATAAAGGCCCATATGGTGTATGGATTAAAAAAATTAAATTCGACGACGATGATGTGAGTGCGCATAAAATTGGCAGTATTTTATTCAAAAAATTCGGGGACATCATCGACATTAGAAGAAGAAACCGTTTCAAGGCCGAAGTTATTTTCAAAAATAGAAAGGAAGCCAATAAGCTGCTATCGGATAAAAGTATCAACAAACATAACATTGAAGCATTCCTACCTGGCTATAGAAAGGAAAGAAAAGGTATAGTTAAATTTATACCATGCGATATTTCCGAAGAAGAGATGTTATCAGGCATACAATCAGAACATGAAGTTGTAAATATAAGAAGACTAAATAGAAGAAACAAAATGGCAAAAGAAGGTGAAAACAAATGGATACCTAGTCAGTCTGTCATGATTACTTTTTCGGGACAAGACTTACCTAATCTTATATCGATCTTCTGTGTTAGAACCAAAGTCGAGCCCTACGTTGCAAGACCTATGCAATGTTACAGATGTTATAGATTCGGTCACACAGCTAAAACCTGTAAAGGTAAAGAAATGTGTTCGACATGCGGTGAAGTAAAACACGAGGAAAAATGTAAGAAAGAGGTACCTTCATGCATTAATTGCGGGGGCCCTCACAAAAGCTATTTTACTACGTGCCCTGTCTATAAGGAATATTCAAAAATTAACGTCATAATGGCCTATGACAACGTTTTATTCATTGAAGCAAAAAAGAGCCTAGCGAAAAGTCATAATATTCCAAGAAAAGCAAAAGAAAACTTTCCTGACCTCCAAAGCCAGACAACAAACAAAAAGTATAGTAGTATAGTAAAAGATAAAGATAATGTCTCTGTACAAGCCCATACAACATCGGATAATGCTGATGGCATGACTTCTATGGATTCTGCGGACTGTTCTGATTCAACTCAGAATGAAAAAAACTCAAGGAACTGTGATACTGCTCATCTCTCTCAAAGCAAAACTTCCACCAAAAAGGACTCCGGTATACCACCAGAAGACTTAAAAACTAACAAAAAAGAAAATAGACTAACTAATATTACTAATAATTTAGCTGTTAGAATACAATCGGCAAAGAAAGGTGCAACTCCAGCTTTGTATATACGCGATGTTAAAAAAGATCCTCTTGAAAAACTCAAGTTGATCAAGAAAAGGAGATAAATTATCTAGTATATTGTTACATTGAAAGATTTACTTGTTAATTTCATTTGATTGAATTTTATTTTTTTAATTAATTTTTATAATGACAGGTCAACTAAAAATAATACAATGGAACGCGAGAAGTTTAAAAAACAAACTGGATTTGTACAATCATTGTAACGATTGTGACATTGTTGTAATTATTGAAACTTGGTTGAAACCCAAAGATATTTTTTCGTTGAAAAACTTTAATATTGTTAGATATGATAGGGAATCTGATCAGAGTGGGGGAGGTATTGCATTCCTTGTCAAAAACAATTTAATTTTTTCAAGAATAGACTTTAACCTAACATGTGACAATATTGAATTTTTATCCATTCTTGTTTCTACAAATTTTGGTGACATCCTTATTACGGGATGTTATAGACCGCCTGTTGCTGGCGGCGACCTATCCGGCGTGGAGGTTAGGAACCTCACAAGTGAAATTTGTAAATATGATAAATTTATTTTATTGGGAGATTTTAACTCTCATCATTCTTTTTGGGGTAGTAATAGATGTTGCCCTAATGGTATTGCTCTGATGAATGATTTGGATCTGGAAGAGTTTTTTTTACTAAATGATAAAACCCCGACACACTATCACTGCCATGACTCAATTATTAAATACTCAAATATAGATCTCACTTTTGCTTCCATGAACTTGGCCACTATGGCGGAGTGGAGGGTTGGTGATGACCCCTGGGGTAGCGACCACTATCCTATTTTTATTAATATTAATACTCAACCTGAATTTATCCCTAGAACTTCTCACAGGCATAACCTAAAGAAATTAAATTGGTTAGATTTTTTAAACTTTTTACTTAATTCTAAATATTTATTCAATTCTTTAGATTATCTTAACTTAAATGTAATACATAGATATAATTTCTTTATTGATTTGTTAAATGACAATATAACCAATTTCTCTAATTTAAAGAAAAGACCACAGAATTTGAACATTGATAATATTAATAATAAACATTCCTGCAAGATGAAAAATGTATGGTGGAATGACACATGTGAGAAAGTAGTACGCATTAGAAAAGCTACCTTTAAAGCACTTAAATATAGATGCAATTTAGAATCTTTTATTAATTTCAAGAAAGTTTGTGCTCAAACAACAAGAACTCTAAAAAATGAAAAAAAGGAATCATTTAAAGACTTCATTCAATCTATTGACAGACATACTTCCATTTCATATATCTTTAAAAAGATAAAAATTTTTAAAAACGGGTTATATAGATGCATCCCTTCTACGGGTAATAAAAACTTTTTGAGTAATGCTAGTGAGCTCCTTGATGACCTTTGCACTTCCAAAAACCCTAATATAGTTCCTTTTAATTTGGAAGAATATAGATACTCCTTGGACGATAAAACAAAATTTCTAAACAACCTTTTTTCCTTTGAGGAATTTAATTTTGTTGTGAACTCTACAAAAACTTCATCTGCTCCAGGTGAAGATAAAATCAATTTCGAAATTATTAAACAACTTCCAGAATATTTAAAAAGAGTATTATTGGATATTCTTAATGATTTGTTTAATCAGGGCATTTTCCCTGAGCAATGGAATAGGTTTTTAATCACTTTCATTCCTAAACAGAATAGTAACAAAGCAAGACCCATCACACTTGCATCTTGTATTTTCAAAGTTCTTGAAAAAATGATTAATTGTAGGTTAAGCTGGTACTTGGAAAGTAATAATTTTCTGTCGAGCTCCCAATATGGTTTCCGTAAGGGAAAGTCATGCGTGGATAATTTAACCCTGTTCATCAATGAAGTTCACCAATCTTTTTATAATGGTGAGAGTCTAGTTGCTGTTTTTCTGGATATAAAAGGTGCATTTAACTGTGTAATACCAGACCTTCTTTTAAAAGATCTTGCCGACTTAAATCTGCCCAGGGAGTATATTGTCTTCTTTTATAATTTATTATACAAACGTAATCTTATACCTACTAATATACCGAATCAAAATAATAAAATTTTTCAAGCTGAATTGGGAGTCCCCCAGGGGTGCTCCACTAGCCCTCTGCTCTACGCGGTGTACACTAGGTTTGTCGAGGCGATAATTGATAAGAAAATTAAAATTTTGCAATTTGCGGAGGACATAGTCATTTACTCTAGTTGCAGGGATGTCAGTGATACGTTGAAATTTTTGGAATTAGAAATCAATAAACTCGCAAAAGAAATGCAAAAAAAGAATCTTCTATTAGCTCCGGATAAATGTCAATTAGTTATTTTTGACAAGAGTAGAATCAAATTAAATAAATTTTCAATTACCATCAATAATGATACTATTAAACCTTCCAGAACCGTAAAGTTTTTGGGAATGTCTTTGGATTGCAATTTGAATTGGAATACACATATCAATTATGTTAAAAACAGTTGCATGCTACCCATTAGTATATTAAAATGCTTGAGAGGAGTTTATTGGGGTTGTAACCCTAATACTCTACTCATGCTTTATAACTCAATGATTCGATCTAGGTTGGAATATGGGGGTTTTCTCCTTTCGCCAATTAAAGATATAAAGATCAATAAACTGCAAAAAATTCAGAATTTAGCGTTAAGATTGGCGTTGGGATGCCAGAATAGCACCCCAATATGTGTCTTAACTGCTGAATCCAGGATTCCATATTTGCAACATAGATTTGAATTCTTGTGCTTCAAATATCTCCTTAAGAATATGGCCCTAGAAAATAATGAAATTATCAATTCCACTAATAATTTGTTAGAGTCATCAGACAACCCAGTGCTGAAACACAATTTTAATGAATCCATGATGATTAAATGCTATAGGAACTGTTGGTTTAATGATGGCCTTATAATCCAAACTAAAGGTTTTTTTAAGTACAATATTTCCTACGAATCTAATTTTTTTTCTATACAATGTAACTTTGAACTGGGCAAAAGGTTAGCTAAATCTACAGATCCAAATCAGACATTTATTGACCTATTTGGTTGTAACGAGAGTAGTATTGACATATTTACGGATGGATCTAAAAAGGTCGAAGAGTACTCCGCGGCGGTGGGTTTCGCCGCATGGAGTGAAAATACATTTTTCAATATTTCTTATAAATTGCCTGACACGGCTTCAATTTTTACGGTTGAAGCCTATGCCATACTTATGACACTTTATAATATTGAAAGATGGCTCTTGCTAAATACAAATACAATTAAAAAATTTAGAATATTTAGTGATTCTTTGAGTAATTTAATTGCACTAAGTGCTGATAAAGGTTTGGACAGGGGATCGATACTTACCTCCAAGATCAGAAACAAACTATACGAAATTAAAAAAAATAGAACAAACTTGGATGTTGGGTTGTTTTGGATACCTTCACACAAGAATATCATAGGTAATGAAAGAGCCGATATATTGGCCAAGGATGCTGCTTCAAACAGCCCCTTGGCGAATGTGGATATCCCACACTCTGATTTGACTCAAAAATATAGAATGCATTGTGATAATAATAATTTTAAAAATTTGATGAAAGAAAAAGAAACAAAGGGTAATTTCTACTTCAAACATTTTTTTAATGAGTATAAAAAACCATGGTTTTACAAAACCAATTTACCCAAAAAAACGATATCAATTATTAATAGAATTAGAAGTGGCCACACTTCTCTGAATAGTAGCCTGCATCGGTATAAGATTGTTGATAGTGATATGTGCGAATGTGGGAAGTGTCCCGATTCGGTGGAGCACATATTTTGGAATTGTGAATTATACAGCGATCAAAGAAAAATTATGTTGGATGATTTGTACAGGGTTCACCCGTTTGGACCATTTTCCATAGTTAATATGCTGGCTCGTTTAGAGGAGTGTGTTCTACCTATAATTTCTCATTTTATTATGAACATAGATAAGAAAATATAGTATTTAAGGGGTGTCCTCATACCGGTACAGAGATCTACCTTATCTACATTTGAATTATGCATTTTAATAAAAATTTAACTATTTTTGACTAAAATTCATAGAAGAGGCATATTCTTAACATTCTAAAGAATTTATTGCAACGTCAAAAGACAGAATAAAAATGAAAATGAAGACAAAAACTGCATAATACGATTATTCATAACTACATTGAAAAGTTAATCGTATTAAGCAGTTATCGCCTTTATTTTTACCTTTATATTGTCTTTTAACATTGCAATAAATTCTTTGACATGTTAAGAATGTGCCTCTCCTACGAATTTCAGTCATGAATAGTTAAATTTTTATTAAAATTCATAATTTAAATGTAGATAAGGTAGAACTCTATGTCGGTATGAGGATTGCCCTTAATGAGTTAAGGTTATATGTTTATTGTTTATATATTTAATATTTGCAAACACGTTTTAATTTATTCAATACAGGTTATATCATAATTTAGATTATTTTCACTTTTATTTTATTTCTCAGGGCTTATAATTATTATAAGACGGGCATAACGACCCCGAGGTACCCTAGTTACTATGTATTAAATTGACTGTAGTGATACGATCACTAACTATTCTGTATTTGCGAATTTAAACTTATTTATATGTAGAATGTAATTTTCTTAGGTACTTAAAGCATTATAGCTGTATATTTTTGTAATGTAATGTTTTTAATTAAAAATTTTATAATAATAATAATAGACAACAGTATACCTCAGGGCTTATAATTACTATAAGACGGGCTTAACGACCCCGAGGCACCCTAGGTTCTTTATATTAAATTGACTATAGTGAGATGTTCACTAGTTATTTTGTATTTGCGCGCTCAAATTATATTATATACGTCGAATGTAATATACCCATGTACCGACTTAATGCGTTATGGCTGTATATCTCTGTAATAATTGCCAAATAAAAATTTATTAAATAATTAAGATTCGCCTAAGAGATAGTCAATTTGGCGCCAAAAATATTGTAGGTTATGTACTATATGCATAACCTATATGTAACATATGCACAAACCATAAAGATGCAACTGCATCCCTCCACTGCACCACCACTCAACACTCCACCTCACAGTCAAAACAGCAAACCAGCAATGCTCCAGCCATTCCTCAACTATCAGCAGCAGCAGCACAAACAACAACAAAAAATGACAATGCTGGGTAGAGCGATGGACAAAGACAGAAAAACGTCCAGGGTCCGAAAGATGCAGATGCACAAGTGCAAGCAAGTCAAGCCAAGCCTTGAGGACCTCCAGCTGGACGATTCTCTGTAAAAAGATTCAGGGCGGAGAGGGGATCGATATTGATTTTAAGTAGAGATGAAAATTTCTATCTGTCTTTGTCTAATAGTGTTTTTCATTACTTATATAAACACCATCCTTTGTAACAAAAAATTATAAAAAAAGACATTTTAAAAACACGCTTTTCAAGAATCACAAATGAAAAAAAGCGTATAAAAATACACTAAAAAGTATTAAATAAATTAATTTACTTCCCAGAAATTACTTTTATACAGTTCATTGCAATAATTAAGAGAAAATTTTACAACAATGTAAAAAGAAAAGTGTTAGCGCTGAATTGGATTTACTAAAATTAGCACCCACACTTTTCTTTTTAAATTGTTGTAATATTTTCTCTTAATTATTGCAATGAACTGTATAAAAGTAATTTCTGGGAAGTAAATTAATTTATTTAATACTTTTTAGTGTATTTTTATACGCTTTTTTTTCCATTTGTGATTCTTGAAAAGCGTGTTTTTAAAATGTTTTTTTTATAATTTTTACTTTATACTTTTTAGTTGAAATTGAATTTTCTATAAGTAATTTGTTTTTAAAAGCTTCTATTTAATATTTTTTATTATTTTTTAATAATTTCTAATTTTCAGTTATAATTTTTTTTAATCGAACTAGAATTAATTATTTCAGAGAACACGTGATCGCATGCTGAGTTTCCCGCCATTTGACGATAATGATGCCATTGGAAATTTTACCAAGATTTATTGTTTTATGCATTGTTGGACCACAAAATCGATAAAATACGGTCTTAAATTTTGCATGTACAATGCAAAATGCTATAATTTATGTCTAATTACGGTATATGACAAGTTGAAGAATTTCAAAAATTTTCGAAGATTATTAGACATTAATGTTAAAAGTATATCTATATATAAAATGTTCAATTTTTCAATTTTTCAAACATCCTCGCATATACTTAAGTATATCAATATATGAATCAGTACAAATATATAAATTTGATTGTATTATCCAACAGTGTGTGTCTGTGTCTGTGTCTGCGTGTGCGTGTGCGTGTGCGTGCGCGTGCGCGTGAGTGGGTGTGTGTGTGTGTGTGTGTGTGTGTGTGTGTGTGTGTGTGTGTGTGTGTGTGTGTGAGTGTGTGTGTTTGCGCGTGAGTGTGTGTGTGTGTGTGTATGTGTGTGTGTGTGCGGGTGAGTGGGTGTGTGTGTGTGTGTGTGTGTGTGTGTGTGTGTGTGTGTGTGTGTGTGTGTGTGTGTGTGTGTGTGTGCGTGTGCGTGTGTGCGTGTGCGTGTGCGTCTGCGTGTACATGTGCGTGTGTGTGCGTGTGCGTGTGCGTGTGAATGTGTGTGTGCATGTGTGTGTGCATTTTGTACAAGTACCAACTGAACAAGAACCTATTAACTCGTCTTGACTCAGAGAAAGCCTCCCTACTTGTACTTCCTCGGAGATAAGTTTGTACACCCGTCATCGCCAACCTGGACAACAGATTAATGTATTGTCATCGGAGACTAAGGTCTGTGCCAAATTTCAGAAATTTCCATCGACAAAAAGTGTCTCAAATCGAGCGTGCAAGATTTGATTACAGACAGACAGACAGACGTGAAAGCAAGCTTAAGAAAAGCGTGTAAAAAGAAATAGCAGCCCTTGCTAGATACTGGTATAAAAGGTAAATTTTATGATAACAACAAAATTATTTTATCGCGTAGTTTCCAAATAATATGAGACCTATCAACAATCTATAATATAACCCATCTCTTTTAGTAGGTCTCATATTATTCAAAAACTACGTGATTTAATTATTTTGTTGTTATAAAATTTACTTATTATACTAATTTCCAGCGGGGCCTGCTATTTTTTTCTTTTTAAAACCGATGGTGTTTATATAAATTATAAAAAACACCGTAAGACAAAGACAGATAGTTTGATCTCTTCTTAAGAGTCGGCCATATCGCTCTGTCTTTGCCTAATCTAAATTTTCTTTATAATTAAAAAATTAAATATTTATGTACAAATGTAAGAGATAAGCGCTCTGGAGCAAAAAACGAGCAAATGATTCTGCTTTATGAAAAAATATTAAATTTTCATTATTTTTCAAGTAAAGTATAAAAAGTATAAAGTAACAGTACACAGTAAAAGTATAAACTAAAATTGAGATTAGACAAGGACAGAGCGATACGGCTGACTTAATGTCTATAATAAACTAGATGAGAATTCAGTATTTTTGATTGATTTTTTAAAAACGTTACTAATTTATTTATTAAGAAAATTCTTCATACGAAAGTCGAAAATTTATTTGAAGATTAGGCGTTTTCAAGAGGTTAATACAAAAGAAGAAATATGATGCAAATAATAAATAAATTTATTATTATATATAATAAAAAAAAAACATGCTAATATAAAATTTTAATAATAATATAAAAAAATGAATAATAATTTTGATAGTATGAATATTGATAGTTTAATCATAATAGAACTTAAACTTTGGTAATGGTCAATGATTTAAATTTGATTTATACAAATATTTCTTTTCCATACATTTCAAATGTTTTATATTAAAATATAAGCGATGTCTCGGACGATAATAGTCATAGTATGTATCTGCTTGTGCCAAGAGAATAAATAAAACATCTACAGACACTTCATTAAAATTCAACGTCATTTTAATCGAAAAGATAAGTATCGAAAAATTACCAATATCATCAAAATTATTATACATTCTTTATGTTATTATTAAAATTTTATTTTATTTTGTTATTTTGTTGTTATTTATTGAATATAATAAAAAAATTTATTTATTATTCATTTCATGTTTCTACTTTTGTATTAACCTTTTAAAAATGCCCAATCTTCAAATAAATTTTCCACTTTCATATAAAGAATTTCCTCAATAAATAAATTAGTAATGTTTAAAAAAAATCAATGAAAAATACAGAATTCACACACACACACACACACACACACACACACACACACACACACACACACACACACACACACACACACACACACACACACACACACACACACACACACACACACACACACACACACACACACACACACACACACACACACACACACACACACACACACACACACACGCACGCACGCACACACGGACAGACAGACAGACAAACGGACCATATATATATATATATATATGTATGCGTCATTTCATATTCTTTATTATATTATTTGATTAACCTTCTTCTGAATATATTTCTGTCTAATTCTATATATTCACAGTCAAAAAATAAAATTTGTTAGAAATATGAGAATATGTTCTAGTTAGTACAATAATAAAGTTATAAATGAAAAAAGTCATACGATATTTCAATAAAATTATTTCGAAAATATTTGTGTTATTTTAAATAAATGAATGTTCTTTGTTGCGATGTTTGTCAATGCACTAAAAGTTGTTTAATAAACAAATATGAAAAATCAATTTTTCATGACTATAATATTAACATTAAGATATCAACTTTGTTAATAAAAATAATTATTCATGACTTTTTTTATTTATAATTAGAACATTGAAGCAGACTTGACTTTATTCACGGTCGCCAGGTAATATTTTAATTACCGAATTTAAATTTACTTCATTAATTTAATCTATTACATGCATATACAAGGTGCATACAGCAATAGTATAAAAGAAAATTATCTTTATCGACGATCGTCTCCAGTGCAATACTCTTGGAGATGCGATAGTTTATAATTTTCTTTACGTGTGGAGGAGAGGGTAATGTGACAAAAGTTATTATCGACGACTCCGTTGAGTGTAATACTTTCAAATGTGCGATAAATAACACTTTTATTTAGTGCAATATGATTAAAAAAATTATTATCGACGACATATCCAAGTGCAATACTTTTCAATGTGCAATAGATAATTTTTTTTTTATTTGTTTTATGAACAATAATGTATGAAATGAGATGAGTTACACTTTTCTAAGCGATTTAAAACATACTCTTATTTAAATTAAAATCTTTTATCTTTTATTCATAAATTGAATAAATCTATATTTTATAAATATTGAAAAGTTATATGATACATTATTTATACAGAGTGTTAAGGTCTTATGCTTCTGACAGTATAAGATCGAATGAATACTCTTGGCTTGACGCATGCCTTTTTATACCATTTGATATACCTTCGATGATGTTCTATTAAGGAAATAGAATGTTCCATAACTTTAATTTTTATTTCTTTAATTTAAATCAAGATATTTATAAAAGGAACATTATATTTCCCTTATACTCATAAAAAATTATTGTTATAAAAAAGGAATGCTCTCTAAATAATAATAACTGTATTTTATCTTAATTATTATTATCAATTTAAGTGGCGATCGGAACCAAATCGGTGACTTAGTTCAATGCTTACAATAAATGCTTATAATGATTTATTTATTTATTTGCATGGCAAAAATATAGTCATTTCCTCTAACCATGTATATAAAGAATAATTTAAAACAGATTCAGTGACAAAAAAATATAAAATATTGTCATGGAGCAAAAAATGCCATCTAACAGTCGATGCAGCTATTATTTGCATGCAATAGATTTCAATTTAGGATTTTTCACTTCATGACAATATTTTATATTTTTTTGTTGCTATAACCGTTTCAAATTATTAATTATGATTATGGTTAGAAGAAATGACTATATTTTTGCCGTGCAAATGAATAAATAAATCATTATAAGCATTTATAGTAAGCACTGAACTAACAAGGTAGGTACCCCAACCGAAACTTACCGATTTTGATCATTCTTGTATATGTTGTAGTACATTAAAAAAGCAAGAGATTGGTATTTTTTTTATCGGCGGAAAAACATATTTAAGAGGCGGCCGTATAGTTCTGTCCTTGTCTAATCTAAATTTTCTTTATTATTAATAAATTAAATATTTCCATAGAAAAGTAAGACAACCGCCCAATAGAGCAAAAGACAAGCAAACGATTCTTTTTTATGAAAAAATACGAAATTTTGATTATTTTTCGAGTGAAGTCTGAAACAGAAAAACAGTTGAATCAACTCAATCAAGTTCGATTGTTTTTCCGTTTCAGACTTCATTCTAAAAATAATCAAAATTTCATATTTTTCCATAAAAAAGAATCGTTTGTTTGTCTTTTGCTCTATTGGGCGGTTGTCTTACTTTTCTATGAAAATATTTAATTTATTAATAATAAAGAAAATTTAGATTAGACAAGGACAGAATGATACGGCCTCCTCTTAAGGGGTAATATCCACCCTCAAAGTTCACCCCCAAAAACCTTTTTTTTTCAAATAACTTTTCTTCTAGTCAATATTTTTTAGTAAAACCAAGTGGGTAATAATCCTTATAAAAAGTAAAACAAACTCTGCTGTGTTCGACTTTTGAGGGTTACAACCCCTATTTTAAATACACGAAAAATTGAAAAATTAACATCATTTTCTGCAGTAAAACTTTTAAAATAGTGTCATTATAACCAAATGTTTATATTTATAAAAAAAATAGAAAAAATAAGTTTATGTTTTCCAGCATTTTTAATAAAAAATATTTTAAGAGGGTAAAGCAACAGTACTTTCGATATTAAAATTATTTAAAAGCGAATTTTTTAATTTTTACTGCTTCATAAATATTATTATAATAAAAACTAGCAAAAAATACCTCGCTCCTAACGTCGCTCGGTTGAATTTTCATTTATTATATTATTATTTATAAATTACCCAATTTTAAAATAAAAAAGAATTGCCGCAACTTATGAATTTTGATATTGTAGTTTTGTACTAAATTAAATTTTAGTACAATGTATGTATGTGCGTGTGTATGATTTCAGTACGCCAAAAATATCTCGAGAACTACTCGATGGATTTACTTCAAATTTTGTATGCGATTTATTTATTTGTCTAACTAGGGGGGGGGGGAGCTATTAGAAATTGATCTTCTTGGCTCAGTTTTTTTTAAAGCAATTTTAAGAATTTTAAAAAAATTTTGATTTTTCATTTTTTTGGTATTTTACGTAAACTACTCGAAGAATTTTCTTGGAAATTTGTATGGACTTTATTTGCGACTGCCAAAAGAAGAAAAACTTTTACTAACTGATTTTCTTAGCGCACTTTTAATTTTAGAGCAATTTGAGAATTTTGAAAAAAAAATTTTTTATTCATTTTTCTTTTATTTTATGAAAACCATTCGATAGATTTGCTCCAAAATTTGTATGCCAGTTATTCGCTATTGTCTGAGGAAAATTAACTTTAGAGAACTCATTTCTTCAGTGTAGTTTTAATTTTAGAGCATTGAGAAAATTTTTGAAAAAATGTTTATTTTTCATTTTTTTTATATTACACAAAAACCATTCGTTAGATTTGCTCTAAAATCATTATGCAAATTATTCGTTATTGCCTTAATGAAAGAAGCTTTGGAAAACTTATTTTCTTAGCGCAGTTATAATTTTAGAGCATTTTGAAAATTTTGAAAAAAATTTATTTAAAATTTTTCATTTTTTTTGGATCTTACGTAAACTACTCTAAGAATTTGCTCAAAAATGTGTTTAGAAATTATTTGATACTGTTAAAATAATAAAAACTTTTGAAAACTGATTTTTTTGGCATACTATTAATTTTATTATTTTTCTATTTCACGGAAACCATTCGATAGATTTGCTCCAAAATTTGTATGCAAGTTATTTGCTACTGTCTGAAGAAAACAAGTTTCGGAAAACTAATTTTCTCAGTGCAGTTTTAATTTAAGAGAATTTTGAAAATTTTCATACAAATTTTTATTTTTTATTTATCTTCTTTCTTAGCGTGGTTACGATTAGAAATTTCGTTGTCAACGTTCTTTTAAAGTATAAATTTATAAATAAATATTAATGCGAGACAATTTTTTTATATTAAAATCAAATTTAAATAAATATAAAAAATTTAATGAAACTCAAAGAGCTCTATGAGAAAGCATTCCGCCAAAGTACTTGGCAGCGTTTTTCAAATACCTTAGTACATAAATTAGATATACTTGATTTGGAACCTATTGAAACAATACTTTCCTTTCTCTGTGCAGTTGTTAGTTCTAGTAAATGTCAAATACTGTTTTCGATTATTTCATGGTTCGTGATTGAAACACGTGATTGAAAAGAATGAATTCCTATCATATTTTTTCATTGATTCAAATGCAATTTAGTAGAACAAATTCTTAATTCATCATGACATAGTTTGTATTTATACAATTTTTATGCACATTGTAACTTTAGTTAATCTTTTTTATAAAAATATGAAAATTTAATTTAGTACAAAACTACAATATCAAAATTCATAAGTTGCGGCAATTCTTTTTTATTTTAAAATTGGGTAATTTATAAATAATAATATAATAAATGAAAATTCAACCGAGCGACGTTAGGAGCGAGGTATTTTTTGCTAGTTTTTATTATAATAATATTTATGAAGCAGTAAAAATTAAAAAATTCGCTTTTAAATAATTTTAATATCGAAAGTACTGTTGCTTTACCCTCTTAAAATATTTTTTATTAAAAATGCTGGAAAACATAAACTTATTTTTTCTATTTTTTTTATAAATATAAACATTTGGTTATAATGACACTATTTTAAAAGTTTTACTGCAGAAAATGATGTTAATTTTTCAATTTTTCGTGTATTTAAAATAGGGGTTGTAACCCTCAAAAGTCGAACACAGCAGAGTTTGTTTTACTTTTTATAAGGATTATTACCCACTTGGTTTTACTAAAAAATATTGACTAGAAGAAAAGTTATTTGAAAAAAAAAGGTTTTTGGGGGTGAACTTTGAGGGTGGATATTACCCCTTAAGAGGAGGCCGTATCATTCTGTCCTTGTCTAATCTAAATTTTCTTTATTATTAATAAATTAAATATTTTCATAGAAAAGTAAGACAACCGCCCAATAGAGCAAAGACAAACAAACGATTCTTTTTATGGAAAAATATGAAATTTTGATTATTTTTAGAATGAAGTCTGAAACGGAAAAACAATCGAACTTGATTGAGTTGATTCAACTGTTTTTCTGTTTCAGACTTCACTCGAAAAATAATCAAAATTTCGTATTTTTTCATAAAAAAGAATCGTTTGCTTGTCTTTTGCTCTATTGGGCGGTTGTCTTACTTTTCTATGAAAATATTTAATTTATTAATAATAAAGAAAATTTAGATTAGACAAGGACAGAATGATACGGCCTCCTCTTAAGGGGTAATATCCACCCTCAAAGTTCACCCCCAAAAACCTTTTTTTTTCAAATAACTTTTCTTCTAGTCAATATTTTTTAGTAAAACCAAGTGGGTAATAATCCTTATAAAAAGTAAAACAAACTCTGCTGTGTTCGACTTTTGAGGGTTACAACACCTATTTTAAATACACGAAAAATTGAAAATTAACATCATTTTCCTGCAGTAAAACTTTTAAAATAGTGTCATTATAACCAAATGTTTATATTTATAAAAAAATAGAAAAATAAGTTTATGTTTTCCAGCATTTTTAATAAAAATATTTTAAGAGGGTAAAGCAACAGTACTTTCGATATTAAAATTATTTAAAAGCGAATTTTTTAATTTTTACTGCTTCATAAATATTATTATAATAAAAACTAGCAAAAAATACCTCGCTCCTAACGTCGCTCGGTTGAATTTTCATTTATTATATTATTATTTATAAATTACCCAATTTTAAAATAAAAAAGAATTGCCGCAACTTATGAATTTTGATATTGTAGTTTTGTACTAAATTAAATTTTCATATTTTTATAAAAAAGATTAACTAAAGTTACAATGTGCATAAAAATTGTATAAATACAAACTATGTCATGATGAATTAAGAATTTGTTCTACTATTTTTTCAAAAATTTTCTCAATGCTCTAAAATTAAAACTACACTGAAGAAATGAGTTCTCTAAAGTTAATTTTCCTCAGACAATAGCGAATAACTGGCATACAAATTTTGGAGCAAATCTATCGAATGGTTTTCATAAAATAAAAGAAAAATGAATAAAAAATTTTTTTTTCAAAATTCTCAAATTGCTCTAAAATTAAAAGTGCGCTAAGAAAATCAGTTAGTAAAAGTTTTTCTTCTTTTGGCAGTCGCAAATAAAGTCCATACAAATTTCCAAGAAAATTCTTCGAGTAGTTTACGTAAAATACCAAAAAAATGAAAAATCAAAATTTTTTTAAAATTCTTAAAATTGCTTTAAAAAAAACTGAGCCAAGAAGATCAATTTCTAATAGCTCCCCCCTAGTTAGACAAATAAATAAATCGCATACAAAATTTGAAGCAAATCCATCGAGTAGTTCTCGAGATATTTTTGGCGTACTGAAATCATACACACGCACATACATACAGAAATTGTTATATTAGTATCAAATATATAAATAAATTGGTATATTCAGGTATATAAGTCTTTATTTAACTCTTACATGTTGCCTCGTGTGCGTCTATATCGCGACTGTCTCACCATACATGAGAGACGTGTATCTTACATATTACGCGCAAGGTATATCACATGTAATATAACATCTTCCCTTTTTTTTACAAAAACAAATAAAACAGTTACGCTATAAAACTAATAAATTATATGAAATATTTTAGTTATGATTAAAAATATAAACTTATAAGGTTTAGGTGATAATAAAATTTAAATTAAATATTAATGTAGTCCGATTAATGGAAGTTTACAACTTAGAGCACTTGGGTGCTCAAACACAAAACATTTGTAATACATAAAATATAAAGTTAAAACTAATCTTTTAATACAAAACAAAGTCTTTGAATTTATCAGGTGTTTTCGCAATTCTTTTAGGTCTTGAATCCGTCCGCATATTTTGTTGAATTTGAGGTGCTCTAGAAGGTGAATCTGGAACGTGCATAGGCTCCTTTGCAGTATGCGTCAACCTGTTATCTGTTACAGATTCTGGATTTACATCCTCCGTTTGCTCATCCTTGATCGTAGGCATTTGGGGATCTTCTGTCTGTATCATAGGCTTAGGATGCCTCAAATCATCATTTTTAGTTTTTATTGAGCTACTAGGCTCAAACGGTTTAAGGTGCACCACATTTCTTCTGTATGTCTTGTCGTCTATTTTGATAAGATAATCTCTATCTTTTATCTTCTCTTGTACAGTCCCTTCTGTCCAGCTTTTTCAGTGTCTGGATTTAGCTGTACTGCAACCTTTTGTCCCGTTGACAGTTCAGGTAATACTTTCGTCTTTTTGTCATAATAAAATTTGCTCGCTCTTCTGTTCTTCATAATTTTATCTTGAACGTCCTTGACAATTTTTGGCTGTAAAGCTTCTATTTTTGATGGTAGGTTAGTGCGTGTTTGTCTTGAAAAAATCTTTGGCAGGGACTGGAGCCAATTTTATTAGGAGTATTTCTCCAATATAAGAGTGTATACCACAGGTCATTTTTACTAAGATTAGATTTTTTAATTAGTCTCTTCGCTATTTTTACAGCTGACTCTGCCTTACCATTACCTCTTTGGTGCTTAGGTGCTGATGTTACAAAGTCAAAATTCCAAGTTCTTGCAAGATTCCTCATATTTGAGTTATTGAAATTTGTGCCGTTATCTGTACAAACTCGCATTGGGATACCGTAGCGGCTGAAGTTCTTTTACAATTATCAACTAACGTCTCAGCGCTCATATCTTTTAAGATATCCAGTTCGAAGAAATCAGAAAAGTGATCCACTGTAACTAGAAAATTCTGCTTTTTGCCTTGGTATTCTGTAAAGAAGACATCCATAGAGATATATTGAAACGGATATTCTGGTATCTCATGACTTTGCATGGGAGGTTGTCTCTGAGATTGTTGATATTTCATACAGATTTCGCAGTTCTCGATCATTAATTTAATTTGGGCCGACATTCCTGGCCAGAACAGAGATGTACGTGCGAGATTTAGTGTAGTTTCGATGCCGGTGTGTGCTGTGTGTAGCTTTTCTAAGATTTTCTTGCGCATAGACCTTGGAATGACTACTCTATCATTTTTAAAAATCATGTCCGAGTAAATTGATAATTCTTCTCTGTATTTGTAATATAATTTACAGGAATCCTCAACGTCTGCAATGTATTTTGGCCATCCTGAGTAGATATATTCTTTTAACTTTGTTAAGCTAGAGTCGGTATTTGTGGCTTCATAAATTTCTTGCAATCCTTGCCTGGAAAGTCGTGCTGATTTTGATGGATCAATCTTCTCAATACGCTGTGAAATCTTGGATTCCTTAACTTGAAATACATCTTTTTTTTCCCATTTTTCTTTGTCGTTAGTAGACTGCTTCTCTGGAGCTCGAGAAAGCACGTCAGCAACCACATTCTCCTTGCCTTTGATAAATTGAAGAGCTAAATTATACCTTTGTAAGACCATTAACATTAATTGTAACCTTTTCGGTGCTACGAGTAACGGCTTTTTGAAAATGTTCAGTAAAGGCTTATGATCTGTTTTAACTATCACATTAGCGTTGCCAGCTAGAAATTGGTCAAAACGAGTACATCCAAAAACTATTGATAATAGCTCTTTCTCTATCTGCGCATAGTTACGTTCTGTACGTGTTAGCGTTCTTGAGGCATAGCCGACGACTCGATCATCCTGATACATAGCAACGCCTAATCCATATGCGCTCGCGTCGCACTCCAAAACGACTGGTTTGTTTATATCAAAGTATTTCTGTGTTTGAGTATTACACGCTAATGATTTGATCTCATTAAACGCCTTTTCTTCGGCTTCACTCCAGATCCACTCCATATTGTCTCTAGTGAGGGTTCGCAGCTTTTCGGCAGCCGTTGCAAGATTTGGTAGAAATCTACTTAAATAGGTAGTCATACCAAGAAATCGAAGAAGCTCTCCTTTATTCTTAGGAGGTTCCATGTTTTTTATGGCACTTAACTTGTCTTGATCTGGCTGTAATCCATCGCTTGTCAATACGTGACCAAAAAATTTTACTGATGTTTGGCAGAGTTTTACTTTTTCACGATTCATTTTACAATTATATTTTTTTAGCCTGATCAGAAGGTTATCTAGATTTTGATTATGATCAGCTAGAGCCTCATCCATGGTATCACCACAGCCATATATTAGAATGTCATCGGCTAGCACCTCAACACCTTTCAAATCATGGGTAATTTCGTGCATTTTATATGAAAAAATCTCTGGTGCTGGTGAAACGCCAAATGGAAGTCTTAGCCATCTATATCTGCCAAACGGAGTCCAGAATGTTGTTAGTTTACTAGCTGATTCTGTTAGTTCCAGTTGCCAAAATCCTTTTTTGCGTCCATTGTTGAAAAAACCTTAGCTTTTCCGATTTCTGGAAGAATTTCATCTAGTGTAGTAAATTGATAACGAGGTCGTTTTAG
Organism: Anastatus disparis; assembly: GCA_017163975.1. Taxonomy (NCBI): domain Eukaryota; kingdom Metazoa; phylum Arthropoda; class Insecta; order Hymenoptera; family Eupelmidae; genus Anastatus; species Anastatus disparis. Next base: position 7,265,714 of record JAFFSR010000282.1, read on the forward strand.
TGCGGCATTTAATGGAACTGGATCAATGCATATTCTAAATTCTTTGCCTTTTTTAACAAGTAGCATGTTACTTACCCAGTCGGTGGAATCTTGTTCTTTTACTAAGATTTTATCTTTCTCCAGCTTTAATATTTGCTCTTTTACCGATTTTCTTAGACTAACTGGTATCCTACGAGCTTTTTGGATGCTTGGTTTTATGTTCTCATCGACTTCTAAGGTAACTTTTCCTGGGATGCATCCATAACCTTCAAAAACGCTTTGGTGCTTTAATAAAATTTCATATGCCTTTTTGCGGCCTTCTACTAAATCATCCTTGAGAGAATCAATTTTAAAGCAATATTGTATAAGACCCAGACTTAAACACGTTTCTTCCGACAGTAGCATGCCGTGATTTACATCAACTACTACGACGTTCAAAGTTGTAATCTTAGAGTTTCTGCAACATCTTATATTTACTTGGCCTAAAACTTTTATGCGTCCGCCTCCAAAACCCACTAATATGCTCTTTGGCTTAGCTAACTTAACGTCTGATTTTCCCATCATTTTACATAGATTTTTATAACCTATAACATTAGCATCTGAGCATGAGTCTAAATCACAGGAGATCGATTTCCATTCTCCGTTGCATTCTAAGAGAAGTTCGGTGCGGCCTTTTCTACTGTAAGCTTTATTTTTTATTTCGAATATACAGCCTAGTTCGCTGTCGTCACTATCTTCGTTTCTAGATATTGTTGCATCATCTGTTATCTGTTTAACAGTGCTCTTTTTTGTTTGTCTACAGGTTTACTCGGCTTATTCTTTTCAAGCATGCCTTTATGGTATGGTTGCGGCCTTTGCAAAAATCGCATATCTTGCCCCAAGCTGGGCACGCATCTTTTTTAAATACATGTTTCTCTGCACAAAATTTGCAAATTTTTGAAGTTTCTTTATATTTTTGTAATTTATTTACTACTTTATTTTCGTCTGCTGTAGTAGCGATATTTTTAAAACGTGACTCTGATATCTCGCTTGACCTGCAAATCTGAAGGAGTTTTTCTAATGTTAACTCTTTATCATTATTTCTTAAGAATTTCTTTTTTAGGTTGGAATCTCTTATTCCGAATGCGAGTCTATCTCTTAGCATATCATTCGCAGTCACGTTCTCGTTGTATTTGCACAGTTCGAAATGCTTTTTTGTGCGCAGGTAATAATCTTCAAACGTTTCATCTTCGAGTTGACTGCACGTATGGAATATATATCTATCGAACAATAAATTTCTTTCTGAAATTAGTCTTTCATTAATTAACTTAAGGACATTGTCCGTTGTGCTTTTTCTTTCTTCCTCTGTAAGGTTAAAATTATTGTATTTTTTCTTTGCTTTATCGCCGATACAGGACAACAATAAGTTTATTTTTCTATGTTCATCTTCGGGTGCCCATGTATCGATAGCTGTAGCACTGCAGTATGCTAACCAATTCTGTTTAAATAGGTTGAAATTATCGTAGATATCGCCTGCGTCTACTTCGAGTGGTTGTGGCCAGGGTACATTTTGCATTAGCATAGCGCCCCTTGTATTTAATGCAACATCTTCTACACGTTCGGATACTTTCGTTGTGAGGGTTTGTAGGGCTTCGCCTATTTGCTTGAGGTTATTAGCGTCCAGTTTGCATTTTTCCTGGAACTCACTCTGCATACTCTTTATTACGAGCGTTTGAGCCGCTATAAAATCGGCTAATGCTTTATCCGCCATCTTGAAATGATTTTCTAACCTTATGTATAGAGTTCACTTTACACTTCAATTACGAGGGCAACGCACGTAATGCATTAATTATAATAAATTTAATGCTCCACTTCTGACACCATGTTATATTAGTATCAAATATATAAATAAATTGGTATATTCAGGTATATAAGTCTTTATTTAACTCTTACATGTTGCCTCGTGTGCGTCTATATCGCGACTGTCTCACCATACATGAGAGACGTGTATCTTACATATTACGCGCAAGGTATATCACATGTAATATAACAGAAATTTTCTGGAAACTACTTTTTTCGACTCCCTGAGTCTAAATATGTACAAACTAATAAGAAAATAGAAAAAAAATTTTTTATCGATACAATGCTCTCTCTATGAGAAAACAAAAAGAGTGACGATATAATTTCAATTAGTACTATAGCTTGAATTTCAGGGACTAATGTTTCTACTATTGTATTATGAAGTAAGAGCATAAATTTGCAATGCTTGGTGTCTTTTTTTGGTATTAAGACTGATATTTTACCTACTCGATTCAAGGGCAATATTTCGCAGAAAATGTGATTTTTAATCTCTTTTTGTACGGCTTTTCCTGTTACTAAAATTAAAAATTATTAAATATAGAATTATTTTCATAAAATATGATACTTTAAAATTACTAATAGTTAATATTCTAATTCGTCATATTTAAGGAATAAAACGATACATGTTTATCTTCCATATTCCGTTTTAAAATAGTTACTTTTGAGTTTTAAATTAATTATTAGTAATTTAAAATTGATATATGTATATATATTATATGATTTACATTATATTTATCAACTTGAAAATTGTTTCACAATTTAATGGGTTTTACGTTAATAGGTATTATTATATTTAAGTTTTTCGCTGCTAACGTCGCTCGGTTTAATTTTTTTTTATTTTATTATTATGTATAAATGACTAATTTTAAGTAAATAGGAATTATTTGATTTAAGTTTATTTTGAGTACTGAATAAAATTGAAAATAATTTGATGAAACATAATATAAAAATATGTGTACACATGTGCTTAAAGTAAAATGTGTTTAATTTATTCCATCAAGTGACTATTTCTCACTCTACTTCCATAAGAAAAACAAAGATAGCACGATATTTGATATAAATAAACTGAGAACTGGGAACTAAGTAACAACTATAATTTGCTGACTTCGATATATGACCATGAATTTGAATTATGAAATTAATTTTTACGTGAAACATGCTTAAAAAAAATTCTGTGTTTATTTCTAATAAAAATATCTTCACGAATGTATTTTATATACATGAATTATGAAATTTAAATTAAAAAACCATAAGATTAACAAATATTACAAAGTATATGTATCACAAGTAAGGTTTGCATATCATAAATATTATAATTTTTAGAGAATTCTTGATATTAATAAATTATTAATTCAAATAATTAAATTTTTTTTCATTGGTGACATGTAACCTTTCAAATATAGATAAAATAATACTGTAAATGTCAATTAAATAACATTTTTATCAAAATAAATTTCAACGCTATAATTATTAAAATAAACATTTTTATTTAACTACAATCAATTGTAATAATTATTTTTTTAATATATATATTAAAAAAATAATAATTTTATTTGATGAACAGTTATATAAATATTATATATTTATAATTGTATGACTAAATTTATTTAATTAAAATTTCATTCAGTTATCATTCAGAGAATAAAGTATTTAAATTAGTTGTCATGAAAATATATTATTCAAAAAGTTACTTTTCAACAATTTTTTATAAAAAACATACATTTAACCTTAATTACATTTTCATTGGTACACGTGTTAGTATTTAAATAATTTGTCATTTACATAAAAATTGTTAACAATTAAATATATTAAAATTACATTTTAATATATTAAAATTATATTTATCTTAATTACATTTCCATTTGTACACGTGTTTGTATTTAAATGAATTGTCAATTAGAGCAATAATATTTTTAATAAGAGAAACATATTAATTTTTAAAATACATCAAATTACCTCATTTGAAAAATTGTCATTACATGAAATAAAAATTTTCTTTTTAATATCGTTTGAACATAATTCTTATGAAATACACTTTTAAAAAAATATTTATTTGATATTAAATTTTTTTTAATAGTCAATTATAAAGATAGGAAAATATATGAAATATAAATAATTTTTTCTTATTATGTCTATAATTATGAATTTATATTTATGAACTGTCTAGATAGAAGTGAAATTCCCCCTATAAAAGTAAACATTTCAAAAGAAAATTTATTTATTATTTGCGAAACACTTATTATAAATGCGGAAAAAAATAATATTCTGTAATATCACTCTAAAATTAAATGTGATCATTGAAAGTATAATTATTTTATTATGTTGAATTTGTTGTCAAAGTTTGATTATATTTCACTATGAGAAGATATAAAAGTTAACTGTCATATTTAACTGATGTCTTTCCATTCTATTTCTGAATTTCTATAATAGGAATGTATTAACTTGTACACAGTAAAAAATTTTTCGGAACTTTACATCGCTGAGCATGGTAAGTATCGGGACCCTTGCTGAGCGTGTTAATACACATGAAAACCGGTAAAATTACATGATCCATCGTTTCTAACCTACATTCGATATAATTTAATAAAAAATATACGTTGAACGTTTATTACTCATGACACTATGAAATTTGAAAAGATTATTTAATAACTTTATGTTAATCAATTAATAAGAATAAAATATTTCTTATTGTGTTTAAAATGTGTTTCTATTGTCGCGAAAGTTCACGTATGTCATGCATTTTTACCGGACAGCCATGTTGATATTGACTGTAACATTACACTGCTAAGCACGGGGAAAATACCGCGATCATAGTCGGACCTACGCTCAGCGATGTAAAGTTACATAAAAATGTAACTTCACATCGCTAAAACATGTAATTATTTACAGGAAACTGGTATAGTTACCAGAAAATTTTTCACAGTGTAGTATATACCATGATGATTATTTATTTAAATTTCCAAATTATTCTAATCATTAGTTTTCAAGATATTTACCCTATTGAAAATAATGACGTCTTGACGTCTTTGAAAGACGTCTTCAAAAGATGTCTTTGGACGTGTCTGGATTTGGAACAAAAAAAGACGTCTTTAAAAACGTCTTTAGAAGACGCCTTTTAAATCAAAACGTCTTTTTTATCAAAATTTTTAAAAAAGTACTTACTAAAATGTTCCAAAAAAGTATTATTTTATTACGTTATTATTTTTAATAGGGTATCTTTCTTTAGGAATATAGAAACGAAATAAGCATCAGCTCTCTGTAGACCGAAAAGCTTGAGCGAACAAACTGGAAATGTTATAACCTTGTATACCCGCGTCACTAAAATTTTAGTAGGAGTTCGCGTATTAAGAAAAACGCCACCTAACAGTCAAAGACAGAATTAATAGTCGATTCGAATAATTTTTTCAGTAGTTACATTTTTAACTGTGAGGTGCCGTTTTTCTTAACTTTGCAATCCCTTATCCAAATTTCAGAGATGCAGGTGTATGAGGTTATAATTTTGCGTGTTTATTCACAGTTGAAAATCAGTATGCATACTTCAATTACGTACTTCTAGTATATACACTTTAGCTTAAGTACGTTCTTTTTTGAAACATTCTAGTAGGTATTATTTTTAAAATATTGATAAAAAAGACGTCTTTTTTTGTTCCAAATCCAGACACGTCCAAAGACGTCTTCTAAGGATGTCTTTAAAAGACGTCATTATTTTCAATAGGGTAGATTTCTAATTCCAAACAGAAAAATATTAGTAAATAATATTGGAACTCAAACTCCTCAGTAACTAATAAATAGATTTATTTAAAAATTTAACTGAATAATCTTCGCGATAGATATTATATGTTAATGCATCTCTTCATTCAAAATTTTGAAATACAATGAAAATATAGTCAATATTTATCGGCGCAAGTGTACTGTCCATTTTACATCTCCTTAATTAATATATACTTATAAAATTTACATAATATTTTATAAAAACTATTAAAATGATAATCATATATTTAATATTATTTTAAACTATGAATAAAAAGTTTAAAAAATTATTATTAAGGAGGTACCTTCGCTTTAGTATGACAAAACAGATTTGGTCGAAACTATGCAAAATTGTTTGTTTTTATGTCTAAAATGCACATATGAAATTTCATGAAGATTCGTTATCTCGTTAATGAGAAATTAGAATAATTATATAAAATTGGTTCTTATGGGGAAACGTTAATATTGTGGTTGATCTCAAAATTTACAAAACAGAATAAAATGAAATTTTTTCAGGATAAACATAATATTACTGGCAACTTATAAAATAATTTTCAGAAACTTTTATTACTTTTACACGGAAATATAAATGAATGAATTATTCATTTATGTACGAATCTAGTTACTTTTATCGTACATAGTGAATGGTGACAAAAACACACCATAACCTCAAAATTTCAAATTTCGTAAAAAGAGCATGTAAATGATTTGGACAGTAAAAATGATGATCTTAGTTCTTTAATTAATTTTAATTTTTAAGTTTTAAATAAAAATTATTTCTTTTTTTTTAAGGTACCTCCTTAAGTGATAACTTATAAATAGTTATATTATTTCATTAAATACATTTCTAACTTGAATAATTATCTTCATATTAAAACTAAATTTAATTAGCATTCAATACCACAAGTTATTTAAAAAATTTATCATTTTTCAAAGTTATTAAAAAGTTATTTATAAAAAGTATTCCCATATCAAAATTTACATATTCTATTAATCTAATTTTTTATTCTTTACATTAGAGAATTAGTTTTGATGTGTAAATTTTCTTGTGATATGCAACATATATATATATATATATATATATATATATATATATATATATATATTATCTTATGGTTAAATATTTCATCACCTTGTATGAAAATTATTTTTTTAAAGTAGAATAATACTGTAAATAAACAAATGATATTAAAAAAATATTGAAAACTGTAAATAACAATGAAAAAGGGTTAGGCTCGAGATAAATAATGATTGTTTATTATCATTTATACATTTTTTAAATGTAGATACTGCAAATATCCGTAAATAAATGTAAATAAATTGAAGAATACAATTATTAGAAATAACTCAAAATAATTTTCATTTTAGTTCTTTTTACAACAAACTTTTTTTAATGAATAAATATATATATATATATATATATATATATATATATATATATATGTGGGATATTTCACACCAACTGGAATAGCAGAAAAATAAAAATCTCTGAAACTCTAAGAATATATTCTTTTTGATATTTAAAAGATGTGAATAAATTTCCAAGGATTTAGATTATAAGGATCAAGAGCTATAGATCCTTGAAATTTGGAAATTTTTCAAAATTTTTAGAAAAGTCCCAACTTAATCATTTTTTTCCCTGAAAATCTTGATATATTAGAGAGAGATTCATAAGAATACTTCTTGTTGTAAATGAAGAGCAGAGTTAGCATGATTCTTTACAGAACCTGAATGTTAAAGTTTTTTATTGGTTTTTATATGTATTACATGGTAATTGAAATTACTCATGGTTCGCCACTTCAGAAATTTCTTTTCGCGAGCTTATTTTTTTCTATTTTACATGAACTTTAAAATGAATTTTTTATCATGTCAGTCAGAGCCAACAATAAGGAGTTATGACAGTTTAAAATATATATTTTTATGTATAATTTATTTTCAATATAAAAATTAATCATAGATAAAAATATACATTTATATTCAATATAAAAAATAAATGATACATTAAAATATATATTTCAAACTGTCATAACTCTTTATTAATGGCTCTTTCTTACACAATCGAAAATTTATTCTGAAGTTAATAAAAAATAGAAGAAAATAAGCCCTCGAAAAGCAATTTCTGAAATGGCAAACAATGAGTAATTTTAATTAACATGTAATACATGTAAGAACCAATAGAAAACTTCGAAATTTAGGTCTATAAAAAATCATGCTCACTCTCCTCTTCATTTACAATAAGAAGTATTCTTATGAATTTCTCTGTAAAACATCAGGATTTTCAGAAAAAAAATCATGAAGTTGGTACATTTCCAAAAATTTTGAAAAATTTTCAAATTTTAAGGATCTATGGCTCTTGATTCTTCCAATCTAAATCCTTGAAAATTTTTTTACACATTTTGGGTAACAAACAGAATATATTCTTAGAGTTTCAACGATTTTTATTTTTTTGCTCTTCCAGTTTGTGTGAAATGTCCCATATATATATATATATATAAATGTGGCTGATTCCATTCAGATTCATGCAGGCCGTCACTGATCGAATTTTTTTTTTCTTCTAAGTAATAAAAATACCTTCTATTATGTATATAAAGATAAAATTTACCTCGTAGAACGCTCAAAAAATTTTTTTTTCTTACTACAACAATTCTAGTGTTGGATGTAAAAACGAAAATTCAAAAATTGAAAATGAACCTCTACTTTTAAATGACTATAGCTCCGTCAATTTTTAACCTTTTTGAGCGTTCTTTTAACGAAAGTGTGCAGAATTTTGTCTTGTTTTAAATGCAATCTCGCTTTTTGTAATACAATTTGATCTCACTGAGTTATTTACGAAAAACCGAAAAAAAGCGATTTTTTTCTAACACGATTTTCTCAAAAACTGTATTTTTTTTTTTTTAAATTTTTATATGATTTTACACATAAAAAATACTAACTTTTAGGGTAGGTGAGAATATGCGATTTTGCCTTATTTTTTTTTAACAGATTTTTAAACGTTTTTTTTATATTTTCGATTTTAAAACATTGATACCATGGCGCATTGTACTATTTTTCCAACTTTACGTGTTCTTACAACTATTTTTATGCTTTTATTTATTAATATATCAAAAATATCAACAATAATCTTTAAAATAAACCCCGGATCGAATATTTTGATCAATTAGAACAAAAGTTATGACGATTTAAAGTTTTAAAAAAAATGCTGAAACTTTAAATAAATATATTTACTTTGAATTTTGAATTTTGAATTTTGAATTTGAATTTTGAATTTTGAATTTTGAATTTAGAATTTGAATTTTGAAAAGGTGAGTTTTTTAAATACTAAAATATATTATTTGGTCATTTTCAATGAACAAATAATATGCGATACAATTGAGAAAGAACACTGATGCATTGAGAACTAATGTGAATAAAAAAATCCGAATTTGAATAAAACCTTTCAATTTACTTCTTGCCACTCATGTCTCGAAGTTTTGGCAGTGTAGATTTGGTTTCGTTCACTTTTCCAACAGTGAATCTTTTGAATACCTTTAAGAGGCGGTCGGAACCAAATCGGTGATTTGCGGTATATATCAAGTCAGCATTTTTCGCTTTACGATAATATTTTGTATATTTTTATGGCTTAAACTATTTCAAATTATTCTTTATATACATGACTAGAGGAAATGACTATATTTTTACCATATGAATAAGTAAATAAATTATTATAAGCATTTATTACAAATATCAACCTGACTTGACATATACCGCATACAAAAAACTGTCGTGTCGATTGTTAGGTGGCATTTTTCGCTTTATAACAATATTTTGTATATTTTCGTGGCTTTAACTATTCTAAATTATTCTTTATATACATGACTAGAGGAAATGACTATATTTTTACCATATTAATAAATGAATAAATTATTATAAGCATTTATTACAAGCACCGAACTAAGTCACCAATTTGGTTCCGACCGCCTCTTAATTTCTTTTGCATTTCCTAACCATTCCATTTTTTTTGTCAGTCGAAAAACTTCTAACTCATCCTTGCGGATAACAAGAATGTTAATCGACGGAGTATATTTTGATACGTGAGTGGCGAAATTTTCAGCGTTTCTAATAAAATCTGCACTCTTCTTGGACAGATTATGCGTGGTAGCATAATGTTTAACTAAACCACCAATACCGTCACAAGCGCCTTTACCATGACCTGTTGCAGAAAAAAGCCATTTTCTGTTTACTTTTGCGTTTTGAAGCTCATAGAATTGATATCTATTTTTAAAATGACTGGCAGCTCCATCGGAGATGGTTATGATTTCATCAAGATCTTGCGCAATATGTTTTTGTTTTAAGTTATCGATACTTAAATTTATAGCCATTAGGGCATGAGACGAATCATGTTTAATATCGTCAGAGACGGTCACATAACTGACTGTTTTATCATTTCCAAAATAGCATACCGACGTAAATCTTGATATTTGGTTTTTACTCCAATGATAGCTTTGAATTTCATTTTGAAGCAGAACTGCCCAATTTTCTGGAAAATCGACATGAATAACTAATTGGAAGTCATTATTTTTCGCTGAAAGTTTAACCTCTTTAATTGCTATACGTTGAATTTCTTTGACCAATTTATGAGCTCTTACAGTGAGAGCGCGCTCTCTTAACTCTATTAAGAAATTTTCAATTGTGCTAGTTTTATTCAGTAAATTTGATTTTTCCCAAACACCATAAATTATTTCTTCATATAAATCTTCTTCTGTCAAAGAAATTACTTGTAAATCAATAGAATCTCCAATGGGACATTCTTTACATTCTCTTAGTACACATTTCATATCATCTTTTGAACAAAAAAGTGAAGAAAATATTTTCAATTCCAAATCTGCAATGTCTTGTTTATTTTCTTTTTTATAATTATTCAAAGCATCTAACATAAGTTTAAGATTCTCGCAGTAAACGCAAAGACACGAATCGGTGGGTGGATGTGGTATAACCCACTTCGGTCTTAAGAGCAGGCCGGATTCGCTGTCCTTGTCTAATTGGCATTTTTGTTAATTACTCAAGTATTAATCGGTGTATCTGCAAATTGAAGGTTAAGCGCAATAGATATTATTATTACAAATATTTATGCACAAGAAAAAAAAAATCTATCGCTTTGTTTTTTGAGAAAAGTAAGGAACGCGAAAATATTATAAACATAATCTTTTACTTCGCCGTTCCTTACTTTTCTCAAAAACAAATCGGTAGATTTTTTTTTTCTTGTGCATAGATATTCATAATAATAATATCTATTGCGATCAACCTTTATTTTGAAGATACACCGATTAATACTTGAGTAAATAACAAACAACTCAATTGTTACTCGGTCGGTATCAGGTTCTACTCCGGCCTGCCGTTAAAGCGTAGAATGTTGATTTACCAATTTTTGTTTTCATTTCAGGATTTTCGTCTTTAAATAATTAATATATTTCTTTTATACTTCGCGTAAGAAAGCGTTTGACTTTTTTAGTTTTTATACCATTTTCTTTGATAGATACTGTGTCGCTTTTATTCGCACTTTGACGAGAACAATTAAAATCATCGTTCAGATAATAATCCTTTACTTTCATTACAATTTCACTATCCAAAGAATGGCCACAATAGTTCTCAGACTGCTTGTAAATTTTTTTATTATTTACCAATGATCGTGCTTGAGCAATCATATAAATAGTTACATTTGGTAAAACTGATAATAAATAATCTTTGGAAATATCACTTGGTATAATACTTAACAATCGCACTTTTTCAAAAAAATTTGAACAATTATCTAATGCAATTTTAATATTCTCAAGCCATTTATCATTTGTTTTACATTCATTATTTTCATTCAATGCGGGCAAATCCGTTATATCGTAGACTTTCATCATTTTACTTGCTATTTGTGAATCAAATGCATCGTTTATTTGTTTTCTTTTTCGGAGAGCATAAGATTCTCGCATCTTGATATTGATACTTTGAGGCATTTTAATTGGTGAAATGTTTAATTTCAAATTACTTGAAGTCTCGTTGAGCTGTTCTACCACAGCCTCACTATGAATAAAATCTTCCGAAGATTCTTGACTGCTTGAAGTCGATGAAATAGGCGCATTTTTCACTTCATCTAATAATATTTTGTAACACGAAGGGCATACTTTATCTTCTCTAGAGAAAGAAGTATTTGGATACAAGCGCTTCAAAGACTCCGTTAGATCACCTAATTCTCTAAGCGGACTTTTGGAGCAATCATAAACAACATTTTTGTGCCTTTCTTTTAAATCCTTGCACTTCATTTTAACAATCAGTGATGCCATTATTGATATTCTGTTCAATGACAGATCGAAAAAAATAATTTTTCTTAAACAACTTTATTTTTTATCTTCCTTTTCTTATATTTTTAAACGCGTCAAGTCGTTGATGAGAATGCAAAGAACGAATCATCGCCACCTAGTAGTGACATGCGTCAATTCCCTACAAAATAAATTCAAATTCTAGGCGCGAAATTTAAACTGATAAAAAAATTATCTTCTTCAACAAAAAAAATTTTTATTATAATAATGTACCATAAAAAGAGGATAAATGGTTATATATTCTTTCATCAAAATAACTTTTTTTTTAAATTAAAAAATTTATATCTTCAGATTTTAATCTTTAACGAAAATTGCGTTTCCTCAATGTAAATATCATATTTATTTAAAGTTTCAGCATTTTTTTTAAAACTTTAAATCGTCATAACTTTGGTTCTAATTGATCAAAATATTCGATCCGGGGTTTATTTTAAAGATTATTGTTGATATTTTTGATATATTAATAAATAAAAGCATAAAAATAGTTGTAAGAACACGTAAAGTTGGAAAAATAGTACAATGCGCCATGGTATCAATGTTTTAAAATCGAAAATATAAAAAAAACGTTTAAAAATCTGTTAAAAAAAAATAAGGCAAAATCGCATATTCTCACCTACCCTAAAAGTTAGTATTTTTTATGTATAAAATCATATAAAAATTTAAAAAAAAAAAAATACAGTTTTTGAGAAAATCGTGTTAGAAAAAAATCGCTTTTTTTCGGTTTTTCGTAAATAACTCAGTGAGATAAAATTGTATTACAAAAAGCGAGATTGCATTTAAAACTAGACAAAATTCCGCACACTTTCGTTAAAAGAACGCTCAAAAAGGTTAAAAATTGACGGAGCTATAGTCATTTAAAAGTAGAGGTTCATTTTCAATTTTTGAATTTTCGTTTTTACATCCAACACTAGAATTGCTGTAGTAAGAAAAAAAAATTTTTTGAGCGTTCTACGAGGTAAATTTTATCTTTATATACATAATAGAAGGTATTTTTATTACTTAGAAGAAAAAAAAAATTCGATCAGTAACGGCCTGCATGAATCTGAATGGAATCAGCCATGTATAATTGCTGAAAATAACTATTTTTTATCGTTATATTATCTTTACAAATTTTATTATTATTTATTTATCATATAACAATTAATTCATAGCATTTTTCATAATTTTTTTTATTTTTCAGCTTTTAAAGTAAAAAGGCAGTAAATTAAATTAGTTAATATATAAGCAATTATTTTGTGAATATCTTTGGGAAAAGTTCATTGAAAATTCTTAAAAGAATTTTAATTTTTAATAATGGTTTTGACTAAGAAAGATAAATTGATTGTTAAGAGTCCGCTGTATCTCTGTCCTTTTCTAATTAAAAAATTGACTTTTTTCCCAAAATAAGCAACAAGAGGCAAAAATAAAGAGATGGTTTCGATGTGTTTAATAAAATGTAATATTTTCTTTGATTAGTATGAATTAATTTTATTGCTTCGTTTTTAAGAAAAGTTGGAATAACTTAAAAAATTAGAAATTAGTGTCAAATAATGGGATTTTCAAGTTATTCCAACTTTTCTTGAAAATAAAGCGGTGGAATTAAATTATTCTTATCAGAGAAAATATTGCTTTCTATTACACGAATCGAAACCATCTCTTTATTTCTGCCTGAAGCTATTAGTTTTTATAAAAAATAAATTTTAAATAGATTCGGTAAAACAGGTAACTGTGTCGGTATACAGCTGACTCTTAAAGGACATAGATTGTATAGTGGAATTGCTTTCATGTTAACTGATATTCATATATTGAAATTTAATAATATTTCAAACCGGTACACCTCATTCAACATGCAATTATTTTTACCAATTCAAAGACCACAACATATTAAATCAGTACCGATTGATGGAGAATTTATACAATTATTATTTTCCGGAAATCTGGAAAAGTGTCACCGGATTTGTGTGTATTATAATAATAAGGCAATTCATATATATAAGAAATAAAATCTTGAATATCCACCAGATGAGCATGAGATTTACATAAACAGATTATTTTCAAACAAATCAGAATTGAGCATAGTATTCGAAACAGTACAATCACAAACAGATAATTATGATTGTGGCGTTTTTGCAATTATTTTTGCTATTGCAATACTTGATAATTCAGGTCCATGTTGTTTAAAATATGATGTTTCTCCAATAAGATTACGTTCGTCAAGAATTTTTAGAACGCAACAAATAAGAATGTTACCTGTTTTGCATAATTATAATAATGCAAATATTAATTACGACAATCCACCGGACATGATAAGGAGGAGTTTTTGTCATGAGTAACGTCTAAATTAAATATTATTAAATTTAGATTTCATCGAGCTTGAACTATTAGAAAAAAACACACAAATGAATTTATTGGCAGAACAAAAAAAGATCAAGGAAATGTATCGTTAACAAAAGAATTCGAATCATGAAACAATTTTGATGGAAATTGACGATGACATTTCGTATACAAATTTTGAAAAACCAAATACTGATTTAATGGGAATCGATGAAATTCACTTAAATTATAACGATAATAAAATTAGCACAGTTGAGATTAAATTAAATGAAGAAAAAAAAGAATCAAAAGAAATAGATAAAAAATAAGCTTTATTTGTAACAGGACTTGAGAGCATGACGAAGCTGCCCGCCTTCTAATAATATTTCCAATCCTAACTTATGAATAAACGATGCGTTTAATCGTGTTTTTTTGCTACAAAGTAAAAATTTGTAAGATTAAACTCTAGTGCGGACAACTCAAGAAATCCACCAAAATATCATACATACAAAGTTATAATGAAAACTTTCAATGTATCGTATTTTATGGTTAGGTTTATCGAGTTTGATATCTAATTTTCAATCCAAGCTCATAAAAAAATAACAAGTCGAAACGATTTTTTATTTTTACAAAAATGATTGTATCAATATAGCTTTAGTGCGGACAAGTCATTATATTTGTTTAATTTATGAATTAAAAAAGATATTGATAAAATAAAAAAAGCAAAACTCAATTGCTGCAGCTCCGACATCCCGTTAAGAGCAGATCGTATATCTCTGTCCTTTTCTAATCAAAGAATTAATTTTTTTGCAAAAACTAATAATCGTAGCAAAAAATAAGGAGGTAGCCTCATCTCGTATAATAAAAAGCAAGATTAGAATGGGAATATTAGGAAAATGTATTGCATATAGTTATGAGATTAAATTTCAAAAACGAGGATTACCGCATATGCATATGTTAGTAACAACTTACTCTTGGATGAAAGTGAGAAATTTGATATTCCCGAAAAAGTTGATAAAATAATAAGTGCAGAAATTCCAAATAGAGATATTTATCCATAATTATATAGTATTGTTAAACAATTTATGATACGCGGTCCCTGTGGTATGCAAAATATAAATTGTTCGTGCATGGATAAAAATACGAAACAATGTACTGAAAATTTTCCAAGAAAATTTAATAATACAACAACATTTAAATCCAATGAATATTCACTATACAAACGTAAAAATTATAGCGTCAAAATAACCCGGTCAAAAAAGGTTAGCTATAAAATATAGCTAAAAAAATAGTTAAATATATAGCTGTATCGAGCTGTATTTACAGCTATATCGATGCGTTTTTTTAGCTATTTTTTATAGTTAAAAATGTACTTAATTTTATAGTTAATAATTTCGTTATACCGAAAATATTAATAGCTACTTTTTCAACTATATTTTATAGCTAATGTACTTAAGAGCACGCTGTAAGAGTATAGCGTTATCCTTTTCTATTCTCCAGTTATAATATATGCACGATAGTTGAAACTGTCGAATAGAAAAAGACAGCGCTAAACCTTCCAGCGCCGTGTTAACGGGATGTCGTAGTTGTTGGAATCGAGTTTTGTTTTTTTTATCTTACTGATATCTTTTTAAATTCACTATTTGGACAAATATAATGACTTGTCCGCGCTAAAACTATATTAATACAATAATTTTTTTTAAATTAAAAATTCAATTTAGCTTCATATTTTTTCATGAACTTTGAATGAAAATTAGATATCAAGCTCGATGAACCTAACCTCAAAATAGTATATATCGAAAGTTTGTTTATAACTTTTTATGTATATTATTTTGATAAATTTCTTGACTTGTCCGCGCTAAGGATTGATCTTACGAATTTTCTTACTGAAGTGAAAGAATTTGATTTGACGCACTGTTTACTCATGAACTTTGAATAAAAATATTATTAGGAGGAGCAGAACTACGATATCCTCTTAATTTCATAGTCAATAATTTCGTTATACCGAAAATATTAATAGCTACCTTTTCAACTATATTTAATAGCTATTATTATAGTTAAAAAAAAATACTTAAATTTTTAGTGTATTTATGACAATATATTAATAGCTAGATATTTAACTATACTTTATAGCTGAAAATAAATGGTTTTTTAGATATCCTTTATAGTTGAAAATATAACTAAATTTTTAGTTGATAATTTGGTTATCACTCATAGATATTTAGCTGGAAAAACATGAATATTGCTATAATATAAATGAATATAGCTGTATTCTACTTATATTTTTAGCTGTTTTTATAGATGTTTTTTTTGACCGAGAATAGCTGAAAATATAACTGTAATTTCAGCTGTATTTTTAGCTGTTTTTTAGCTATATTTTTAACAATTTTTTTTAGCTAAACATTATTAGAGTAGCTTTCAGATAAACTCGAGTTTATTTATATTATCCTTCGCTACCTTCGCTGTAAATTATTAACTTATACATGCACTAAATCTAAGTAATAATGTCCCTGGGGTCGCTAGAAAACACGCGCGCATTTTTTAGTAACGGTAAGATGGATCGGTATTATATACAAAGTTTACTCAACTCTCACCACTTGCGGGAGTTGGACACAAATTTCAACGAGTCAAAACAGCTATATTTTAAGCTTAATTTTTAGCTAATTTTTTTAGCTAAACGTTTTTGACGCGTTGAAATTTGTGTCCAACTCCCGCAAGTGGTGAGAGTTGAGTACACTTTGTATATAAGACCGTTCCATCTTACCGTTACTAAAAAATGCGCGCGTGTTTTCTAGCGATCCCTGTGAGTTATTACTTAGATTTAGTGTATGTATAGGTTAACTAATTTACAGCGAAGGTAGGGAAGGACAATATAAATAAACTCGAGTATATCTGAAAGCTACTCTAATAATATTTAGCTAAAAAAAATTGTTAAAAATATAGCTAAAAAACAGCTAAAAATACAATTGAAATTACAGTTATATTTTCAGTTGTTCTCGGTCAAAAAAAAACATCTATAAAAACAGCTAATAATATAAGTAAAATACAGCTATATTTATTTATATTATAGCAATATTCATGTTTTTTCAGTTAAATATCTATGAGTAATAAACAAATTATCAACTAAAAATTTAGGTATATTTTCAACTATAAAGGATATCTAAAAAACCATTTATTTTTAGCTATAAAGTATGATTGAATATCTAGCTATTAATATATTGTAATCCCGGTCAAAAAAAGTTAGCTATAAAATATAGCTAAAAAAATAGTTAAATATATAGCTGTATCGTGCTTGTTTTACAGCTGTATCGATGTGTTTTTTAGCTGTTTTCTATAGTTAAAAATGTACTTAATTTTATAGTTAATAATTTCGTTATACCGAAAATATTAATAGCTACTTTTTCAACTATATTTTATAGCTATTATTATAGTTAAAAAAACACCTAGTACACTAAAAATTTAAGTGTTTTTTTAACTATAATAATAGCTATAAAATACAGTTGAAAAAGTAGCTATTAATATTTTCGGTATAACGAAATTATTAACTATAAAATTAAGTACATTTTTAACTATAGAAAACAGCTAAAAAACACATCGATACAGCTGAAAAACAAGCACGATACAGCTATATATTTAACTATTTTTTTAGCTATATTTTACAGCTAACCTTTTTTGACTGGGTATAAATACACTAAAAATTTAAGTGTTTTTTTTAACTATAATAATAGCTATAAAATATAGTTGAAAAAGTAGCTATTAATATTTTCGGTAGCTAACGAAATTATTAACTATAAAATTAAGTACATTTTTAACTATAAAAAACAGCTAAAAAACACATCGATATAGCTGTAAATACAGCTCGATACAGCTATATATTTAACTATTTTTTTAGCTATATTTTATGGCTAACCTTTTTTGACCGGGAATTCTTAAAAATAAATTTACAGAAAGAATCGGAGATAATGGATTTGTTGTTCCTTATAATCCTTACTTATTATTGAAACTTAATGCACACATACACGTAGAAGTTTGTTCCACTGTACACTGCATTAAATATTTATTCAAATACTGTTATAAAGGTCATGATTGTGCAGACATTAAAATACATCAAGTAAATGTGGATTTTCAATCAGAAAATAAAAACACTTTTCAAAATGTCAATCGTAGAAATGTTGAATATGAATATGACGAAACCCAACAATACATTAATACACGATATTTATGTCCACCTCAAGTAATGCACAGGTTATGAGAATATCCTTTACATGTTATTTCACATACTATAAAACGTCTAAGCGTTCATGAAGAAAATCAACGAAACATATTTTTTAAAGAAGGAAAAGAATAAATGATCATGCAAAAAAATGTGGGAGCAACATCTTTTAACAGCATTTTTTGAATTAAATAGAGAAGATTTTGAAGTACAAAATCACTTGTATTCAGAGATATCAAATTTTTATACTTTTGATGAAAAACTGAAAAAGTGGAATAAAAGAAAAAAAAAGAAAACCAATACTTAGTAGAATGTACTTAGTAAGTCCGAAAGATAGAGAACGTTATTTCATTAGGTTATTACTATTACATGTTAAAGGAGCCATTATTACATGTTTAAAGCTTTGCGTACTGTTGATGATGTGATGTACAATTCGTTTTATGAGGCAGCTAAGGCAGAACAATTAATTGATGAAGATGAAGAATGGGATAGATGTTTGGAAGAAGCATCTTCAACAGCATTCCTTTATATTCTTTATAAATCATAAAATATAGGTGAAATTCTTGCATTGAATTTCATTAAAAATAATTTACAAGTCAATGGATTTTTTTAAAATAATTTCAATTTACCTAACATAAGCACATTTATAGAAGAAGATAATAATCAAACAATTTTAAATCATATTAATAATATTCTTGATGAATTAAAAATGAAAATAAATTCTTTAAATGATAAACAAAGGCAAATATTTAACTCTACTATAAAAAGTTTAAACGACCAAAGTAAAGAAAAATATATTTTTATAGATGGACCAGGTGGAAGTGGAAAAAGTTATTTACTTTACGTTTTAAGAGCAGGCCGGATTCGCTGTCCTTGTCTAATTGAGATTTTCGTTATTTACTCAAGTATTAATCGGTGTATCTGCAAATTGAAGGTTAAGCGCAATAGATATTATTATAACAAATATGTATGCACAAGAAAACAAAAATCTACCGATTTGTTTTTAAGAAAAGTAAGGAACGCGAAAATATTATAAACATAAACTTTCACCTCGGCGTTCCTTACTTTTCTCAAAAACAAAGCGGTAGAATTTTTATTTTCTTGTGCATAAATGTTTATTATAATAATATCTATTGCGCTTAACCTTTAATTTGAAGATACACTGATTAATAGTTGAGTAAATAACAAAAAACTCAATTGCTACTCGGTCGGTATCAGGTTCTACTCCGGCCTGCTGTTAACAGTTTATTTTAAATATCATACTATACATTATTTATGTGTAGCTTGGACGGCTATAGCAACAAATTCATTAGTTGATGGAAAAACCGTGCATACAACATTTAAACTACCGTTAAGAGGCCGCTGGAGTGAATTAATTAATTAATAATGAAATTAATTTTGATGCTTCTTTTTCAAAAAAAGTTTGACATACTTACAAAATCATGAGGCTAGTAGTCCAGTAGAATTAGTCAAAATGCATAATGTAATTAGAAACAGTTGCAGACCACCAAAAATGGCTTTGTTGGATGATTAGAAATGAGACTCTGGAATTACCCTAAAAATTTGAGCCGTCCGGAATTAATAAACAATGATTTAAGGTGCAAAATTCGTAAAAATCACTGTTTTTTTGAGGTAGCTTGAAATCGTTTGCGATTTAGTATATGAAATTTATACTATTTGTAGGTATTTCAAAGACGATTAATTTGAGACGTCATTGATGAAAATCGGTTAATAAATTTTATAAATAATGATAAACAAAAATTGAAAATCGCGAAATTTTAAAATATTTGTCATTTGATAAAAAAAGGATGCACATGTTTGTAATTCAACAAAAATGTGCCTCTTATTATCCTTAAGTTACCATAAAAATTTCATCAAAAAATATTAATTATTTTAGGAGATATTCTATTTGTTTATTAAAAAGAGGTCAAATGTACATTAAAAAATTCACCCAAAAACGTCATCGTAGAGACTTTATGATAATCACATAAAATTTAGATATAAATGTAAATTTTATGAATTTGATGTGAAATCGCGTCCATTTTATTATTTTCAACCTAAATATGGCAAAAAAAAAGTAAATTTTTTTCTTAATGGTTTTTTAAATATTTTTACAACTAATGAAAATATCAATATAGGGATTTGATATTCTTATTACTGGCAATTTTACGCAAATTTAAAAAAAAAAAGAATGCTCTAGCTTAATTAGAAGCCGAGATAATTTTTTTTTTTTTAAATTCGCCAATTGTTTATTTTTAAATATTAAGGACTGAAATTTTTATCACAGCTAGAATAATACTTGAAGTTTATGATTCCATTATATCGGAGATGAAAAAAACATTTTGCAATGTAAAAATTAATATTTAAGTAATCAAGATTGCTACTAGTTAGACAGAGTAATTTTTCCTGCCTTCCAAGAAAATTGATCTGGCGAGTTATAACTCATGTTCCGATTAAAAATTCCTTATATCTCTGTTAATTACGGACCAATTTTGACGTTTTTTTTTTTAAATCGGGGTAGCGCGTGAAAATAAAAACAACTGTTGTATTTTTTTTAAAGAAATTATTTATTTAACAATAATTATTGCAAAAAAGTAATTGTTTAAACATATTTTTTTAAATATTAATTTTAGCAAAAAGCTTTAGGAATAAAGTTTGTTCGTCTTAAAAAAAATAAACAATATTTCATTTCAGTGTTTTCATGATAAAATCAATATTAAGTCTGTTAATTTGGAAAAAATTTTTTCCAATTTGTTTTTCAAATTACCAGACTTAATATTGATTTTATCATGAAAACACTGAAATGAAATATTGTTTATTTTAAGACGAACAAACTTTATTCCTAAAGCTTTTTGCTAAAATTAATATTTAAAAAAATATGTTTAAACAATTACTTTTTTGCAATAATTATTGTTAAATAAATAATTTCTTTAAAAAAAATACAACAGTTGTTTTTATTTTCACGCGCTACCCCGATTTAAAAAAAAAATGTCAAAATTGGTCCGTAATTAACGGAGATATAAGGAATTTTTAATCGGAACATGAGTTATAACTCGCCAGATCAATTTTCTTGGAAGGCAGGAAAAATTACTCTGTTTAACTAGTAGCAATCTTGATTACTTAAATATTAATTTTTACATTGCAAAATGTTTTTTTCATCTCCGATATAATGGAATCATAAACTTCAAGTATTATTCTAGCTGTGATAAAAATTTCAGTCCTTAATATTTATAAATAAACAATTGGCGAATTTAAAAAAAAAAAAATTATCTCGGCTTCTAATTAAGCTAGAGCATTCTTTTTTTTTTTAAATTTGCGTAAAATTGCCAGTAATAAGAATATCAAATCCCTATATTGATATTTTCATTAGTTGTAAAAATATTTAAAAACCATTAAGAAAAAATTTACTTTTTTTTTGCCATATTTAGGTTGAAAATAATAAAATGGACGCGATTTCACATCAAATTCATAAAATTTACATTTATATCTAAATTTTATATGATTATCATAAAGTCTCTACGATGACGTTTTTGGGTGAATTTTTTAATGTACATTTGACCTCTTTTTAATAAACAAATAGAATATCTCCTAAAATAATTAATATTTTTTGATGAAATTTTTATGGTAACTTAAGGATAATAAGAGGCACATTTTTGTTGAATTACAAACATGTGCATCCTTTTTTTATCAAATGACAAATATTTTAAAATTTCGCGATTTTCAATTTTTGTTTATCATTATTTATAAAATTTATTAACCGATTTTCATCAATGACGTCTCAAATTAATCGTCTTTGAAATACCTACAAATAGTATAAATTTCATATACTAAATCGCAAACGATTTCAAGCTACCTCAAAAAAACAGTGATTTTTACGAATTTTGCACCTTAAATCATTGTTTATTAATTCCGGACGGCTCAAATTTTTAGGGTAATTCCAGAGTCTCATTTCTAATCATCCAACAAAGCCATTTTTGGTGGTCTGCAACTGTTTCTAATTACATTAAATTTTAGCTCTTTTTTCGCTAATTCTACTGGACTGGAGAATTAATTTGTTCTTAGTAGAAAAAATATTGTTTTTTACTGTACGAGTTGCGGACAACTATTGATTTCTAGTAATAACTACTAGTTTTTCCAAAAACCTACAATTTTTTATTAGAAATGGATAGAGAGATACAACGTCCTCTTAAATATAACAGATTGTACAACTTGTAATGTAAAGCCTAATTCTGCAGAAAGCAAACAAAGGGAACACAAATAATTATTTGGGATAAAATATCCATGACTTCAAAATTTGCTTTTGAAGCAGTTGATCGTCTTTTTTAAGATTTATGCGATGTGAACCAACCTTTTGGTGGTAAAACTGTAATCGCATCAGGAGATTTCAGGCAAACATTACCAATTGTACGACATGGAAGCCGTATGAACATTATTAAAAATTAAGTTTAATTTAGTTTACTATGGCAGAATTTAGAGCTCAAAATATAGAGTCAAAGTAAATATAAAAATCCAAAAAATTTTGGGCTCAGAAAAATATAGAGCCAAGAATACATAAGAATAAAAAAAAATAAGATTTAAAGAAATATTGGGCCAAAAAAATATAGAGCTCAAGAAAATATAAGAATCAAAAAAATATAGAGCTCAAGTAAAATGAGAATAAAAAAAATATTGGGATAAAAAAAATATAAGAATCAGACAAATATTGGGCCCAAAAAATATAAGATTATAAAAATGAAAACCCCAAAAAAAGTTAAAAAACAATAAGGCCCAGAAAAATAAATTGCCAAAAAAAAATTAAAGGCCCAACAAAATGAGGCCCAAAGAAAATAGGACTCGAAAAAAAGTAGGTCCAAATAAAAAAAAAGGCCTAGAGAAATATAGGACCAAAAAATATATGGAAGCCAAGAAATAAGAGGCCGAAAATAATGAGGCCCAAAAAAAATTAGACTCTAAAAAATGTAGAGCCTAAAAAATATAAGGCCCAGAAAAAATAGAGCTAAATAAAATATAGGACCAAAAAAAATTATAGAACCCATGAAAATATAAATTTTTAAAAGATATAGAGCCAGAGAATATATAAGAATCGAGAAAATATTTGGCCTAAAAAAATTAGAACCCAAGGCAATATAAGGCCCAAAGAAAATAGCACTCAAATAAAAGTAGGGCCCGAAAAGTATAAGACCCAGAAAAATATAGAACTAAATGAAATATAGGACCCAAAAAAATCATAGAATCCAAGAAAATATAAATTTCAAAAAAATATTGGGCCCAAAAATATAGAGCACAGGAATATATAAAAATTGAATAAATATTAGGCCCAAAAAAATATAGAGCCCAAGAATGCATAAGAATCAAAAAAATATTGGGCCCAAAAAAATATAGAGCCCAAGAAAATGTAAGGCCTGAAAAGAATATGAGGCCCAATAAAAATTGGACTCAGAAAAATGTAGGGCCCGAAAAATATAAGGCTCAGGAAAATAGAACTAAATAAAATATAGTACCCAAAATAATTATAAAACCCAAGAAAATATTAACTTCGAAAAAAAATTGGGTCTAAAAAATATTGGTCCTTAAAAAAATATAGAGCCCGATAATATATAAGAATCGAAAAAATATTGGGCCCATAAAATATAAAGCCCAAACAATATAAAGTCAAATAAAAATATGGGGCCTAAAAAAACATAAGACCCAAAAAATATAGAGCCCAAAAAACTATAGAGACCAAAAAAATATTGGGCCCAGAAAAATATTGGGCCCAAAAAAATATAGGGTGCAAGAAAATATAAGGCTAAAAAAAATAGAGCTAAACAAAATATAGTACCCAAAAAAATCATAAAACCCAAGAAAATATTAATTTCAAAAAAATATTGGGCCTAAAAAAATATTGGTCCTAAAAAAATATAGAGCCCAATAATATATAAGAATTGAAAAAATATTGGGCCCAAAAAATATAGAGCCCAAGAAAATATAAAGTCAAAAAAAGATATGAGGCCCAAAAAAATATTGGGCCCAAAAAATATAAGGTTCAGAAAAATATGGAGCTAAATAAAATATAGGACCCAAAAAAATTATAGAACCCAAGAAAATATAAATTAAAAAAAATATTGGGCCCAAAAAAATATAGGGCGCAAAAAAATATAAGGCCCAAAAAATATAAAGCCCAAAAAAATATAGAAACCAAAAAAATTCTGAGCCCAAAAAAATATGGGGTGCAAGAAAATATAAGGCCCAAAAAAATATAAGACCCAAAAAAATATGACCCAAAAAGATGCTTATGGTTCATGAGGACTAATTATAAAGGGCCCAATAAAAAATTGCTACTTTTATTACCAAAAGATTAGACACATTTAACAAATGCGGAGAACCGGAGAACCGGAGAACTGGAGAACCGGAAAAACGGAGAAAAAAATGGTTTCACTTTAATATAATATAGGATAGGATATAGGATATAAGATTTTCTAAAAACACATTTATAGGGTGAAATCTACCCTCAAAGTTCACCCCCAAAAACAGGTTTTTTTAAATAGTTTTTTTCCTAATCAATATTTTTTAGTAAAACCAAAAGGGTAATTGAAAGTATAACATCTTTATCGAAAGTATAACAAATTCTGGAGACATTGACTTTTGGGGGTTGCAACCCCTATTTTTGATAGGTGAAAAATTGAAAAATTGACATGAATTTTCGCAGTGAAAAAATAGTTTAGTTTTGTGCAGATGTTTATGTTTTGAAAGAAAATAGACGTAAACAGTTTCTTTGTTTTTAATTAAATTATAGGGATTGAAACTCCTATTTCTAATGAAAATGAACTGGAAAAATTTATATGAATTCCTATTATAACTCTTTATGGTTAATAATCTTATTTTTATACATAATCGATAAAAAGAAAAAATTATATTTAATCTCTATTATCTTACATGATTCTACCCTTAAATCATTTGTCTTCGTACCAATTTTTTGATAGAGTGCTGCACACTAATTCAAAATTTTATAAAATTTAATACAATTTAGAAGGCACGGTTTTTCAACATTTTTTGTTTGTTAAGGCGACTACGGTTGAATTTCATTTTGTATCAATGAAAGTTCGGTTGAATTTCATTTTGTAGTTTACAAATTACTCTTTCAGTTTCTAAAATTGTTTGGATTTTTTAATTTTCCACCATTTATTATAATCCGTAGAATGGTGGAAAATTAAAAAATCTGAAAAATTTTACATATTGAAAGAGTAATTTGTAAACTCAAAAATAAAACCTAACCTAAAATCCGAAGTCGCCTTAAAGTCTGAACAGTAATGATAATCATCAAAAAAATGTTTGAAACATAGGGACTTTTTACACCAGCCACAACGTATAATTGCAGCATTTTGTCAGCCTTCAATTTCGCATTTTGAACTACAAGAATCCCCGAAACTGAAATCAACCGGATTATCAAATTTTTCCGGTTTTTCTTCGAGATATCCACTTTAAAACGAAGAATATTTAATATTGGTTATGAACCAATGACTGAAGCTTAATAATATTATTTCTTGAATGTAAATTCATATCGTAATCCATTAAAATAACGTTATCTGAAAAACGTCGAACAAAGTTTTTCCACACTCGAAATCCGTATACATCTAATGATTGGATTTTTCCTGTGGTTCCAGTTGGAATTCTCATAACATTAACGATCTTATTTTCTGGTCTAGTTGCTTCAATTACTTTTTCGCAGTGATCACTCCAAGAATCTAGCAGCAATATACTGGTAGGACCAACATTTGGATGAAAAATGTTCTTCAACCAAATTTTAAAAAGATCTGCAATAAAAGAATTTGTTCAACATCTTTCTACCAGTATTCTGTTAAATTATATTCAATTATTACTTACCTGAAGTTAATTTTCCAGATTTAGATGCTTCTACGTATACATTTTGAGGTTTGAACAATTTGGATTCTACAATTGATCCAAACTGGCCAGATTGTTCCTTTAAAACTAAAAAGAGAGGTGACAAAAGTTTTCCTTCACCTGTTATTAGTGGCTGTATAGTATAGCTGTGTGTCGTTGATGATACTGATCGTACTAGACATTGAATCTGACTTTCGCCTTCCACCGCAAATGTCCTTCTGGAGTGGATTTCTAATTGGAATCCACTTTGATCTGTATTATATGTATCATGAATTCCAATTTCTTGAATAGCTTTCTTCACATTGGTAACAAATGTAAGAGCTTGTTTCTCTAGTTCTGCACTACTTTCGAAAATTTTTCGGGTAACGAATTTGTTAATTTTTCTTGATACAATTCTGTGAGCAATTGTAAATCTTGATAACCAGTGTTTTGAAGCTTTGAACCTAAAATCTTCAAACTCTAGATCCTTTTTTGCGTGTAATGCTCAACTACGTAAATCTTGATCATGCACAATAAAACTAGCATCAACAGCAGATTTAAAATTTTGTAATACATAATCACAAATTCGGGCAATTTTTTCTCTGTACGTACCACCTTGGTTGACTGTGTGAGCTCAATGCCGAAGCTGACTGATAGAACACCTTTTTGAATTTAATTTTCTCACTCTCAAGACTTAAATTTTTTCTTTTCCGACTCCGCCAATAATTCACTGCTCTTTCTTTATAATCAAAAGATGAATCTTCTCTATCTTCTTTAAACTGATTTGTTGGAAATTCTACAGGAGGAGGAAAATGATGCATTATATCGTCCTCGATAATTTGTGCATCAGGATGCTTATATTCCTCCTGGAAATCTAACGTTTTTTCTGAAATTATTTCTACATCGTGAAATTCGTCCATCGAATCTATTAAAATATTTTTTGTTTTCCGCTAACTGATTTTCTTAATAAGTAGTTGGGCTATTAATCGGTAATTCCAATGTTTGAAAATATGCCAGCAATAAATTGATTACGTTTAAAGGATTGACTCTCATCGTGAATACTGCAATTGCATTAATTACTTTTGTGAATAGACTGTGTTAATGGAATGAAAAATAAATATTCGAAGTTCCTTACCTTTTCGATAAAACAGAAATTAAGAATGAATTTTTATGAATTTAAATTTAAAAATATTGAAGAAACTATTTAACTCCCCGAATCACGTTTGTCCAGTAAAGACATGGAATTCAAACTGATATCTTATGTTTACAAAAACTTGTACGATATATATGAAACAGATAACACATTTCATTTGATAGTGTTTTTATCTTGTTTTCTTAATTGTAAGTATTCTCAACTCTCACTCTAAACGTATGAATAAAATTAAAGAATTTAATAACATCATTTCATTTGGTTCAGTTTTGATATTTATTTTCCATATGTTAAATTAAATTTGATAGTTGAAAGACCTTACTCTTTTGTACACAAACGTTTTATCGCACTATAATATTCTACATTACTACTATACAAACGAATGTTATTTCCTTCATTATTATTCCATTATTATTATAATTATTCAAAATTTAATATTTGACTACTCGCGTTTGAAAAAGTTGAAATAATATTATAATAATAATTAAATTATTCACTTCTTTTTAACATTTTTAGTATGGCGACGGCCATCGAGTACTGAAAATTAAAAAATTTATTTAAAACCTTCGCATTATCTACTCATTAGATACTAATTTTTATTATTAAGAGTAATTTTACTTTCTCAAATTATTTTTTATTAATAATTCAGAAATTGAAGGATTCTATTTTTCTATTTTCTTTCAAAACATAAATATCTGTTCAAAACTAAACTATTTTTCCACTGCAAAAATTCAATGCAATTTTTCAATTTTTCACCTATCAAAAATAGGGTTGCAACCACCAAAAGTCAAATTCTCCAGAATTTGTTATACTTTCTATAAGGAATATTACCCACTTTTACTAAACAATATTGATTAGGAAAAAAGCTATTTAAAAAAACTTGTTTGTGGTGGTGAACTTTGAGGATAGATTTCACCCTTTAAATATGTTTTTAGAATATTTTTATTATAATAATATCTATAAAGCATTAAAAATTAAAAAGTTCGCTTTTAAATGATTTTAATATCGAAAGTACTCATTTTCATTAAATAGGGATTGCTTTACCCTCTAAAAATATTTTTTATTAAAAATGCTGGAAAACATAAACTTATTTTTTCTATTTTGTTTATAAATATAAAAATTTGGTTATAATTACACTATTTTAAAAGTTCTTACTGCAGAAAATGATGACAATTTTTCAATTTTTTGTGTAATAAAAATAGGGGTTGCAACCCCCAAAAGTCAAACACAGCAGAGTTTGATTTACATTTTATAAGGATTATTACCCACTTGGTTTTACTAAAAAATATTGACTAGAAGAAAAGTTATTTGAAAAAAAATGTTTATGGGGTGAAATTTAAGGGTGTATTTCACCCCTTACATATGTTTTTCCGCCGATAAAAAAAATACCAATCTCTTGCTTTTGTAATGTACTACAGCATATACAAGAATTATCAAAATCGATGAGTTCGGGTTGGGGTACCTTCCTTGTTGAAGGGATAGAAACGTCAAAATTTCCATGATCATCTACAATTGTTTTGTTTCCTTCTCCAACACCAAGCCAGCCTGCATTTTCTAATGTTAGAGTCTGATTTGAATTAAATGAAGTGCATCCCTTCATGCGACTACTCAAACCAACATTTCTACTTTTATCTATCTCTACGGCATTAAGTTCATATCGAATTTCATCAAACAGATGACAAATGCCATCGTTAACGAAATTAGTTTTAGTTAGTGCCTGTCCATCTGGTTTTTGTAATTTTCCACATACATAGATGTAACTATATAATGGTAAGAGGCATAAATCTTGATGCTGAATAGAAATACGAATTTCATCACTGTTGTTGAAACTTAATGTGGAGTATGGTTGATGAGCGTGAACCTCATAATGAGCAATAGACTCATCGAATGCGACACCTGATTGAATAGCTTAGAATTTCGTCCATTTTTCTGGAAGCAGCAGAGAATGATACAATTTATCTTTTTCCACGTACTTTGAGACCTATGCTTTTGAGAAACTGGATGCTCTTCCGTGTTAACGGTTTGAGTACCTTTGGACGACTGATTGTGGGTTGACATTATGGCTGACTTATATGCACACTTGAATTGTAAACGATTCCCATTATACAGATTTTATGTGAAGTCTAATAGTAATTTCCTCTATTCGGAAATTCACTAAATTTCCGTCTTGATCAACGATTCGGATTTGAAGATGATCTATACTCGAGTGAGAAACATTGAGTGGTAAATATATGACATGCGATGGAACTTCTATGATTTTATATCCTGGAGGAACTTTTGGAAAAAATTCATGGATCGTGTGAACTTTTTTGTCGTTGATGTCAGCGCCTGTAGTAATATTACACTCTACTCTGAGTGCGTTTATTTTCAATATCTTCACAGGTAAATCAGAGCTGTGATGAATGTTTTCATTAAGGACGCGACGAGCGAAACCGAGAAGACGGCCTATTGAATCGCGAGGTCTAAGATTTATCTGATGACTGCAATAAATTTCACTTCTGAGAGTATTATTGTTAGCTTTTAAGAAAAACTCGATTCATTTAGATTTCAAATCTTTTAAAAAAATTTATTAATATCATCAATTTTATAACTGCCAGTATGAATAGTAATAATCTTCTCTCCGTTTATATAAAGTTTATTATTCGAATCGTCAACATTAGGAATCGAGTTGAATGTTAAAAGTTCAACTAAACCCAAAACAAAATTCTTACGCTGTGGTAGTTCTATTGAAGGAAAATATTGCACTTCTAAGACAGAAGATTTGCCTGAAAGACTCAAAGTGAAACTATCTTCCATGACTGTTTGAAAAAGAATGATCCTGCTTGTCTGAAAACTCTTCTTTTATAGTCTTTCACACAAGAATTGAAGACAAAGATGTCCACAAATAAATAATTTAAAATTCTCATATCTTTTATAGTTGTATTTCACTTCTTTCACGTTAAAATATAACATGAGATTTATAGGGGGTCTAAGATCACCAAAACTATCAAAATAAATCACTTCAAAACCTCGTTCTCGATAACATACCTAGTGAGTGCCTTTGTTTTGAAAATCATCTAAGTTAAGTATAGCAAATTCGTTATGCCATGGACTATCAGAAGGTAGATTATTTCTCATGAAAACACCTCGAAAATATGGGATTTGCATCATAAGAGCATACTTTATAAGATTATAGTCAGTCAGTGCACGATTTAGCAAAGTTAAATCGAAGCTTTTTTTTTAACTTAACCATGACCGATATGAGGTTTCATAAATAATCCCATTCCAGTTTTATATGGTTTAAGATAGAGACTTTTTCCTAGAGCAATAGCTTCCATAGTTTTATAATGCCTCTCACTTTCTTCATAATTTTTCTGTGCAGCTTTAGCATCATTTATTGCTTTAGCTATTCCAGCAGCTCCTCCAGCCAGAGCACCAGTTGCACTTAATGCTGCGAACAATGGTATGAGAAAAGGCAGAGCGCCACATATTTTTGATGGAACATTCCTGTCTTTTACTTTTAATTTCATAGCATTTGCAACAACAAAAGCAGTTGCTTTTTCGTTAAGACTTGCATCTTTGGCTCTAAGCTTTATCAGCGAGCTTCATGTCTTGCAATTATGATTTGACTATGTAGCTTGTGAGAAGCAGGATAACTTTAGAGCTTTTTCCTGTATGGGGAGACACAAAAGTGTAGATAGCTTTTATTTATGTTAGTCTTATGCTCATACACCGAAACATCTCATCAGGGACAATATTAATTTTATGTTTATTTATCGTCAAGATGATGTTAATCTTAAACATATCTATGAAGACCATGTGAATGCTGACTCAACTTTAAATGCATTTCAAAATCCTTGTACTGAATGCTGGAAGAATGACAGGTATGGATTTGTTGTTATTGACAAAGATAGAGCAATCAATGATGGTAGATATAGAAAAGGATTTGACTGTTTTGTTATTAAAAAGGAAGTATAAATCTTAATCTTTGCAGTTCAATTGTAGACAGCATCTTGTCAGCATGCCTGACTTTAAGAAAGAAAAAAATGTTCTTAGCGAGCTCTTATGAGTACGTGAGGCTATTAAAAAAAATACTCTTTGTTAAAAAAAGAGAGAGATGATTTTGAAAAGGTTATTGGTGATACTTTAAAACCAGTTATTACACCACTTGAAAAGCTTGTCGATTCAACAACTGAAAGTGTGTCACATTCTAATCACATGCTATAGACAGTAACAGAAAATCGGCAAAAAAAAGATTGAGATTCGATGAATCAAGTTATATTGTAAACGATATTAATGACTCGGGTTCTGCGTTTGATAATGATGCTCCTAATGAGGATGATTTTCCTTCGATAAATAGCACAATGATGAATTCATCATTCATTTCTACAAATTCATCATTCAAATCTATATATTCACCATTTGTATCTGCGCATAAAGAAACTGAACCGACAGACTTTTTATCAATGCTTAATGGAAGCCGCAGCAAAATCGATAACATATACGGAGTGGGAAAAGTCAGTGGGGTATAAATGATGGGTGATTCACAAATTCAATTTGATGATAAAATAATAAAAGTAAAAGATTTAAGTTTTCTGAAAAGCAGTGGTCTAATGGAATTACTTTTCGAAAAAGAACCAGATGATAATCTTTTAAGTACAACAGATCGCAAGAACTAGCGTGTGACATCCCATGGAACTAAACCCTTATAAATTGTTAAATGAATTATATTAAAGATTGAAATTATTCATTAATCTATTTTTTTATTACATTTATTACATATATGGAAAAGTGGTTCCATGCGATGTCCCGAGTCAGCATTCTTAAAAATTGCGAAAACTTCAAATGTAAAGAAGAGACGGAGAAGAAAGTACAAGAATTCATTGGTAAGCAAGCCAATGAACTCTAAAACAATCAAACGATTTTCTGTTCTGGAAATCTCAACTGCATGTCAGGTTTTGATTGGATTTTCCATCTCTCGATCGCTCGGCGCAAGGCAATAAAAACAGTCCCCTACGTCACTCTTGGCCTTTTGTCATAATACGATAGCAACCGCCAAAGTCGGCTCTGCTGGTCCACTGAGATAAAGTCAGTGTTAGTTTTAAATCAGTTTATTTATCATAAAATTCATTAGGAAGTAGCTTAGAAACCTACTTCGCTAATAGGAAAAATTATAATATAGAAAAATATAAATTTACAATTTTTGCATAAATAGACTAGAAACCTATTTATATAAATAAATATTTAGTGAAAAGGACAAGCAAGTGCAAGTGACTACATAAACAAATAAATTAGCTGAGCACTAAACGACCAAGAGTTGAAGAATCTAACCTAATCTGGCCACGGATAACTTAACCATGTAGGAATAAGTTAATTTAAGCGGAGATTAAAGGACGGAACTTCAAGGGATACATTTATATATCTTCTCCCTCTCTTCCTGGAATATTGAATCGTAAGAAAATTATTATATTTAATAAATAACAAAATGTGTATTAATTATTAAATAAAAAAAAATAAAAGAAAAAGAAAACACAAAAGGAGAAATTTATTTAAATAATTAAAACTTAATATTAACTTTTATAAAAATTTGGTTATTCTAAAACTAAATTAGAATTTAATTTAGATAAATATTTAGTTAAAAGGTGACAGGTAAGTCCTGGGACTACAAACTGGTTCCCAATAAAAAGAAATTTATTTCTTTTTGTGAACTCAACGACAGAAAATAATCCGGTCGTAACAATCGCATTGTCCTGAAAGCAACAAATGCCCATAGAAAAAGACATAGCAAAAATGAGAATATACGCTCTTCGAAGAGTAACAATTATTCGAAAATCATAGCACCAATGTTCCGCAGTGATCGCAGTAGAATGTCTACCAGCGGAGAGGGTCTCATACCTAAATATAAAATAGCAAAAAAGAATACTCCCATGGATCTAGCCTACTACACGGAAAAACTTTTGAAATTAATTTCTATTCGAAAAGAATAGAAATTGATTTAAACGCACCCATGAACTATTAATATTTTCGTTTATGACTTGTTTTTACATTCATCCGTATCTGATGTAAACATACTGTCTGTTTAGATTATAGAACATTCTTAAGTATGTACGTTGACTATGTTCGAGAGAAATAAAAAGTCATTATATTCAGAGTTGATCGAGTTTGAGCATCAACTTGAACTGAAATCACTTAATAAAATAATCAAAAAGATTTTGGCGTCGGACTTGTTATATTTTTAGTTTCTAAATTAAGGTTTATTTAATAACTAAAAAATTGTTTGTAAACATATCACAAATTTTGTATTTAATTTGTGCTCGAAAGAACTTGAAATTAATTTTGGTGCGTACATAATCAACAAACATTTTCATCGATGACTTATTTTCATCCTCAAGATTATTGATGTAAACATATCATCTATTTAGATTATAAAACATTTGCAAGTATGTACGTGCACTATATTCGGAACAAATGAGCCGCCGTCATATTCAGACTTGACTGGGTTTTAGCTTCAACTCGAAATGAAAAAGTTTACTTAAATAATTGAACAAAGTTTATCATCAAATTTGTTTAAAATTTTTAAAATCTATTAAATAAAAAAAAATTATTATTATTACTGTAGAATTACAATTTTTTAGAAAAACAAATCTGATTAGAATATACTATGTATGACATCTAAAACTTAAAAATTATTCATAACTAATTTTAATCTTAAAATCTAATTATTTTAAATAACCGGGGGGCAGATGAGCATGTATCATTTTCGCCAGAATTTGTTTGAAGCAGTTTTGGTCTAGTGCGTAGCGTATGCGCCTTTTCTTTTGGGTGCACGGGTTCAACTCTCGGTCAGGACCACTTTTTTTTTTAATTTTTTTATTGTTTTAATATTTTTTATTCCTTTTTTATTTATCCTTTTTATATTTTCTATTTTTGTAATAATATTTAAATTAATTTTCATGAGTATATGATCTTTTTTTTAAATGAAAAGTTTTTTGAAATGAATTATTTTTTATACGTAGCAATTAAAAATAATTATAAATAAATAATAGTGATGATTATTTTATAATACTATAGTTTTATTTATTGATAATATATTATTTTATAAAATTTACATAATAAATAAATTAAATTATTCTATTAAGGCGACTTCGGATTTTAGGTTAGGTTTTATTTTTTAGTTTACAAATTACTCTTTCAATATGTAAAATTTTTCAGATTTTTTAATTTTCCACCATTCTACGGATTATAATAAATGGTGGAAAATTGAAAAATTCAAAAAATTTTAGAAATTGAAAGAGTAATTTGTAAACTACAAAATGAAATCGAACCGAACTTCCGTAGTCGCCTTAATTTATTTATGTTATAATTTATTTTATGTTAATTTATATATGACCGATTCCATCTCAAATCATGCAGACCGACTGCACCCATCTCTCCGAACTGCTTAAAAATTTTTTATATTATTCTACTTTGAAAATAAGCGTATACGTATTTTTTTATTTTTCAATATCATCAAAAATGCAGTTTTTATGCACTTTTTAAAAATGACTTATAAATTTTCAATTCTCAAAAATCGAAAATTTTTTTTTTTTTTTAAATCGTTTTTATCCCTGTAGTGATCTTTATAAATAAATTTAGGCTCGTTCAATGCTACAGAGGATGCTCTTTTAATTCCACCGTCTTTTATTTTTTTTAACAAAAAAACGGAAGTGCAATTGCACTTTTTGTAAAAAATGAAAAATGCATTTTTCTCAAAAAAACCCTTTTTTTGTCTCAAATTTTTTTTATGGATAGGTGGGCTTAAGACCTATATTTTCATCGGTGTGGAATTTGGAATATTTTGGTTTAGTAAGAGATATAAAAAAAATTGAGAAAAAAATTTTCATATTTACATAAATGTAAATACGTCATAGATACAACAAATATTTCAGGAGTAAGCGCATTTCAGATATATATATATATATATATATATATATATATATTTGTACGTACATAGCTTTTATGCAACTCATAGGTGTTGTGCTGTACATATATATATATATACGTATATCGGTAGTTTCCGGGTTTCAAGTTTCCGGGCTAAGCTTCCGGGATTTGAAGTTTCCGGGCTAAGATAATTCAGATTTTGATCAAGTTTCCGGGCTAAGCTTCCGGGATTTGAAGTTTCCGGGCTAAGAGGATTCAGATTTTGATCAAGTTTCCGGGCTAAGCTTCCGGGCTATGAAGTTTTCGGGTAAGGAGGATTCGGAATCTGATCAAGTTTCCGGGCTAAGCTTCCGGGCAATTTACTTTGTGAGTGCAGTTTCCGGGCAATTCACTTTTTGAGTGCAGTTTCCGGGCTAAGGTCCCGGGCAATTAGCTTTTGCTGACTCTACTATCATTCAAATTTTTTTTGACGCTTACACTAAAAAAATTGCAGGTGACCCTGATGGAAAGAATAACTTTATTTATAACGTCATTGATAACGTAAATCATAACGTATAAGAATTATGTAAAAATAACGTCATAGCAACGTAATAAAATAACGTTAATAAGAACGTTATTTTTAGGTAGGACCGTTATACGAAAGTGCCTTATATTTTCGACATCGCGAAAAATTTAACCGTTTTAAATATGTTATTTTATGATAAAAAACTTTTTTTAGTAGCAAAATAAGACTATTACGAGGCTTCCTTAAAATGTATGTATGGATGTATGTGTGTGAGAAATAAAGTTTATAAATTTTCTTGAAGAGTTTTTATCCGATCTTAACCTTTATAGGACGGGGGTGGTCCCTTTAGGGACCACTCTGAGAACACAATCTATTTAATGTTTAAATGTTTAAATTAATGTTTTAATGTTCATTAACTAGTGTGTTCTCAGAGTGGTCCCTAAAGGGACCACCCCTGTCCTATAAAAGTTAATAATTTTAAAGGGGACTTATTTTGAATAATAGCACGAGTAAACGTTCCTGTTTGAAAAAAATCGTTGGGAGCGTTTTTAAACAGGCGCCTTTTTAATGATAAAAAAAATTGATTTTTGGTAATAACTTGAAAAATACAATTTTTTAATAAAGTATATAGAATAAAAGTTGCAATATCGTCCTTGGTTCACCCGGATAAAATTTTTTAATAAAACGATTACTTCCAAAGCCGATCGCCTTTATTTTACTAGCATTCAAAGTAAGAGAAATACCAGCATCCCACCATCCAACCATACCAGCATACCAAATCTACAGAAAAATCTAACTTAACACCGCACGATTTTCTGTAGGGAAGATTATGAGGAAATCTACAGGTGAAACGCAGATAAATTTGTAAAAAAATCTGCAGGATGCTCACAATTATTATTTGCAGCTAAAACTGTAGAAAAGTTTACAGAGATTCTACAGGACTCTAACAAAGTAATATACAGGATTTGTGTGAGATTTCTTGATAAATTTTTATAGGGTTTTTGCCTACATTATTTCCTAAAGTATTTTCTACAGTTCTGTAAACCACCACGTATGATTTAGTACAGGAAATATTTGAGAATTTCCTACAGAATTACCTGAAGGAATTTTCTCGTTTTCCTGAATTTTTTTCAATTATATTCTTTATAAAAAAACATTCCACTAAAAAAATGTCTGCATAAATTTCTACAGAATTTCCTTCAGACTTTCCAATGGAAAATTTCAAAGAATTTTCTGCAGGATTACCAAGGAAATCTTTCTTTATTTATTTTTGATCCACAAAAGAATTGTCAAGGAATTCTATAAAATATTATGTAAAATATCCTGAATGAAACTTTATTATTATTGAATTATTTGGTATTCTTTATTAAAGTATAATAAAAAATTACGAGTTAATAACTCAAAAATTATTTTCTTATCATAGGAAAAGACCAAAAACGAGGTTAACCTCGCAGTGTGATCTCTTCAAAGATTGAAGAGCTCACGATTCAACGCCAAGTGCTCTGGTTTTATATACCTGTGGCTTGAAAATTTTTACAAGCGATCACAAAACTTAGGGATACGCCACCTAGCGACTTGAAATTAAATTAAAATAATATAGAAAAATCTGCAGGAAAATCAGTAAAAAATTCTACAGCAAAGGCTTAAGAAAATTTTGTAGGATATACGATACGAGATCGATTACGTCGAAATTGTAAGTCGCTAGGTGGCGTATCCCTAAGTTCCAACCACCTTAAATATTGCGAAGAGAACTTGACTATCCTTATGGGTTTTTGACAACACCATGCCCTTCTACTCCCTAAACGCTAGGCTAACGAAGTGCATGCGGTATTACATATTATGCATAAGAAGTAGCCCTTTATTTCACAAATACATAATTAATATTCAAATTGTATTTGAAAATAACAAATAGTAAAAAGGGATTTTGACAACAGCATTTACACTGAGAGAATTTTAGCACGTCTGCTGTAAACTCTGGATACAGCCGTTGCATCATTGATATGTGCAGAAGCGCTACAAAATTCGGGGGCCCAGCCGTCCCAAAACGACTAACATAGATCAGCTGAGTTTCTCTTTTCGTCCACCAGAGGCGCTTTTCAGATATCATAGGCGCAAGACTAAGACGAATGCTGCACTGTTTTGGGACGGCAGCCGCACCAAATCAAAGGACGAATCGTGTCATGCGTTTTGATTTCGGCTGTACTAGTGAGTGCGGCAGCTATACCAATAATCCCTCAGTGTAAGATTATCAATATTTTTCTTAAAGGTATGATTTATGACCTGTTAGCATTAGTGCATTTTTGTAATTTTGAATGATTTGGCATATTATTGTCATGTAATCGATAAATTATGAGCAACTATCGATTGAATACTATCGTGGCTTTTATACTTTTTCCAAAGGGATTACCCCGATAGTCCATAAATAAACACGTTTTGTATTTTTCTATAACTCACTCTGCTTAAACGTCACTTTAGGTTCAAGTTTAATTAAATTACCAAATGGTATTACAGTTTTAGTTTGTTAGTCATTGTTTTTATCAGTCTTTTACACTGCAAGAAAAAGTTGACTATCCATATGGGTTTTTGACGATACAAAGACCATATACTCTCTGGTGTCTAGACTAAGGAAGAAGCTGAGCTATTTCAGATTATACATAAAAAGTAGTGGTTTGTATAGCTGATGCATAATCAAATCTCAAATACTACATGGAAATGATAAGAATTAAGTAGGGATTACGGCGACAATAATTTTAATTACCCTTTTTTCACAAAGTTATGATTTATGACCCGTAAGCATTAGTGCGATTCTGTAATTTTCAATGATATAGCTTCCCTAACAGCACAAAATGTTTCAAAAACGATTGGAAAACGTTTACTAAAAAACATATATACATTTGTAAATTTCGACAAAAATACGTATTTAAAACGTTTGTAAAACGTAAAATATGTCCGCGTATTTTAGATTCTCAAGAGTAATATAACGTTTATGGAACGTTTAAGAAACGTTTAGAAAACGTTTTCTCGGTGAAAAGTCACGTTGGCTTATATGTCCAAACGTTTCTGAAATGTTTTTTGAACGTTATATTTTATCATTCCAAAAAATTATACCAAATAAAACGTTTTTTAAACGTCAAAAAAACGTTTAGATATTGAAGCTTGCGTGAATTTTCATCAAGAAAACGTTTTCTAAACGTTTCTTAAACATTCCATAAACGTTATATTAATCTTGAAAATCCAAAACATGCGGACATATTTTACGTTTTAAAAACGTTTTAAATACGTATTTTTGTCGAAATTTACGAACGTATATAAGTTTACTAAAAAACGTTTCTAAAACGTTTTTGGAACGTTTTTGTGTTATTAGGGTATTCATATTATACATAAAAAGAAGCACTTTATTTGGCTAATCTATAAACTAATCGCAAAAAATATTAGAAAATAACAGAAGGTAAAGAGGATTACGACGACACTAATTTCGAATGTCCTCTATCTTTAATTACAAAAATACATAAATCGCAATTGCTAATGCAATTCCGTAAAGTGTAATTATTTCGCGAACTGTTGTATTTATTTGAACATCGTAAGCCACCGTCGATTAAAAGCGGTTTAAACTTACAGAAATACTATAAATAGATTACCGCGGTACTCCAAAAAAGGATGTAACATACTTTTATATTTTTTTTTTTTTTTTTTTTTTAAAAAGATTAATATATGAAGGATATTGTCCACTATATGATTAACCTTTTTCCATAGTAGAGTCGAGGGAGTCCCCGCCCGGTACCGTTCAACACATTACATCAGGCTAGACTGTCAGACCCACCATACCGAAAACTTTGACTACCGATGGATAATCAGCCACTTTTGTGACCAACAATCAACCCATACCCAATAAGGTCGGATTTTTGAGAAGTCGCAATATAAATGGCACATACACTGATTTTCTTTCGAAAAAAAAGTTTAGAGGTACCTGGCCAGGATTCGAACCCATGCCCTCCGCGTTGAAGACAAGAGCTCTATCCATTACGCCACCGCGCTCTCGACATACTTTTATATAACTTCATATGCTATAATATCACTTAAGCTAAAATTACGATACACCAAAAAATGAGACTAATGAATCAATTCTAAAAACATAATTTCTATTAATGATTTCCTGAGCGAAGAGAATTTTCAATATAAGCACTGGATAAAACAAAGACCATATACATTCTGATAAAAAAGCCATAAAAGTACATGGAAAATTTTCCTGACAGCACAACACGTTTCAAAAACGTTCTAAAAACGTGTACTGGTAAACTTATATACGTTTGTCAATTTCGACAGAAATACGTATTTGAAACGTTTGTAAAACTTAAATTATGTCCGCATATTTTAGATTCACAGAAGTAATATAACGTTTATGAAACGTTTAAGAAACGTTTAGAGAACGATTACTCGGTGAAAACTTACGTTGGTTTGTATGTCCAAATGTTTCCAAATCGATTATTAAACGTAACATTTTATCATTCTAAAAAATTATTATATGGGCAAAAAAATTATACCAAAAAAAACGTTTTTTAAACGTTGAGAAAACGTTTGTATATTTGATCGCGCTTAAATTTTCATTGAGAAAACGTTTTTAAAACGTTCCTTAAACGTTCCATAAACGTGACATTACTCTTGGGAATCTAAAACATGCGGACATATCATATGTTATGACCATGTTTTAAATACGTATTTTTGTCGAAATTCACTGACGTATATGAGTTTACCAGAAAACGTATCAAAAACGTTTTTGAAATGTTTTCGTGTTTTTACGGGTCTTATCATGCATCGAATATAACGCCCCATTTTAAGGATTCGAATACAAAACTGATTAAATATTCCAGAATGACAAAAGCTATGGGGGATTACGACGACACGAACCTTAATGAACGTTTATTTTTAAAAGTTATGACTCATGACCCGCAAGCATTAATGCAAGTTTGTAAATATTACTGATTGCAAATAATATTGAACCTTAATAAAATTGTCATGAGCAAGCATCGATTGAATAAAGTTGTGGCTTTGATAAATTCTGAAAAGGGGATTACCGCGACAGTCCATATATAGACTTAATACGTAACTTTTATATAATTTAGTCACCTTAAACATTACATTTGTACATTAGAAAATTAGATTCTCATGTTATTTTGTGAGTCATGTTTGCTATCGACCTTCCACATCGCAAAGAAAACGTGACTATTTATATAGGTTTTTATTAACTTCAAGACAATATGCTTTTTGGTAACTATCCACACAGCATAAAAGGTTGCTGCAAGGTTTCAGTAATTCAAAAACTATAACTGAAATCTTGCAGCAACTTTTCATGCTGTGTTGGTATCCGAAGCAGTGCCAAAGCTTTTTCCTATTATACATAAAGAGTATCTTTTCATTTCGCAAATCTATAATCAAATCTTAAATAATATTCGAAAATAACAAATTGGAATCAGGATTACGACGACAGTAATTTCAATCCTCCTTTATTTCTAAATACAAACATACATAAGCCACAATTGTTAATGCAAGTCCGTAAAGTGTAATTATTCCGTGAACTGTTGTATTCATTTAAAGATCGTAAGCCACCATCCATTAAAATCGGTTTATGCAATTCAAAATATTATAAATAGATTGCCGCGGTACGCCAGAAATGG
The DNA here is from genome assembly GCA_017163975.1 of Anastatus disparis. Taxonomy (NCBI): domain Eukaryota; kingdom Metazoa; phylum Arthropoda; class Insecta; order Hymenoptera; family Eupelmidae; genus Anastatus; species Anastatus disparis. Next base: position 7,307,217 of record JAFFSR010000282.1, read on the forward strand.
ATGTGACATACTCTTATATAACTTCATTAGCTATAATATCACTTGAGCTAAAATTACAATACATCAGTAAATAAGATTAATGAATTAATCCTTAAAACATAATCTTTTTTCATCATTTACAAAGCGGAATAAATTTGGCTTTCAATATAGGCACTAGATAAAACAAAGTCCATATACTTTTTGATATCAAGGCTATAGGAGTACATTAAGGATTTTATATTCTGCATAAAAAATAACCCTAACAGCACAAAACGTTTCGAAAACGTTTGAAAAACGTTGTGTGGTAAACTTGAATACGTTTTTAAATTTAGACGAAAATACGTATTTAAAACGTTTCTAAAACGTAAAATCTTTGCGCATATTTGAGATTCTCTAGAGTTATATAACGTTTATGGAAAGTTCAAGAAACGTTTAGAAAACATTTTCACGGTGAAAAATTACGATGGCTTGGATTTCCGGCCGTTCTTTAGACCTTTTTTTAACGCTTTATTTCATCATCCTAAAATATTATTGTATAGGGAAAAAATTATACTAAATGAAACGGTTTTTAAACGTCATGGAAACGTTTAGATATTGAAGCTTGCGGCAATTTGCACCGAGAAAATGTTTCCTAAATGTTTCTTAAACGTCTCATAAACGTTACATTACTTTTGAGAATCTAAAATATACGGACATATTTTACGTTTTGACAACGTTGTTATTACGTATTTTTGTCGACATTTACAAACGTATATAAGTTTACCAGCAAACGTTTCGAAAACGTTTTTAAAACGTTTCTGTGTAGTCAGGGAACGCTCTGCTTCCCAAATTCAAAATTAAAACTGAGAAAATATTCAAGAATGACAATAACTAAAAGGGATTACGGCGACATTAACCTCGATCGACCTTTTTTTCGAAGAACGATTCCTGACCCGTAAGAATAAGTGCAATTTGGAAAAATTAATGCTTTCAAATAGAATTAAACTTTAATAAAAATGTTATGAGCGAGCATCAAGTAAATAAGATTGTGGCTTTAATAAATTCTGCAAAAAGGATTACCACGACAGCCCATAAATAGACATAATACGTAACTTTTATATAATTTAGTCACCCTCAAACATTACTTTAGGTTAAAAATTTGTACATGGGATATTTAGATTTTCATGTTCTTTTGTGAGCCATATTGTTATCGACCTTTTACATCTCAGAGGAAACTTGACTATATACATGGGTTTTCGGCAAGTCTAAAACCATATACTTTCTGGTGACTGTGCAAACTAGTGCCAGTGCTTATTTATATGATACATAAAAAAAGCACTTTATTTCGCTAATCTATAAACTAATCTTGAAAAATATTCGAAAATAACAGAAAGCAAAGAGGATTACGACGACACTAATTTCGAATTTCCTCTATCTTTAATTACAAAAATACATAAATCGCAATCTCTGATGCAATTACGTAAAGTGTAATTATTTTGCGAACCGTTGTATTTATTTAAAAATCGTAAGCCACTGTCGATTAAAAACGGTTTAAACTTAAAGAAATACTATAAATAGATTGCCGCGGTACTCCGGAAAAGGATGTAACATACTTGTATTTTTTTTTTTTTTTTTTTTTTTTTCAAAGATTCATATATATAGAATGTTGTCCACTATATGATTAACCTTTTTCCATAGTAGTGTCGAGGGAGTCCCCGCCCGGTACCGTTCAACACATTACATCAAGCTAGACAGTCAGACCCACCATACCGAAAACTTTGACTACCGATGGATAATCAGCCACTTTTGTGACCAACAATCAACCCATACCCAATGAGGTCGGATTTTCAAAAAGTCGCGATATAAATGGCACATACACTCATTTTCTTTCGAAAAAAAACTTAAGAGGTACCTGGCCAGGATTCGAACCCATGCCCTCCGCGTTGAAGACAAGAGCTCGATACATTACGCCATCGCGCTCTCGACATACTTTTATATAACTTCATATGCTATAATATCACTTAAGCTAAAATAACGATACACCAGAAAATGAGACTAATGAATCAATTCTAAAAACATAATTTCTATTAATGATTTCCTGAGCGAAGAGAATTGGACTTTTAATATAGGCAGTGGATAAAACAAAGACCATATACATTCTGATAAAAAAGCCATAAAAGTACATGGAAAATTTTCCTAACAGCACAACACGTTTCAAAAACGTTCTAAAAACGTGTACTGGATAACTTATATACGTTTGTGAATTTCGACAGAAATACGGATTTGAAACGTTTGTAAAACTTAAATTATGTCCGCATATTCTAGATTTACAAGAGTAATATAAGGTTTATGGATCGTTTAAGAAACGTTTAGAAAACGTTTACTCGGTGAAAACTTACGTTGGTTTGTATGTCCACATGTTTCCAAATCGATTATTAAACGTAACATTTTATCATTCTAAAAAATTATTATATGGGCAAAAAAATTATACCAAAAAAAACGTTTTTTAAACGTTGAGAAAACGTTTGTATATTTGATCGCGCTTAAATTTTCATTAAGAAAACGTTTTTAAAACGTTTCTTAAACGTTCCATAAACCTGACATTACTCTTGGGAATCTAAAACATGCAGACATATTATATGTTATGACAATGATTTAAATACGTATTTTTGTCGAAATTCACTAACGTATATGAGTTTACCAGAAAACGTATCAAAAACGTTTTCGAAACGTTTTTGTGTTTTTACGGGTCATATCATGCATCAAATATAACGCCCCATTTCAAGGATTCAAAATCAAAACTGATAAAATATCCTAGAATGACAAAAGCAAAGGGGGATTACGACGACACGAACCTTAATAAACCTTTATTTTTAAAAGTTATGACTCATGACCCGCAAGCATTAATGCAAGTTTGTAAATATTACTGATTACAAATACAATTAAACCTTAATAAAATTGTCATGAGCAAGCATCGATTGAATAAAGTTGTGGCTTTGATAAATTCTGAAAAGGGGATTACCGCGACAGTCCATATATAGACTTAATACGTAACTTTTATATAATTTAGTCACCTTAAACATTACATTTGTACATTAGAAAATTAGATTCTCATGTTATTTTGTGAGTCATGTTTGCTATCGACCTTCCACATCGCAAAGAAAACGTGACTATTTATATAGGTTTTTATTAACTTCAAGACAATATGCTTTTTGGTAACTATCCACACAGCATAAAAGGTTGCTGCAAGGTTTCAGTAATTCAAAAACTATAACTGAAATCTTGCAGCAACTTTTCATGCTGTGTTGGTATCCATAGCAGTGCCAAAGCTTTTTCCTATTATACATAAAGAGTATCTTTTCATTTCGCAAATCTATAATCAAATCTTAAATAATATTCGAAAATAACAAATTGGAATCAGGATTACGACGACAGTAATTTCAATCCTCCTTTATTTCTAAATACAAACATACATAAGCCACAATTGTTAATGCAAGTCCGTAAAGTGTAATTATTCCGTGAACTGTTGTATTCATTTAAAGATCGTAAGCCACCATCCATTAAAATCGGTTTATGCAATTCAAAATATTATAAATAGATTGCCTCGGTACGCCAGAAATGGATGTGACATACTCTTATATAACTTCATTAGCTATAATATCACTTGAGCTAAAATTACAATACATCAGTAAATAAGATTAATGAATTAATCCTTAAAACATAATCTTTTTTCATCATTTACAAAGCGAAATAAATTTGGCTTTCAATATAGGCACTAGATAAAACCAAGACCATATACTTTTTGATATCAAGGCTATAGGAGTACATTAAGGATTTTATATTATGCATAAAAAATAACCCTAACAGCACAAAACGTTCCGAAAACGTTTTAAAAACGTTGTCTGGTAAACTTATATACGTTTTTAAATTTAGACAAAAATACGTATTTAAAACGTTTCTAAAACGTAAAATCTTTCCGCATATTTGAGATTCTCTAGAGTTATATAACGTTTATGGAAAGTTCAAGAAACGTTTAGAAAACATTTTCACGGTGAAAAATTACGATGGCTTAGATTTCCGGCCGTTCTTTAGACCTTTTTTTAACGCTTTATTTTATCATCCTAGAATATTATTGTATAGGGAAAAAAATTATACTAAATGAAACGGTTTTTAAACGTCATGGAAACGTTTAGATATTGAAGCTTGCGGCAATTTGCACCGAGAAAATGTTTCCTAAATGTTTCTTAAACGTCTCATAAACGTTACATTACTTTTGAGAATCTAAAATATGCGGACATATTTTACGTTTTGACAACGTTGTTATTACGTATTTTTGTCGACATTTACAAACGTATATAAGTTTACCAGCAAACGTTTCGAAAACGTTTTTAAAACGTTTCTGTGTAGTCAGGGAACGCTCTGCTTTCCAAATTCAAAATTAAAACTGAGAAAATATTCAAGAATGACAATAACTGAAAGGGATTACGGCGACACTAACCTCGATCGACCTTTTTTCGACAAGTTATGATTCCTGACCCGTAAGAATAAGTGCAATTTGGAAAAATTAATGCTTTCAAATACAATCAAACTTTAATAAAAATGTTATGAGCGAGCATCAAGTAAATAAGATTGTGGCTTTAATAAATTCTGCAAAAAGGATTACCACGACAGCCCATAAATAGACATAATACGTAACTTTTATATAATTTAGTCACCCTCAAACATTACATTAGGTTAAGAATTAGTACATTTTTTTTTTTTTTTTTTTTTTTTTTTTTTTTTAAATTAAAGATTAATATATAAAGGATATTGTTATCCTCTATATAATTAACCTTTTTCTATGGAGATGTCGAGGGAGCCCAGCCCGGAACCGTTTAACACATTACATCAGGCTAGACTGTCAGACACCGCCATACCGGAAACTTTGACTACCGATGGATGGTCAGCCACTTTTGTGACCAACAATCAACCGATACTCAATGAGGCCAGATTTCTTAAGAGTCGCGATATGGGTAGCACATACACTAATTTTCTTTCGAAAAAAAGTCAGAGGTGCCTGGCCAGGATTCGAACCCGTGCCCACCGCGTTGAAGGCAAGAGCTCTATCCGTTACGCCACCGCGCTCCTATAAGAATTAGTACATGGGATATTAAGATTTTCATGTTATTTTGTGAGCCATATTGTTATCAACCTTTTACATCTCAGAGGAAACTTGACTATATATATGGGTTTTCAGCAAGTCTAAAACCATATACTTTCTGGTGACTGTGCAAACAAGTGCCAGTGCTTATTCATATGATACATAAAAAAAGCACTTTATTTCGCTAATCTATAAACTAATCTTGAAAGATATTCGAAAATAACAGAAGGCAAAGAGGATGACGACGACACTAATTTCGAATTTCCTCTATCTTTAATTACAAAAATACATAAATTGCAATTGCTGATGCAATTCCGTAAAGTGTAATTATTTTGCGAACCGTTGTATTTATTTGAACATCGTAAGCCACTGTCGATTAAAAACGGTTTAAACTAACAGAAATACTATAAATAGATTGCCGCGGTACTCCAAAAAAGGATGTAACATACTTGTATATTTTTTTTTTTTTTTTTTTAAAAGATTAATATATATAGTATATTGTCCACTATATGATTAACCTTTTTCCATAGTAGTGTCGAGGGAGTCCCCGCCCGGTACCGTTCAACACATTACATCAAGCTAGACAGTCAGACCCACCATACCGAAAACTTTGACTACCGATGGATAATCAGCCACTTTTGTGACCAACAATCAACCCATACCCAATGAGGTCGGATTTTCAAAAAGTCGCGATATAAATGGCACATACACTCATTTTCTTTCGAAAAAAAAGTTTAGAGGTACCTGGCCAGGATTCGAACCCATGCCCTCCGCATTGAAGGCAAGAGCTCGATCCATTACGCCACCGCGCTCTCGACATACTTTTATATAACTTCATGTGCTATAATATCACTTAAGCTAAAATTACGATACACCAGAAAATGAGACTAATGAATCAATTCTAAAAACATAATTTCTATCAATGATTTCCTGAGCGAAAAGAATTGGACTTTTAATATAGGCACTGGATAAAACAAAGACCATATACATTCTGGTAAAAAAGCCATAAAAGTACATGGAAAATTTTTCTAACAGCTCAACACGTTTCAAAAACGTTCTAAAAACGTGTACTGGAAAACTTATATACGTTTGTGAATTTCGACAGAAATACGGATTTGAAACGTTTGTAAAACTTGAATTATGTCCGCATATTTTAGATTCACAAGAGTAATATAACGTTTATGGAACGTTTAAGAAACGTTTAGAAAACGTTTACTCGGTGAAAACTTACGTTGGCTTGTATGTCCAGATGTTTCCAAAACGATTATTAAACGTAATATTCTATCATTCTAAAAAATTATTATATGGGCAAAAAAATTATACCAAAAAAAACGTTTTTTAAACGTTGAATAAACGTTTGTATATTTGAAATTATACCAAATAAAACGTTTTTTAAACGTTGAGAAAACGTTTGTATATTTGATCGCGCTTAAATTTTCATCAAGAAAACGTTTTCAAAACGTTTCTTAAACGCTCCATAAAGGTGACATTACTCTTGGGAATCTAAAACATGCAGACATATTATATGTAATGACAATGTTTTGAATACGTATTTTTGTCGAAATTCACTAACGTATATAAATTTACCAGAAAACGTATCAAAAACGTTTTTGAAACGTTTTTGTGCTTTTACGGGTCATATCATGCATTGAATATAACGCCCCATTTAAAGGATTGAAAATCAAAACTGATAAAATATTCTAGAATGACAAAAGCTAAGGTGGATTACGACGACACGAACCTTAATAAACCTTTATTTTTAAAAGTTATGACTCATGACCCGCAAGCATTACTGCAAGTTTGTAAATATTACTGATTACAAATACAATTAAACCTTAATAAAATTGTCATGAGCAAGCATCGATTGAATAAAGTTGTGGCTTTGATAAATTCTGAAAAGGGGATTACCGCGACAGTCCATATATAGACTTAATACGTAACTTTTATATAATTAAGTCACCTCAAACATGACATTTGTACATTAGAAAATTAGATTATCATGTTATTTTGTGAGTCATGTTTACTATCGACCTTCCACATCGCAAAGAAAACGTGACTATTTATATAGGTTTTTATTAACTCCAAGACAATATGCTTTCTGGTGACTATCCACACAGCATAAAAGGTTGCTGCAAGGTTTCAGTAATTCAAAAACTATAACTGAAATCTTGCAGCAACCTTTCATGCTGTGTTGGTATCCAAATCAGTGCTAAAGCTTTTTCATATTATACATAAAGAGTATCTTTTTATCTCGCAAATCTATAATCAAATCTCAAATAATATTCGAAAAAAACAAATTGGAATCAGGATTACGACGACAGTAATTTCAATCCTCCTCTATTTCTAAATACAAAAATACATAAGCCACAATTGTTAATGCAAGTCCGTGAAGTGTAATTATTCCGTGAACTGTTGTATTCATTTGAACATCGTAAGCCACCATACATTAAAAACGGTTTATGCAATTTAAAATATTATAAATAGATTGCCGCGGTACTCCAGAATAGGATGTGACATACTCTTATATAACTTCATTAGCTATAATATCACTTAAGCTAAAATTACAATACATCAGTAAATAAGATTAATGAATTAATCCTTAAAACATAATCTTTTTTCATCATTTACAGAGCGAAATAAATTTGGCTTTCAATATGGGCACTAGATAAAACAAAGACCATATACTTTTTGATATCAAGGCTATAGGAGTACATTAAGGATTTTATATTCTGCATAAAAAAAAACCCTAACAGCACAAAACGTTTTGCAAACGTTTGAAAAACGTTGTGTGGTAAACTTGAATACGTTTTTAAATTTAGACAAAAATACGTATTTAAAGCGTTTCTAAAACGTAAAATATTTCCGCATATTTTAGATTCTCTAGAGTTATATTACGTTTATGGAAAGTTCAAGAAACGTTCAGAAAACATTTTTACGGTGGAAAATTACGTTAGCTTGAATTTCCGACCGTTCTTTAGACCTTTTTTTAACGCTTTATTTTATCATCCTAAAATATTATTGTATAGGGAAAAAAATTATACAAATTAAAAGTTTTTAAACGTCAAGGAAACGTTTGGATATTGAAGCTTGCGTAAATTAGCACCGAGAAAATGTTTCCTAAATGTTTCTTAAACGTCTTATGAACGTTACATTACTTTCGAGAATCTAAAATATGCGGACATATTTTACGTTTTGAAAAAATTGTTAATACGTATTTTTGTCGAAATTCACAAACGTATATAACTATGCCAGCAAACGTTTCGAAAACGTTTTTAAAACGTTTTTGTGTAGTCGGGGAACGCTCTGCTTTCTAAATTCAAAATTAAAACTGAGAAAATATTCAAGAATGACAATAACTAAAAGGGATTACGGCGACACTAACCTCGATCGACCTTTTTTTCGACAAGTTATGATTCCTGACCCGTAAGAATAAGTGCAATTTGGAAAAAATAATGATTTCGAATACAATTAAACTTTAATAAAAATGTTATGAGCGAGCATCAAGTAAATAAGATTGTAGCTTCAATAAAGTCTGCAGAAAGGATTACTACGACAGCCCATAATTAGACATAATACGTAACTTTTATATAATTTAGTCACCCTCAAACATTACTCTAGGTTAAGAATTTGTACATGGGATATTTAGATTTTCATGTTATTTTGTGAGCCATATTGTTATCGACCTTCTACATCTCAGAGGAAACTTGACTATATATATGGGTTTTCGGCAAGTCGAAAATCATATAACTTCTGGTGACTGTGCAAACTAGTGCCAGTGCTTATTCATATGATACATAAAAAAAGCACTTTATTCCGCTGATCTATAAACTAATCTTGAAAAATATTCAAAAATAACAGAAGGCAAAGAGGATTACGACGACACTAATTTCGAATGTCCTCTATCTTTAATTACAAAAATACATAAATCGCAATTGCTGATGCAATTCCGTAAAGTGTAATTATTTTGCGAACTGTTGTATTTATTTGAACATCGTAAGCCACTGTCGATTAAAAACGGTTTAAACTAACAGAAATACAATAAATAGATTGCCGCGGTACTCCAAAAAAGGATGTAACATACTTGTATATTTTTTTTTTTTTTTTTTTTTTAAAAAGATTAATATATATAGGATATTGTCCACTATATGATTAACCTTTTTCCATAGTAGAGTCGAGGAAGTCCCCGCCCGGTACCGTTTAACACATTACATCAGGCTAGACTGTCAGACCCACCATACCGAAAACTTCGACTACCGATGGATAATCAGCCACTTTTGTGACCAACAGAATTCGAACCCATGCCCTCCGCATTGAAGGCAAGAGCTCGATCCATTACGCCACCGCGCTCTCGACATACTTTTATATAACTTCATATGCTATAATATCACTTAAGACGGGGCCGAACTATCTGTCTTTGTCTAATAGCGTTTTTCATCATTTATATAAACACTATCCGGTATAACAAGAAAAAAATAGCAGCCCCCGCTAGATATTAGTATAATAAGTAAATTTTGTAATAAAAATCAAATTTTTTACCGCATAGTTTTTGACTAATTAGAGACCTACTAGCAATCTAGAATATAACCTATCTTTTTTTGGTAGGTCTCTAATTATTCAAAAACTACGCAGTAAAAAAATTTGTTTGTTATTACAAAATTTACTAACTATACTAATATCTAGCGGGGGCTGCTATTTTTTTCTTGTTATAAAGGATAGTGTTTATATAAACAATGAAAAACGCTATTAGACAAAGACAGATAGTTCGGCCCCTTCTTAAGCTAAAATTACGATACACCAGAAAATGAGACTAATGAATCAATTCTAAAAACAAAATTTCTATTAATGATTACCTGAGCGAAAAGAATTGGACTTTTAATATAAGCACTGGATAAAACAAAGACCATATACATTCTGATAAAAAAGCCATAAAAGTACATGGAAAATTTTTCTAACAGCTCAACACGTTTCAAAAACGTTCTAAAAACGTGTACTGGAAAACTTATATACGTTTGTGAATTTCGACAGAAATACGGATTTCAAACGTTTGTAAAACTTGAATTATGTCCGCATATTTTAGATTCACAAGAGTAATATAACGTTTATGGAACGTTTAAAAAACGTTTAGAAAACGTTTACTCGGTGAAAACTTACGTTGGCTTGTATGTCCAAATGTTTCCAAAACGATTATTAAACGTAATATTTTATCATTCTAAAAAATTATTATATGGGCAAAAAAATCATACCAAATAAAACGTTTTTTAAACGTTGAGAAAACGTTTGTATATTTAAAATTATACCAAATAAAACGTTTTTTAAACGTTGAGAAAACGTTTGTATATTTGATCGCGTTTAAATTTTCTTCAAGAAAACGTTTTCAAAACGTTTCTTTAACGCACCATAAACGTGACATTACTCTTGGGAATCTAAAACATGCAGACATATTATATGTTATGACAATGTTTTGAATACGTATTTTTGTCGAAATTCACTAACGTATATAAGTTTACCAGAAAACGTATCAAAAACGTTTTTGAAACGTTTTTATGTTTTTACGGGTCATATCATGCATCGAATATAACGCCCCATTTCAAGGATTCAAAATCAAAACTGATAAAATATCCTAGAATGACAAAAGCTAAGGGGGATTACGACGACACGAACCTTAATGTACCTTTATTTTTAAAAGTTATGACTCATGACCTGCAAGCATTAATGCAAGTTTGTAAATATTACTGATTACAAATACAATTAACCCTTAATAAAATTGTCATGAGCAAGCATCGATTGAATAAAGTTGTGGCTTTGATAAATTCTGAAAAGGGGATTACCGCGACAGTCCATATATAGACTTAATACGTAACTTTTATATAATTTAGTCACCTTCAACATTACATTTGTACATTAGAAAATTAGATTCTGATGTTATTTTGTGAGTCATGTTTGCTATCGACCTTCCACATCGCAAAGAAAACGTGACTATTTATATAGGTTTTTATTAACTCCAAGACAATATGCTTTCTGGTGACTATCCACACAGAATAAAAGGTTGCTGCAAGGTTTCAGTAATTCAAAAACTATAACTGAAATCTTGCAGCAACCTTTTATGCTGTGTTGGTATTCAAATCAGTGCCAAAGCTTTTTCATATTATACATAAAGAGTATCTTTTTATTTCGCAAATCTATAATCAAATCTTAGATAATATTCGAAAATAACAAATTGGAATCAGGATTACGACGACAGTAATTTCAATCCTCCTCTATTTCTAAATACAAAAATACATAAGCCACAATTGTTAATGCAAGTCCGTAAAGTGTAATTATTCCGTGAACTGTTGTATTCATCGGAACATCGTAAGCCACCATCCATTAAAAACGGTTTATGCAATTCAAAATATTATAAATAGATTGCCGCGGTACTCCAGAAGAGGATGTGACATACTCTTATATAACTTCATTAGCTATAATATCACTTAAGCTAAAATTACAATACATCAGTAAATAAGATTAATAAATTAATCCTTAAAACATAATCTTTTTTTATCATTTACAGAGCGAAATAAATTTGGCTTTCAATATGGGCACTAGATAAAACAAAGACCATATACTTTTTAATATCAAGGCTATAGGAGTACATTAAGGATTTTATATTCTGCATAAAAAAAAACCCTGACAGCACAAAACGTTTCGAAAACGTTTGAAAAACGTAGTGTGGTAAACTTGAATACGTTTTTAAATTTAGACAAAAATACGTATTTAAAACGTTTCTAAAACGTAAAATATTTCCGCATATTTTAGATTCTCTAGAGTTATATTCATTTATGGAAAGTTCAAGAAACGTTTAGAAAACATTTTCACGGTGAAAAATTACGATGTCTTGGATTTCCGGCCGTTCTTTAGACCTTTTTTTAACGCTTTATTTTATCATCCTAAAATATTATTGTATAGGGAAAAAAATTATACAAATTAAAAGTTTTTAAACGTCAAGGAAACGTTTGGATATTGAAGCTTGCGTAAATTAGCACCGAGAAAATGTTTCCTAAATGTTTCTTAAACGTCTTATGAACGTTACATTACTTTCGAGAATCTAAAATATGCGGACATATTTTACGTTTTGAAAAAATTGTTAATACGTATTTTTGTCGAAATTTACAAACGTATATAACTATGCCAGCAAACGTTTCGAAAACGTTTTTAAAACGTTTTTGTGTAGTCGGGGAACGCTCTGCTTTCTAAATTCAAAATTAAAACTGAGAAAATATTCAAGAATGACAATAACTAAAAGGGATTACGGCGACACTAACCTCGATCGACCTTTTTTTCGACAAGTTATGATTCCTGACCCGTAAGAATAAGTGCAATTTGGAAAAAATAATGCTTTCCAATACAATTGAACTTTAATAAAAATGTTATGAGCGAGCATCAAGTAAATAAGATTGTGGCTTTAATAAATTCTGCAAAAAGGATTACCACGACAGCCCATAAATAGACATAATACGTAACTTTTATATAATTTAGTCACCCTCAAACATTACTTTAGGTTAAGAATTTGTACATGGGACATTTAGATTTTCATGTTGTTTAGTGAGCCATATTGTTATCGACCTTCTACATCTCAGAGGAAACTTGACTATATATATGGGTTTTCGGCAAGTCGAAAATCATATACTTTCTGGTGACTGTGCAAACTAGTGCCAGTGCTTATTCATATGATACATAAAAAAAGCACTTCATTTCGCTAATCTATCAACTAATCTTAAAAAATATTCAAAAATAACAGAAGGCAAAGAGGATTACGACGACACTAATTTCGAATGTCCTCTATCTTTAATTACAAAAATACATAAATCGCAATTGCTGATGCGATTCCGTAAAGTGTAATTATTTTGCGAACTGTTGTATTTATTTGAACATCGTAAGCCACTGTCGATTAAAAACGGTTTAAACTAACAGAAATACTATAAATAGATTGCCGCGGTACTCCAAAAAAGGATGTAACATACTTGTATATTTTTTTTTTTTTTTTTTTAAAAAGATTAATATATATAGGATATTGTCCACTATATGATTAACCTTTTTTCATAGTAGAGTCAAGGGAGTCCCTGCGTGGTACCGTTCAACACATTACATCAGGCTAGACTGTCAGACCCACCATACCGAAAACTTTGACTACCGATGGATAATCAGCCACTTTTGTGATCAACAATCAACCCATACCCAATGAGGTCGGATTTTTGAAAAGTCGCGATATAAATGGCACATACACTGATTTTCTTTCACAAAAAAAAGTTGAGAGGTACCTGGCCAGGATTCGAACCCATGCCCTCCGCGTTGAAGGCGAGAGCTCGATCCATTACGCCACCGCGCTCTTGACATACTTTTATATAACTTCATATGCTATAATATCACTTAAGCTAAAATTACGATACACCAGAAAATGAGACTAATGAATCAATTCTAAAAACAAAATTTCTATTAATGATTTCCTGAGCGAAAAGAATTGGACTTTTTATATAAGCACTGGATAAAACAAAGACCATATACATTCTGATAAAAAAGCCATAAAAGTTCATGGAAAATTTTTCTAACAGCACAACACGTTTCAAAAACGTTGTAAAAACGTTTACTGGAAAACTTATATACGTCTGTAAATTTCGACAAAAATACGTATTCGTAACGTTTGTCAAACTTAAATTATGTCCGCATATTTTAGATTCACAGGAGTAATATAACGTTTATGGAACGTTTAAGAAACGTTTAGAAAACGTTTACTCGGTGAAAACTTACGTTGGCTTGTATGTCCAAATGTTTCCAAAACGATTATAAAACGTAATATTTTATCATTTTAAAAATCATTGTATGAGGAAATAAATTATACCAAATAAAACGTTTTTTAAACGTTGAGGAAACGTTTGGATATTTGACCGTACTTAAATTTTCATTAAGAAAACGTTTTTAAAACGTTTCTTGAACGTTCCATAAACGTGACATTATTCTTGGGAATCTAAAACATGCGGACATATTATATGTTATGACAATGTTTTAAATACGTATTTTTGTCAAAATTAACTAACGTATATAAGTTTACTAGAAAAACGTATCAAAAACGTTTTTGAAACGTTTTTGTGTTTTCACGGGTCATATCATGCATCGAATATAACGCTTCATTTTGAGGATTCGAATTAAAAACTGATTAAATGTTCCAGAATGACAAAAGCTAAGGGGGATTACGACGACACGAACTTTAACAAACCTTTATTTTTAAAAGTTATGACTCATAACCCGCAAGCATTAATGCAAGTTTGTAAATATTACTGATTACAAATACAATTGAACCTAAATAAAATTGTCATGAGCAAGCATCGATTGAATAAAGTTGTGGCTTTGATCAATTCTGAAAAGGGGATTACCGCGACAGTCCATATATAGACTTAATACGTAACTTTAATATGATTTAGTCACTTCAAACATTACATTTGTACATTAGAAAATTAGATTCTCATGTTATTTTGTGAGTCATGTTTGCTATCGACCTTTCAGATCGCAAAGAAAACGTGACTGTTTATATAGGTTCTTATTAACTCCAAGACAATATGCTTCCTGGTGACTATCCACACAGCATAAAAGGTTGCTGCAAGGTTTCAGTAATTCAAAAACTATAACTGAAATCTTGCAGCAACCTTTGATGCTGTGTTGGTATCCAAATTAGTGCCAAAGCTTTTTCATATTATACATAAAGAGTATCTTTTCATATCGCAAATCTATAATCAAATCTTAAATAATATTCGAAAATAACAAATTGGAATCAGGATTATGCGAACTGTTGTATTTATTTGAACATCGTAAGCCACTGTCGATTAAAAACGGTTTAAACTAACAGAAATACTATAAATAGATTGCCGCGGTACTCCAAAAAAGGATGTAACATACTTGTATATTTTTTTTTTTTTTTTTTTAAAAAGATTAATATATATAGGATATTGTCCACTATATGATTAACCTTTTTTCATAGTAGAGTCAAGGGAGTCCCTGCGTGGTACCGTTCAACACAATACATCAGGCTAGACTGTCAGACCCACCATACCGAAAACTTTGACTACCGATGGATAATCAGCCACTTTTGTGATCAACAATCAACCCATACCCAATGAGGTCGGATTTTTGAAAAGTCGCGATATAAATGGCACATACACTGATTTTCTTTCACAAAAAAAAGTTGAGAGGTACCTGGCCAGGATTCGAACCCATGCCCTCCGCGTTGAAGGCGAGAGCTCGATCCATTACGCCACCGCGCTCTTGACATACTTTTATATAACTTCATATGCTATAATATCACTTAAGCTAAAATTACGATACACCAGAAAATGAGACTAATGAATCAATTCTAAAAACAAAATTTCTATTAATGATTTCCTGAGCGAAAAGAATTGGACTTTTTATATAAGCACTGGATAAAACAAAGACCATATACATTCTGATAAAAAAGCCATAAAAGTTCATGGAAAATTTTTCTAACAGCACAACACGTTTCAAAAACGTTGTAAAAACGTTTACTGGAAAACTTATATACGTCTGTAAATTTCGACAAAAATACGTATTCGTAACGTTTGTCAAACTTAAATTATGTCCGCATATTTTAGATTCACAGGAGTAATATAACGTTTATGGAACGTTTAAGAAACGTTTAGAAAACGTTTACTCGGTGAAAACTTACGTTGGCTTGTATGTCCAAATGTTTCCAAAACGATTATAAAACGTAATATTTTATCATTTTAAAAATCATTGTATGAGGAAATAAATTATACCAAATAAAACGTTTTTTAAACGTTGAGGAAACGTTTGGATATTTGACCGTACTTAAATTTTCATTAAGAAAACGTTTTTAAAACGTTTCTTGAACGTTCCATAAACGTGACATTATTCTTGGGAATCTAAAACATGCGGACATATTATATGTTATGACAATGTTTTAAATACGTATTTTTGTCAAAATTAACTAACGTATATAAGTTTACTAGAAAACGTATCAAAAACGTTTTTGAAACGTTTTTGTGTTTTCACGGGTCATATCATGCATCGAATATAACGCTTCATTTTGAGGATTCGAATTAAAAACTGATTAAATGTTCCAGAATGACAAAAGCTAAGGGGGATTACGACGACACGAACTTTAACAAACCTTTATTTTTAAAAGTTATGACTCATAACCCGCAAGCATTAATGCAAGTTTGTAAATATTACTGATTACAAATACAATTGAACCTAAATAAAATTGTCATGAGCAAGCATCGATTGAATAAAGTTGTGGCTTTGATCAATTCTGAAAAGGGGATTACCGCGACAGTCCATATATAGACTTAATACGTAACTTTAATATGATTTAGTCACTTCAAACATTACATTTGTACATTAGAAAATTAGATTCTCATGTTATTTTGTGAGTCATGTTTGCTATCGACCTTTCAGATCGCAAAGAAAACGTGACTGTTTATATAGGTTCTTATTAACTCCAAGACAATATGCTTCCTGGTGACTATCCACACAGCATAAAAGGTTGCTGCAAGGTTTCAGTAATTCAAAAACTATAACTGAAATCTTGCAGCAACCTTTGATGCTGTGTTGGTATCCAAATTAGTGCCAAAGCTTTTTCATATTATACATAAAGAGTATCTTTTCATATCGCAAATCTATAATCAAATCTTAAATAATATTCGAAAATAATAAATTGGAATCAGGATTACGACGACAGTAATTTCAATCCTCCTCTATTTCTAAATACAAAAATACATAAGCCACAATTGTTAATGCAAGTCCGTAAAGTGTAATTATTCCGTGAACTGTTGTATTCATCGGAACATCGTAAGCCACCATCCATTAAAAACGGTTTATGCAATTCAAAATATTATAAATAGATTGCCGCGGTACTCCAGAAGAGGATGTGACATACTCTTATATAACTTCATTAGCTATAATATCACTTAAGCTAAAATTACAATACATCAGTAAATAAGATTAATAAATTAATCCTTAAAACATAATCTTTTTTTATCATTTACAGAGCGAAATAAATTTGGCTTTCAATATGGGCACTAGATAAAACAAAGACCATATACTTTTTAATATCAAGGCTATAGGAGTACATTAAGGATTTTATATTCTGCATAAAAAAAAACCCTAACAGCACAAAACGTTTCGAAAACGTTTGAAAAACGTAGTGTGGTAAACTTGAATACGTTTTTAAATTTAGACAAAAATACGTATTTAAAACGTTTCTAAAACGTAAAATATTGCCGCATATTTTAGATTCTCTAGAGTTATATTCATTTATGGAAAGTTCAAGAAACGTTTAGAAAACATTTTCACGGTGAAAAATTACGATGGCTTGGATTTCCGGCCGTTCTTTAGACCTTTTTTTAACGCTTTATTTTATCATCCTAAAATATTATTGTATAGGGAAAAAAATTATACTAAATAAAACGGTTTTTAAACGTCAAGGAAACGTTTAGATATTGAAGCTTGCGGCAATTTGCACCGAGAAAATGTTTCCTAAATGTTTCTTAAACGTCTCATAAACGTTACATTACTTTTGAGAATCTAAAATATGCGGACATATTTTACGTTTTAAAAACGTTGTTATTACGTATTTTTGTCGACATTTACAAACGTATATAAGTTTACCAGCAAACGTTTCAAAAACGTTTTTAAAACGTTTCTGTGTAGTCAGTTGAATTTAGAACGCTCTGCTTTCTAAATTCAAAATTAAAACTGAGAAAATATTCAAGAATGACAATAACTAAAAGGGATTACGGCGACACTAACCTCGATCGACCTTTTTTTCGACAAGTTATGATTCCTGACCCGTAAGAATAAGTGCAATTTGGAAAAAATAATGCTTTCCAATACAATTGAACTTTAATAAAAATGTTATGAGCGAGCATCCAGTAAATAAGATTGTGGCTTTAATAAATTCTGCAAAAAGGATTACCACGACAGCCCATAAATAGACATAATACGTAACTTTTATATAATTTAGTCACCCTCAAACATTACTTTAGGTTAAGAATTTGTACATGGGATATTTAGATTTTCATGTTGTTTAGTGAGCCATATTGTTATCGACCTTCTACATCTCAGAGGAAACTTGACTATATATATGGGTTTTCGGCAAGTCGAAAATCATATACTTTCTGGTGACTGTGCAAACTAGTGCCAGTGCTTATTCATATGATACATAAAAAAAGCACTTCATTTCGCTAATCTATCAACTAATCTTAAAAAATATTCAAAAATAACAGAAGGCAAAGAGGATTACGACGACACTAATTTCGAATGTCCTCTATCTTTAATTACAAAAATACATAAATCGCAATTGCTGATGCGATTCCGTAAAGTGTAATTATTTTGCGAACTGTTGTATTTATTTGAACATCGTAAGCCACTGTCGATTAAAAACGGTTTAAACTAACAGAAATACTATAAATAGATTGCCGCGGTACTCCAAAAAAGGATGTAACATACTTGTATATTTTTTTTTTTTTTTTTAAAAAGATTAATATATATAGGATATTGTCCACTATATGATTAACCTTTTTTCATAGTAGAGTCAAGGGAGTCCCTGCGTGGTACCGTTCAACACATTACATCAGGCTAGACTGTCAGACCCACCATACCGAAAACTTTGACTACCGATGGATAATCAGCCACTTTTGTGATCAACAATCAACCCATACCCAATGAGGTCGGATTTTTGAAAAGTCGCGATATAAATGGCACATACACTGATTTTCTTTCACAAAAAAAAGTTGAGAGGTACCTGGCCAGGATTCGAACCCATGCCCTCCGCGTTGAAGGCGAGAGCTCGATCCATTACGCCACCGCGCTCTTGACATACTTTTATATAACTTCATATGCTATAATATCACTTAAGCTAAAATTACGATACACCAGAAAATGAGACTAATGAATCAATTCTAAAAACAAAATTTCTATTAATGATTTCCTGAGCGAAAAGAATTGGACTTTTTATATAAGCACTGGATAAAACAAAGACCATATACATTCTGATAAAAAAGCCATAAAAGTTCATGGAAAATTTTTCTAACAGCACAACACGTTTCAAAAACGTTGTAAAAACGTTTACTGGAAAACTTATATACGTCTGTAAATTTCGACAAAAATACGTATTCGTAACGTTTGTCAAACTTAAATTATGTCCGCATATTTTAGATTCACAGGAGTAATATAACGTTTATGGAACGTTTAAGAAACGTTTAGAAAACGTTTACTCGGTGAAAACTTACGTTGGCTTGTATGTCCAAATGTTTCCAAAACGATTATAAAACGTAATATTTTATCATTCTAAAAATCATTGTATGAGGAAATAAATTATACCAAATAAAACGTTTTTTAAACGTTGAGGAAACGTTTGGATATTTGACCGTACTTAAATTTTCATTAAGAAAACGTTTTTGAAACGTTTCTTGAACGTTCCATAAACGTGACATTATTCTTGGGAATCTAAAACATGCGGACATATTATATGTTATGACAATGTTTTAAATACGTATTTTTGTCAAAATTAACTAACGTATATAAGTTTACTAGAAAACGTATCAAAAACGTTTTTGAAACGTTTTTGTGTTTTCACGGGTCATATCATGCATCGAATATAACGCTTCATTTTGAGGATTCGAATTAAAAACTGATTAAATGTTCCAGAATGACAAAAGCTAAGGGGGATTACGACGACACGAACTTTAACAAACCTTTATTTTTAAAAGTTATGACTCATAACCCGCAAGCATTAATGCAAGTTTGTAAATATTACTGATTACAAATACAATTGAACCTAAATAAAATTGTCATGAGCAAGCATCGATTGAATAAAGTTGTGGCTTTGATCAATTCTGAAAAGGGGATTACCGCGACAGTCCATATATAGACTTAATACGTAACTTTAATATGATTTAGTCACTTCAAACATTACATTTGTACATTAGAAAATTAGATTCTCATGTTATTTTGTGAGTCATGTTTGCTATCGACCTTTCAGATCGCAAAGAAAACGTGACTGTTTATATAGGTTCTTATTAACTCCAAGACAATATGCTTCCTGGTGACTATCCACACAGCATAAAAGGTTGCTGCAAGGTTTCAGTAATTCAAAAACTATAACTGAAATCTTGCAGCAACCTTTGATGCTGTGTTGGTATCCAAATTAGTGCCAAAGCTTTTTCATATTATACATAAAGAGTATCTTTTCATTTCGCAAATCTATAATCAAATCTTAAATAATATTCGAAAATAACAAATTGGAATCAGGATTACGACGACAGTAATATCAATTCTCCTCTATTTCTAAATACGGAAATACATATGCCACAATTGTTAATGCAATTCCGTAAAGTGTAATTATTCCGTGAACTGTTGTATTCATTTGAACATCGTAAGCCACCATCCATTAAAAACGGTTCATGCATTTCAAAATATTATAAATAGATTGCCACGGTACTCCAGAAAAGGATGTGACATACGCTTATATAACTTCATCAGCTATAATATCACTTAAGCTGCAATTTTAATACATTAGAAAATAAGATTAATGAATTAATCCTTAAAACATAATCTTTATCTATCATTTACAGAGCGAAATAAATTTGGCTTTCAGTATGGGCACTATATAAAACAAAGACCATATACTTTTTGATATCAAGGCTATAGGAGTACATTAAGGATTTTATATTCTGCATAAAAAATAACCCTAACAGCACAAAGCGTTTC
The DNA here is from genome assembly GCA_017163975.1 of Anastatus disparis. Lineage (NCBI taxonomy): Eukaryota > Metazoa > Arthropoda > Insecta > Hymenoptera > Eupelmidae > Anastatus > Anastatus disparis. Next base: position 7,328,092 of record JAFFSR010000282.1, read on the forward strand.
GAAAACGTTTTAAAAACGTTGTCTGGTAAACTTATATACGTTTTTAAATTCAGACAGAAATACGCATTTAAAACGTTTCTAAAACGTAAAATATTTCCGCATTTTTTAGATTCTCTAGAGTTATATAACGTTTATGGAACGTTTAAGAAACGTTTAGAAAACATTTTCTCGGTGAAAAATTACGTTTGCTTGGATTTCTGACCGTTCTTTAGACCTTTTTTTACCGCTTTATTTTATCATCCTAAAATATTATTATATTGGGAAAAAAATTATACTAAATAGAACGGTTTTTAAACGTTAAGGAACCGTTTAGATATTCAAGTTTGCGTAAATTTGCAACAAAAAAACGTTTTCTAAATGTTTCTTAAACGTCTTATAAACGTTACATTACTCTTGAGAATCAAAAATATGCGGCCATATTTTACGTTTTGAAAACGTTTTTAATACGTATTTTTGTCGTAATTTACAAACGTATATAAGTTTACCAGCAAACGTTTCGAAATCATTTTAAAACGTTTTCGTGTTGTTAGGGTACACACAACGTAGAAAATGTCCTCGCGGTAAAGGGCTTGTGCCTTCCGGCCCAGTCGTTAAATAGGGAAATCGCGGCGTATATCAAGCGCAGCCACGGTTCAACAATAGCCCCTTACGAAAATGCACAAGCTAAAGTACTTCTTGGGCAGGACAATGGTGGATTAATATTTACTCGAGAATTGCGGGAAATAGTTAACGGCAAACTAGCGGCATCGTGATCTCTAGTGGGTTGGGCTAAAGAGACTACCACCTTGATGAGTCACTCGATGAAATGATGAGAAAATATTTCTTTTTAGATGGATTAAGTGTAGAAGATAAATCCGAAAGATCGATAATAAATCGCGCCGATAAAATACTGTGCGACACTACTCGTTTTGTGAACATGAGGATGGGAAACTGGACTCTTATGGAAAAAGGACATCGGGACAAACGTCGACAGTAAGCCTACCGCCATAAAGAGATTAAAATCCTTAGAAAAGCGCTTAGATCGTGATCAGGAATACGTCGAATTGTACTACCGGGAAATGGATAGGTTCATATCAAGTGGTTACGCGACGAAGGTTAACGAAGAGAAGAAGCGCGAGCGTATCTGATATTTGCCCCACTTTGGGGTAACGAGTGTAAGTAGGCCGGGTCGGGTCCATAGACATAGAAAGGGTAGACTGCGTCTGCTATACAAAGTTTTTCAGCTTATTGCGAGAACCTAATGTCAGTTTTATCTCTCTCTAATGGGCAGAGCCATGCACGCCATTTAGAGAGAGATAGCACTGACGTTAGCTTCTTGCAATGAGCTGAAAAACTTTGTATAGCAGACGCAGTCTATTCTTTTTATGTCTATGGTCGGGTCAGGCCGGTTTTCGATGCAGCAGCCGAGGCAGCAGGGGTATGCCTGAACGATCAGTTGATGACTGGACCCGATCTGTTGCAGTCGTTACCTGGGGTACTATTAAGATTTAGGCAGTATAGGGTCGCTGTTAAGGCTGACATACGCGACATGTTCCTGCGCGTTCGAGTCCGAGACAGCGACCGGGGAGCGCAACGATTTTTATGGCGAGGAAACAATTGAGAAAAGGAACCGGAAATATACGAGATGGCAAGCCTAATATTTGGAGCTAAATCTTCGCCGTGCAGTGCCATCTACGTCAAAAATATGAATGCGAAGAGATTTTCCGTTTCCTATCCAAAGGCCGCTAATAATATTGAGGTTAAGAGGCGGTCGGAACCAAATCGGTGACTTAGTTCGGTGCTTGTAATAAATGCTTATAATAATTTATTCATTTATTAATATGGTAAAATTATAGTGTAGTAAAATTATGATACGACAAGTCCGAACCATAAATGCTAAAGGAAATTTTCAAATGTATGGTTGGTCGAGCAATGACCCTCGGGCAATCGATAATATAAGTGGTACAGTTGAAACAAATATCATAAATCAAATCGTTAGTGATGGTAAGGAAAGGGCGTTAGGTTTATATTGGGATACCAGAAAAGATAGCTTAGAATTTAACGTGGGATGGGCGAAGATTTCCAGAGACATATTATCCGGCAATACTAGGCCTACCAAACGCGAATTTTTAGGGATAATTATGTCCGTCTACGATCCTTTAGGACTTCTCTCACCATTTACCTTAAACGCTATACTCATCATGCGAGGTGTGTGGTGCAGCGGGGTGGGTTGGGGCTCGCTACTGTTAGATGAACAGTATAAAGTATGGTCAACGTGGCTGACGAATTTCGAGTCGATTCGTTCATATAAAGTCCAGAGGTGCCTCATCCCGTCAGCTTATGGGTATAACAAAACACAACTTCATGTGTTTTGTGACGTGAGCCAAACGGCTTACGCCGCTGTCGCCTACCTAAGATTCGCATTTGAAGACGCGCCAGCCCACGTGAGCATCGTAATGGGCAAAGCGAGAGTGGCACCCATGAAGCCTCTATAGGTCCCACGTTTAGAGTTATAAGCCGTATTGTTGGGTACAAGGTTAGCGAAAACAAGAAAGGGCGAACTTGATATAAAGATTCACGAATGTCACTATTGGTCAGATTCTATGACCGTCCTATGTTGGATAAGATCAGAACCTCGCACAAGGCAAATTTACGTTGTAAATCGACTAGTGGAAATCGCGGAAAACACAAATCAAACGGAATGGCATTGGGTTCCAACAATGTTAAATCCAGCTGATGACGCAACGTGATACTTACCACACCCATTAAAGAGCGACTCACAATGGTCCAAAGGACCTGATTTCTTGCGAGAAACGGAATCTCAATGGCCTAAAGAACTTCCATTAGAGCACTTCTAGCAAGACACCATAGAAAATATGGAATTGAGAAAAGGAACGGTGCTCGTTGTCACGAGCACTAGCACGAAGATTCCCTTTCTCGGCAGAATTTTAGGATGGACAGGCCTATTAGTGATAGCTAGGGCTACGCGCGTGATAATTAATCGATGGAGAAAAATATCCGGGACTCCGATTTTGTTGGATACCATTCGTGAAGCGGAGAGATATTGGTACCGCGTGATTCAGAACGATTGCTTTGAGGCCGAGATGGGAGCAATCCGCCAACATAAAAATATATCTAAAGGAAGCAAGGCATGGGTTTATGGTTCATGGGTTTATGGTTCATGGGTTTATGGTTTATGGGTTTATGGTCTATGGGTTTATGGTTTATGGTTTATCAGTTTATGGGTTATGGGTTTATGGTTTATGGTTTGTGGGTTTATGGTTTATGGGTTTATGGGCTTATGGGTTTATGGGTTTATGGTTTATGGGTTTATGGTTCATGGGTTGATGGTTCATGGGATTATGGTTCATGGGTTTATGGTTTATGGGTTTATGGTTTATGGGTTTAAGGTTCATGGGTTTATGGTTTATGGGCTTATGGGTTTATGGGTTATGGGTTTATGGTTCATGGGTTTATGGTTCATGGGTTTACGGTTCATAAGTTTATGGTTCATGGGTTTATGGTTTATGGGTTTATGGCTTATGGGTTTATGGTTTATGGGTTCGTGTTTAATGGGTTTATGGTTTATGGTTCATAGGTTTATGGTTTATGGGTTTATGGGTTTATGGTTTACAGGTTTATGGTTTATGAGTTTATGGTTTATGAATCTATAATTCACGGTTTGTAGGTTTATGGTTTATGGGTTTATGGTTTATGGGTTAATGGTTTATGGATTTCTGGCTTATGGGTTGCTGGTTTATGGGTTTGGTGTTCATGGGTTTATAGTTTATGGTTTTATGGTTTATGAGTTTATGGTTTATAGGTTTATGGTTTATGGGTTTCTGGTTTATGGGTTTATGGGTTCATGGTTTATGGGTTTAAGGTTCATGGGTTTATGGTTTATGGGCTTATGGTTTATGGCTTTATGGTTTTCGGTTTATGGGTTTATGGTTTATGGGTTATGGGTTTATGGTTCATGGGTTTATGGTTCACGGGTTTATGGTTCATGGGTTTATGGTTCATAAGTTTATGGTTCATGGGTTTATGGTTTATGGCTTTATAGTTTATGGGTTTATGGTATATGGGTTTAAGGTTTATGGGTTTATGGTTCATGGTTTATGGTTTATGCGTTTATTGTTTATGGGTTTATGGATTATGGGTTTATGGATTTATGGTTGATGGGTTAATGGTATATGGGTTTATGGTATGTAAGTTTATGGTTTATAAATTTATGGATCATAGGTTGTGAGTTTATAGTTTACAAATTTATGATTTATGGGTTTATGGTTTATGAGTTTATGGTTTATGAATCTATAGTTTACGGTTTGTGAGTTTATGGTTTATGGGTTTATGGTTAATGGGTTCATGGTTTATGAGTTTATGGTTTATGAATCTGTAATTTACTATATAGTCTAGTAGAATTAGACTTTATGCATTACTTAATTAGTAACTGGAAACTGAAGTTAAAAATGAGTTTATTAGGTTGAAAGATATTAAAATTTAGAAAGACCCTCAAAATGTGGGCCGGCATATTTTTTTAAACAACGTTTTTACGTAAAAAATGGTGAAAAATCGATGTTTTTTGGATCTAGCTCTTTTCGTTTTTATTTAAATAATCGCAAAAATATAGTCCAAAATCATTACATTTTCAATAATTTTTTATTCCATAAAAAAAGCTACATGCTTGTAACTTCGTAAAAAATTGCCTTCTGTCATCCCTAAGTTGCCATAATTTTTTCAGCAAAAAATATTAATTTGTTTCTGAATTATTCAATTTGTTCATTAAAAAGAGGTAAAATGTAGGCCTCAAATGGACCCTATCGCGGTCATTTTAGAAAGAAATGACCATTGTCATTTATGCTCTTTGACACTTATATTTAGTGAAAATAAAAAGTTTGATTGACATTTTTATTATTTTCGCGGTTTCAATGGCAATCAAAAAAAAAATGAAAAAAACGTTATTCTGTGATAATTAGGAGCTGAGATAATTTTTTTTTTTTTTAAATTCGCTATTCGTTTATTTACAAAGATTATGGAATGAAATTTTTTTGACAGATCCTTTAATACTTGAATTTTGATAAAAGATCATTTCTGATATTAAAATCAGTTTTTTAAAACCTCAAAAGATTCTTTTTAAGTATGTATAGTTTCAATTCTTTTTGAAGATGCAAATTTATCTTGTGAAAAAATTTTCTATATCTCAGTGAAATAGTAACCGATTTTGATGTTTCTTTTTTTAATTTGGGGTAGCGCGAGATAATATTAACAGTCGTTATACTTTTTTAATGATATAAATGAATTAATTTGTTATAAACAATAACAAATAATATTTGCATATTTTTCTTCATTTTTTATATGCTTGTAATGTTTATTTTTATAATCTAATAAATGAGTTTTATTTTTTTCATGTAAAAATTAGATTATTATCTTTTTTACACGCTAATAATTAATACAAACATGGCTTTTATCGTAAAAATCCTGACATTATTAAAAAAAAAGCTTCTGACATTGAATATGCAACGAATTGAACGTTCCTTACTTTGATCTGGGGTTGTGCGAGATAATGTTAAGTACCGTAATTTTTGTTCTATTCATCAAAACAAATTAATTTATTATAAACAATATACATGAAAAAAATAATTTATTTCATATTTTACGTTAATGGAACGTTTGTGTTAATAATTTTATAAGACATAATATCTTTTTCTCTAAAAAATTTACTTATTTTCTTTTTCAAACAATATTATAATTAAAAACATATTTCTTATCATGAAAGCCTTCACATTATTTTTAATATTGTCAGGTTTCTTACGATAAGAGCAATGTTCGTATTAATTATTAGCGTGTAAAAAAGATAATAATCTAATTTTTCATAACAGAAATGAAACTTATTTATTAGATTATAAAAATAAACATTACAAATATATAAAAAATGAAAAAAAAATATGCATATATTATTTGTTATTGTTTATACCAAATTAATTCATTTATATCATTAAACAAGTATAACGACTGTTAATATTATTTCGCGCTACCCCAGATTAAAAGAAGAAACATCAAAATTGGCTAATATTTCACTGAGATATAGAAAATTTCTTCACAAGACAAATTTGAAGTAATCGAAAAAATTTTTTCTGTACTTGCGAAAGATGACGCGTTTTTCCCCTTTTAAAAAAAAATTGAAACTATGCATTCGTAAAAACAATCTTTTAAGGTTTTAAAAAACTGATTTTAATATCAGAAATGATTTTATATCAAAGTTCAAGTATTAAAGGATCCGTCATTAAAATTTCATTCCTTAATCTTTGTAAATAAACAAATAGCAAATTAAAAAAAAAAATTATCTTAGCTCCTAATTATCACAGAATAACCTTTTTTTCGTTAAAATATGCGTTAAAATTCAAGCAACAAGAATAAAAAAGTTGCTTATAAACATTTTCATTTTTTCATATTTAAATTTAAAGAACAAATAAGAAAAAAATTTTTTTTTTTCGATCGCAATTTAATCAGCGAAAATAATAAAAATGTCGATCAAACTTTTTATTTTTACTAAATATAAGTATCGAAGAGCATAAATGACACTGGTCATTTCTTTCGAAAATGACCGCAATAGGGTCCATTTAAGGCATACATTTTACCTCTTTTTTGTGAACAAATTAAATATCTCATAAACAAATATTTTTTGCTAAAAAAAATATGGGAACTTGAGGATGATAAAAAGCAACTTATTACAAACTAACGAGCATGTAGCTCTTTTTTTATGGAATACAGAATTATTGAAAATTTAACGATTTTTGACTATATTTTTGCGATTATTCCAATAAATTATTAACAAAATTGAATGTAATAGGGCTTAAACTATTCGTCTTTAAGACCCTTATAAGCATTATAAATTTCAGACATCCTATTGAGAAACAAAAATAGCTAAATCCAAAAAACATTGATTTTTCACAATTTTTTACAAAAAAACATTGTTTAAAAAAATACGCCAGCCCAAATTTTGAGGGTCTTTCTAAAATTTAATATCTTTTGACCTAATGAACTCATTTTTCATTTCAGTAGCCTGTTACTAATTAAGTCAAATTTTAAGGTTTTTCGAGCTAATTCTACTGGACTAATAAGCTTCTACATTCCTAAACCACAAACCATAAACCCATTAATCATAACCCATAAATCATAAACCATGAACGTATAAATCGAAAACCCATTAATTAATAAACGATAAACCCATATACTATAGACCATAAACGATAAACCATAAACCCAGGAACCATGAACCCATTAACGATAAGCCTAGGAACCTTGAACTCATATACCATTAGCTCATGAATCATAATCCACAAACCCATGAATGATAAACACATAAACCTTTAACCTATGAACTATGAACTTATAAACTATGAACGCATAAACCAATAGACCATAAACCCAGAAACCATGAACCCATAAATTATAAACCATGAACGCATAAACCAATAGACCATAAACCCACGAATCATAAACCATAAACCATAAACACCTAAAAGATAAACCATAAACCATATACCATATACCATAAACACATGAACCATAAACCCATAAACCATCCACCATAAATACATAAACCATAAATTCATAATCCATGAGACCATAAAACCATAAACTTATAAATCATAAACCATACATCCATGAACTATTAACACATACACTATTATGTCGTGAACTGTAAACTTATAAACCATCAACCCATAAACCATCAACCCATAAACCATAAACCCATAATCCCATAAACCATAAACCAATAAACCCATAAACCATAAACCCATAAACAATCAACCCATAAACTGTAAACCCATAAACCATAAACCCATGAACTATAAACCCATTAACCCTAAACCCATGAGCCATAAGCCCATAAACCATAAACCAATGAACCATAAACCTATAAACCCATAGACAATAAACCCATTAACCATAAACCCATAAACCATAATCCTATGGACTAAAAACCCATGAATCATAAATCATCAGCCATAAAGCCATAAACCATAAACCATAAACCCATAAACTATAAACCCATGAATCATGAGCCCATAAATCATAAGCCCATAAACTCTAACACCATAAACCATGAACCCTTTTAATTCATAGATCATGGGCCCATTCACCATAAACCCATAAGCTAGAAACTCATGGAACTTAAGCACATGAACCTTAAATCCATGAACCATAATGGATTAACTCATAAACTTATAATAATAAACTATTAACCATAAACTCATAAACCATAAATTCATCAACTATTAACCTAAGAACCATAGCCCCGAAAGTCATAAACCCATAAGGTCATAAACCATAAACCCATCAAACCACGAACCCATAAACCATAAACCCATATTCCAATAACCCATAAACCATAAACCCATAAACCATGAACCCATAAACCATAAACTCATAAACCATAACCCATAAATCCATAAACTATGAACCCATAACCCATAAATCCATAAACAATGTACCCATTAATTATTAACCCATAAACCATTAGATCATCAACCATTAGACCATCAACCATAAACCCATAAACCACAAACCCATAAACCACAAACCCATAAACCATAAACCCATATACTATAAATCTATAAACCATAAACCCATAAACCCATGAACCATAAACTCATGAACCATAAAGCCATAAACCATAAACCCATAAACCATAAACCCATAAACCATAAAGCCATAAACCCATAAACCATAAACCCATAAACCATAATCCTATGAACTATAAACCCATAAATCATAAATCATCAGCCATAAACCCATGAATCATGAGCCCATAAATCATAAGCCCATAAACTATAACACTATAAACCATAAACCATTTTAATTCATAGATTATGGGCCCATACACCATAAACCCATAAACTAAAAACTCATGGAACATAAGCACATTAACCTTAAACCCGTGAACCATAGTCGATTAACTCATAAACTTATAAATGATAAACTATTAACCATAAACTCATAAACCATTAATTCATCAACCATCAACCTAGGAACTATAGCCCCGAAATTCATAAGCCCATAAAGTCATAAACCATAAACCCATCAACACATTTACCCATAAACCCATATTCCATAAACCCATAAACCATAAATCCATAAACCATGAACTCATAAACCATAATCGCATGAACCAGAACCCATAAATCCATAAACTATGAACCCATAAATTCAACCCATGAACTATTAGACCATCAACAATAAACCCATAAACCCATAATCCATTAACCAGTAAACCATAAACCCATGAATCATAAACCCATAAACCATAAACCCATATACCATAAACCCATAAACCATAAACCCATAAATCATAAACCCATGAACCATAAACCATAAACCCATAAACCCATAAACCTATAAACCATAAACCCATAAATTATAAAGCCATAAATCCATAAACCATAAAGCCATAAACCCATAAACCATAAACCCATAAACCATAAACACATAAACCATAAACCCGTAAATTATAAACCCATTAACTATAAATCCATAAACCATAAAACCATAAACCATAAACCCATAAACCATAAACCCATGAACCCATAAACCAAAAACCATAAACCTATAAACCCATAAACCATAAACCCATAAACCCATAAACCATAAACCCATAAACCATAAACCCATGAACCATAAACCCATAAACCATAAACCCATAAACCATAAACCCATAAATCCATAAACCATAAACCCATAAACCCATGAACCATAAACCCATAAACCATAAACCCATAAACCATAAAGCCATAAACCCATAAACCATAAAGCTATAAACCCATAAACCATAAACCCATAAACCATAAACACATAAACCATGAACCCATAAACCATAAACCCATAAACCATAATCTTATTAACCATAAACCCGTAAACCATAAACCCATAAACCATAAACCCATAAACCATAAACCCATAAACCATAAACCCATGAACCATAAACCCATAAACCATAAACCCATAAACCATAAACCCATAAATCCATAAACCATAAACCCATAAACCCATGAACCATAAAGCCATAAACCATAAACCCATAAACCATAAACCCATAAACCATAAAGCCATAAACCCATAAACCATAAACCCATAAACCATAATCCTATGAACTATAAACCCATAAATCATAAATCATCAGCCGTAAACCCATGAATCATGAGCCCATAAATCATAAGCCCATAAACTATAACACTATAAACCATAAACCCTTTTAATTCATAGATTATGGGCCCATACACCATAAACCCATAAACTAAAAACTCATGGAACATAAGCACATTAACCTTAAACCCGTGAACCATAGTCGATTAACTCATAAACTTATAAATGATAAACTATTAACCATAAACTCATAAACCATTAATTCATCAACCATCAACCTAGGAACTATAGCCCCGAAATTCATAAGCCCATAAAGTCATAAACCATAAACCCATCAACACATTTACCCATAAACCCATATTCCATAAACCCATAAACCATAAATCCATAAACCATGAACTCATAAACCATAATCGCATGAACCAGAACCCATAAATCCATAAACTATGAACCCATAAATTCAACCCATGAACTATTAGACCATCAACAATAAACCCATAAACCCATAATCCATTAACCAGTAAACCATAAACCCATGAATCATAAACCCATAAACCATAAACCCATATACCATAAACCCATAAACCATAAACCCATAAATCATAAACCCATGAACCATAAACCATAAACCCATAAACCCATAAACCTATAAACCATAAACCCATAAATTATAAAGCCATAAATCCATAAACCATAAAGCCATAAACCCATAAACCATAAACCCATAAACCATAAACACATAAACCATAAACCCGTAAATTATAAACCCATTAACTATAAATCCATAAACCATAAAACCATAAACCATAAACCCATAAACCATAAACCCATGAACCCATAAACCAAAAACCATAAACCTATAAACCCATAAACCATAAACCCATAAACCCATAAACCATAAACCGCAAACCATAAACCCATGAACCATAAACCCATAAACCATAAACCCATAAACCATAAACCCATAAATCCATAAACCATAAACCCATAAACCCATGAACCATAAACCCATAAACCATAAACCCATAAACCATAAAGCCATAAACCCATAAACCATAAAGCTATAAACCCATAAACCATAAACCCATAAACCATAAACACATAAACCATGAACCCATAAACCATAAACCCATAAACCATAATCTTATTAACCATAAACCCGTAAACCATAAACCCATAAACCATAAACCCATAAATCCATAAACCATAAACCCATAAACCCATAAACCATAAACCCATAAACCATAAATCCAGAAACCATAAACCCATTAACCATAAATTTTTAAACCAGAAGCCCATAGACCATCAACCCATAAACTATAACCCATGAATCATAAACCCATAAACCCATGAACCATAAACCCATAAACCATAAACCCATAAACCATACACCCATACACCATGAACCCATAAACCATGAACCCATAAACCATAATCGCATAAACCAGAATCCATAAATCCATAAACTATGAACCCATAAATTCAACCCATAAACTATGAACCCATAAATTCAACCCATAAACTATTAGACCATCAACAATAAACCCATAAACCCATAATCTATTAACCAGTAAACTCAAACCCATGAATCATAAACCCATAAACCATAAACCCATATACCATAAACCCATAAACCATAAACCCATAAATCATAAACCCATAAACCATAAACCATAAACCCATAAACCCAGAAACCCTTAAACCCATAAACCATAAACCCATAAACCATAAAGCCATAAACCCATAAACCATAAAGCTATAAACCCATAAACCATAAACCCATAAACCATAACCCGTAAATTATAAACCCATTAACTATAAATCCATAAACCATAAACCCATAAACTATAAACCCATAAACCCATAAACCATAAACCCATAAATCCATAAACCAAAAACCATAAACCAATAAACCCATAAACCCATAAACCATAAACCCATAAACCATAAACCCATGAACCATAAACCCATAAACCATAAACCCATAAACCATAAACCCATAAATCCATAAATCATAAACCCATAAACCCATGAACCATAAACCCATAAACCATAAACCCATAAACCATAAACCCATAAACCATAAATCCATAAACCATAAACCCATAAACCATAAACCCATAAACCATAAATCCATAAACCATGAACCCATAAACCATAAACCCATAAACCATAATCTTATTAACCATAAACCCGTAAACCATAAACCCATAAACCATAAACTATAAACCCATAAACCATAAACCCATAAACCATAAACCCATAAACCATAAATCCAGAAACCATAAACCCATTAACCATAAATTTTTAAACCAGAAGCCCATAGACCATCAACCCATAAACTATAACCCATAAATCATAAATCTATATATCATAAACCCATAAACCATAAACCCATAAACCATTAACTTATAAACCATACACCCATACACCATAAACGCATAGACGATGAGTTTATAAATTATAAACCTTACAATGCACTATAAGACGATCTATAGTATAGACCTATAGTATCTAAACTTTATGATAAATATATTCTCTGATTATAGTAGCGCGAAAATAATATAAGGAACTATACTTTATTACTATAATATATTATAATACATGAATATAGTATCAGTACAATCCTAGACTATAGTTCACTACGGTCATAGATTATAGTTTTTTCTGTAAGGGATAGCATATGAAGTTATTTAAAAGTATGTCACATCTTTTTCTGGAGAATCGCGGCAATCTATTTATAATATTTTCGAAAGTAAAAACCGATTTTAATCAACGGTGGCTCACGATGTTCTAACAAATACAACAGTTCGCAAAATAATTACACTTTACGAAATTGCATTCACAACTGCGGTTTATGTATTTTTGTATTTAGAGAAAGAAGGCGATTTTAAATCACTGTCGTTGTAATCCTGTTTACCTTCTGTTAATTTTGAATATTTTTTGAGATTTGTTTATAGATTAGCGAAATAAAGCGCTACTTTTTATGTATAATCTGAATAAGCTCCAGCACTAATTTGCTTAGTCACCAGAAAGTATGTGGTCTTGGACTTGTCGAAAACCCATATAGATAGTCAAGTTTTCTCTGCGATATGAAAGGTTGATAACAATTATGATTTACAAAAGAACATGAGAATTTAATTCTCTTATGTAGAAATTCTTAACTGAAAGTAATGTTCAAGATGACTTATTTATATAAAAGTTACGTAACGTGTCTTTGGATGAACTGTTGCGGTAATCCGATTATAGAATTTATGAAATCCACAGACTTATTTATTCGATGCTCGCTCATGACATTTTTATTAGATTTTTATTGTGTTTGTAGTCATTAATATTTACAAAATTACATTATTGCTTGCGGGTCATGAATCATGACTTTTAGAAAAAAAGGTTAATCAAGATTCGTGTCTTCGCAATTCCCCTTAGCTTTGGTCGTTCTAGAATATTTTCTTAGTTTTCATTTAGAATTTGGATAAAATGGTGTAATTTTTATTCATGATATCAACCCTGGTGAAAATAATCAGGTGACAAGTCACCTGATTTATCAGGTGAGTTATCATGTCAAAATATCATGTATCGATTTTGTTGGTTTTTAAAACTTTCAAAAATTTTGGAAAATTTTGAACTTAGAACATTTTTTAGATAATTTAGTCTTAGAAAAAATTTTGACTAATTTCACAAAAAAATTTCTAAGTTTAAAAATTTCGAAATTTTTCAAATATTGTTCTAAATTGACTAAGCATGGTTTAAAACGTGTGAAAACCAACACAATCGTTACGTGATATTTTGGCACGATAAATCACCTGATAAATCAGGTGACTTGTCACCTGATTTTTTTCACCAGGGAAATCATTCATGTACTCCTATAGCCTTATTATCAGAGAGTATATGGTCTTAGTTTTATCTCATGTCCATATTAAAAGCGATATTCTCTTCGCTCAGTAAATGATAAATAAAAATTATGTTTTATGAGTTGATTTATTAATCTTATTTTCTGATGTATAGTGATTTTAGCTGAAGTGATATTATAGCGGATGAAGATATATAAAAATATGTCACATCTTTTCCTGGAGTATGGCGGCAATCAATTTATAATATTTTTAAAAGTATAAACAGTTTTTAATGGATAGTGGCTTATGATTTTCAAATAAATATCACAGTTTGCGAAATAATTACACTTTACGGAATTGCATTAACGAATGCGGTTTATGTATTTTCGTCTTTAGAAATAAAGAACATTCGAAATTACTGTCGTCGTAATCCTGTTTGCCTTCTGTTATTTTCGAATATTATTTGAGATTGGTTATAGATAAGCAAGATAAAGCGCTACTTTTGATGTATAATATGAATAAGCTCCGACACTAAAACGCATAGTCACCATAAAGTATATGGTCTTCGAGTTATCAAAACTCATGTAGATAGTCAAGTTTTCTCTGTGATGTGGAAGGGCGATGACAATAATGACTAACAAAATAACATGAAAATCTAAATTTTCAATGTACAAATATTTAACCTGAAGGAATGTTTGGGGGCGACTAACTTAAATAAAAGTTACGTATTATGTCTATTTATGGACTGTCGCGGAAATCCGATTTCACTGAGAAAACGTTTTCTAAACGTTTCTTAAACGTCCCATAAACGTTATATATTTCTAGAGAATCTAAAAAATGCGGAAATATTTTACGCTTTAGAAACGTTCTAAATGCGTATTTTTGTTTGAATGTAAAAACGTATATAAGTTTACCAAACAACGTTTTTAAAACGTTTTCGAAACGTTTTGTGCTGTTAGGGTTATTTTTTATGCATAATATAAAATCCTTAATGTACTCCTATAGCCTTGATATCAGAAAGTATTTGGTCTTTGTTTTATCTAGTGCCCATATTGAAAGCCAAATTTATTTCGCTCTGTAAATGATAAATGAAGATTATGTTTTAAGGATTAATCATTAATCATATTTTCTGATGTATTGCTATTTTAGCTCAAGTGATATTATAGCTGATGCAGTTATATAAAAGTATGTCACATCCTTTTCTGGAGTACCGCGGCAATCTTTTTATAATATTTCCCATTGCATAAACCGTTTTTAATGGATGGTGGCTTACGATGTTCAAATGAATGCAACAGTTCACGTTTGGCTTATATATTTTCGTATTTAGGAATAGAGGAGAATTGAAATTACTGTCGTCGTAATCCTATTTCCAATTTGTTATTTTCGAATATTATTTAAGATTCGATTATAGATTAGCAAAATCAAATGATACTCTTTATGTATAATATGAAAAAGTTTTGTCACTAATTTGGATACCAACACAGCATAAGAGGTTGCTGCAAGAATTCAGTTATATGTTTTGAATTACTGAAACCTTGCAGCAACCTTTTATGATGTGTGGATAGTCACCAGAAAGCATATTGTCTTAGAGATATTAAAAACCTATATAAATAGTCAACTTTTCTTTGCGATGTAAAAGGTCGATAGCAAACATGACTCACAAAATAACATGAGAATCTAATTTTCTTATGTACAAATGTAATGTTTAAGGTGATTAAATTATATAAGAGTTACGTATTAAGTCTATATATGGACTGTCGCTGTAATCCCCTTTTCGGAATTTATCAAAGCCACAACTTTATTCAATCGATGCTTGCTCGTGACAATTTTATTAAGGTTTGATTGTATTTGTAATCAGTAATATTTACAAACTTGCATTAATGCATGCGGGTCATGAATCATAACTTTAAAAAAAAAGGTTTATTAAGGTTCGTGTCGTCGTAATCCCTCTCAGCTTTTGTCATTCTGAAATATTTTATCAGTTTTGATTTTGAATTCTCAAATGGGGGCGTTATATTCCATGCATGATATGACGCGTAAAAACACAAAAACGTTTCAAAAACGTTTTTGATACGTTTTCTGGTAAACTTATATACGTTTGTGAATTTCTACAAAAATACGTATTTGAATCATTTTCATAACATATAATATGTCCGCATGTTTTAGATTCCCATGAGTAATGTAACGTTTATGGAAAGTTTAAGAAACGTTTCGAAAACGTTTTCTTGATGTAAATTTAAGCAACATAGAATATCCAAACGTTTCCTCAACGTTCAAAAAACGTTTTATTTGGTATAATTTTCTTCTCCATATAATAATTTTTTAGAATGATAAAATATTACGTTTAAAAATCGTTTTGGAAACGTTTGGACATACAAGCCAACGTAAGTTTTCACCGAGTAAACCTTTCTTAAACGTTTCTTAAATGTTCCATAAACGTTATATTACTCTTGTGAATCTATAATATGCGGACATAATTGAAGTTTATGAACGTTTCAAATACGTATTTTTCTCGAAATTTACAAACGTATATAAGTTTTCCAGTACACGTTATTAGAACGTTTTTGAAACGTGTTGTGATGTTAGGAAAATCTCTAATGTACTTTTATAGTTTTTTTATCAGAATGTATATGGTCTTTGTTTTGTCTAGTGCCTATATTTAAAGTCCGATTCTCTTCGCTCAGTAAGTCATAAATAGAAATTATGTTTTTAGAATTAATTCATTAATCTCATTTTCTGGTGTATCGTAATTTTAGCTTAAGTGATAATATGGCATATGAAGTTATATAAAAGTATGTCGAGAGCGCGGTGGCGTAATGGATCAAGCACTTGCCCCCAACGCGGAGGGCGTGGGTTCGAATGCTGGCCAGGTACCTCTAAACTTTTTTTCGAAAGAAAATTAGCGTATGTGCTATTCGTATCGCGACTTTTCAAAAATCCGACCATATTGGGTTTCGGTTGATTGTTGGTCACAAAAGTGGCTGATTATCCATCGGTAGTCAAATTTTTCGGTATGGTGGGTCCGAAAGTCTAGCCTGATATAATGTGTTAAACGGTACTGGGCAGGGACTCCGTCGACTCTACTATGGAAAAAGTTTAATCATATAGAGGACAATATCCTTTATATATTAATCTTTTTTTTAAAAAAAAAAAAAAAAAAAAATATTAAAGTATGTCACAGTATTTTCTGGAGTACCGCGGCAATCTATTTATAGTATCTGTGAAAGTATAAACCGTTTTTAATTGATGGTGACTTACGATGTCCAAATAAATACAACAGTATGCAAAATAATTACACTTTATGGAATTGCATCAGCAATTACGATTTATGTATTTTTGTAATTAGAGATAGAGGACATTCGAAATTCGTTTCGTCGTAATCCTCTTTGCCGTCTGTTATTTTCTAATATTTTTTGAGCTTAGTTTATAGATTAGTGAAATAAAGTGCTGCTTTTTATGTCTAATATGAATAAGCACTGGCACTAGTTTGCACAGTCACCAGACAGTATATGGTTTTAGACTTGTCGAAAACCCATATAGATAGTCAAGTTTTCTCTGAGATGTAAAAGGTCGATAACAATTTGGCTCACAAAATAACATGAAAATCTAAATTTCCAATGTACAAATTCTTAACCTAAAGTAATGTTTGAGGGTGACTAAATTATATAAAAGTTACGTATTATGTCTATTTATGGACTGTCGCGGTAATCCTTTTTTCGGAATTTATTAAAGCCACAATCTTATTTACTTGATGCTCGCTTATAACATTTTTATTAAGGTTTGATTGTATTTGAAATCATTATTTTTTTCAAATTGCACCTATTCTTACGGGTCAGGAATCATAGTCTGTCGAAAAAAAGGTCGATCGAGGTTAGTGTCGCCGTAATCCCTTTCAGTTATTGTCATTCTTGAATATTTTCTAAGTTTAAATTTTGAATTTGGAAAGCAGGGTGATATTTATTGTGCATAACATCTATTCCTCTATGTACTTTATAATATTTTTAAAAGCATGAACCGTTATGGATGGTTGTTTATGATGTTTGATTATATAAAATAGTATGCGGAATTATTAACCATTACGAAATTGCATTTTCTATTATGGTATATGCATTTTTATATTCAAAAAGAAGGACAATTTCAGTGGCTTTATTCGCAATCCTGTCTTGACTCATGTTATTTCCAAATATTATTTAAGATTCATTAATGGATAAGTGATACGTTATTTCATATTTTACATGAAAAGTAGCTCCTTTTCATGTAAAATTTAAAATAGCTTAGGCACTTTCTTAGCCTAGTCACTAGAAAGTATATGATCTTGGTATTCTCAAAAACCTGTATAGATAGTTTAGTTTTCCTTGCAAAGTAATATGTGGATAACAATCATGACTAAGAAAATAATATAAGAATATGATTTTCTAATGTAAAAAACTTCGTCCAGAAGTGATGTTTAAGCAGATTAGCTCATATGAAAAGTACGTAACATGTTTATTTATAGAATGTCGCAGTAATCCGGTCATAGAATGCATGAAGATAGGATGTAAGTCATTTTCTTTTTCTCTACCCAAAATTGCTACCTTTTTTAACGTGGCATTCTTCCTCCATAGTATATATACTCTAAGGAACAAATTGGGAAAAAGGGTCAGCTACTTTTCTGAACGTACAGAAAAAGCATTTATTTACAGTATATATCAAAGATCCGCATTGTTTGTTTCTTAAGTATCATAAAAAAATATGCAAAAATTATTACTTAAAAATAATAGAACAGAGCATTAATTTATTTTGTCACAGACTGTTATTAAGTACGGGATTTAATATACGTTAAACGCGTATTTATTGATTTTTAACAATGGATAATTACTGAATTAACTTCTATAAAACGAACTATTTTTGTCTAAAGCTGATTGTATTAGACATATTCTGGATTACAGAAGAAAATATAGCAACCTAAAATATTACATTTAAGGCAAAGAAACAGATATAACATTCACATTTTTAAAAAAGATTCATATTTTTATAGGCCAGAGTGGGGCAAGTGATTCTAGTAGTGAACTTAATAACACCGTATAATGCATAAAAAAGTTTCCGTGCAGCCCTGATAATGCACCGAAGTTTCCGGGCAACCCAGATAAAAAATTAAAAAGTTTCCGGGCAGCCCAGATGAAACATCATAAAGTTTCCGGGCAGCCCGAATGAAAAATCAAAAAGTTTCCGGGCAGCCTAGATAAAACTTCATAAAGTTTCCGGGCAGCCCGGAAAAAGCATCAAAAAGTTTCCGGGCGCCAAGATAAAACATCATAAAGTTTCCGGGCAGCTCAGATAAACATAAATAAGTTTCCGGGCAGCCAGGAAACTACCATTGCAGATACAGGTTTTCCGGGCTGCCCGGGAACTACCAAAAAATCCCGGAAACTACCATTGCACTTCGGGGATCGTCCCGGAAACTACCATTATACACATATATATATATATATATATATATATATATATATATATATGTATATATAGTGCATATATTTTGCGTTAAGTATAAGAAATTATGTAAAAAAAAAGTTCTATTTTTTTTTCCTTTCTTATGAGTTTTGGACTTTTTCTTATTGCGCACATTCTTCTTTGACGTAATTTTTCTTTTCTTTTTTTTCTCTTTATTTAATAATTTTGTGAAAGGATCAGCAGCAGTTCGAGCTATATACAATTTTTTCTTTGTCCCTACTTTTACTTTCCATACGTGGGTTTTTTGAATGCCGGCCAATTTAGGGGTCTTAAGCCACTCTTTTATTTTGCTTTGCCTAAAAACTTCAATATCTTCTTTTGGCAGTAAGATTAATTTAATAGCGTCAGTGTTAGGTTGAACTTTTCTTACAGAAGCATTTGCATCTTGTATTGATTCAACATGACAATTTTGAAGATTATGTCTGGTTGCATAGTGTTTTACTAATCCACCGACGCCATCAACCGCACCTTTCCCATGCCCCGTAGCTGAAAACAACCATTTTTTATCGTTAGAAGCTTTTTTCATTTCATGTAATTGAAATCGATTTTTGAAATGACTTGCGGCTCCATCTGTTATAATCGATATTTGTTCTATTGAATCAGTTGAATCATTTTTCATCAAATCAATGATTTTTTGCATCGCCAACAAGGCATGAGCGGAATCATGTTTTGTATCATCACTGACGACAGCAAAACTTTTTGTTACTGTTCTTTGATAACAAACAGCTGTAAAAATAGAAATCTGTTGATTGACCCAGTGATTGCCTTGAACAGGACTACTGAGAATCACCGCCCAATTTTCAGCAAAATCACCATGCAGTACAAGATGTTTAGAATTAGTTCTGGCCATCTCTTTTTCCTCTTTTATGGCTTTTCGTTGTATGTTTTTAATATACATGTGGACGCTTGTTTTCACCGTCCAAATAGCAAGATTATTTATAAAATTGGACATTATTAATGTTTTTTTACGAGTTGCCCATTTTCCCACAAAGCAAAAACGATCTCATCATGTTTATTTATGGTTTCCAATCCAAACAAATTTAAATTAATACCACGAGTACCCGGGCATATAGAACAATCTTGGAAATAGCACTGCTCTGATGCATTTGTACAAACAATTGCTGACAAAAGCATGGAGCGAAGATTATTCAGATCTGAATACTTTCCTCCGATGAAATTGTTAATACAGTTCACATATAAATCAAAATTTGCACAGTAAATGCAGGGACAGACTTCTTTAATAGGATTCAACATAACAAACTTTGGTCTTAAGGTATAAAACTTTGTTATGCCCATTTTTATTTCTGGATGTTCTTGTTTGAATAATTTATATATCTCTTTTAAACTGCGCGTTAGAAAACGTTTTACTTTTTTTTCTTTTTTTCCATTTTCTTTAACGTCACAACGTCAGATTTATTGGGACTTTGACGTGTACAGTTGAAATCGTCATTCAGAAAATATTCCACTTCGATTTTCGTAGACTTTTCGACTAAGGGATGACCAGTGTATACATCAGGTTGAGAATATATTCCCTTAGTTTTTACAAGCATCCGTGCTTTATCAATCATGTAAACAGTCACTTCGGGAAAGATAGATAAAATTTTAGATTTTGATACCGACAAAGGAATCAGAGTAAGAATTTTAATTTTTTCATTGATACTGCCACAAATTTTAAGCGCTACTCCCAAATTGTTAAACCATTCATCGCAGAAGCATTGAGAAAAACCATCATTGGATGCATCAATTGAAACATTGTATGCTTCCGATAATTTGCAGCTAGTTGCAGAGGAAAATGAAGAAATTAATTCTGATTTCTTTCTCGTGACGTATGTTTCTAAAGAAGAGTCATCAACAGCTCTCTTCCTTTTCAGCGGTGAAACATTACCGAAGGAACTTGAAATTAAAGTCTCGTTCAAATACTCAATCCGCTCTGGAGTGCTTGCACGAAAATCGTGGTCTTCAGTATGGACCAAGTAAGCATCATTATCTGAATCGATCGCATCAATAATTTTCGTTGAGTCAATTTTCTCGATGCGTTTATAACAGTTGAAACATACATAATCAGAACTATGTACCGCCTTGTCAGGCAAATGTTGCTGCAGATGTTCTACTAAATTTTCCAACATTCTAAATTTGGTAGCGGTATTATAAACAATTTTTTTGTGTGATCCAAAAAAATTTGGACACTTCCGTCTCTTCTCAGAATAAGTTTCAGACATATTTCAAAATGAGTCTCAATATCTAGAAATTAAACGGTATAAAAGATGTAAGATAACTACCATGAATAGCTGCTTTCTTAAGTGAACTTAAGGCACTTAAATTATCTATGCGATATTTAGCCACCTAGCGGTATATCTAGATATCTACGTATATATACATCTGTTATGTAAATATGAAAATTTTTTCTAAATTTTTTTTATATCTCTTACTAAACCAAAATATTCGAAATTCCACACCGATGAAAATATAGGTCTTAAGGCTACCTATCCATAAAAAAAATTTGAGACAAAAAAAAATGGCTTTTTTGAGAAAAATGCATTTTTCATTTTTTACAAAAAGTGCAATTGCACTTCCGTTTTTTTGTTAAAAAAAATAAAAGACGGTGGAATTAAAAGAGCATCCTCTGTAGCATTGAACGAGCCTAAATTTATTTATAAAGATCACTATAGGGATAAAAACGATTAAAAAAAAAAAAAAAATTTCGATTTTTGAGAATTGAAAATTTATAAGTAATTTTTAAAAAGTGCATAAAAACTGCATTTTTGATGATATTGAAAAATAAAAAAATACGTATACGCTTATTTTCAAAGTAGAATAATACAAAAAATTTTTAAGCAGTTCGGAGAGATAGGTGCAGTCGGTCTGCATGATTTGAGATGGAATCGGTCATATATACATACAGTGCCGCTCAAAAGCTCGGAAAGATTTTTATTGAAACCAGTCGAACTTTAAAAGGTCATAGCTCCAAAACGGCTTGACCAATTGAAAAAATCAAAAGAAATTTTGAAAGATCTCGATAAATTCTATCGATTTATGTCAGGTGTGTTGCCATTTTTATTAAAAAATATAATATTCTGGTAGATTGAAAAAAATTTTTTGTTTTTTAATTTTTTTTTTTTTTCATTCAATAATCTGTAATTTTTTGGGAAATTACTGGATCAAAAAAATATGCAAAGCATTTTAAAGAAGAGCATATTTCCTAAATCTAGCAACTTTCTGCTACATTTCGTATGTGCGGAGTTCTAAAGAGTTCCAAAGATGAGTGGGGACATAAAATACTTTTACAAGTACAGATCTATATGTAAACCTTTAAATTCAAATATTAATGTTCCGAAAATATATAGACATACACAAATATATATATATATATATATATATATACACTCGACGGACATTGATTCGTGTGGAACATTTTAAAATTGTACAATGCTATTGGATAATACTGTTGTATCGGTTATTCTCATTGGAGTATTTCAAAAACGTTCCACACGAATTAATGTCCGTCGAGTGTATATATATATATATAAACACACACAAAATTTCCGGACCAATTTCAGTTTTTTTATACTCTTGACATTTTTACTTGACTTTTATACCATGACATTTGACATCTCCACGTGATCGTGTTTGTTTATATTTTAAAGTGTGATTAAATTTATGTTTTAAGGTACGATAATGACATTATTATTTGTTGAAAAAATTGTGTAATAACGATATCTACTTTGTCCAAAATTTGTTTATTGTTTTTGAGGTGTTTAACTAAAAAAATTATGTTAAAATTAATCTATTTAATCATCAAAAATTTTTAAGAGAATTTAATTATGACATTGTTGATTTAAAAAAAAATGTTAGAAGTCGGTAGAAACTATTATTTATGTTAACTGTATGAAATGTTTGTATTCTCTAAAATGTTAGATTAATACAATAATAAAGAAAATAAACTATGTTAACTGTATGAAATGTTTATATTCTCTAAAATGTTAGATTAATACAATAATAAAGAAAATAAACTAAATTAACCAATAAAAAAGGCACTTGTATAATTAACTATACACATTACTTGAATAAATCCTTATAAAAAAACTCCACGTTCATTTTTCGAACGTTTATAACTTCGCACATACCAAATGTAGCAGAAAGTTGCTGGACATTAAAAATTCAAGAACTTTGCTCTTTTTTAAAATGCTTCGCGTACTTTTTTGATCCAGTAATTTTCCAAAAAGTTACTAGCGATTATTTGAAAAAAAAATTGAAAGAAAATTTTTTTTTTCATATGTTTAATTATTATCTTCTTCAATAAAAAATGGCAATACACGTAACATAAATCGATAGCATTTATCGAGATCTTTCAAAATCTCTTTTAATTTTTTCAATTGGTCAAGCCGTTTTGGAGTTATGACCTTTTAAAGTTCGACTGGTTTCAATAAAAATGTTTCCGAACTTTTGAGCGGTACTTATATATATATATATATATATATATATATATATATATATATATATATATATATATATATATATATATATATATACATATATATATATATAAATTAACATAAAATAAATTATAACATAAATAAATTAATAGAATAATTAAATTTATTTATTATGTAAATTTTATAAAATAATATATTATCAATAAAAAACTATAGTATTATAAAATATTCATCACTATTATTTATTTATAATTATTTTTAATTGCTACCCATATGAAAATAATTTTTGTGAGAAATTGTGAATAACTGTTAATAATTGTAATAAACTACCGCAATTGAGACATTAATAAGAATTAATAACAGTAAAAAACAGTTAATAACAATTAACAATAGTTAATAATAGTTATGAACGCTAAATAACAATTATTAAGAGGAGGTCACGTGTCTCTGTCCTTTTCTAATCAAAGAAATGATTTTTTTACAAAAACTAATAACTTTATCAAAAAATGAAGAGAAAGCCGCATCTTGTATAAAAAAAAGCAATATTTTCTTTGATAAGAAAAAATTAATTTTATTGCTTTGTTTTCAAGAAAACCTTGAAAAACTTAAATCATAGAGGTTAGGGTGGACAATTTGGTTTTTTAAGGTTTTTTTGAGAACGAAGCAATAAAATTAATTTTTTCTTATCAAAGAAAATATTGCTTTTTTTGATACAAGATGCGACTTTCTCTTCATTTTTTGATAAAGTTACTAGTTTTTGTAAAAAAATCATTTCTCTGATTAGAAAAGGACAGAGATACGCGACCTCCTCTTAACTGAAAGTCATGATTATCAATAATTATTTATAGTTATTCACATTTATTCACATTTATACACATTTATAAACATTTATTAACAGTTACTCACATTTTCCAAAATTTTAGAATTGGTGAATAATTTATTATTATTTATACTTATTTATAATTATTTATATTTATTTGCAATTAGTTACAGTGAATAATAGTTATTTATACTTTCTTACAGATATTTACAGTTTTTCACATTTATTAACAGTTACAGTTTTTCACATTTACAAAATTTTTCGCATATAAATAAAAAAAACGATTATACGTGTGAAAATTTTTGAAAGTGTGAAAAAGTGTGACTAACTGTTAATAAATGTGGAAAATTACAAATATTTGTAAATAACTATAAATAAAAGTAAATTATCAATATTTACAGTTAATCATTATTTTTATCTATTCGTAACAATTATTAACTGTTATCAACTGTTATTAATGTCTCAATTGCGGTAGTTTATTATAGTTATAACAGTTATTCACATTTTTTCACATTTTTACACAGTAATTAACAGTTATTCACAGAAATTATTTCTATATGGGTACGTATACAAAATAATACATTTCAAAAAACTTTTTATTAAAAAAAAAATCATATACTTATGAAAATTAATTTAAATATTATTACAAAAATAGAAAATATGAAAAGGATAAATAAAAAAGGAATGAAAAATATTAAAACAATAAAAAAATTAAAAAAAAAAAGTGGTCCTGACCGAGAGTTGAACCCGCGCACCCAAAAGGAAAGGTGCGTACGCTACGCACTAGACCAAAACTGCTTCAAACAAATTCCGGCGTGAAATGATACATGCTCATCTGCCCCTTGGTTATTTAAAATAATTAGATTTTAAGATTAAAATTAATTATGAATAATTTTCAAGTTTTAGATGTCATATATAGTTTATTCTAATCAGATTTGTTTTTCTAAAAAATTGTAATTCTACAGTAATAATAATAATTTTTTTTTATTTAATAGATTTAAAAAATTTTAAACAAATTTGATGATGAACGTTCAATTATTTAATTAAACTTTTTCATTTCGAGTTGAAGCTAAAACCCAATCAAGTCTGAATATGAAAGCGGCTCATCTGTTCCGAATATAGTGCACGTACATACTTGCAAATGTTTTATAATCTAAATAGATGATATGTTTACATCAATAATCTTGAGGATGAAAATAAGTCATCGATGAAAATGTTTGTTGGTTATGTACGCACCAAAATTAATTTCAAGTTTTTTCGAGCGAAAATTAAATACAAAATTTGTGATATGTTTACAAACAATTTTTTAGTTATTAAATAAACCTCAATTTAGAAACTAAAAATATAACAAGTCCGACGCCAAAATCTTTTCGATTATTTTATTAAGTGATTTCAGTTCGAATTGGAGCTAAAACTCGATCAACTCTGAATATAATGACTTTTCATTTCTCTCGAACATAGTCAACGTACATACTTGCAAATGTCTTATAATCGAAATAGATGATATGTTTACATCAATAATCTTTAAGATTAAAATAACTCAGCAATGAAAATGTTTGTGGATTATACACGCACCAAAATCAATTTCAAATTCTTTCAAGCACAAATTAAATACAAAATTTGTTATAAACCGACGCATTGGCCGAGTGGTTCGGCGCGCGCCAGGCGATCTGCAAAGTTAAGCAGCATTGGCCACGGTTAGTACTTGGATGGGTGACCGCTCCAAAGAACCCCGAGCGGCCTTTTCTGACTTTCTTTGTGTGACGGTCGCTTGGGTGTGCTGGCCACATGACAATGCGAGCGGAAGGTGTGGCAAATACGGTGTAGGTGCCCTTGTACAAGGGTCACCTAATACCGAATTGGCTATATACACCGACCCATTCCGGAGAAGGTTTTCCCTAAGCATTTATCCCACTGGGTTTGGCTACAGGGTTTTTCCTTCTTCACGGGCATTACCCCGGGCAAATGCGGAATGGGGTGGGAAGGGGGGAAAATTTGGAATTGGAATAAATAAAGGTGTGGGGAATACGTAGAAGCCAATTACCGGCGTACGTGGAAGCCACCAAATTTTTTAATTTTTTACAAAATTTGTTATATATTCACGAACAGTTTTTTTAGTTTTCAATTAATCCTCGATTCAGTAACTAAAAATATAGCAAGTCCGATGTCAAACTCTTTTCAGTTATTTTGTTTAGTTTTTACAGTTCGAGTTGAAGCTAAAACCCAATCAACTCTGTATATAAAAGCTATTCATTACGTTTTGAACTTAGTTAACGTACATACTTGAGAGTATATCGAGCGCATATAAGAGTGGTTCCCAATTTCATTTCTGCTGAGAGAAATATCATCTCCATTTGAGTCTAATCTTTTTTCAAAAAGGATATTAAAATTATTTCAGTAGTACTCTGAAAAAAAAACCCGAATCCAGCGCTGCGAAGTTGATCGTGTTAGCGGGATACGAACAACACTCGAAGCATAAGTACACACAAAATCGTAGTAGGTTTATGCGTGACTATACCGCAGTCAATCATTGCGACCGTCTGTACAGTATAGTAATGCGAATCCGAGTGGAGCGCTGCGACTGCATTACCGAGTCAATCGCTTCGACTCGTCGGCATCATCCATGCCGACAGCCGAAATCGGGCACAACTTTTAGCGTTGCGTGGTTGCTTGCTTCGACTCGTCGGCGTCTCGCTTGCCGCAAGCCAAGACCGAGCACAGAGACAACGTTGCGAGTTCGTATACTTCGACTTTCTAGATTCTAATACTGCGGAAGTCGATATTAATACTTTACGTCAATTTAAATTATGTGTTAATTTAATTTTCATTCAAAAAGTATTTATATGATTATTAAACAAGTAAATGTTTTAATTCTTTAATATTATTTAGATTAAATTTTATTTATTAACATATTATATGAAACGTTTATTAAATTAAATAAAGACTAATGTTTCGTTATACTTTAATATTTACTCGAATTTCAAAAATTAGATATCTTGTTTAAGAATATTCATTAATTATTTATAATAAAATGAAGTTGACCAATATTTTACATGAAAATATTTACTAAGTCGACTTAATCAGTTAATATAATTTAATGAATATCTATCTAAATGATATCTGATAAAAAATGTATTGGTATATTTTCTTCAAAATTAAGAAGAGAAAAAAGATCTTATAATCAATTATAAAATGAATATTTTTCTGATTCTTGAAGTTTTCAGTTATTTCCCCGTTGAAAATGAGAAAATTAATCAGGCAAGTTTCCTATTAAGTTATTTTGCATATTGAATAATAACCTTTCACCGATCAAAAATTCAATTACATTCTATATTTTATTTATAAGAAAAATGATTCTATTAAATTTTTACTTTGGTTGAACAGTTTTGAATCAAAAATTCATTAAAACATTAATTAAAAAAAAGTATTAGAGATCTAAAATTTATTTTTTCTAATTTGGGATCCAATTGTAACTTATTTCCTTAATTTTATCAAGTTTTATTTTTTAACTGTGTCAGTGAACATATCTCATATACATATATACAAGTGTATTATTTTATTAAAAATTTATTAAATATGATAAAAGAATATTTGAATAAAATTTAATTCAAATAGAATTCAAAGATTTAAAGATAATTTTTTAAACGTTCTAACTTCGTATGCAACTTTGTTTAAACAATTTTCAAATAGTTACCATTTTCTCACATTAAAAAATACACAACTGTGTTTGCGAAGAAATTGTCCGTTTCGAAAATAATAAACAAAATTCATAAATCGAGTTTATATGGAAACATTTTGTAATTATGATAGCTTTCAAATCAATAACATCAAATGATTTTTCATTCCATAAATATGCTAATGGATAACAAATTTATGTATTTTTGTTTTGAATTATACTTTATAAAATTATGTGAGAATTCTTTTCTAATTTCAAACAAATATTTTATTAAAACTTTATTTCATGAATGTAATTATAAATTAATATTTTTAAATTTAAGGTATCAATGATTTAAATTAAAACTTATGTATCTAAATTAATGATATTTTATTAAAATTATAAATATAATATTTTTTCAAATGAAATAAATATTTAGCACTGTATAACCTATATTTTTAATTGAATGTTCAATGCTATTCATTTAACTAAACAGTAATTTATACGTCTCTTTAAGTTAATTACATGACAATATAATTCTTTTTCTTAATAATTGTATAGGATATATTCAATGAAAGTAATATCTTATATACTTGTGCATAGATTTAATTTTTAAATAAATTTACTAGGAGAGTATCATATGTTTGGATCACAGATTTTGCTCAAACTTTGTGATAAATTTTCAGAGAACAAAATATAAAAAAAGCTAAGTTTATAATCACAAACGCTAAATATTTCCCTAGTCCAGTCAATTAAAGAATATCAATAAAAAATTTACTAGATTTGTAAATACTCATAGCTATTAAGCATTAATAAAACTAAAATAAAAACTATGCTCAAATCCTTTCAAAATACCCTATTAAAAAAAAACACGTGTTTGTTGCACGTGAAAAAAGCACGTGTAAAAAATACGTGTATTTTACACGTGTTTTTTTCACGTGCAACAAACACGTGTTTTTTTTAAATAGGGTAGCACTTGCACGATACAAAAATTTTTTTTTTCCAAAAGTCACAGCGTAATAAAGATTGGACCAAATTTCAGCTTTTATTATTAATTAAAGATTTGAAAAGAAAATTCAGATCCAACCTTTAATGCGCTATAACTTGGGGAAAAAATATTTTTATATACTGCAAATTCTATTTATAAAGGATTTGGGCTCAACTTTTATTTAAAAAGAATTTTAAGCTTGTAGCTATTAATGCTTATAAACTATAAGTGTTTGAAAATCTAATTATTTTTTTATTGATATTCTTCAATTGTCTGTTATTAGGGAAATACTGAGCGTTAGTGTCTATAAATTTAGCTTTTCCCATATTTTGCTATTCGAAAACTTATCCCAAGGTTTGAGCAAATATTCGTGATCTAAAGATGCACTACTCTCCTTATTAGTGAAATTTCATTTTTTAAAACAAAGAAATTACAATTTTAGAATAAGAAAATACTTATTCCAAATTAATTAGTGTTTGATTGAATATCGTTTATATATAAAGTATATCACTATTTTACTAAGAAGTATACATAGAATTTTCAAAGAATGAAATCTTTTTTTAAATGTAAAAAATATTTTATTGACATATCTACACATTTAATTTAAAAATTTACTTCCTGAAATGAATTATATTTGACTCAAGAAATATATATTCTTTAAGTAAAAATATTTTATTCAAATTAGCAAGTATTTGCTTTTTTTCAATTAAATGTAATTAAAAATCTTTAATGATACAACGACTTTATTAAATCAATAAAATATCTCATCAATTATTTTTTGGTCGAAATTATACAATTAAATTCTGGTTTCATTCCTCATAAATCTTCATCTTTTTCTATTTACAATATTTTCGTCTATGCCTACATTACTTTTGTATAAGAAATGTTTTGACAACGAAAAATTTACTGCTAGAATGCATAAATTATTTCTTAATCAAACGTTTAGCTTTGTCCATTACAAAAAAAAGGAGTCTGGTTCGAGGGGCTATTCACTTAAAAAAAAGTGTCAAAATGATTACAGATTTCATATGATTTCAAATGATTTCAAAATGATTTCAAATGATTTCAAAATGATTTCAGAAATATATTTTTATACTTGTAATTTCAAACATTTTCAAAACAGCCTATGGTAGGCAGTGATTTCAAATGATTTCAAGCAAAAATTCTATGATTTCAAATGATTTCAAGCAAATTTTCTATGATTTCAAATGATTTCAAGCA
Source organism: Anastatus disparis (assembly GCA_017163975.1). Taxonomy (NCBI): domain Eukaryota; kingdom Metazoa; phylum Arthropoda; class Insecta; order Hymenoptera; family Eupelmidae; genus Anastatus; species Anastatus disparis. The sequence continues at coordinate 7,358,654 of JAFFSR010000282.1, forward strand.
AATTTTTTATGATTTCAAATAATTCCGAAATCATTCCAAGATAATTAAAATTAATATTTATGAATATCAAGCTTACTTTAAATTATAATCCCTAAATCGTTATTATTGAATCATATAAAAATTAAAATAATACCTATATTTTAACACCACAAAAATAAAATAAAAAAACAAAGAAATTGCATAATTAAAACAAAAACTTTTTATCACTTTAGTAAATAAAAAGACCAACAATGTGTTCAATAATAATAAAATTATTCTAGATTTGTACTTATATTGGCTATATGCATAGCAGAAAACACAAAGTTAAACTGAACTGACAGTTGTAAAACAAATGAGTATGGACAAATTATAAACACGCATCAACATGCACACTATATAAATCTATTTTCGACGACCGACTATAGCATAACTTTTGTTTTTAACTGAATGTTGTATACCTTGCTTGAATTTCAGGCTCGAACTTATAATCGACACTCAATCCTTAAATAGGACATTTTATTCTTATTTTTTTATGATGAGGAAGTAAGATGAAATAATATTTGAAAACTGAGTGTCGCCTATGAATTCTAGTTTTAGTTATAATGTTTGTATAACATAAAATTAAATTTTTAAACACAAAGTTAGTTTAAAAATTGACCAACATAAGAGCTAATATCGAAAAACTTATCAGCCGTGTGTGACAGATACAAAGAGAGAAATTCAAACATAAGTAAATAATGCTTATTTACTTATTTATAGATCTTATTTAAATTTTTTGTTAGTATTTTTTTTTTCATTTTTCACATATATTCTTTTTTATTTGTTTTGATATAAATTATCTTTTACATAAAAATTTTTTGTGCGATGCGTTTTGCTTATGATTAAAATCATTTATTTTTTTTCAATTCCAGAAAAAAATTCTAATAAATATTTATATATTATACACTGTTAAAAATTATGAAGTTTGCTTCCGATACTATTATTGAAATTTCAATTTCTACTTTAAATTATATACAATTTTATATTAAAATTAGAATAAAATTATTAATTTTATATTAAAATTACAATAAAATTATTAATTTTATATTAAAATTATAATAAAATTATTAATTTTATATTAAAATTATAATAAAATTATTAATTTTAATGAAATGTTTGGAAGCTAGTTTCATATTTTACATTAAATTTAATATTATTTTTAACAGTGTATATCAATACTATTCCCCAAAAATCAAAAATTATTTTATTTATCAGAGCAGCTCATATTAATCTGGTATTTAAATAATATTTAGTATTATATTTCTGGTAATATTTTAAATTGTAAACTAAATACAAAAATATTCATTGATTTCAATGATTTTAAATGATTTCAATGATTTCAATTTGAATAGTTTTGATTTCGGTAATCATATTGTGCACATAAAATTTAATAAAATATTTCAATGATTTCAAATGATTTCAATGATTTCAAATGATTTCAATAATGATTTCAAATGATTTCATCTGAAGGTGGTCAATGATTTCTTATAGTGAATAGCCCCTCGGTCTGGTTAATTAAACAATATAACAATTTTGTCAAAAAAATGTTAGTAAATTCAAAGATTTTTATAAAATATTAGAAATGCAAATTTATAATTTACAATAGGCATGATGCAAATTATAAATAAACGTTACTAAAAATGATATTAATTTAACAAAATTTATTTCTCAGAAAGAACTATCGAATGAAAGAAATATTTTATTCACCTGTGCATGAATTCGATTTTGAAATTAACTCACAAGGAGAGCATTGCATTTGAGTTTCGGATTTTCTCTTAACTTGAGGATATTTTTTTTTTTTAATTATGAAATAAGCCGCGTCAATTTGGTCTAGCGCTCAATTTTTCTAAAGTTATAAGCATTTATGTCTAAATTTAAAAATTTTTCGTTTGCTTTATAGTCGTACAGTTTTTAAACTTATTATTCTGGAAGATTTGTATTAATATTAATCACTAAAATTATTTTTTTACTAAAATATTCATTAGATAAGAGACTTAGATACATCTATTATAATTATATGTAGATTTTTAATTATCTGAAAAGAATGCTCACAAGGTACTGTGCTTTAATTTTATTAAAAATTGATAAGTACGTATTAGTCAATAATAAATTAGAAATTTATAACTTTTCATGTGCATTGAAGATTATTATTTTTATTAAAGATTTTTTCAAAGCCGTGAGAAAACATATAGATTAGTAATAATTTACTGATTTGAAAAAAATTATCCAGGTGCTTCATATTCTTTTCTGACAGAGTTAAGAACTAGGTGATAGAAAATAATATTAAAATGCGAAATAAAAGTAATTTTTTTTAAATTTCACATTACAACATAAATATGTTTATTCATCCATCATAAAATTTCGACAACGAATGAACGAATATATTTAAGTCTTAAGAGGCGGCCGTATCATTCTGTCCTTGTCTAATCTAAATTTTCGTTATTATAAATAAATAAAATATTTTCATAGAAAAGTAAGACAATCGCCCAATAGAGCAAAAGACAAGCAAACGATTCTTTTCTATAAAAAAATATGATATTTTTATTATTTTTCGAGTGAAGTCTGAAACGGAAAAACAATCGAACTTGATTGAGTTGATTGAACTGTTTTTTCGTTTGAGACTTCACTCGAAAAATAATAAAAATATCATATTTTCTTATAGAAAAGAATCGTTTGTTTGTCTTTTGCTCTATTGGGCGATTGTCTTACTTTTCTATGAAAATATTTTGTTTATTTATAATAACGAAAATTCAGATTAGACAAGGACAGAATGATACGGCCTCCTCTTAAAGATGAGACGACTGTCGTTCTTTAACAATTTTTATTATTTTTATATCAAAGGTAAATATTTTTCTTGCCTGATTAATTTTCTCATTTTCAACGGGGAAATAGCTGAAAACTTCTTAATTTGCAAAAGAGTCAGAAAAATATTCATTTTATATTTGATTATAAGATCTTTTTTCTCTCCTTAATTTTGAAGAAAATATACGAATACATTTTTTATCAGATATCATTTAGATAGATAGATATTCATTAAATTATATTAACTGATTAAGTCGACTTAAAAGGAGAGTATCACATGTGCGGGTCACAGATTTGTCTGAAACTGTGAGAAATAGTTCATCTTACCTAAAAAACATGTTTCCTAAAAGTATAGAGTCTAACGCTCAATATTTCGCTAGTTACAGTCCATCGAAGAAAATCACTAAAAAAGTTACTAGATTTTCAAACACTTACAGTTCTTTAGCATTGATAGCTAGAAGCTTGAAACTTATTTTAAATGAAAGCTGAGCTCAAATCCTTTCAAAAAAGCACTTGCAGTATGTCAAAATATTATTTTTTCCCAAAGTTTGGACCGAATTTTAGCTTTTATTTTAGCTATATTTTTATTAATGTTCAAACAGGAAAATTAAGGTCAAATCTTTATTACGCTATAACTTTGGGAAAAAATAATATTTTGACATACTGCAAGTGCTTTTTTGAAAGGATTTGAGCTCAGCTTTCATTTAAAATAAGTTTCAAGCTTCTAGCTATCAATGCTAAAGAACTGTAAGTGTTTGAAAATCTAGTAACTTTTTTAGTGATTTTCTTCGATGGACTGTAACTAGGGAAATATTGAGCGTTGGCCTCTCAAATTTTGGCTTTCTTCATATTTCTGCACCCAGAAAACATTCCCAAAATTTGAGCAAAAACGGTGACCCGAAGGTGAAACACTCTCCTTGTAAGTGCAAGGATTTGAAAGAAAGGCACAAAAAATTATTTACGATTGGTCCAAAAATCCGTTTAGAAAATTAGGTGATCTAACGGAGTTTTTGAAACGCTTGTATCCTAATACTTCTTTTTCCAGAAAGGATAAAGTATGTCCTTCATATTACAGAATATTTTTAGATGAAGTGAAAATATACCTATTTTATCTACCTCAAACAGTCAACAATCTTTGGAAGAAGTTTTTTATAGTAAGGCTGTAATAGAGCAGTTTAATCAGACTTCAAGTAATTTAGAATTAAAAATTTTACCAATTAAAATGCCTCAGAGTATCAATATAAAAATGCGAAAATCCTGTGCTCTTCGAAAAAGAAAACAAATAAACGATGATTACCTGTAACTAGCGAAATATTGAGCGTTAGACTCTATACTTTTAGGAAACATGTTTTTTGGGTAAGATGAACTATTTCTCACAGTTTCAGACAAATCTGTGACCCGCACATGTGATACTCTCCTTGTTAGTAAATATTTTCATGTAAAATATTGATCAACTTCATTTTATTATAAATAATTAATGAATATTCTTAAACAAGATATCTTATTTTTGAAATTTGAGTAAATATTAAAGTATAACGAAACATTAGTCTTTATTTAATTTAATAAACGTTTCATATAATATGTTAATAAATAAAATTTAATCTAAATAATATTAAAGAATTAAAACATTTACTTGTTTAATAATCATATAAATACTTTTTGAAAATTAAATTAACACTCAATTTAAATTGACGTAAAGTATTAATATCAACTTTCGCAGTACTAGAATCTAGAAAGTCGAAGTATACGAACTCACAACGTTGTCTCTGTGCTCGGTCTCGGCTTCTGGCAAGCGAGACGCCGACGAGTTGAAGCAAGCAACCACGCAACGCTAAAAGTTGTGCCCGATTTCGGCTGTCGGCATGGATGATGCCGACGAGTCGAAGCGATTGACTCGGCAATGCAGTCGCAGTGCTCCACTCGGATTCGCGTTACTATATTGTACAGACGGTCGCAATGATTGACTGCGGTATAGTCACGCATAAACCTACTACGATTTTGTGTATACTTATGCTTCGAGTGTTGTTAGCATCCCGCTAATACGATCAACTTCGCAGCGCTGGATTCGGGTTTTTTCAGTGTAATAAAATTGAATTCACATACAACATTTGAGCGAATTTTATATGCAAAAGTTTTTCCGTGTAGCATGATCCAAATGAGCTTGTCGAGAGACTACGATTATTAATAGCCGAACGATCTGCTGGAAACAATAATCACAATAATGAAATCCAATCAATTGTAGAGGAACTACGTGAAGCCGGACATATATATTGACGTACACAATTTTCAAATCAATAGTAGTAACATGAATCTCGATGTGTTTGGAAGAAAACTTGAGAGCTCGCAAGTGAGTTGTGGTCCTCGAGGTATTGAATTCAATTTTACATCAGGTGGTAATTTAGATTTAGAAAATAAGCGGCTTTGCAATATTGAAGAGGCTAATCATCCAAATGATGCTATTAGTTTGAATTCACTAAATAATATCCTACAGAAAGAAGTTGATTACTTATCTTCTAAAATTATAGAAGTTGCTAAAGCTATACAAGAATATGAGAACAGAGTTGAAATATATAAAGCAGAAATAGACGAAAAATTAACTTATAATTATGATATGACTCAACGAAATTTTGCAAGTATTAAATATATTATTAAAGAAATGAATAGACAATCGGATATTGCTAAAGTTGAAGTTTAAGATGGAACGTCAAAGAGTAGTTGAAGAGCTACACAAGCCAGCACGTCGCAGGTACAAGCGAGGAAAATATGACATACGTGGATTAGATGAGTCTTGGCAAGCTGACCTTGTAGAAATAATACCTTATTTTAAGGAAAACAAAAGTTTTCGCTACTTACTAACTGTTATAGGTATATTTTCAAAGTATGCGTGGGCTGTACCAGTCGAATCGAAGAGTGGCAATGATGTTACTCTAGCCATGAAGTCAATATTAAAACAAGGATGGGTGCCATCGAATTTACAAACCGACCAAGGAAAAGATTTCTACAATTCAAACTTTCAGAATCTTATGAATAAGTACATCATAAATCACTACTCTTCCCATAGTAATCTTCATGCAAGCATATGTGAGCGCTTTAATAGAACTCTAAAATATGCAATGTGGTTAGAATTCAGCAAACAATGGAATTATAAATGATTGGATATTCTGCCTAAGTTAGTGAAAGCATACAATTTAAGAAAACATCAGACAATAGGAATCGAGCCCGAAAACGTTACGAAGGTAAATGAAAAATAAACCAAGAAAAATTACCCAATTGAAAAAAGACCTGTAAAAAACCGAAATTCAAAGTAGAAGATAAAGTGCGAACAAGTAAGATAAAACAAGTTTTTGAAAAAGGTTATACACCAAATTGGTCAACTGAAATTTTCACAATAACAAGAGTTGTTAAAACCAATCCTGTAACTTACCATGTCAAAGATTATTATAATGAACCCGTCTCTGGCGGCTTTTATGAAATGAGAAAATTCAGAAAATTATGTATCCAGAAATTCATTTGGTAGAAAAAGTTTTAAAGAAAAGTGGTAAATGTGTATATGTTAAGTAAATAGGTCTAAGTAGCAAGCATAATAGTTGGATAGATAAAAATGAGATTATTTGAATAAGCTAAGACGTATTTTACAACGTATTTTAGTGTAATAAATAAAAAAGAAGAAATTTAATTTTATTATGTTCATTCATTTAAGTTATGTATATATATATTTTTACAATCAATATTTTCTTTTTATGATTCAATATAAATATAACAATTATAAGCAGTGGTGATAAATAAAAAAAAATTGTATAATGTTTAATAATTTTCATTCATTCATGTATTCTTATTATTTACAATTTACAATAAATAGTTCGAAAATAATTTTATGAGTATATTTTATTTATTTTAAGCCCAATCGAATTTAAAAGAAGATCCTCCCAGGTATATTGCAATCAAACGGAGTTTATTTGTATAATCACAGAGATTGTAGAAAAATTCTTCATCTTTTAGGATTGCAGATGAAATCTTCTCTGGTAAGAAGACTTGAAAGCTTTGGTCGAAATCTGCTACGACCTTGGTACCAAATCTTGTCTTGACTTGTTTCAGTGCAGTCACCATGTACTGCTGCTCTTTTTCTAAGTCTCTGACTTTTTTCATTGGCAGAAAGTCGCTTCCAGCAATCTTGTTTAATGCTGATAAATCCATTCTGAAAACAAGAAAAAGTAAAAAAATTAAAATTCCTGTTAGAGAAAAATTTTGATGGAAAAAAGTCAATTTTAGATTTTTTTGTGCAAGGTTGATCGTCCTCAAGCTCTTCGGTTACTTAAATGCGCTCCTTATCGTGGTCCGTTGGTTGATATAGCCCATTCTCCACTTCGATGTCTGCCCTTTTCATTGCTACTTGTAATATATTCTTTTTTTCTCCTTCCTAGGAACTTGCCCCCTCCATTGATGGATGCCAGTCATTCATGAACTCCTGTAACACATCATACTCAATGATAATTTGCTCGTCTTTATAAAGTGTCATCCCCAGTCGCTCTGCACTATTTTCATTGGTTACTTCATCCCTTCTCTCGATTCCCCTCTCTCTTTCATTCTCTGTAGCATCCATCTCCATTCGTGCATCACCCCTCCTCATTTCTACCTCCCGCTCTTTTCCTTTTTTTCAACAGACATTTTTGTTGCATATTCCCTCTGTACTTCAAGTGCAGCTTGCGCCATCTGTATTTCTTCAATTTTATAATGTCCCCAAGGTAAAGTATCTGTACTATCAGACAGTAAAAATCTCTTATCATCATGGGGACTTAGAGCAATTTTTCTCTGTTTTTCAGCATGCACCGTGTGCAATTTTGAACGGATATTGCACTGTTCACGGTATATAATAGTGAGATCCTGGAGACAGCTTCAGTAATCCTCATAAGTAATTGATTTTTTAACAACACTGGACTTTTACCTTTGGCTTTCTTTATAACTTCTCCTCCATCGATTGAAATACTATACATTTCGCTTCGTAATCCTATAAATTCTGTCATTATCTTACCATTACATTCGTTTTTCATCAAATCCGGAACTTTCTGATTAACTCGAGGAATTTTTAACGGATTGTTTACTTCATAATCAGAAGTATCAAATTGATGTATGTCCTCTTTCATTATTTTGTACATGTCAACGTCCTCAACTTCGTATATGAGACTATCAGTATCTGTATACAAAAGTTTGCATTTGTCTCCAACTCGCTTTTTCATATACAAATAATGAAAATCGTAAACTAATGTTTTTGATAATTCTAAAATGCAAAATCCAACATAAATTGGTTTCTTGATTGTGATTCTCGTTCTCTTCATTTAAATGGCAACCAAATTCTCATAAACAATAGCACAGTTGTGAAAATTTGGTAGAGCTATGCGTGCTTCTGCTCCATATCTACCAGTGAATTTATTTACCAATCGGACATTAACTCGAGACCGCTCTCGCTCAAAGCACTTACCGTAGAACACATTGATTAACGATTTATAAAAAAGTTTTTCAAATTCGTTCTTAGCCTGCATTCTTTTTTGAGTATTCAATTCCACATAAGGTTTGAGCCATGCCTCCTGCTTGAAACTTAAGATTCTATGCACTTTTTTCAGTCGAAGCCCACTTCCCAACACTTGTCTAAGTGTTCGATAGCAAATAACATACCTATCCTTGTTTTTCAAAGCAGAGAGAAATTTCTTTTGTTTCGAGCTATATGGCGCACGATGCTATGCGCAGAAAGGAAAATCTCGATGTTCATCGTGTATTTCCTCAGGATACTCCAAATCTACTTCAGCAATATATCATATATCTGAATCTGACAGTGCGTTGTAAAAGTTTGGATTCGTCTCATATTCTACCCATTTGAATTTTCCGACTGGCAAATATTGAACCATTGCCCATCCATAAAGATTATTAATATCAAAGTACATAAGTGTTTTCATTTTCTGTTTTTCATCATATGAAGAGCCCATATATGGATTGTTCGCCTTGGCATAGCGATTACAGCATTGACTTATTTCTTTCCGAATACCTGCTCCAATGAACATCAACATATCTATATCTGTAAGAAGCTCCAGCTCTACTTTTGTCGTTTTTAGCGCTGCTGAAAATGTCAAGCCTGGAGACGTATAAAAGTGAGCTGGACATAAACCGTAAGCTTCAAAAGATGTTTCTCGGAAACTTTCAAATATATCTGCTAATAGTAAAACATCTGTTTTTAAGTATAAATCCGAATACTCGCCTAATGTCCTTATATTGAACTTACTCCAGACTTGAATAGCATTCTCATAGTCTTCATCAGCAATATGAAAATCGGTGAGTTGGTTATAAAACTGATTTTTCTCTGGTAATTTTTTAACTAATAATTTATCCAATACATCTACAAAATCATATGGGAATATACCTTTCCGTTTGAGAAAATCAATTTTCTCATCAGTAAATCCATCAGTTCGAAACTCTTTTATTAATATCGGCACACTTTCCAAGTATGATGCAAGCTTTTCTAATGACGAAGGAAGAAAACGCCAAGAATCTATGAATCTAAAACTTTGGTCACTGCCATCTATGTATTTTGTGAAAGGAATATATTTTTCCTTACTATGTGGCAATAGCGTAACTCGTCCTCCCATCAATGAAGATGTGGCTACCTCTTTCAAAATGGAGTGTGTATCGTTAATGAGGTTATGAAAAACCACGAGAATAAATTTTGAATACTTATAATTCAAATTTCATGTGAAAAAATAGATATTTTTATAAAATTTGCATGATAAAGTAAATTTTTTTTCATTGAAATATAACTATAATTAATATTTTACCGCCCTGTGAGATGACAGTGATCTTGTACTGCGAGTTCTTCATCACGGATTAGTTTTCGGCATATATGACAAATGGTTGACCTCTGAAAAGATAATTCTTCTAAATCCGTGAGTTTTAATGGTTTCGGATTCTTGTAGAGTTTATCAATTTCCTCACTGATTGATTTTAATTCTTGAACAAACTATTGTGAAGGCGTCTGTCTATCTTCAATATTTTTTCTATTTGACTTATAAGCAGATAAGCTGCCATCAAAGCTACATTTTATATAATATCCTATGCTATATGCTTCATGAAGTTGAAAGGCAGTCTCATTTATTGTAGGCTTTAGTAAACATTCAAAATCAGCATAAATAATAAAAGAAACTTTTTCGCTCTTATAATAATCTACAAATTTCAGAATGTTATTCTGAGAGTCAGGTAGATTAATTCGACAATAATTCAAATTTTTACAATCATTTTCATGAATTTGCAATCTCTTTTAATTATAAAAGACTTGTGAACATCTTTCACAATTGAATGATTCTACATGTGTCTTAGATAGTTGAGAACTCAGAAGACGAAACATGTTTTTTATCCAAACCTAGTGGTATTTAGGTAAACTCCTATCATCCTATCTCCTAACTCCTATCATCAGAATGATTACACAGCCCCACAAAAAAAGTGTCAAAACCCACGGACCAGACCATATACATCTTATATTTTTGGGATCGCTGAATCCGAATCCGTGGTCAGTTTGACCCCATCACCTGAGGGTCAAGTTCATTTGAAGGTCAAATCTACGAAATTAGTGGAAACCATATTTTAACAGTATATATTTATGTTTTTGGGGTCTCTGAATCCGAATCCGTGGTCCGTTTGACCCCATCACCTCAAACTGTAGGTCAGTTTAAGGTAAAATATACAAAATTCGCCTAAAACAAACCTAAATTCATGCCATTTATTTTTTCTTACTATATCTCACACGTTTCTCGTCAAATGATCGGTGTAAAGGTTTCCTTTTACGTTTTTTCCCAGTGGTTTTGCAATCACTTTTCAACATCTAGCAGTAATCAGTCAGCATACTAGTATCCCATCTACCTTCATAACGTTCCTCCATTACTTTAATGTCTTGGTGAAAACGCTCTTCCTGTTCTTCACTATAATCTCCAAAGTTGTCAGGTAAACTATCCAAGTGATTGCGTAGAACATGTAATTTATAGTTCACTAGGCAACCCATTTTCTCAAAGTTCTCAACCATTTCAGATACAATTTCTTTGTAATTTTGAGTCCATAACTTTACACTTTTGTCTTTTTGACCCGCTGGAAGTGAAAGGTTGTCATCGTCGTCGTCATCATCATCACCGTTATTTTCAATTTCTTCATAACTATCGCTTTCATAGGATTCATCTATTAAATCATTCTTATCAATTGTATCTCCATTAATGCCGTCATGGACTTCATTGTTATCTTTATCATCGTGTTTTTCATCGTCGGAATCTGATTCAATTGATAACCTCTCAAGAAAATCTGATTCTTCATCTCTTCTCGTTTTTTCGATAGGTCTTTTTACAGAAATAACATCAGCATAATTCTCAGTAGTTTTGTTTTTACTATTCATTACAATAATTTTGGTGTTATAGAAGTAACAATCCTTTATTCTATCTGGTAGATACCATTCCATTGGGCTATCAAATTTAACTTTGTCATCTTTTTCTTCGTCATTATCTTCGTCATCATGTTGACTCGACCATAAACAGTTTATGTTTTTAAGGTTGCTGAATCAGAATTTGTAGTCCGTTTGACCCATCACATCAGGATCAAGGTCATTTCAAGGTCAAATCTACAAAATTCGATTTTAAAGTCAAATCTACAAAGGTAATTTTAAGGTCGAATATATTAATTTCATGCAAAATAAACCTAATCCACGGTATCTTAGGGTTGTTGTAAAATATTGAATAATTTCAATTGAATACAAGGTTACTTTAAAGAATGAAAGATCATATTTAATTTTCTCTTATTTGTGAGATCGGACATTATACAATTTCAAAATGCATTAGAGTTTTCTGTGATACGTGAAGAATTTTGTAAAAAATTAGCGTGTCTTTTCTTATTGTATAAATATACGTTCAAATAAATAAGAAAAATTTAAACATGAATTTTTTTCGTTAAAATAACCTTTACCTGCTGCCGCGAAAAAAACTGTAACGATGACACTGCTCCAAATGGGGATGTGTGAAATGATCCGCTCATGAGCTTGTCGAGGTATCGATGTCAGTGGAAGCACACTGCCTTGCAGGGGGACGTTGGGGTATGAGGATGAAGCTATAGTGTGTCCAACGACAAGTTGACATTGTCCTTGTCAAAGTCGGAAAGCTCTTATACTTAGCTCCGGAGAGGTATAAGAGTTATCACCTTCGGAACAGCAGACTCACCTGCGACCAGGATTCCTAACGTACGGGGTTATATTAAAGACCATGGATCATTTACCCACTTTACATCTCGAGGGCACATTTGTCCAAAGAACAGTAATCTTTTTTGTTTTGTCTGTAAAGTATTCACTCCGCTGAAATATCGAAGACATTTTAATGAAAATCTTTAAAACATTTACAAAACTTGCTTCAAATTGAAAACAGATGTAAATATAGAAAAGTGGACTCCATGTAGTATCTGAGAACAATGTCGCAAAATGCTATGCATGTGGGATAAAACAAAAGAAGATGACAAAGTTAAATTTGATAGCCCAATGGAATGGTATCAACCAGATAGAATAGAGAATTGTTACTTCTGTAACATCAAAATCATTGTAATGAATAGTAAAAACAAAACTACTGTGAATTATGCTGATGTCATTTCTGTAAAAAGACCTATTGAAAAAACGAGAAGAGATGAAGAATTAGAGTTTCTTGAGAGGTTATCAATTGAATCAGATTCCGACGATGAAAAACATGATGATAAAGATAACAACGAAGTCCATGATGGCATTAATGGAGATACAATTGATAAGAATGATTTAAAAGATGAATCCTATGAAAGCGATAGTTATGAAGAAATTGAAAATAACGGTGATGATGATGATGATAGCGACGATGACAACCTTTTACTTCCAGCGGGCCAAAAAGACAAAAGCGTAAAGTTATGGACTCAAAATGAACTAAACGACTTAGTTAGAGAGTTCAACTTACCTTAGGATGGAGCAGAACATTTAGCTTCATCTTTAAAAGCCATGAATCAGTTGGCAAATTCTACTAAAATATCTTTTTACAGAACAAGAAGCAAAAGTTTCGAACCATATTTTGGAGAAATAAATCATGATGGCGATAAAATAGTATATTGTAAAGATGTAAAAGGTTTGATGGATGAAATTAAGCCTAATGTATATTAAGTCGAAGAATGAAGATTGTTCATAGATTCATCAAACAGAAGTTTAAAAGCTGTATTACTACATAACAGGAACCACTATGCCTCAGTTCAAATAGCGCACTCCACTACAATGAAGGAAACATATGACAATCTGAAAATTATAATACAAAAAATTCAGTATGACAAGCATAAATGGCTTATATGTGGCGATTTGAAAGTTTCTGGAATATTGTTAGGACAGCAGTCTGGATTTACAAAGACGCCATGTTTCTTGTGCTTATGGGATAGTAGAGACCGTGCAAAGCACTATACAAATCATAAATGTCCTGAAAGAAAATCTCTCGAAGTTGGAAAAAGTAACGTTGTAGCTACTCCATTGGTTGACCCGAAAAAAAATCTCATTGCGCCATTACACATAAAACTTAGAGTAATGAAACAATTCGTAAGGCTTCAAATAAAGATGGTCAGTGCTTCAAATACTTGGAAAGCAAGTTTCCAAATAAATCAGATGCGAAATTGAAGGAAGGTATTTTTGATGGTCCAGAAATTAGAAAAATGATGTCTGATGATCAGTTTATTAGTTCCATGACAAACATTGAAAGAGCTGCATGGCTTAGCTTTCAGGAAGTTACCGAAAACTTCTTGGGTAATCGCCGAAGCCCAAATTACAAAGAAATTGTATCCAAGATGGTTGAGAACTTTGGGAAAATGGGTTGCTTAATGAACTATAAATTACATTTTCTACACAATCACTTGGATAGTTTTCCTGACAACTGTGGAGATTATAGTGAAGAACAGGGAGAACATTTTCACCAAGACATTGAAGTGATAGAGAAGCGTTATCAAGGTGGATGGGATACTAGTATGCTAGCTGATTACTGCTGGATGTTGAAAAGAGATTGTAAAACCACTGGGAAAAAACGTAAAAGGAAACCTTTACACCGATCATTTGATGAGAAACGTGTGAGATATAGTAAAAAAAATAAATGGCATAAATTGAGGTTTGTTTTAGGCGAATTTTGTATATTTTACCTTATACTGACCTCCAGTTTGAGGTGATGGGGTCAAACGGACCACGGATTCGGATTCAGCGATTCCAAAAACATAAATATATACTGTTAAATTATGGTTCCCACTAATTTTGTAGATTAGACCTTCAAATGACCTTGACCCTGAGGTCATGGGGTCAAACGGACCACGGATTCGGATTCAGCGACACCAAAAACATAAGATGTGTATGGTCCGTGGGATTTGACACTCATCGAAGTAAAAGTCTTGGATGATGAGTAAATTGACATGCTTTTCCTTTTTTTCGATGTGAATTGCTTTTCCTTGATTTTTAATGTGGCAGATGATACTTCAAACTTTTATCCAAACTTCTTCAACATGTATACATTTACTGAAATATTATTTAGTTCTTCAAATTTTGCAACATTTTTAAGTGTCACTGAAAATTCTATATTATTAAATTTCAACTTGTTTTCATGCTTGTTATATTGATTAACTCTGTTAGTATTAGTTTCACTTGGATATATTGCTTAAAGGATAGCATACTTGAAACATTGATTATCATTGTTACGAACATTGACACATGCTTTTTTTCTTTTGTATAAATAGTGGTAGAGGAATGTACGAGCTGCCCTTGATCGGAGAATATTTTTTCATATCTATACTCAGACTTATAATACTTTTTAGAGCCCAGCCAGAATCTTTTTCCTGAAATTCTTCTATCTGTGTTAAAATAGAATTTGATATTTATTTTGAACCATTCTTCTAGATCTGTTGACATGAAAATTGAAGCACTTGTGGATGTAAAATATTTAATATCGGTCATTTCTTGATTACTTTTCTGTATGGAAAATTCTGCGGTGAAATCCGAATTCACTTTCAGAGCACTATATTCTTCTAAGCATGACTGTGCATGTACTTTAAAGAGTTCTTGGGCATCGTTGAAAAAACTTAAAATATATGGGTAAATCTTTCATAATGTTAAAATTTCACCTGCAACAAATTAAAAAAAAAAATACAGGCACACGTGTAAAACTAATTTTCTCTGAATGTTGACGTATTATAATGAAAGAAAAAAATCGTGTTACTCACTTTTAAGGGTAGTCTTTTTAACAAACATCAAAAGACAGATTTTCGAGTAAATTTTTCATAGTGTTAAAATTTACTTTCAATAAATTTAAAAAAATTGAAGACACATGTATCAAATTTATTTTTTTTAAATGTTGATATATTAAAATGATAATAAAAGAAAAAATCGCATTACTCACTTTTGAAGATAGCTTTTTTTAATATAAGACATTTAAATATATTCATTATTATCACACCCAGGTATAATATTTTACCTATCTCAGATCAGTTTTTTAAGTATTTTGGGCTATAATAGATCATTTTCCATTGAGCTTTTTCATTTTTACATGTTTAATATGTTACAGAAAATATTTAAATACGCAATTTACATTAATAATTACAAAATTTTTTGTAATAAATAAAATATGCCAGAAATGGCAATTTTTTTGGAAAATTCATTTTTGGCGATTCGGGTATTAAAATTGAGTGATATTAGTTACCCAATGGCTTTTGGGATTCCTGATTACAAATCATAAGTGAGTGGAATATCAATTTATTTTTGCTAAAATTGTCAATCTTAGGGTATGAAATTTGACATAGATTTGTGTAGTTTATGTTTTCGAATAAAAATACTTATATTCCTTTTAACCAAATATTTTAGTTTATTTAATAAACATTAAATCTAAAAATTTTAAATTTAAAATCTAGAAATTTCAGTGATGATTCAACTCAACGTTCTAGGTGTAAGCTATTAAATACATACTAAAACTGAGCTTTTTAAAGTTTAAACTCTTTAGAATTAAAACATTGATAGAAACTAGGTAATCGATGTAAATTTGGAAAATTTAATAGCCGGGAAAAATTCAATGATTTCCAGAATACTCGAAATAATACTTCAAAAGCAACTTAAAGATTACATTGAGTATTATAAAATAGTAAATTACAAAGTTCACAACAGAGAAAAGATGAATCAAAGCTTAGGTTTTCATATTAGTGGATAAAAACCTATTTTCAAAAGTGAGTCACGTTTTTTAAGTATAATTTCAAACGAACAAAGAACTTTATCTACACTAGGCACACGTTCCTAATAAAAAAATTTCTCTTTGTGATTCTAAATATTACCTTTTGATGTAGTTCAAAATGTCACCGCTGAATAGTCTTTTTTACAGCATCGTATTTTCCAGAAAAAAGTAAAATATATAAATTTTTTGTAACATTTTAATAACCTTTCAGAAAGTACTTTTGTTAACAGGCACACACCCATGCTCTTGATTTTCCAAAAGTATGTGTATAGATAAAGCTTTGGTGTGAATTTCAAATAAAAAAAGCAGTAGTCATTTTTTTATAGCGGTAATTTATCATTTTACATGGCCTGGTAACATTTAAATTTCAAAAAAAAAACCCTTTTCCCCATCCGCCATAAAATGACACGTCTAATTATCATTAAAAATATAACAAAATTAGTTTCTAATAACTCAATAAATCAGTGAACATTTGCTAACAAGATGTGCTATCTCATATTTAGGAGAAATGACGCAGTAACATGATTTTTAAAAGTATGAAAGAATTACCCATATACATGATTTATATTTACCACTACACCAGTTCTAATTCTGTTTTCAAAGGCTGACTGCACATCTCGCTATTCAACAGAAGCTCCTGTTTCTTCAGATTGCAGACTACCTCCTCGTTGAAGATGATGTTCAAATTGAACTTGAATACCCTATAGATGTACCATTGCACATATCTATCCAATAATGGAGATCGGTATTGTTCAGTTCACTTAAATTTCGTAAAGTATCACGGAGTAGTTGCACCAGACGTTCAAAGAAATTAATTGGAGACATTTTTTTTCTTTTTATTTAAAATAACCTTTCACAAACATAAACTTTCACGATTAGTAAAGTTTAGTCCCGATGACTATGTACACTCACAACTCCTCTGATGAAGTATGCTCATCCAAAAAACTTCAGTCTTTTTTAAAGGTAAAGTTAATATAAGGAGAGATGGAAAATTCAATTAACCAATGGTAAAACGGAGTGCAAGTTTTTCAGAAAAAAAAGAGAGATTTTCACGGGTAGGGATGAATTTTTTACCTTTTTTAACCTTAGTTTTAACCAATGAGGATTGAGCGATTTTCCATCGTCCGATCTTAAAAAGTCAAAGGCGGAGCTACTATCATTTTTTAGTTTAACCACACTAAAGAAGAAATCGAACTGTTCTTATATTTACTTTGGCTCTATATTTTGGGCTCTGAATTCTGCCATAATAAACTAAATTTAACTGAATTTTCAATAATGTTCATACGGCTTTCATGTCGTACAATTGGTAATGTTTGCCTGAAATCTCTTGATACAATTACAGTTTTACCACTGAAGGGTTGGTTCACATCGCATAAGTCTTAAAAAAGACAATCAACTGCTTCAAGAGCAAATTTTGAAGTTATGGATATTTTATTCCAAATAATTATTTGTGTTCTCTTTGTTTGCCTTCTGCAAAATTAATCTCAACATCACAAGTTTTACAATCTGTTATATTTGGTAGTTTAAATATTGTATGCACGGTTTTTCCATCGAGTAATGAATTCACTGTTATAGCTGTCCAAACTACACATAAATAATGTATAGTATGATATTTAAAATAAATTATTAAAACGTTAAGTAAATAACTTTTTATACTTCCACCTGGTCCATCTATAAAAATATATTTTTCTTCACTTTGGTTGTTTAAACTTTTTATAGTAGAGTTGAGTATTTGCCTTTGTTTATCATTTAAAGAATTCATTTTCATTTCTAATTCATTAAGAATATTATTATTATGATTTAAAATTGTTTGATTATTATCTTCTTCTATAAATGTGCTCATGTTAGGTAAATTAAAATCGTTTAAAGAAAATCCATTGACTTGTAAATTATTTTTAATAACATTCAATGCAAGATTTTCACCTATATTTTTTTCGTATTTAGGATGATACAACTTATCTTTAAATTTTTCATATAAATCTCGTGCATTTATAGGATTATGAAAAACGCAAATGAAAGCAAATAATTCATAGAGAATATAAAAGAATTCTGTTAAAGATGCTTCTTCCAAACATCTATCCCATTCTTCATCTTCATTAATTAATTGTTGTGCCTTAGCTGCCTCATAAAACAAATTGTACATCACATCATCAACAGTACGCAAGGCTTCAAAAGATGTGGCTCTTTTAACGTGTAATAGTAATAACCTAATAAAATACCGTTCTCTATATTTCGGACTTACTAAGTACATTCTACTAACTAGCAGAGTGTCACAACTCCGGATCACGGATTTTGCTCAAACTTCGAGATAAGTTTTCAGATGATAAAATATGGAAAAAGCTAAAGTTATAGTCATAAATGCTCAATATTTCCCTAGTTACAGGCAATTAAAGAAAATCACTGAAAAAGTTACTAGATTTTTAAACGCATATTGTTCTTTAGCATTAATAGCTACAAGCTTGAAACTTTTTTAAATTAAAGCTGAGCTCAAATCCTTTCGAATTAGTAGTTATAGAATGTAAAAATATTATTTTTTTCCAAAGTTAGAGCGTGATAAACATTGGACCTGATTTTTCTTTTAAAAACATTAACTAATAATAAAAGCTGAAATTAGGTCTAATCCTTAGTGATTTTCTTTAATTGCCTGTAACTAAGGAAATACTGAGTATTTATGACTATAACTTTAGCTTTTTCCAAATTTTATCATCTGAAAACTTATCCCGAAGTTTGAGCAAAATCCGTGATCTGGAGGTGTGACACTCTCCTAGTAAGTATTGGTTTTCTTTTTATTTTCTTTTATTCCACTTTTTCAGTTTTTCATCAAATGTATAAAAATTAAGTATTTCTGAATACAAGTAATTTCGTGCTTCAAAATCTTCTCTATTCAATTCAAAATATGCTGTTAATGTTGTTCCCACATTTTTTTGCATTATCATTTCTTCTTTTTCTTCTTTAAAAAATACGTTTTGTTGATTTTCTTCATGAACGTTTTATAGTATGTGAAATAACATGTAAAGGATATTCTCATAATCTGTGCATTGCTCGAGGGGGACATAAATATCGTGTATTAATGTATTGTTGGGTTACGTCATATTCATATTCAACATTTTCACGATTGTCATTTTGAAAAGTGTCTTTATTTTCTGATTGAAAATCCACATTTACTTGATGTATTTTAATGTATCCACAATCATGACCTTTATAACGGTATTTGAATAAATATATAATGCATTGTACAGTAGAACAAACTTCTACGTTTATGTGTGCATTAAATTTCAATAATAAGTAAAGATTATAAGGAACAACAAACCCACTATCTGCAATTCTTTTTGTAAATTTATTTTTGTGAATTATTTCGACGCTATTATTTTTACGTTTGTATAGTGGATATCTATTGGACTTAAATGTTGTTGTATTATTTAATGTTTTTGGAAAATTTTCAGTACATTGTTTCGTATTTTTATCCATACACGGACAATTTATGTTTTGCATACCATAGGGACCGCGCATCATAAATTGTTTAACAATACTATATAATTTTGGATAAATATCTCTATTTTGGATTTCTCCACTTATTATTTTATCAACTTTTTCAGGAATATCAAATTTAAAATTTTTATCTAAAAGTAACAACATATGCATATGCGGTAATCCTCGTTTTTGGAATTCAATTACATAACTATATGCAATACATTTTCCTAATATTTCCTTTTTTATAACTAAATTTTTTAATACTTTTAATTTTTGATAAAATACTTTTGTCATAATATCTGGTCTATCTATTGCATTTTCATAAATTTCCAAGTTTTCAGTCATTTCTTTCCAATGTGGGTTACAGGTCATAGTTACAAAAAGGTCAGGTTTACCACGATAATTTACAAGTGTCATTGAGTCAATGTAATTTTGTATTAAAAATCTTGACTTTCTGTAAAGTTTGACAGTAATATTACCATTTTTCCAATTTTTGAAGAATCTAATTTTTTTTTGTTATGTAAATAGTCGATAACACCTTTGTAACAATCACTTCTTGATACGTTTTGGTTTTTTCGTGAAATATATATGGAGGTTTCAACTTTTTCAAATGCATTAACAATGAACTGTTGAGATAATTTTCCCTAATATCGGAAAGGATTAAATTCATTTCTAACACTAAATCTATAATTATAAAATTTCATATTTGAAATATTAGATTTTCCAAATTTACTTTTCATATTTGGCATCCATCCAAAACCACCATTAGGATGAATAAGCGGATATGTCATAGGATCTATATGTTTGCTAATTGTCGGTATACTAATTGGTTTATCATACTTAGAGTAAATGACAATACCACGTTCAATAGGAGGAAGATCGTCTTCACCAACATATACTCCTGCAACTTTATTACAGGTGGGTAGATTATATCTATTTTTATCCAAATTATTATTGCGGACAATAGACATAGTAACAGTTCTTGGAGGACAACAGATTTTTGCACATCGTTGTAGTTCTTTTTCTTCTACTTTATGCATCATTTTATAGGCTTTAGCATAAGGGTTAATGTCTCTTATCAAGATATCTAAATGTTTTAATAATGTTAAATTTATGTTCAACTTGTTCTGTTCAATCATTCCCATGTCATTATCTAAAATATATAATTGTCCATATTTACATGCTTCATCTTTATTAGGATGTAAGACATATCCATTATGGTAAATTTGTCCACATATTCTAATAACTTGTGGTTCTTTACCCGGCAATGTATCAAAATTGGCACCAAAATTTACGAATGCTAAAGCATCATTGTACAACCTAACGTTTCGTCGAAAATCAATTATTTCTTCCGTTAATTTAGTTGCTAAAAACTTTAATTGTTCTGGGTAAGGAGGATTTTCTAACAATTCTACTTTACCTTGATGACAACAATTGGAGAAATCGTTACTTTTATTATATTCGAAAGCAAAATGTTTCGTATCACAATAAACACGTGTATTTGTCATGGAACCAATGAATATTTTCAGATATGAGATTTTCATCGAAATATATATTTGCTATACGACCAATTAGTTTCCAATTAATTTTATATCAGTTAAGATTTTTTTATTTAATTTCTTCAAATTTTTTTCTACTTCGCCTTTTATTGTTTTATCAATAACTTTGTCTAATACAATATTATGATTGTTATTATAATTATTACTATTGTAATTTTCATTATAATTAATGTCTTCAATTTTTAATCGTTTACACTTAATAATTAATGTCTTCAATTGAAAAGAATCATATTTATGTTTGCGCTTTTTTTCATTTATTGGTTCATTTATTGTAGTATATCATTATTAACATGTTTATTGTCATTAATTTCTATTAGTTTACACCTTGTGCGTGAATCTTTTAATTGGTAACAATCATTTTTTACTTGTGTTTTCTCAATAATATCGGCATTTTACAATTTTTGATTTTTAATTTGTACCATTCTCTCATATTCATTATATTGTTCCCTAATAACTTTTCTATAAGTTTCTTTTTTGCGTAATTTTTTTTTCATGCAATTTTTTCAATTTATTAGTATTTCTATTTTCAATTGATTTTATTTTTTATATCTTAATATTTTCAATTTTTTTTATATTTATTTGGTTGTTCTTCTTTCATTTTTATGTATGTTTTTTCTTACGTATAGCTTCATTTGTACGTATATGTTCCGTTTTATCAGTACCCTTTTTTATCTTTGAATTTATTTTTGTTATTTTAGTATTTTTTAATTTTTCTTCATATTTATTGGGTTGTTTTTCTTTAATTTTCATATAATCTTCTTTTTTACGTAAAGCTTCATTCGCCCGTATTTGTACCAATTAATCAATACTCATTTTTTCTTTGAATTTCAATTTTGTTATCTTAGTATCTTCTAATTTTTCTTCATATTATTTTGGTTTTTTTTTCTTTAATTTGTATATAAGCTATTTCCTCACGTAAAGTCTTATTTGCACGTATTTGTTCCAATTTATCAGTACTCATTTTTCCTTGAATTTCAATTTTGTTATCTTGGTATTTTCTAATTCTGGTATCTTAGTATTTTCTAATTTCTCTTTATATTTATTTAGAATTTTTTCTATGATTTTTATATAAACTTCTTTCTTACGTAACGCCTCATTTGCACGTATGTGTTCCAATTTATCAATACTCATTTTTTCCTTGAATTTTAATTTTGTTATCTTAGTATTTTCTAATTTTTCTTTATATTTTTCTGATTGTTTTTCTTCAATTTTTATGAAAGCTTCTTTCTTAAGTAAAGCCTTATCGCACGTATTTGTTCCAATTTATCAGTACTCATTGTCTCCTTGTTATCTAAGCATTTTCTAATTTTTGTTCATATTTATTTGGTTGTCCTTTTTTAATTTCGCATAAGCTTTTTTCTTACACGAAGTTTCTTGAACACGTCTTAGTTCTAATTTATCATTACTTTTTTGTTTCTTACATTTTTATAATAATGTCTTTTTCTGAAATTTTTTTATATTTATGTGATTGTTATGTTATTATTTACCTATTAACGGGATGTCGGAGCTGCAGCAATTGAGTTTTACTTTTTTTATTTCATCAATATCTTTTTAAATTCATAAATTAAACAAATATAATGACTTCTACGTACTAAAGCTCTATTAATACAATATTTTTTGTTAAAATAAAAAATCATTTAAACTTGTTATTTTTTTATGAGCTTGGATTGGAAATTAGATATCAAACTCGATAAACCTAACCTCGAAATACGATACATTGAAAGTTTTTATTATTACTTCATAAGTATAATATTTTGGTGGATTTCTTGAGTTGTCCGCACTAGAGTTTAATCTTACAAATTTTTAATTTGTACCGAAAAAACTCAATTAAACGCATCGTTTATTCAAAAGTTAGACTCGGAAATATTATTAGAAGGCGGGCAGCTTCGTCACGCTCTTAAGTCCTGTTACAAATAAAGCTTCTTTTTCATCTATCTCTTTTGATTTTTTTTTTCTTCATTCAATTTAATCTCAACTGTCCTAATTTGTATCTGAAATGTCATTGTTAATTTCCATCAAAATTGTTTCATGATTCGAATTCTTTTGTTTACGATACATTTCCATGATCTTTTTTTGTTCTGCCAATAAATGCATTCGTGAGTTTTTTTTAATAGTTCAAGCTCGGTGACATCTAAATTTAATGGTATTTGACTAAGTCATTGCTCATCGCAAAAACTCCTTCTTATAATGTCCGGTGGATTATCGTAATTATTAATTGCATTATTATAATTTTGTAAAACTGGAAACATTCTTATTTGTTGCGTTTTAAAAATTCTTGATAAACGTAATCGCATTTGAGAAACGTCATATCTTAAACAACATGGACATAAATTATAAAGTATTGCAACAGCAAAAACAATTGCACAAACGCAATCATAATTATTTGTTCTTGATTGTACTGTTTCGAATACTATGCTCAATTGTGATTTGTTTGAAAATAATCTGTTTACATAAATCTTATGCTCATCTTGTAGATATTTCAGATTCAAACTGTAATATATATACATTACCTTATTATTATATTACACATAAATCCGGTAACCCTTTTCTAAATTTTCGGAAAATAATAACTGTATAAATTCTTCTTTTCAGAATTT
The DNA here is from genome assembly GCA_017163975.1 of Anastatus disparis. Taxonomy (NCBI): domain Eukaryota; kingdom Metazoa; phylum Arthropoda; class Insecta; order Hymenoptera; family Eupelmidae; genus Anastatus; species Anastatus disparis. The sequence continues at coordinate 7,382,360 of JAFFSR010000282.1, forward strand.
TAATTTATTTTTAATGAACTTTTTTCAAAGATATCCACAAAAGAATTGCTTTTATATAAACTAATTTAATTTACTGCCTTTTTACTTAAAAAGCTGAATAAAAGAAATTATAAAAAATGCTATGAATTAATTGTTATATGATAAATAAATAATAATAAAATTTGTAAAAATAATATAACGGTAAAAAAAGGTTATATTCGGCAATTATACATTTATATATATATATATGGGAGATTTCACAACAACTGGAAGAGCAAAAAAATAAAAATCACTGAAACTCTAAGAATATATTCTGTTTGTTACCCAAAATGTGTAAAAAAATTTTCAGGGATTTGAGATCGGAAGGATCAAGAGTCATAGATCCTTAAAATTTGAAAATTTTTCAAAATTTTTGGAAAAGTACCAACTTTATGATTTTTTTCTGAAAATCCTGATGTTTTAGAGAGAAATTTATGAAAATATTTCTTGTTATAAATGAAGAGAAGAGTAAGCATGATTTTTTACAGACCTAAAATTTGGAGTTTTCCATTGGTTCTTACATGTATTACATGGTAATTAAAATTACTCATTGTTTGCCACTTCAGAAATTGCTTTTCGAGGGCTTATTTTCTTTCATTTTTCATTAACTTCGAAATAAATTTTTGATTGTGTAAGGAAGAGCCACCAATAAGGAGTTTGGACAGTTTGATCTATATATTTTCATGTATGATTTATTTTTCATATTGAATATAAATGTATATGTTCATGTATGATTAATTTTTATATTGAAAATAAATTATACATAAAAATATATATTTTAAACTGTCATAACTCCTTATTGATGGCTCTGACTTACATGATCAAAAATTCATTTTAAAGTTCATGTAAAATAGAAAAAAATAAGCCCGTAAATAGAAATTTCTGAATTGGCGAACAATGAGTAATTTCAATTAACATGTAATACATATAAGAAGCAATAGGAAACTTCAAAATTCAGGTCTGTAAGGAATCATGCGAACTCTGCTCTTCATTTACAACAAGAAGTATTCTTATGAACTTCCCTTTAAAACATCAGGATTTTCAGGAAAAAAAATAATTAAGTTGGGAGTTTTCCAAAAATTTTGAAAAATTTCCGAATTTTAAGGATCTATAGCTCTTGATCCTTCTAATCTAAATCCTTGAAAATTTTTTACATATTTTGGGTAACAAAAAGCATATATTCTTAGAGTTTCAGAGATTTTTATTTTTCTCCTCTTCCAGTTGGTGTGAAATGTCCCACACACACACACACACACATATATATATATGTATACATTAAAAAAAGTTTGTTGTAAAAAGAACTAAAATGAAAATTATTTTGAGTTATTTCTAATAATTGTATTCTTCAATTTATTTACAGATATTTGCAGTATCTACATTAAAGAAATGTATACATGATAATAAACAATCATTATTTATCTCCAGCCTAACGCTTTTTTGTTGTTATTTATAGTTTTCAATATTTTCTTATAATTATTTGTTTATTCACAGTATTATTCTACTTTTAAAAAATAATTTTCATACAAGGTAATAAAATATTTTACCATAAGATAATATATATATATATATATATATATATATATATATATATATATATATATATATATATATATATATATATATATATGTTGCATATCACAAAAAATTTTCAATATCAAAACTAATTCTCTAATGTAAAGAATAAAAAATTAAATTATTAGATTTTTAAAATTTTGATATGGGAATACTTTTTATAAATAACTTTTTGATAACTTTAAATAATGGTAAATTTTTTAAATAACTTGTGGAATGGAATGCTAATTAAATTTAGTTTCAACATGAAGACAATTATTCAAGTTGGAAATGTATTTAATAAAATAATATAACTATTTATAAGTTATCACTTAAGAAGGGGCCGAACTATCTGTCTTTGTCTAATAGTGTTTTTCATCAATTATGTAAACACTATCCGATATAACAAGAAAAAAATAGCAGCCCCCGCTAGATATTAGCATAATTAGTAAATTTTGTAATAACAACCAAATTTTTTACTGCATAGTTTTCGACTAATTAGAGACCTACTAGCAATCTAGAATATAACCTATCTTTTTTTGGTAGGTCTCTAATTATTCAAAAACTACGCAGTGAAAAAATTTGGTTGTTATTACAAAATTTACTTATTATACTAATATCTAGCGGGGGCTGCTATTTTTTTCTTATTATACCGGATAGTGTTTACATAAATGATGAAAAACGCTATTAGACAAAGACAGATAGTTCGGCCCCTTCTTAATAATAATTTTTTATTCACAGTTTAAAATAATATTAAATATATGATTATCATTTTAATAGTTTTTATAAAATATTATGTAAATTTTATAAGTATAAATTATTTAATGAGATGTAAAATGGACAGTACACTTGCACCGATAAATATTGACTATATTTCCATTGTATTTTACAATTTTTAATAAAGAGATGCATTAACATATAGTATGTATCACGAAAATTATTTAGTTGAATTTTTAAATAAATCTATTCATTAGTTAAGGAGTTTGGGTTCCAATATTATTTACTAATATTTTTCTATTTAGAATCAGAAATCTAAATATCTTGAAAACTAATGATTAGAATAATTTGAAAATTTAAATAAATAATCATCATGGTACATACTACAAGTTAATACATTCTTTTAATGGAAATTTAGCAAGAGATTGGAAAGACAGCTAAATATGACAGTTAACTTTTATATCTTCTTATAGTGAAATATAATCAAACTTTGACAACAAATTCAACACAATGAAATAATTGTACTTTCAATGATCATATTTAATACAAATTTTAGAGTGATATTACAGAATATTATTTTTTTCCGCATTTTTAATAAGTGTTTCGCAAATAATAAGTAAATTTTCTTTTGAAATGTTTACTTTCTTAGGGGAAATTTCACTTTTATCTAGACAGTTCATAAATATAAATTCATAATTACAGACATAATAAGAAAAACTTATTTATATTTCATATATTTTCCTATCTTTATAATTGACTTTTAAAAACAATTTAATATCAAATAAATAATTTTTTAAAATTGTATTTCATAAAATTTATGTTCAAACGATATTAAAAAAAATATTTTTATATCATGTAATGATAATTTTTCAAATGAGGTAATTTGATGTATTTTAAAAATTAATATGTTTCTCTTATTAAAAATATTATTGCTTTAATGAAATGAATTTCAATATATTTAATTGTTATCAATTTTTATATAAATGACAATTCATTTAAATACAAACATGTGTACAAATGAAAATGTAATTAAGGTAAATATAATTTTAATATATTTAATTGTTAACAATTTTTATATAAATAACAATTCATTTAAATATTAACACGTGTACAAATGAAAATGTAATTGAGGTTAAATGTATGTTATTTATAAAAAATTGTTAGCAAGTAACTTTTTAAATAATATATTTTCATGAAAACTAATTTAAATACTTTATTCTCTGAATGATAACTGAATAAAATTTTAATTTAATAAATTTAGTTATACAATTATAAATATATAATATTTATATAACTGTTCATCGAATAAAATTATTATTTTTTTAATATATATATTATAAAAATAATTATTACAATAGATTGTAGTTCAATAAAAATGTTTATTTAAATAATTATAGCGTTGAAATTTATTTTGATGAAAATGTTATTTGATTGACATTTACAGTATTATTTTAATTATATTTGAAAACTTACTTCTCATCAATAAAAAAATATTTAATTTTCTAAATTAATAATCCATTAATATCAAGAATTTTCTAAAAATTATAATATTTATGATATGCAAATCTTACTTGTGATACATATACTTTGTAATATTTGTACCTCATTAAAATTTTATATTGGATGTGTGGGGACACTCACACTTGTATTTATGCGTACAAAAATTCTGCGATATGTAAATCTTTTGTAATATTTCACAGCGAACTTAATGTAGTACATAATAGCGCTCATACTTAAAAGTAAAGCATCATAAATGCATAATATGTAAATATACTCAAGTACCTTAATGCAATTTTTAACAAGTACTAAACTTGTTCCGTGCGTACCATTTTTGTGTGTAGCGCAATTTTATAAAAAGAGTTCCTTTTCACTGCACTTTCAAGTGAATTAATTATTAATAGCGATATATAGCTAATAAATATTAACAGTATTCACTGTAATAAAGCATTTTATCTTTACAAAACTATATGCAAATCCTAAAGCATTTCTAATAAAAAAAACAACAAATAAGTATTAACAGTTCTAACTGTAATAAAAAATCTTTGTAAATCTTCAATGATTGTTGAATAATTATATATGTACTATGAACCTTAGTCTGTGATAATAACTGCGATATTTATAATGTTATTGCGATCTTTCATATTTATTTTTTATGAGACTCTAATGTCAATGCGAATATTTATACGAATTTTAATGCGATTTTTAAACTTATTGTTATACGATTTATAACTTATATTGTTATTTCATTCTATTGTTAACTTCATATAAAAAAGACTGATTGTTAACCTATCTATGATATAAAAAATATGCACCTTTTTGCAATTTTGTAAATAAATAAAATTATCCTTAACAAAATTTAATTGTTGGGGGGGAGTGATGTGGGGACACTCACTCTCGTATGTATGCGTACGGCGCTGTAAGCGCACTAATATACATGTCAGCGTATACATGAGAACGCCTCTGCGCAGGCTCATATCAGATGAGGAAGAAGCAGCTCCGAGACTGCTCGCTTGTACTTCAGTCTTACTCCGCCAGCCACTGCGCTTAGTCGCTTTGGCTATATAATAAACTTATAGTTAAACTTATATAATTGTTACTTATTCTTCCAGATCTCATCTCCTTCTGCATTACTCTTATATACATCGCCACCTCAGGCACTACAACTGGTGACCCCGACTGTCTTCGGTGGCGACCAAGCGGCCATCTTCTCCAACTGAGTAGCGGAGCTAGAGGGACGCCTTGAAAGTCCGCAATCTTGGGTTCTTTGTGTGCTGGTCAAGCATCTACTTATCGCTGCCGTTGTTGCTGACTCTTACGCACCGGGAGTTTACTGGGACTGGAGAAGCGGAGTATCGCACCTGCATCTTCGCACGACCTCTGTGTGCTCCAAGTGGGAGACACTTTTCTTTGCGACTTCTACCTCAGTGTCTTCGTCGAGAGCAACGCAGATTCTTCGTTAAAGGTAGTGAGAGTTGCTGAAAGTGCACTCTCTTTTATATAATTTTTTCTCTCTCTTGTCTGTAGAAAAAGCGTGGTCGCATCATTAAATTATTAACGTGCGAAAAACCGCAGAAAAAGTCTTTTTTTCTTAGAGAGTTCTGGACACCCGGCGCCTCTTAATTTCTCTTACACGCATAATCACGTGAAATTTTTCTTTGTCCACGGCAGTTCGTGTTGTGGCCGTTATATTAAAGTGAATCGCGAGTGAAATTTATTTATCACGTTTGTGAAAAACCACGCCGTTGACACGCGTATAGGTTATGTACGCATTGTGTCTGGCGTTGGAAAATTTCTTTTCTCGCGTATATCACTTAATTAGAAACTAAAAAATCATTTTTATATAACAAATTTTATGCTCTAAGACACGCGGCATAGGTTATGTGCGCATTTTGTCTGGCACATAATTCCTTTCGATCGGTAGCTACGCGAAATTGCTTTTACAGACAAAGAAACGGTCAGTTTTAAGTCCAGCAAAAACGCTTGCTTTTAATAAGTTAAACGGTCGAAATCTAATATCGAAGCAACTACCTCTAGGTCAACGTGGAACATCTTTTAATTTTAAGCGAATGCGGAGTGCGAGGAGTCGGTTTTTCGTGTCAACTAGCTAACATTAATTTTGTTTTTCGTATTTAAATCTTGAGTTATTTAATTGTAAAAAATAACGAAAAAGTCGACTCTAGACAAATTAGCATAATTTAACTTAGTATAAAATTTCCTATAAGATTCGCTGAAGTGCAATATAAAAAACTAGTCGTATGTGTTTGTGTCGTATTTAATTTTTTATTTATTTATTATATACTTTATTTTTATTTTTGTCTATATACACATATATTTATTTTTTATACATATATATATATATATATATATATATATATATATATATATATATATATATACATATATCTTTTAACACATGAAACTTTAATTGTGCACAATTGAGGATTTCTCGTCCTAAAATTTTAAGATATTTTAAAATATATATACTTTTCTTTACTATTGTCAGGAAATCTCACTCTAACTCGAGGCGCTGGCATTGCTTAGGAAAGCTCCTTCGTCGATTCCTCCGGATCTCAAACGGGGACTATCGAGAGTAGTGCGAGTGCCAAGAGCCTTTTCTACATTATTTTAACGCGGTAATAGACGAGAAAGCCGCAATTGCTCTTATCCAGTAGTTACTCACGTGAGAAATTATCTCTGATTTTTCACTCGTATAGCGAGTGCGCGTATTATTAACTATTTGCGCTTGTGCATCGGATAGCCTTTTTGTGCATCAGTCGTTGACCACGCTGAGCACGTCGAGGTGAAACCCGATTACACAAAACGCCTCTTTCTTATCTATTTAAGCATAGAATTATATTTCTTGTAATATTCGGAGAGAGTTTTCTCGAACTGCTCACTACACAGACTGAAAAAGCGTTATTCCCTCTTTTGCGACCACTCGTCCGCAAAAATGCCTCCCAAAGTAACTCGTACACCTCCTAAAAACAGCGAGCCCGGCAACACACAACGTACGGCAAATGCGTTACGCGTGCAACAGAACAGCTCTCCTTCAGAGAGCATGTACTCGGGTGACGGAGACGTCCTGGGAACTCTAGAAAATGCTATAGGACCAAACGTTTCCGACAGTTCGCCCACCAGGTTCCATTTAAATTTAGCAAACTCAAATATTAATAAAAATCAAAAAACGTTTAAAAAATCCTTATCAACGAATAGACAAAGAACCGCGCATAGTTTCGATCAGAATAGGCTTCTATCTATTAGACCACCTTCTCATAACATATCAAACGAAAAAACAGTTCCACGAGAGGCTTATGAAAGAATGGAAAAAACTTTGAGTAATAAAATTAAACTAATGCAAAATTCGCACAGCGAACAAATTAATAATTTAACAGAGCAAATAGAGTCATTGAAAGCACTTGTATTAAATCAAGCGAAAAATGAAAATTAGTTAGAGACTCAGCAAAATTTAAATTCTAGACTTTTCGAAAATACAAGAAACACTCAAAGTCATTATAACCTTCCATCGGCCTCTACAACAACACATAAAGAAACATCATACCTTTTTCAGAACAAAGAACAAAGAACAAAGCCCGACCTTCAATTCAATATCAAACATTCCAAACACACAAGAAACACAACCTACAATAACAAATAACCGAACTTTCTCGAATTCTAACTATCCTATAACCTTTCCCGGGTACACAACAAATACGCCCAACATAAACACACAGAATCATAATACTCAACCGTCGATCGTGGCTAATATAAAATTTAAACCAATTGAAATGCCCTTCCGGCAACACGATCCAGTAACATGGTTCGAAATGTTCGAGTATCAACTATCGATACAAAACATAACGGACGACAATATTAAATTCGTAAACGTCATGCCTAACCTTAGCAATAGTATCGTTGATGAAATATCGAACAGTATTAGATTATTAAGCCCTAATCATCGTTATACCGGGATTAAAGACATTTTAATTAAAAAATATACGCAATCGTAAGATTCTAAATTACAGACATTATTTCGTGGTTGTCAAATCGGAATGAGGAAGCCATTGGAATATTTACACGAGCTGATTAATCTTGCGGGAGAACAAATGCCACGCGCGTCGATTCTTAAAGCTTGGAGAGCCAATCTACCATGCAACATTCGTCCGTTTATACGAGAAGACGTAACACCTGAAAATAAAATGGCGTCGGTCGAGCTTGCTGATCAAATACATGCCGACTTACATGCAAATCATAACGCTATTCACTAAATTAAACAAAATGAAACGCATATTTTGACCGAAATGATGACTAAAGTTGACGCGCTCGTAAGTCAACGTAATACACTTAAGAGACGCTTGCAAGATAAAACGTAGCATGAAGGTAACAAAGCAGGAGGGCGCAGACGTAGCAAAAGTAGAGAACGTAGACATTATTGTTACCATCATAGTAAATACGGTAAAAACGCGTTTAAATGTACAAAGCCGTGCGACTGGGTGGATAACTCCATTAAGCCGGATCAACAAAACGCGAGAAATAAAGATAGAATAAACTCGGATGGTAGCAAAGGAAACGCTAAAGATTCGTTAAACTAGAAACTCGGCGCGTCATGGAGACCAGCGTGGCCAGGACTAATTCAGTGCGTCTCCACCTAAAAGATAAAACCACCAATGAGGTGTTCTTAATTGACTCGGGCGCGAGGATTTCCGTAATCCCTAGACCAAAAAATTTTTCGGGAAAAAAGACAAATTTAAACTTATATGCAGCCAACGACACTAAAATAAACACATATGGCTCACTACACAAAAAACTTTATTTTGGGTTCACTCAGGAACTGCTGTGGCTTTTTATTATCGCAGATGTTCCTTATCCTATTTCGGGAGGGGACGTTTTAAACCATTTTCATCTTTTACCAGATCTTAAGAAAAAATTACTAATAAATGCAAGTACGAATGAAACAATTAATGGATTTAACAAAACCGTTCCTGACTTACAAATCTCTTTGATTGACCCCAAAATCAAGTATGCACACATTTTAAACAAATTTCCCATAGTAATAGGCGTTGATAGGCCAATATTTCTAAAAAAGAGAGGCATCTATCATTATATTAAGACCACAGGTCCTTCTTGTGCGCAGAAATCGCGACGCTTACACCCAGAAAAACTTAAAGTAGCTAAATCAGCGTTTGAAGAGTGGTGTAGGTTAGGTGTATGTAGACCCTCGAAAAGTCCTTGGGCTACACCCATACATATAGTGCCTAAAAAACGGGGGATGGCGAGTCTGCGGAGACTATCGGAAACTAAATGAGGTAACGGTACCGGATAGATACCCCATACCGAATTTACATGATTTTTCAAGTAACCTACATGGTAAAAATATTTTCTCCGCTTTAAACCTGGAAAGCGCGTTCTTATAGATACCTATCTTTCAAGATGCCATTCCTAAAACGGCAGTAATTACACCGTTTGGTCCATACGAATTTCTTGTTATGACCTTCGGATTTAGAAATGCGTCGCAAACGTTTCAAAGGTATGTTAACCTAGCGCTGGGAGATTTAGATTTCGTCTTTGCCTACATCGACGACATCCTTATGGCGTCCGCCTCACCCGAGGAACATGAGAAGCACTTAAATATAGTGCTTGAAAGATTGCAGAATTTCTATTTGCATCTAAATTCAAAAAAATGCATCTTTGGTGCCGAAAGTTTAGTTTTTCTCGGGCATACGATCGATAAAGAAGGCCTTAAGCCTGACCCAAAGTTAATCAAATCAATCAAAAATTTTCCACAACCGCGAACTGTAGATGAATTACGCAGATTCCTCGGTTTAGTTAACTTTTATAGAAAGGCAACCCCTCAAGCGGCAAAGACGCAGCGCCATCTGCACGCGCTTATAAAAAGTAACAAAAAGAAAGACAAAACATCGATAGTTTGGACCCCGGACGCACTAGAGGCTTTCAAAAAAACAAAGATAGATATAACGAATACTACCAGCTTAGCTCATCCGTGCGCAGATGCAGAAATACGTGTAACCACGGATGCCTCAAATTTCGCTATATGTGCTTCCATGAAGCAATATATAAACGGCAGTTGGCAGCCACTAGCATTATTCTCCAGGAAGTTCACTCCCGTGCAATCAAAGTACAGCGCTTACGATCGCGAATTATTGGCAATTTATGAAGCCTTAAATTATTTTAGCTATTTTTTGGACGGTCATAATTTTAAAGTTTTTACTGATCATAAACCGCTAATCTACGCGCTCGCGCAAAACTTAGGCACGTATACACCATTGCGCGCGCGTAAATTGTCGTTTATATCGCTGTTCAATACGGAAATCTGTTACTTGCGAGGCGAAGACAATGTGGTCGCAGACTCGCTTTCACGTATTGATCCCTCCATTGCGCCAGCCTCTTTTGACTGGAACAATGAGGCATCAACTAAAGAACCCTTTGTAAAAAAGATCCTCGCAAGTATCACAACATTTAACTTTCCAACATTTTTTACTCTCGAAGAAATTTCACAAGAGTAGGAACGCGATGACGAATTAAAAGAGATAATTGCGGATTCGAATCACCCACTCAAATTAACTAAGCTGCGCTGGGGACCCAACCATACAGCCATCTATTGCAACTTCGACGCGCAAACCTTTCGACCATTTATACCCAAGATACTTAGACGTGAAGTATTTAAAATTTTTCATATTAACAACGCGCACCCTTCGGGCCGTGTAACCGATAGGTTAGTTAGACAGCATTACGTGTGGCCTAACATGGCTAAAGAAGTAAAAGAGTAATGCAAAAACTGTTCAGATTGTCAACGCACTAAAGTTTCTCGCCAGAATAAGTTTTTGTCATTGCACTTCGTTGAACCAGACGCGAGATTTGCGCATGTGCACATCGATATTGTAGGTCCCTTGCCCTCGAGTGTAGGTTACAAGTATCTGCTCACGATGATCGATAGATTCTCGCGCTGGCCAGAGACGGTACTACACGATATTACGGCACCGGTGGTTGCGCGCGCATTTTTTGATACTTGGGTAGCGAGAATCGGTGCACCCGTAACAATAACTACGGATCAGGGGCGGCAATTTGAATCTCAGCTTTTCACCTCACTCTTAGAACTAATAGGTTGTAATCGGACGCACACGACTGCTTACCATCCGCAGGCAAACGGCATGATTGAAAGATGGCATAGGCATTTAAAAGCTGCATTAATGTGCCTTGCACAGACTCATGAATATACCAAAGTTCTTTCAAGTGTTTTATTGGGATTACGTACCAGAATACGCCTAAGAAGATGCTAGTCCAGCAGAGTTTGTGTATGGCACAAAATTAACCAGTCCGGGCGATATCTTGCAGTTCCGCGACACCCGCGGCCTTAATGATAACATCTTTTTATCGGAATTCCGGGATTATATCGCGCAAATGAAGCCAGTTCCGGTAGTACACAAAACTTCCGCCAAATCTTTCGTCTTCAAAGATCTTAGTACCTGCACTCACGTGTTCAAAAGAGTGAGAGCTGTAAAACCGCCACTTACACAACCATACACCGGTCCGTATAAGGTTGTCTGGCGTCATCAAGATGGGCGTACCTTTACCTTAGAGAAAAACGGCAAACATGTCGTTGTAAATTTAGAACGTATTAAACCAGCGTATTTTTTAACCGAAGAATGTAACGAAGTAGATGCAAATATTAATTATAATTCTCCCTGGTGAAAAAAATCAGGTGACAAGTCACCTGATTTATCAGGTGATTTATCATGCCAAAATATCATGTATCGATTTTGTTGGTTTTTACACGTTTTAAACCATGCTTAGTCAATTTAGAACAATTTTTGAAAAATTTTTGAAATTTTTGAACTTAGAAATTTTTTTGTGATTTAGTCAAAATTTTTTCTAAGACCAAATTATCTAAAAAATTTTCTAAGTTCAAAATTTTCCAAAATTTTCAAAAATTGTTCTAAATTGACTAAGCATGGTTTAAAATGAGTAAAGATCAACAAAATCGTTACATGATGTTTTGGCATGATAAATCACCTGATAAATCAGGTGATTTATCACCTGATTTTTTTTAATAGGGCTGACTTCAATGCATATGGAAGATCCCTGCAACAGTTTTTATCTCCGAATTTTAACTTACTTACAAGCGCCACGGTGCGCAAACTCGTCGATAACGCAGAGAATAAGGCTTCGCAACTTCCGCCCTCTGTTGTAGATAAAGATAAAGTGCAGGATGGTAACTTCGAATTAGATAATTTTTTGACACAGCAGTCAGTAAATGAAGACTGTGATAATAGCACAGAGGATAGGACTTTGTGACCCCTACTCTCTCAGACTAATGACACTGCACCCTGTGCAACTGAAACAAATGGCCAAGAGTTATCTCGCGTCGGTAAATCAGATTCCGTTGCCGAGCCTCCTGTTATCACACATGAAGCTCTTATACATAGGGATGATGACATGGACGAGTTGTCGCCGGGGGGGGGGGGGTTGATCGCGGCGTTAGCAGCGACATTCAAGTGTCTAGTGATAGGATAATAGATGAAAGCGCGCTTCCGGAAATAACTCATAGTAATCAAATTATTAATGCACCGGAATGCATAGAAGCTTCAGAAACTTCCACTCTCAAAAAGACCATCCTTCCTCTGTCATTCATCCACAAGCAACTCCCTCCTTACCTAAAACGAAAAAATTCATTCCTAACATCCTTAAAAGAAATAAGATTAATTCAATAGAAAATAGGGAGGTAGATAAAAAAGTTAGATTTTGCGATCAAATCTCGGTTAAACACATATGTAAAGCCTCGCACTCATTTCCTAAATTGTATAAAAACCGCAAGCAAAACGCTGCTAGAGAACTGGAAGATATTAAATGCCTCCTTACTAAATATCTAAATATAACTAATCAAAATGCCTTTTCGTCTGTTCTCTAGCTCCTGCTGGTCCAGCTTGCTAGAAGACATGTCTTCCTATAGCGGTTGGGTCAGAACACAGGATGTCTCCGCAGAGATCCTCCGTCTACATGAGAGTCTTCTCAATGCCATTGTGGCAACACCAGAGGGCTCTCCTACGAGACACCATCTTTGTATGGCGGAGCTCTGTCTCTCGGAGTTTAAAGAAGAATATCTGCGAATCTTAACCAAGATCATGAACGCCACCGTTCGTGCCTCCCTATGCACTTACCCGTGCACTACACCTACCTATGATCGTCGCCTTTCTATCTTGTTCATAGGCGGTCAGCATGTATGTACCCTGTTAGTTTATAACATGGATAAGGTTTCTAAGAAGGTTTTGGGTGACATGCTGATCGCGCGTGGACAGAAGGAATTTAAGATCAACGCGATCTTTGTTAAGGGTTCGAGGTGTAGTGCGCGGGTGACCTGCGATAACCTCGCGTCGTCAACTAGAATGCAGTGCGACGCCCTTTTGAATGAACTTTATTTTTAAAAGGAACGTGGGGGCAAGGTATGTAGGAGATACGTAAAGGTATGTCTGGCTAGAAATTTTTTGACAACCACCGACTCACAACCGGTGGTACAGGTCTCTCAAGACCCTACTTCTGCCTGCCTTGCAGCCCTGCGTCTTGATTCTATTGTTAGATGCATTGTTAAGCACTTGGACAATGATTCCAAGTTGGCACTAGTCACTGCATTCGAAGGATGGCGCAAGGTCCATTACAAATTAGGCCACCTGCACTTTGATTCGGGTAGCAAGCGATACCAGACGGAAAACGGATGGCAAAGAATGCTTGAAGATGCACACCAATTTTATTTCTCTAGCATCACCATCCGCGAGTGGTGGCCCATAGATGTGTCCGAGCTCCAAAAATTGATAGTCATTAATTTAGTTAACCCGTCGGGTCGAGAGGAGCGGACACATCTAACGGTCGTTAATTTTCGCGGCGTTGTGGTAACGCCTACGGCACTGGAAATGCTATCCCGATTCTCCACTATTGAAGGATTGATTATTGGAAAAACTACCGGGTTTTTCGAGAACCGGGTTAGCGTTGAAGGTGTCAAGCATCTTGCCGTCCATGATAACCCGATGGTTCGTCTTGCTTGGGAGAAGAAGCGCGAAGAGGATAACTCGGACGAGCGCATTTGGATCCCATGGCTCAACCGCCAGACTACTTGTATGCTCACTTCTTTAAGGTTCGTACAATGTCCACAGTTGCGTCTGAAATTTTTAATCGAGCTTCTTAAGGACAATGACAAAATTTCTGAGCTTAGCCTGATGAATTGTTCCAACATCGACCCAATGTTACAGATGTGGCAGCTCTTTGTATGGGTGTTTACTGAGCTTAACTCCTTGAGCACCTTCCGCATGGAGTATAACACCACGACCGCCGAACCACTGGACTTTATTCATCAGCCAGACCTCCATACTCTTCCTTCCTTAATGGAGTTGAGTCTGAAAGGCAGTAGGTTTAAAATTTTTTAAACTTCTTGGACGTTCTCTTAATGAAAATGTGCGAAATTTAGTCTAGTTTTAAATGCCGTTTTGATACGAGTTGATCTCTCAACTCGTATCAAAACTAAGTTATTAATGAAAAACCGAGAAAAAGCGATTTTTTTCAAAACGCAATTTCCTCAAAAACTGCATTTTTATTTTGTTGAAATTTTTATATGTTTTTATACATAAAAAATACTAACTTGCAGGATAGGTGAGAATATGCTATTTTGCCTTATTTTTTTTAACAGATTTTTAACCGTTTTTTTTTATATTTTCCATTATAAAGCATTGATACCATGGCACATCATGCCATTTTTCCAACTATTACGTCTTTTTACAATTCGTTTATGCTTTTATTTATTAATTTGTCAAGAATATTAACAAAAATCTATAAAATAAACCCTCGATCAAATTTTTTTATCAATTGGAACCGAAGTTATGATGATTTTAAGTTTACAAAAATAGAAATTTTTTTATTGATAATTAAAATTTTTTATTCAGTTTGAATTTTGCGCCCACGATTTAAATTTACTTTGTAGGGAGTGACATATGCCACCGCTAGATGGCGACGATTCACCTTTTGCATTCTCCTTAACGACTTGACTCATTCAAGCATATACGACAAGTACGATTAAAAATTACATTGTCTGACAAAAAAATTTTTTTTTGCTCTGTCGAAGAACTAATTAATAATAATGGCATCACTGGTTTTTAAGACTAACAAGGAGAGTGTTTCACCTTTGGGTCATCGTTTTTGCTCAAATTTTGGGAATGTTTTCTAGATGCAGAAATATGGAGAAAGCCAAAATTTTAGAGGCCAACGCTCAATATTTCCATAGTTACAGGCCATTGAAGAAAATCACTAAAAAAGTTACTAGATTTTCAAACGCTCATAGTTCCTCAGCATTATTAGCTAGAAGGTTAAACCTTTTTTTTAATTGAAAGCTGAGTTCAAATCCTTTTGAAATAGCACCTATACCATCTCAAAATATTATTTTTTCCTAAAGTTAGAGCGTAATAAAGATTGGACCTGAATTATTTGTTTAAAACATTAATTAATAATAAAAGCTAAAATTGGGTTCAATCTTTATTATGTCATAACTTTGGGAAAAAATTATATTTCGATATGCTATAACTACTATTTCGAAAGGATTTGAGCTCAGCTTTTATTTAAAAAAAGGTTTAAGCTTCTAGCTAATAATTCTGAGGAACTATAAGCGACTAAAAATCTAGTAACTTTTTTAGTGATTTTCTTCGATGGACTGTAACTAGGGAAATATTGAGCGTTGGCCTCTCAAATTTTGGCTTTCTTCATATTTCTGTACCCAGAAAACATTCCCAAAATTTGAGCAAAAACGGTGACCCGAAGGTGAAACACTCTCCTTGTAAGTGCAAGGATTTGAAAGAAAGGCACAAAAAATTATTTACGATTGGTCCAAAAATCCGTTTAGAGAATTAGGTGATCTAACGGAGTTTTTGAAACGCTTGCATCCTAATACTTCTTTTTCCAGAAAGGATAAAGTATGTCCTTCATATTACAGAATATTTTTAGATGAAGTGAAAATATACCTATTTTATCTACCTCAAATAGTCAACAATCTTTGGAAGAAGTTTTTTATAGTAAGGCTGTAATAGAGCAGTTTAATCAGACTTCAAGTAATTTAGAATTAAAAATTTTACCAATTAAAATGTCTCAGAGTATCAATATAAAAATGCGAAAATCCTGTGCTCTTCGAAAAAGAAAACAAATAAACGATGCATTTGATTCACAAATAGCAAGTAAAATTATGAAAGTCTACGATATAACGGATTTGCTAACATTAAATGAAAATAACGAATGTGAAACATAATATGATAAATGACTCGAAAATATTAAAATTGCTTTAGATACTTGTTTAAATTTTCTTGAGAAAGTGCGCTTATAAATATCTCATACCAAGCAACATTCCCAAAAACTATTTATAATCAGTTTTATCAAATGTAACTGTTTATATGATTGATCAAGCAAGATCATTGATAAATAATAAAGATTTTTACAAAAAGCCTGAGAACTATTGTGGCCATTTTTTGGATAGTGAAATTATAACGAGAGTGAAATATTATAATTTAAACGATGATTTCAATTGTTCTCGTCAAAGTGCAAATAAAAGTGACACAATATCTGTTAAAGAAAATGGTATAAAAACTAAAAAAGTTGTACGCTTTCTTAAGCGAAGCATAAAAGAAATATTTATTCATAGAAGAAAATCCTGAAATTAAAACAACAATTTGTAAATCAATACTCTATGTCTTAAGACCAAAATGGGTTATATATCATCCACTAAACAATTCGTGTCTTTGCGTTTATTGCGAGAACCTAAAACTTACGTTGGGTGCTTTAAATAAATATAGAAACGAGAATAAACATGACATTAAGGATTTGAAATTGAAAATAAATTCTTCACTTTTTTATTCAAAAGATAATATGAAATGTGCACTAAGAAAATTTAAAGAATGCCCAATTGAAGATAGTATTGATTTAAAAGTGATTTCTTTGACAGAAGAAGATTTATACGAAGAAATAACTTCATTAGACAATTTTATTTTTGATCTTACTTGTTTTATATGCTTGAATGCGTCAAGTTGTTAATAAGAATGCAAAAAGTGAATCGTCGCCATCTAGCGGTGGCATATGTCACTTCCTACAAAGTTAATTTAAATCGTAGGTGCAAAATTCAAACTGAATAAAAAATTTTAACTATCAACAAAAAAATTTCTATTTTTGTAAACTTAAAATCATCATAACTTCGGTTCTAATTTTTTAGTGATTTTCTTCAATGGCCTGTAACTATGGAAATATTGAGCGTTGGCCTCTGAAATTTTGGCTTTCTCCATATTTCTGCATCTAGAAAACATTCCCAAAATTTGAGCAAAAACGATGACCCAAAGGTGAAACACTCTCCTTGTTAGTCTTAAAAACCAGTGATGCCATTATTATTAATTAGTTCTTCGACAGAGCAAAAAAAAATTTTTTTGTCAGACAATGTAATTTTTAATCGTACTTGTCGTATATGCTTGAATGAGTCAAGTCGTTAAGGAGAATGCAAAAAGTGAATCGTCGCCATCTAGCGGTGGCATATGTCACTCCCTACAAAGTAAATTTAAATCGTGGGCGCAAAATTCAAACTGAATAAAAAATTTTAATTATCAACAAAAAAATTTCCATTTTTGTAAACTTAAAATCATCATAACTTCGGTTCCAATTGATAAAAAAATTTGATCGAGGGTTTATTTTATAGATTTTTGTTAATATTCTTGCAAATTAATGAATAAAAGCATAAACGAATTGTAAAAAGACGTAATAGTAGGAAAAATGGCATAATGCGCCATGATATCAATGCTTTAAAATGGAAAATATAAAGAAAACGTTTAAAAATCTGTTTTAAAAAAAATAAGGCAAAATAGCATATTCTCACCTATCCTGCAAGTTAGTATTTTTTATGTATAAAAACATATAAAAATTTCAACAAAAAAAAATATAGATTTGAGGAAATTGCGTTTGAAAAAAATCGCTTTTTCTCAGTTTTTCATTAATAACTCAGAGAGATCAACTCGTATCAAAACGGCATTTAAAACTAGACTAAATTTCGCACATTTTCATTAAGAGAACGTCCAAGAAGTTCAAAAATTGACGGAGCTACGGCAATTTGAAAATTGAGGTTCATTTTCAATTTTTTAATTTTCATTTTTACACCCAACACTAAATACGCTGTAGCGAGGAAAAAATATATTTTCGAGCGATCGATGAGGTAAATTTTATCTTCATATACATATTGTAAGGTGTTTTTATCACTTAGAAGAGAAAAAAAAATCGATCAGTGACGGCCTGCATGAATCTGAATGGAATCAGTCACAAAAATAATAAATTATTAAAAAATATAAGAAAAACCATTAATTATGAAAAAAAGAAAAAAAATTATTAAATAATACTTACATGATGATATGGCATCCATCGCCCATATTACATGATCTAACATTATTAAGATCAATGATCCATTCCTCATAATCCTTTGGATTCGATCCCTTATTATCTTGAGGCTCGCACTAGTACGGTTTTTTTTGTTTTCTTGGCTTCTTTTTCCGTTTGCCTTTTTTTTATATACGATTGAAAGCGATACTTAAATTTTTCAATCTTACTTTAGGAAGCTTGAAAGACGATTGAATACTGAACATCGCATGCACCACGGTATTTATACAAAAAAATTTACAAAAATTACCTACCTGCGGAAAAAATTTTTTCGATAATCCTCTGAGTATTTTCCACGCCCTCTCTTCAATCTAAAAAAAATGCATTTACTAAGAGCTTTGTTCTCAAAATTAAATGACCAATATATCGTTTTAGGAAAAGAGTAAAAGACCTCTTTTCTCAAAAATAAAATAACAGGTGACTTTAAAAAATATAAATCTGCCAAGAAAACTTTTCCTAAAAGAATAAAATTTACCAGTAACCTTATTTTTTTAACTTAATACATGGGTGTAAAATGGGTATAATAAGAGTTTCAATTTTTACAAAAATAGGTGTTTTTAAAGAAAAAAAAAGATCCTAAGATTATAAACATGAAAAACAAAAAAGGCTTCCTTTTCCAGTAAAAGAAAACATATTTTTACGAAAAGGAAAAAAAGGTCCCTTTCCCGCAAAATGAAAACAAGTGACTTTGAATAGTAAAGTATTAGTCAAGGCGAAATTGGCGGGTGAGCAAAAAAAATTTTCGAAGGGAAAATTTTTACGGGATGACCTTCGTAAAGGGTCCCAGAATAAGGATTTGCAGTTTACCTGGCGAAAAAGTGGTTCCAATTTGTTTAAATCGATTTTATTTAAACAATTTAAATAAGTTGTTCATTTTGATTCGAACAAAGTTTTTTTAGATTATTTAAGTGATTCTAAACAAAAAAGTATTTTTATGGTTTTTTTCTAAAGTTGACGGTTTTCGAGTTATTAACAAATAAAGATGTTAAAAATCACTAAAATGCCCATTTTCAAAGCTCTGAAACGATACTAAAATTTGAATTTTTTTAGGTTGGCAAAGTTTTAAAGTAAAATTTAGATACTCTTTAATAGAATCCCGAAGTGTAATTTCAAATCACTTCATTTTTAAGTGTTATTTTTCGATTGTTAATTAAGTGCGTATACCCAGTATCTCCGAGTCCAAGCGCATACAGCTGAGTATATCGTCTGCTAAAGTTCATGTCTCATCTGGCGCAGAGCGCATCGCTGATTTTTAAGTTTTTCTACGTTTCGGAAGATAATTTATAAGGAACTTATGGTTTAAATATACTTTAGTTAAAAATTTGTTAGTTAATTGTATTTTTATAATTTACTACATATAATAAACGCATTAAAAAATATATAAATATTTAATCAAGAAAATATTAGAATTTTGCAAATATATTTGTTTTACTCAAACTTTTATTTATAAATATTTTTAAAATTAACAATATTTTTACACATATCTAAATCACAACCACATAACGGTACACAATTTACATTTTTTTTTTCACATGAACATGCTTTGGTATTATACTTTTTTTGGCATTTACATGGTTTCACTAGCTCCTTAGGATATGAAGCCTTTGCCGCGCGAGTTAAGACATGAACTTTAGCAGACGACATATTCAACTGTATGCGCTTGGACTCGAAGATACTGCGTTTACGCGCTTGATTAACAATTGAAAAATAACACTTAAAAATAAAGTGATTTGAAATTACTCTTCGGGATTCTATTGAAGAGTATCTAAATTTCACTTTAAAACTTTGCCAACCGAAAAAAATGCAAATTTTAGTATCGTTCCAGAGCTTTGAAAATGGGCATTTTAGTGATTTTTAACATCTTCATTTGGTAATAACTTGAAAACCGTCAACTTAAGAAAAAAACC